>OY748306.1:7361570-8579157 GCA_963556515.1 Nudaria mundana
CCTCTGGGACGGCTCCGCGAAGTATCTGCTGGACGCTCTCGACGCTATGCAGCGACGGGCTATCCGTATTATAGATTGTCCGGAGGTAACGGGAAGCCTTGAGCCGCTAGCTCAGCGCCGAACAATAGCTTCCTTGGCCGCATTCTACCGTATTTACCACGGCGAGTGTTCTGAAGAGCTCTTCCCCAATCTGATCCCACCCTCTTCCTTCCGATCCCGAACAACGCGTGCCGGGCAGAGATGCCACTCCCACACGTGGATAGCATGTTCGCGAGAACCGAACGTTTTAAACGTTCGTTTCTCTGCCGAACGATAGTGGCTTGAAACGCCCTGCCTGCGCACGTGTTTCGTCCAACATATAACCCTGGGTTCTTTAAGCGAAGCGTGAAGAGGCACATCACTGGGCCGTCAAGTTGAGGGCCACTCTCCATAGTATTCCTGCCTACTGTGAGAGTCGCCCACAATCGCCAGACGTCGCCACAGCTTACCATAAGGCGGGCGGCGTCAATTTGGCAAACCCAATATAAAAAAAAAATGGTCAAGTTCATTTTAGAGGTCTTTGACCATGCTGAGTTGATTGCAGCCGGTCTTGAGTCTCTAACTATTACCGTTCTCGATTTGACCTCGTTTTGACCTTGAGATTAGATGTCAAAGGTCAAGTTCATTTTAGAGGTCTTTGACCATGCTGAGTTGAATGGCGTTTACACTGAGTCTCTAGCTCTTACCGTTCTCGAGTTGAAAGTAGTTCACGGACGGACGGAGACGGACATTACTGTTGTATAAGAGATTTTCGTTTCGATAACTGTAAAAGTTAAACATCAAACATAGATTATATTCTAGTTGGCGCAGGAATAATTTTTGGACAGGTACATAATATGCCCACAATTCACTATTAAGTTTTGTGAACCCACATAATAAAGAGCCTATTGCCGCTTACTGTAATGTTTTATATTTGCCAAGGCCTCGGTTTGCAGCTGAGAATAGCTTGTGCCCCTAAGGGTAAGATTTATAAAGCGACTTGGCAAAAATGGCACCACATTACACTTATAACCATGTGTTTAGAACTTAGCTTGAGCTAAGCCAAGTCAGACTATAAATTCCAAATCAAAGATTGTACTTCAAAATGCTTAGCTAAGATTTTGCTAAACCAAGCTTGAGCAAAGTCCAAGCAAGCTCTATAAATCTCACTCTAACACGTTAGTGGGACTCCCAATGCACCCAATAAAATGTAGTCATCTATTTGTACAAGAAACTTATCAAAATATATCAAGGAAGTCTATTAAATGCTCTCCACTAATCTGTAAATTAATTATGAATGGAAATGTCGGCGGGTAATGGCGGGCTTGGCGGGTCCGTCTGCAAAATAATTGCTTTTCAGTTGCTCCTTTCGGTAGGGTATTATCGGTGGTAGTGACAGTCAATGTGACAGTTAATGGTAGTGACAGTAAATTTTTAAGGTTTTAAGTCTTTTGTTTTTTTTTTACATAGTAATAACTTTATTTACACACGCTGTATAATATATGTACAAATTCAGGTACCCTTAACGTGTCCCTAAACGTAAAAACAAAGGTTATTGTTACACCCACATTTCGTCAACTACTTTGTTGCTGTACCCACATAATTGCCAAAGGCTATGTCATCAGGTGCACCGTGCAGGTGCAGATGACTTACACCCGTATTCACAAACGACACTGTGAGGCATGCGAACGCTATGCGCAGAAAAATAAATACGTTTTGACAGTGCGCGCATAGCGTTCGTGCGCCCCATAGTGCCGTTTGTGAATACGGGTGTTAGACACTAGATTCAAAGGGCCCTTAACTTTTTAATGTAATTTATTTTCAATTTAAACACATAAAATACACTCATGTTTTCTCGCATATTACAAGTTTTCCTCGTTATGAGAAACATAAATCAGAGTTAGTGACGTGTTCGCAGCGAGTGCGTTTAATGTGCACGGGTATGATTTCCGTTTTCAAGTGCTTAGGTTCTTCTACAAGAAAAATCTTCAAGAATTTTGGTTGCAAATAGGTATATAACACGTAACAAGACAATCCAACGTAAACAAGACTAGAAAATAATATACCTTATTTAATATCGACTCATCGAAAGCAAAAGTCATGAATTTTGTAAAAAGAAATAATGAGTCTATTTTTTTTTATTGACTGAAGGCTCGACGGGCTGTACCGACATAAATCGCTTGAGTTTCTTTACCTGAAAACAAAGAGAAAAATATATATCAGGCACATAATAACAAAGAAAAAAATTGGAAAATAGAACAATCTTCTTAAAAATATATTTTGTAAACTCTTTCTAAAACACAGTATGAATTCATGAATGATACCCGTTCTATCGACAGTACATTTATCTCATAAGCCACATATTAAGGGTAACGGCACCACGGTTAGTGACAAAACCTAAGTTATGGAGGAAATATGCAGAGAAACGTCGTAATAAACCCCCCGGGCCGAAATAATAGCTCTAGAGGCATCCTCAGATATGATGTTATTGAGTCTTTATACATCAGCTGTTCTTTCAAAACTGTTTCTTAATACAGCCGGGTACCTTATAGAGCGTAAGATAAGATGCCACGTGAACTGGAGCAATCTATCTATACTTTGTATCCGATTACCATAGGTGGGTAATGAGTCTCAAGCCTGCTCATAGAAGGGTTATACTTTTCGAGTCATGCTCTTATCCGTAGCTAATGTTTTTGAAGTCAATATTTTCGTACAAGGGTTAAGAAGTTGTCTCGTTAGGTAAGCCCGAAATAGGATGATATTTTCGAATCATTGCTTCGCCAACAATTTTTTCATATACGTATTTGTTTCATTTTTCGCTTGCTCTATCGCTCTATGAAACCTATGAAAGGTAACTTTGTAAAAATATAAGTTTTCATGCTAATCTCCGAAGATAATCGGATTTTTGAGCGAAGCGAGCCGAAGGCGAGCGGAGCTCTCAACGGGTGACTCAAATTATTTTTCAAACGATTAATGTTAAATTGTTTCTCGGCGAATGCTCGGCCGATTTCGGATTTTCTTGCACTCATCAAAAGCTTACAGAATTACCCAGGTTATTACGATGCCAGAATTTTGAATTTAAACTCGCTTCGCTCAAATATATGCTGCAGCGTAACGGTACGTTTCGCGACTGCGGCGACCTAGTATTGTGTTTTTCACAGATATATTAATCTCAGGTTCATTGAGTACGTACAACATACCTAATATTTATAGGCTTTAAGCTCAAGACAACATAAAGATTCATCAAAAACGAAAGGCAGGAAAGTAATCGTTTAGCTATTCGACGTGGAGGCGATGCCCGAGCCAGGAATATACAGTTCACCTGTAAATTTGTACGTATCTGTGTACATGTGTATAAAACTTAAGGACCATTTCCATGATACTTCTTTAAACTTTCGCGTTTTGTACACATTATAAACTTAAGACTAACGGGTCTTTTACGCGATTATTGAGATATATACATACCTCTTTATTACCCGACGTTTCGGCCCTGTTACAAGAGCCGTGGTCACGGGTGGACATTTCCATGATGATTATTATAACATCGTTGCGGTTCCGTTGTTCCGTAAACATTTCCTCAGTACGCCCAAGGGTGTAAGCAGTGTCTATAATTAATGCACGGAACGCTTGAACCTAATACCAGAGCGATGTACTTCCGAGGTGTGTTATTATACATTCATATTTGAAATTTATCGTTTGGGTAACCCGGCTATTAACAGATCGAGGATGTTCTGCAGTTATTTGAAGAGAATTTATTATATCTATTGATGTTTGTTTGCTTTTCCATGTGCAACTAAATTCTACTTATATCATAAATACGAAAGTCTGTACAGATGGATGGTTGTTAAATCTTTGAAGCGGATTTTAATGAAACTTTAAATTTGAATAATATATCTCATAAAGGCTACTTTTTATCTCTGTATTATGTTCCCGTGGATAAGGAAGTACAATTCTATTCCATGCGAGCGAAAAAACATTGTATTTACACGAAAAATACCGAAAAGACATTTCTATTCCACGCAAATTGCTTACTAGAAAATTAACCCACAGATATATAAAAAAACTATGTATATATACAAACTTGGAACTTAAAAATTCTGTTGGCATTATCGCGTATGACCGTGACACCATGCGGGTTTCCACTGCTCAACGCAATTATTTAGTGCAAATAGCGAACAATAGTCGCTACTTTGTGTATATTATTTAGCATTGACAATTTTATTATTACAAGTAACAAAGATGTGTCATGGAATTTGGAACTGCGCCTATCCAGAATATGACCTAATTTTTTTGGTTGATAAATGATGGTTTAAATTTTCAGTTTGTGGATGAAAATGCGAATATCATCCGGTTTTATTCTTCAAAATGTAGGCACAGAGCAACAAAGGTATCACTTTTATACGAATAATAAAAAAAACTATGTAAATTCTAAAATTATATAAATAAATCACTTAGTAATAGGCAATTGAAAAAAAAAAATTTTTACTAAGTTACTTTACTCCATAAATTTGTGGTTTACGTCTATAAAGTAATTAATAGCTACAATCTGATAACGAGCCCTGTTTACCGATCTACTCCCTATTTTGACCTAGAAATCTCTGTAATTATTAAACAAATAACTTGCAAGATCAACAAAATGCTTAAAAAAACTAATGAAGTATTCATAATAATATAGACCCGGTAAGTTATTGTCCTCTACTAAATATTACTATGCATCCGATTCCAGACACCATATTTACCGCTCTACTTAGAACTCACTCAACCAATAAAACACGCTGTCAAAACAAATTGAAAAAGTAAATCTCATCAAGTACAAATAATAAAAAGACCACGTGAAACTCCGTGAATCGTGACGTGACGTGTCTCGAAGTGGTTACAGGCCGTAAGCAACAACCCGTTGCGACGACAAAGGTTGTCGAGCGGCCCCAGGTCACTGACCCCGAGTGACCGACGCCCGCGCAACATTCGCTTATGCTTTAACATTTTTAACTACGATGTATCACGTCTATGTGTGCTCAAGAGCTTTTAGTAGTTGTTTTTTTTTGGCAAACGTAAGACCTGTGGTAAGACATTCTGTATTAAATTAATAGGAAATTTAATGTTAGATTTTTTTATTTTTTTTTTTCAAAAAACTTACTGATGTAGACAGTGCCAGGTTATAATGATAAACCTGGATAAACGCCATCAGAAATGCTCATTACAAAAAACAAAATCACTATTAAGTCTGTTTATACGGTACTTCCAAATGTTCTTTGAATAGTTTTACCATTATTTAGACAATAGCAAACAAAATCTACAAAATATGCATATTTTCGAACAGACGGGTTTATCTTTATAGTAATGGTATGTATAACAATTTAAAACTTCGTAAATTAAACCCATTTAACTCATGAGGTTGTGTGAAGCGTGTAAGAGAAAGTGATATAATGTGATAACATAATAAGTAATACATACTCTCCAAAATATCTGGTGGTGCTTAGCCATCAGAGTGGAACTACGAGTATGAATATGATGGGTGGATATCAAAGGCATCCACAGTATTCCACGGCAACGTTATAATATGGCAAATCTCTGATGGAAAAGCACCCCAAGGTGCAACGAGGCCCAGTCATCCTCAACTGTTGAAAGACGGACGAGGCTCTGACAAATAGTTCCCAAATGCTTGAATACGTCAGACTTTTAACCTAATACGTGGGACCATCAAATAACTAATTAAATAATGTTATTGACGGCGTCTCTCCGAACACGACAACTCTTCGCCAGTATTTATTTTGGTATCTGGTTATGATGGCGATCCTATTACCTCTAAGAGCACTTTCATATTTGACATAGTCTCTTCCAGTGATCGGCAGGTTCACCACTTACAGCTGAGCTCCTAAACCTCTAAAATCTAAGCGAGACCGCAAATTTCCAACGAAGAAACTGAAACATCTGTACTTCGTCTAATGAACGTTAAAACAATACTTCGTGTTGATCAAGAACATGTTCCACGAGATTAGTTTGTTTTAATTGCTTGTTTAAGGCATAAACGTCGTGTTAACATACTAGGAGTAATATATGTGTACTGTTAGGCAGTTCCTTATAAAGTAATTTTATATACGCAAATATAAAGTAATCGTATCACTAGCTCACTTTGGAAAGATATAAGGCTGGCCCGGCTGGTTTTTATTTCTCAGAGCGACTTGTATATACGACTACCACGGTGGCACAATGGTACTATGTACGGACTGCCACGCTCGAGGTCTCGGATTCGATTCCCGGGTCTGGTGGATAATGTATAATTCTCTATAGAATTTTTCCCAGATAATTATCCCAGAGTCTGGAACTTGTGCCCGGTAAATGGCAATAGGCTCGCCCCCTATTACATGGGACCTAACATAGCTGGCGAGATGTGGGTGTGTTTGCACACCTCTGCCTACCCCTTCGGGGAAAAAGGCGTGATGCTATGTTATATGACTTGTATATAGTCAGACGTGGCAATATGGCCATCCTTTTGGGAATACCGAACTCACTGCAATTCTTCTCTTTTCTTATTCTAATAACTTCAGTGTTGTTGTATTAAATTAAGTAAGAAAAATTCACAGGCTTAAATTGTAAATATTATTTACAAATATAAATAAGAAATAAGTAAACTGTTTTCAACAAATCAAAATTAATATTATTATTGTAAACACAAGTAATTAGTATAAATTGTACTGTAGAATGCAAACCAATCGCGTGATAATGCCTACCCACATTATTCTCGTAAACAAAACTACCCACTTAATAATGTTTGTTACTAAAACTGTTGCCTTTTTGTGAAACGTTTGGCGCAAAGTACGTGGGCAATCATTATGCGACCTGCGATCGCAAAGATGAACTTGACTTGTACCACATATTATCTATATAATAAATAATATTTGTATTTGGTATTGAATGGAATCAGGCGTTACCTGGCGAAAGTCCATGATAAAACAATAGGGTAAGATGTTGATTTTTTCGATTTGTCTTCTATTTAGCGAAATTAGTGCAATTATATAAAAAAATCAATATCTTACCCATTGTTTTATTTGTATTTGGGTTTTAAAGATAAGTAGTGTTCAGTAATTCATAACCTAATAGGTAATAATATACAGTTAGGTAGGTACATTTAATCAGACATGAAACAAGTTACAGGATCGTTTATTTTCCCAACATAAATTTGAATGTGTATTTTTTATTTAATTCCGCGGCCCAAGGCCGCGGCCGCTTTAACGTCCGTTGCCGGGCGTCTCTGGGTCACACGCAGGAGGTAATTCCAGTGGCGCCCGGCGGACTTTGACCACCTGTGTGGTCTCTACGGGGGTTAAGGACGGCGGGTGCGATCCCGCCGTCCTCAGGCCCCGATCATGGAGGTCGACGGTCTTGGGTGTAGATGAGTCTGCGGCGCCCTCGCCACTGACTACGGAACTCGGCGGGGAGGGTATGCTCCCTCTCCCTCTCGGCCGCCTCCTTCGCGAGCATGACTTGCTCGCAGAAGGACACGGCCGGGTTCCACCCCCTCCCGCTGGAGACCATGGCTTGAAGTATGGTCTCGAGCGAGAGGGTATTCACGCCCAGACCCACTACGAGGTCCCGGCGCTGACTCGCCCACGCTGAGCACTTCACCAATAAAATGTGTATTGTAAGATTCTATCAGGCGAAACATTGGAGAGCGTTTACAAGCATCAGTTCGACATCTAGCAGTTGCAAATACTTTCTGTTAAGTTACGACTATGGGTTCTAGTGGGTTAACTGTGACATAGCTTCCTGGTGAGTAGAATACAATCATAGTAATTGTGGCAAAGGTCATACAGCAACCTGCAAATACAGGCGTATATGTTCCAATATCATGTATCCATATTCTGATTGTAGGTCTTCATATAGGGCCTATTGTGAGAAATCTTAAACTGAAAATATTTACGGATAATTGATATTAAGATCCGCAAATTTAATTGACACAAAATATTTGCATTCATAGAACAAACCCTTAAAAACCTCCTGGTAATTATTTCTTATTTGTCGTAGAAACAAACAATGGAATTTAAAAAAATCCACGCCATTTTTCAAGTCGGTGGCACGTTTACCATAAGTATCGGGGGATTCGTGCACCTCGACTACAAGCCACTTAAAATGCAACGAATTTGCCGCATTGTCTGAATGCCTGATTTTCTGCCTTGTGTGGATGCAACTTAAGTTAGTTTTTTGATATTTCCGTACTATAATGTATCATAAAAAATTACGCCGACTATAACTATAGGACTTGTATTAAGATTATTTATTTTTAAAGGCTTATTATTTAGTACAATTTATTGAATGCAGCTTGACGCTAGACCTAATCTTCTTGACTTTCAGTTAAGATTTTAAGTGGTTACAGACAGACATAAATCACGCTTATATCCCCAAAGGGGTAAGCAGAGGAGTATTATACACCCACACTTTGCTCGTTATTTTGTTGGTCCCACGTAATAGGCCAGCCTATTGCCGTTACCGGGCCCTATATAAAACCTATAACCACTCTGTAAATCAAACCAAAATTCTAACAGCTAGTACAGATGTTCCCACTGAAAAGAATAATTACAATCCGAGCGAGTAATTAAGGCATTTCATTTTACAAATTGGACTTGAAATATATATTTCGAAATTCTTTCTAAGTTTGAGAACCACTGAGGTCGACCATAGATTATGGAACCGGTTCCAGTCGTGGTCTGTATCGCACGACTCGCCATTGTCTAGTCACAACACTTTGTTTGCCACACAATGTTAAATTAACTTCTATGAAGGTTTCGTATTTTGTGGTCAAGAGGAAACGGGTTGATGTATAAATAAGATAAAAAGGTAAACTTTAATAAATATAAGAATATAATTATTCATCTTCTTGTCGTATGGTTAATTGTAAACCAGCTCTCTTACCAGAGTCTGTCTTTAGCCAATAATATTGCAGGAAATATCAAAAATGTGTCACGTTATCGATATATTCTGCGATATCATTGGTTGTCGACTGAAGTCGGCACTGTCATGCTCATAGGGCTGCTAGAGTTGCTAAGCTAATTCTAGTATGCTTCTAGCTTGAACTGACGCCTATATACATAGAACAGGTTATTTTAATGTGCCGTCCTAAGCACAGAGAGATATGCAAATTTTCGGGCAGCCATATTAGGACGGTAGGTATGGGATGGTCACCCTAGAAGTCCCGGCTATGAGCGCCAGCAAGCACTTATCGGTCTATTGATAAGTCGTAATTAATAAATCCCAAAAAGAACTTTCTGAGTTTTGTCGCATCGATTTCTTTCTAATTTCACATAGCTAACGACCTCGCCAAAGAATACGAATTTAATAATACCTCAAATTTTAAAGTAGGTCATAAAGTTAAAGTTAGTGACAATGGATGAGAAATGGCACAGGAAACGCAAGTTTCCTTTCTGGATTAATCGAATAAAAACCAAACTATATATTTTTGTATTTCAAAGCAATGAGTTTGCTTAAACTATTCTTAAAATATTAAGAAAGAAATTATAAATTATACAAAATAAACATAATTATAGACTTAAAATATTTACATTACAAAATATCGTTTAAAAAATCCTCCGCGTCATTGCCGACTGGGAAGGTTCCCAGAATGCTGGCTGTGTTCCCACGTTGGATGGCGATACTTATTCTTTGGGCCAGAAAATAGCCAGCCTTCTGGTCCTGAGAAGCATCGATTAGACGTTTAGCAATGTCTCTATAAAGGCGGCGAGCACTCGGACCCCATGACCCCAGTGTCTCAACCCCAAACGGCTCAAATATGTAATCACCTGCTACGTTAGCATATTTACGCCGTTTAAAGCCTTCAGCCGATGCAGCAGCAGCGCCGGCACATCCGGATGTGCTTGGAAGGTGTGAAGGTGCTAAGGTGTCAACGCATGTAGCGTCCCACACCAAAGGCCTTCCCATCTTCCACGGTAGCAACGACATACCGTCCGGTCTCTTTCCATCGCTTCGTGCTAAACCATTTGGTTCGCGTCGCGTACGTCGCCGGAAGACCTGCGGTGGAAAGAGCCCTACGAATTATGTCGTTTAGAATAGCGTGCCGAGGTATACGACCTGCGCTTCTGCTACAAGAAAGGCCATGGGGTCCCAGATTATCGACGGCTACTCCACAGGTGCAATGATGCGGGGATACACAAGGTGTACCCAGCCGAAGGCAAGTGGCAATGCGGAAGGTTTTAAATTTTTTTTTTTTAATTATAAATAGATCACAAAAAATATCTTAATATTTTAAAAACCAAACTGCTTCGTTGGTAGTCGGTAGTGGGGTCGGTAGTCATCGGCATACAACTCCAGAGTCTCGGGTTAGATTCCCGGGTCGAATCAAGAATTTGTGTGATCCGCAAAAATTTGTTTCTAAGTTTGGGTTTTTACTATTTATATTATGTACTAGCTGTTGCCCGCAGCTCCGCCTGCGTGTTATAGCTTTCTTGATCACCAGCGATATTGTATCTTAAGATAAAATATTATAGTATCTTAGCCGTGTGCAGCGCCCCTTAGTGAACTCTACTGCGGCAATCGGGTCTAGGGATCGAACCGCTAAATTAAGTTTGTTTTTTATTGTATATACTTGTCTATATTTATATTCATTTCGTTAACAAGTACCCAGCGTGGTGCCCAGGATATTTAAGAATAATTATACCAAGTTTCATCATAATCAAACCGGTAGTTATTGCGTGATGCCTGAACAAACCGACAGACAGACAAAAAAAATATTTAATCACATTTATGGGTTCGGTGTCGGTCTAGTAACACCCCCTGCCATTTATTTTTTTTATATTTTCAATGTACAGAATTTTCACTTCTACAGATTTATTATAAAGTGTAGAAGATAGATGACGTGTAAGAATGTCAAAAAATAAAAAATAAACATAACATCACGCCTTTTTCCCCGAAGGGGTAGGCAGAGGTGTGCAAACACACCCACATCTCGCCAGCTATGTTAGGTCCCATGTAATAGGGGGCGAGCCTATTGCCATTTACCGGGCACAAGGTCCAGACTCTGGGATAATTATCTGGATAAAATTCTAAAGAGAATTATACATTATCCACCAGACCCGGGAATCGAACCTGAGACCTCGAGTGTGGCAGTCCGTACATAGTACCATTGTGCCACCGAGGTAGTCGTATAAAAAATAAATTAAAAGATTTTAAATTATCGGACTAAACATAAATGTAAATAGTGTCCTTGGCATTGCCTGTCAAAAAAATAATAGCAGTAGGTTTAATATAGTGCCCCAGATAAATTTATAGAAACCAACTAAAATAAATCTTGCTCTGTCTAAAACTCATATTTTTTTCTGCTCACGAGCAAATTTTCTGGAAGACATTTAATATGTTTCCGAGGTGTCAAACTGTATCTAATTTCATTAAACTCGATCCACCTGTTTCCCCCCCAACGAACAAATAAAATTAACTTGGGTTTAAACTCAAAATCACTCAATAGTCATTACCAGTTAATTCCTTTCTTTCATACATTTTTATTATTACTTCAATACATAAGATGTACATTATATTAACTTTTTTTAAATTTAGAACGTTTTAAAATCTAGATCTGATTTCCTTGACACTTACTTCATTAATTTTAGAAGATTTTATATGAAAACTAAATGATTACATAAAAGTGAAAGGAATTAAATACATAAAAGTAAATCTAGTGCGTAGAAAAATTAAGTATATAATTTGTATTTACTTAATAGGAAGATGATGTCAACTTCCGACACTTCAGTCACGGACTAGTTATTATTTTATTAAAAAAAAAAACAATGTTAATAATTTAAAAAAAAGTAGAACAAAAACGGTAATCAAAATTGTGATTTTGTAAAAATATTTTTTTTTTTCGTTTGTTAGAACATACGAGTTACTGTGGCATATACGATAGTGTATGCACTAGGGAATTCGAAGTGCTGGGTTCGTTTGCCGGGTTGAAACATAAAATCACAATGATCTGTATATGAAGTAGTTTATGAAACTGTTGCATAAAGAGGGGTATTAGAACACGAGGGTTTCTTAATAGTATCCTACGAGTGTTCTTATACCTAATTATGTGCAGTCTCATACACTTCATCTAATCTCATCCGTTTAGTAATTTTGAGAAACATACTTGACAATATGGCGGCAAACTATGTATAATATGTATGTATTTAGAAATATATAAGTATGTTTATCAGTTGTCTAGATCCCATAGCACAAGCTTATAGCTTAGTTTGGGCTAGATGACGTTGTGTGAGAATGTCCAAAAAACCCTAGAAGAACCCTATGAGGTTTTATTACACATCGGAAGGTCAAAACAAATCGTTTACTGTTAACATGTAGCTATCTCAATAAAGTGGGGCCATTAACCATCAACATACGGCAATGGCTACAAAAGCTGGTATCATCACCATCACTATCACTATCATCACTATCACTACATATTATAAAACAAAGTCGCTTCCGTTCATATGTATGCTTAGATCTTAAAAACTACGCAACGGATTTTGATGTGGAGTGTCACTAATAAGTCCATTGAAATGTGACAATTTAAGGACAGAATATTGAATTTTTAGAGGACGCAATTTTATTTTTGGGACATGTGTGGGGGGGTCAATAGAAGCTTAACCTCAAGTTTGTAGGGTCGCCACCCTTGTCCCCAGGCCGCAAGAGGTGAAAACACTTTTTTCACGATATCTCGGAAACTATGCGTCTTATAAAAAATGTGTCAAGTAATAATTTGTAGCAAATTGTTATGCCTACAAATATGTTTACTTAACTTTTTGCCCTAAATTAAAAATTAAAGAAGTTATAAGCAAAAAAGTGAGAAAATTTTTAAGCACACACACCTAGTAACATTCATGCTGTATTATATATACTTTCGATTGTCGGCACTTGGTGGACATAATAATACATTCTGAATAAACTCGCTAATAAATTCCACAATTTTCATTATTATTTAAAATCTTGACCGGTTTCTCCCCAATTTATGGCATCATCAAAGGTATTCACTTTCACACTACACGCTATTTATTCAGAATGTATTATTATGATATTAAGAAAGAAATTATAAATAGATCACAAAAACTGATGTCATCGGCGGGTATCTAACCCACGGAATTTCCCTAACAGGGGGACTGCTCTGACCAACTGAGCTACGATGACCACTACCGAAGACATCGAATTTTTGCTTCATATCATATTCATAATTTCTACATCGCGCTATTAAGGTTAGCGTTGGATCTACCACCAGTGTATCGTGTTACAACGATATTTAAACACTGAATTTTTTAGATGAATCCTTACCAAATCCATATGTATTATTATGTCCACCAAGTGCCGACAATCGAAAGCATAAATAGACTAGAGTGGTTCTCGAGAAAGGTTTATGTGTATATAACCTATCAGGCGGACGAAGCCGCGAGCCTCCGCTAGTATTATATAATTAATGAACACACTATAGTAAATTTAATAATAAATTGTGGCGGAGTTTATGTTTGTTACTTTATTGTTATGGTACGCTTTTGTTTGTGGTTTATTTTGTTTTAATATTTAATCAGGGTTCGGTTATGGCTGATTGTCAATTAACGAGTTTAATGTTGTGTATCTATTGGAATTTTATGTTGAATTTTTCCATATATTCTATATATTTGAAATAATGTAGGTACAAAGGGGCATGGGTGCCAAGGGGCTCTACCAACATCTTTAGGGCCCCAGCGACCTCACCTGCTAGTGGCGCACCTGCTGATCAACGGACGAGGCTCTTTAATTTATGGTACCTATGGAGTGGCTTCGGCCCCTACGTGGGTACCAGGTGGTACAACAGTGTTGGTCCGGGGGAGTACCACCGTGCAGCTGTGCTAAAGCCCCCCAAGTAACCCAGCCCAGGCTGGGTTGCGTTAGGGGTTCAACAGCTGCACCAGGTGTCGACCTGTCTTCACGCTAATTCTTCTTCAAGCTTCTTCAGCGAGACGGCTGATGAAGCGCAGGTGCGGTTCCCGAACGCTGACCTAGTATTTCTGGGGGACTTCAATGGCCATCACATTGAATGGCTGGGGCTCAAGACTGATCATGCGGGTAGGGCCGCCCATGCGTTCGCTCTCTCCCACGGTCTGACCCAGATGGTATGCGAGATCACCCGGATACCAGACAGGTCAGATCACGCACCCGCTCTGCTGGATTTACTGCTGACGAGTCGCCCAGCCCAGTACAGTGTTTCGGTAGGAGCCCATAGCACAAGCTTATAGCTTAGTTTGGGCTAGATGACGTTGTGTGAGAATGTCCAAAAAACCCTAGAAGAACCCTATGAGGTTTTATTACACATCGGAAGGTCAAAACAAATCGTTTACTGTTAACATGTAGCTATCTCAATAAAGTGGGGCCATTAACCATCAACATACGGCAATGGCTACAAAAGCTGGTATCATCACCATCACTATCACTATCATCACTATCACTACATATTATAAAACAAAGTCGCTTCCGTTCATATGTATGCTTAGATCTTAAAAACTACGCAACGGATTTTGATGTGGAGTGTCACTAATAAGTCCATTGAAATGTGACAATTTAAGGACAGAATATTGAATTTTTAGAGGACGCAATTTTATTTTTGGGACATGTGTGGGGGGGTCAATAGAAGCTTAACCTCAAGTTTGTAGGGTCGCCACCCTTGTCCCCAGGCCGCAAGAGGTGAAAACACTTTTTTCACGATATCTCGGAAACTATGCGTCTTATAAAAAATGTGTCAAGTAATAATTTGTAGCAAATTGTTATGCCTACAAATATGTTTACTTAACTTTTTGCCCTAAATTAAAAATTAAAGAAGTTATAAGCAAAAAAGTGAGAAAATTTTTAAGCACACACACCTAGTAACATTCATGCTGTATTATATATACTTTCGATTGTCGGCACTTGGTGGACATAATAATACATTCTGAATAAACTCGCTAATAAATTCCACAATTTTCATTATTATTTAAAATCTTGACCGGTTTCTCCCCAATTTATGGCATCATCAAAGGTATTCACTTTCACACTACACGCTATTTATTCAGAATGTATTATTATGATATT
Source organism: Nudaria mundana (assembly GCA_963556515.1). Classification (NCBI taxonomy): domain Eukaryota; kingdom Metazoa; phylum Arthropoda; class Insecta; order Lepidoptera; family Erebidae; genus Nudaria; species Nudaria mundana. The sequence goes on from OY748306.1 coordinate 7,376,664, forward strand.
AAGAAAGAAATTATAAATAGATCACAAAAACTGATGTCATCGGCGGGTATCTAACCCACGGAATTTCCCTAACAGGGGGACTGCTCTGACCAACTGAGCTACGATGACCACTACCGAAGACATCGAATTTTTGCTTCATATCATATTCATAATTTCTACATCGCGCTATTAAGGTTAGCGTTGGATCTACCACCAGTGTATCGTGTTACAACGATATTTAAACACTGAATTTTTTAGATGAATCCTTACCAAATCCATATGTATTATTATGTCCACCAAGTGCCGACAATCGAAAGCATAAATAGACTAGAGTGGTTCTCGAGAAAGGTTTATGTGTATATAACCTATCAGGCGGACGAAGCCGCGAGCCTCCGCTAGTATTATATAATTAATGAACACACTATAGTAAATTTAATAATAAATTGTGGCGGAGTTTATGTTTGTTACTTTATTGTTATGGTACGCTTTTGTTTGTGGTTTATTTTGTTTTAATATTTAATCAGGGTTCGGTTATGGCTGATTGTCAATTAACGAGTTTAATGTTGTGTATCTATTGGAATTTTATGTTGAATTTTTCCATATATTCTATATATTTGAAATAATGTAGGTACAAAGGGGCATGGGTGCCAAGGGGCTCTACCAACATCTTTAGGGCCCCAGCGACCTCACCTGCTAGTGGCGCACCTGCTGATCAACGGACGAGGCTCTTTAATTTATGGTACCTATGGAGTGGCTTCGGCCCCTACGTGGGTACCAGGTGGTACAACAGTGTTGGTCCGGGGGAGTACCACCGTGCAGCTGTGCTAAAGCCCCCCAAGTAACCCAGCCCAGGCTGGGTTGCGTTAGGGGTTCAACAGCTGCACCAGGTGTCGACCTGTCTTCACGCTAATTCTTCTTCAAGCTTCTTCAGCGAGACGGCTGATGAAGCGCAGGTGCGGTTCCCGAACGCTGACCTAGTATTTCTGGGGGACTTCAATGGCCATCACATTGAATGGCTGGGGCTCAAGACTGATCATGCGGGTAGGGCCGCCCATGCGTTCGCTCTCTCCCACGGTCTGACCCAGATGGTATGCGAGATCACCCGGATACCAGACAGGTCAGATCACGCACCCGCTCTGCTGGATTTACTGCTGACGAGTCGCCCAGCCCAGTACAGTGTTTCGGTAGGAGCCCCATTGGGTAGTTCCGACAACTGTGTTGTTCACGCTGGCATGAAGGTATCACCTCCTGCACGTGCTGTACAAATGTCACGACGACTATGGCACTACCCGTCAGCGGATTGGGACGGTCTACGCGATTATTATGCGTCCGTCCTCTGGAGCCAGCGCTGCTTTGTAGGAAAGGCTGTATACATTGTACTCTGTTGTGTGTGCCTGTGTACATTGTACTCAGGCAATGCGATGTACGGGCAGTGCTGCGATCACTCGACACGCGGAAAGCCAGTGGCCCTGACGGCATTCCGGCGGTGGTACTACGGAAATGCGCAGCTGAGTTGTCAACTGTACTAACTCGTCTGTACCGCCTGTCTTACTTCACAGGAATCGTGCCGGAGGTCTGGAAAGAGGCGAACGTACAACCGATCTCCAAGAAAGGGGATCGGTCTGATCCGGGCAACTATCGACCCATAGCTGTCACCTCAGTCATCTGCAAGGAGCTCAACCTCATCAAGAAGCAGCTCATGCGATACCTCGAAGATCACTCGCTACTAAATGATCGGCAATACGGCTTCAGGCCAAAACGATCAACGGGTGATCTTCTGGCATTCGTAAGCCGAACTGAGTTTCTTGAGGGCTCTTCTCAGTCTCGTTGCATTTTGGAACCCTCGGTAGAGTCACACCAACTTTTGACGAATCTAAATAATTTTCACGCTAATTCTTCTTCAAGCTTCTTCAGCGAGACGGCTGATGAAGCGCAGGTGCGGTTCCCGAACGCTGACCTAGTATTTCTGGGGGACTTCAATGGCCATCACATTGAATGGCTGGGGCTCAAGACTGATCATGCGGGTAGGGCCGCCCATGCGTTCGCTCTCTCCCACGGTCTGACCCAGATGGTATGCGAGATCACCCGGATACCAGACAGGTCAGATCACGCACCCGCTCTGCTGGATTTACTGCTGACGAGTCGCCCAGCCCAGTACAGTGTTTCGGTAGGAGCCCCATTGGGTAGTTCCGACAACTGTGTTGTTCACGCTGGCATGAAGGTATCACCTCCTGCACGTGCTGTACAAATGTCACGACGACTATGGCACTACCCGTCAGCGGATTGGGACGGTCTACGCGATTATTATGCGTCCGTCCTCTGGAGCCAGCGCTGCTTTGTAGGAAAGGCTCCCTCGGATAGCGCTTCTGCGATTGCTGGCGAGATCAGTTTAGGGATGGAATATTACATCCCTTTCACTGATGTCGCCAGTATCCGCAGAGCCCGTCCCTGGTTCGGGCGAGATTGTGCCAAAGCTGTTCGATAAAAACAGTCGGCATATCGCGCCTGGATCAGGGCCCGGGCTGTGCGCGACCCTAACGTGGGCCACCTCAAAGCAGCGTACAACCGGGCCACAAAATCCAGCAAGAGGGCCTTTAAGAGAGCGGATGCCCACCGCATCGCGCGGCTTGGTCAGGAGCTCACTTTCCATCCCACGGGCAGCCGTGGATACTGGCAACTGGCCAAAGCCGTGCAATTTAACTTCTGTCAGCCCTCGCTGCCACCGCTGCGTTACCCAGATGGAACACTGGCTCACAAAGCCCAAGAGAAAGCGGATATGCTCGCAGACCTCTTTGCGGCTAATTCCCGGGTCGACAACTGTGGCCTGCAGCCCCCCGCCATCGCCAACTGTGGCCACACTATGCCTGACATTGTACTCAGGCAATGCGATGTACGGGCAGTGCTGCGATCACTCGACACGCGGAAAGCCAGTGGCCCTGACGGCATTCCGGCGGTGGTACTACGGAAATGCGCAGCTGAGTTGTCAACTGTACTAACTCGTCTGTACCGCCTGTCTTACTTCACAGGAATCGTGCCGGAGGTCTGGAAAGAGGCGAACGTACAACCGATCTCCAAGAAAGGGGATCGGTCTGATCCGGGCAACTATCGACCCATAGCTGTCACCTCAGTCATCTGCAAGGAGCTCAACCTCATCAAGAAGCAGCTCATGCGATACCTCGAAGATCACTCGCTACTAAATGATCGGCAATACGGCTTCAGGCCAAAACGATCAACGGGTGATCTTCTGGCATTCGTAAGCCGAACTGAGTTTCTTGAGGGCTCTTCTCAGTCTCGTTGCATTTTGGAACCCTCGGTAGAGTCACACCAACTTTTGACGAATCTAAATAATTTTCTAAAAATTTCAAAGATAATAAACGTTATTTTATTTTATTTTATTTTAACGCATGTCTGGGGTGAGGCTATGGAAAGGCACGGCGAGTCTTGGCGATTAGCCTGGACATCGCCAAAGCCTCCGATAGAGTCTGGCATGCTTCGCTCCTTTCCAAGCTTCCGGCATATGGTCTACCTCCTCAACTGTGCAGCTGGATGGCCAGCTTTCTGAACGAACGCCGAATGCGGGTCCTCTGCGATGGCCAGGCTTCTCGCTTTTTGCAAGTGAATGCCGGGGTACCGCAAAACACAGGCGTGTGCATTTACAGCGAAGAAATCCCCTTTCCTTCCCCTACCCTCTCTTCAGAATGCATTATTACCAATCAAGGACAACCTTGACATCCTTGGCATAGACGTTCGTCGAGAGCTCAATAATAAAAACTACATCGAAAGATGTATAGGGCTAGCTTCGCGGAAACTAGGAATACTGAATAAGGTAAAGAGATTCTTTACACCGGACCGGAGGTGTCTGCTGTACAAGACGTAGAGTAGACCCTGCGTCGAATACTGCTCTCACCTCTGGGACGGCTCCGCGAAGTATATGCTGGACACTCTCGACGCTATGCAGCGACGGGCTATTCGTATTATAGATTGTCCGGAGGTAACGGGAAGCCTTGAGCCGCTAGCTCAGCGCCGAACAATAGCTTCCTTGGCCGCATTCTACCGTATTTACCACGGCGAGTGTTCTGAAGAGCTCTTCAATCTGATCCCACCCTCTTCCTTCCGATCCCGAACAACGCGTGCCGGGTAGAGATGCCACTCCCACACAGTGGATAGCATGTTCGCGAGAACCGAGCGTTTTAAACGTTCGTTTTTCTGCCGAACAATAGTGGCCTGGAACGCCCTGCCTGTGCACGTGTTTCCCTCCCACATATAATCCTGGGTTCTTTAAGCGGAGCGTGAAGAGGCACATCAGTAGGTCGTCAAGTTGAGGGCCACTCTCTATAGTATTGTGTGCTGTGAGAGTGGCCCACAATCGCTAGACGTCGTCACGACTTACCACCAGGTAGGCGGGCGGCGTCAATTTGGCGAACCCAATATATAAAAAAAGGTACACTACCTGTATAATATTAAGGTTTTTTTTATCTTGTTTACGATCCCTTCCATCCTAAGGTTGCCTGGAAGAGATCGCTATTAGCGATTAGGCCACCCTTGTACATTTAGTAGTATTTTCTAAACTGTGGTGTACAATAAAGATATTTATGTTATGTTATGTTAATTTTTCCACCGTTTTCGGAGCTCAACACAAGCTACCTACCACCAACCTAATGATACAATACAATACAATAATCTTTATTGTATGTACATCAATACAAAATAATAGAACAAAAGCAATCCAGGTTTCAATGTACAACCTTTACGCCTTACAGGCAACCTTTGAATGGAAAGGTAGAAAGAATAGAATTTAAGAAAAAAGGGGTAGACATTGATGTAAATGAACAACTTAAATAGATTTTTGGAAACAAAAGTACTAATTAATACTAGTAATGATCATTTGAAACTAATGATTTTTTAAGATATTTACTAGGTAGGTATTATATTCGGTCGACTTTAGTCATCAATAAAAAACATACAACGTGATTTTTCGTTAATGGTAAAGCTCAGACACCCCAGTAAGAATTTCACTTCAAAATATAGTGTAAAATGTTAAATAATTTATATACATATATGTGTGTAATAATAAAGAAAACTGACAAAGCTATTAAAGCCAAAAGTAAAGTTATAATATAAAACTGTTTTTATTAGGTATAAAGCAGCAATGTACAACGGGACTAAGAATATAAAAAAAACGTGAGAATGATGACGTCATGTATGTATTATTTAACAAGAAAACAGCGTCTATTTGAACAATCTCTTTATTTGCTCAGCTAAGCCGTTGAGTCACTCTGACTGAAGCCTATAAAGACAGTTTATAATATCCTAAGCTTATATTATGCTAATAGTTGCACATTTATTTCATTAGTAAGATGCGTTCCTTTGAGTACGTTCGTTCTCTATTCGAATATTTAAAAATGAGAACATTACTTTTTTTTATTTGTTATACTCTGGCAGCAGTGTATCATTATAAATCCAATTATGTCATTTGTTTGTCATTGAATGAATACGTTACGCTAGCCGCAGTACAATAAATACTGTAGAGTTTATGCCCTATCTATAGGTATGTGTATTTTGTAGCGGCAGTGTGTCAAGGTTCGCAAACAACTCTCTATTACATTTAGACCGTTATTTCAAGTCTGTATAGGTTGGAAACGTGATAGCTAGGAACAACATACATACACATATCACGCCTATATCACCGAAGGGGTGGGCTGAGGCCCATTATACACCCACAATTTGCCAGTATTTTTAGTCCCACTTAATAGGGGGCAAGCCTATTGCCAGCTACGGGCACTCTAGAAAGTGGGTTATGTCCAAAATGGCCGAATGAATTTAATAAAAAGTAGCAGCTATATTGTAATTTCGTAAAAAAATTTAAACCCGTTGCCTTGCGATGAAATGTTGATGAAAGGCAACAAAATCTTACGTGCCAGCCGCTATGGCACAGTCAATTAAAGTCCTGGGCGTCTCGGACTATATATAATACTAACTATACTAGGAAGTAACATAATATAAATTCTATATTGAAAGCTGGTGGTGGTGTAAGATTGATTTTGTCGTGGAAACTGATTGTATTTAGTTTTTTAAGATCTTGATAGGTTTCAATTTTAATATTATACCTACTAGCGAACGCTAGCGTGAAAAAGTTTATAAATGGTTCCCGTTTCCCGTGGGAACACATTCCCGAGATAAAAAGCTTATAATATACCTTATTACATCAGCTATCCGCCAGTGAAAGTCATGGTAAAATCGGTCACGCCGTTCCAGAGATTAGATTTACTTTCATACTTATGCATTTAGTGAAATATTGTTAATTTGAAACTACACAGACACTTAAATTTTGTTTATCTGTATACTTAGATTCCAATAATAAACAGCTCACAGAAACTCGAAGACAATCTTTATAACAAATTACAGTTACGTTTCTTACCCCTACTGCAGTATACATCCAAAGCGCAAATACGAATAACAACCCACTTGGTAATGTACTCACGTGAGCTTGTGCATGATTGTATTCCAAACTCCAAAAATATGAATACAATGTTACCGTCACATGGTAAAATATTTTTAGGTTATAAGCTTTCCAAATTCGACAGAATAACAGAGTATCTTTTGCAAAAAAAAACGGCCAGGTCCGAGTCGGACTCGCGCACAAAGGGTTCCGTACGAAGTCAGCAAAATAACACATTCGTTGAGTGAGAGCTCCCTTGAATATTTATTATATTCTGTTTTTTAGTATTTGTTGTTATAGAGGCAACAGAAATACATCATCTGTGAAAATTTCAACTGTCTAGCTATTACGGTTCATGAGATACAGCCTGGTCACAGACGGACAGATGGACAGACAACGAACTCTTAGTAATACCGTATTACCCTTAAAAATTAAAAGCTTTCTTGGTTAATGTGTCCCAATGATCAGTGGATGACTTTTTGATGATTCATTATTTTATCACTAAAAATTTTGATTTCTGTGCTGTTTTTATGAAAAGAATCTTTAGAATTTCTCATGTACTTAGAATAGAATAGAATAAGCTTTATTGTACACCAATACAAATAAATATGAGAAACATCGTATGAAAATGTACAAATGGTGGTCTTATCACTAAAAACGATCTCTTACAGGCAACCTTTGGATGGACATAAATGGTTAGAAATAAGATGTGAAAGTGGGTAGTCATTGGTGTTTGAGTAGAGTTAGTGTACTTAATACATGACGTGTGTAAAAAAGACATACAAGAATACCAGTAAGTACCAGTTTTTCACCACGACTAAACGCACCCTTTATTATTTTACGTAAACTTTTTTAATATAGAAATACTTAAGTTACAAAGACTTATGATCGTTATTAAAGTTAAGTATTGTAGGTACGTCGTGCTTATTCAAGTGAATAATACCGCGCAAGCATTTTCAATTGGATTCGAGTAAAAGTCACTAAACTCTGTTTGAAAGACAGTGTAGGTCAAAGTGAATCACACAATACAACATACTTGTTTAACGGTATATTCCATCAATAAACTTATAAGTTTTTAAATGCGAAAGTTTGATTCCATCATCACGGGAATACCCACGAAACGGATTTTTTGAAAACATCCGAAAATAACACAAGGATTTTGATGAAGCCTCGGAGAGGACTTTAAGCTGTCAGTCCCTGTTGTCATACTAACATCTATGGCAGTCGTTACAGGTATTTGGAGCCCTAAAACAAAATCCGACTGGTCTAACTACAGAGCTTTGATATTGGCCATGGGTTGAGAAGGTCAGACGCTCCACGAAAAATATTTAAGTTTAGCCACACCGCAGTTAGATTGGAAAGCCGACCCCAACTGAGTTGCGAAAAGGCTCGGTGGATGTTAATAATAATAAATAAATATGTTAGGACAATTCACACAACGCCATTTAGTCTCAAACTAAGCAGAGCTTATGAAATAAGTACTAGATAAACTGAAATAAGTTATTTTATATATTTTTGTAAATACATACATATTATACATAGGAAACATCCAGACTTCGGGACAAACTTATCTGTCTTCACACAAAGTTTGTCCCGACCAGGAATCGAACCCGAGACTCTGGCGTCGAAAGCGGACACACTACAGACCACGCCATTAAATCCATCTATACGCCATCACTTCATGAAGAAGCTCATTACTCTCCTCGACTATTTGCAGTTCATTGTAACACTTCAGTTTCCCAACTTGAATTTAAATACGGTTAAGTGTCCATTAATTTAATTCAACCGTCAAGTGGCTAGATTAATGAATGCACGTTCGACTGTTCCGAGCATTTAACCTTTGATTAGCCTTTGAACAATCCGACTTTGTGTCGAAAGTAAAATGTATTCTATATTAGTATATTAGTAGTTTATATGAACGATATTAGAACAGAGTTATTTGTATCTTATTCGATGGACCGGGAGCTATTAACAAGATAAGAAAATGAACATGCATTCCAGACAAAGTTTAATCCAGGTTAGATAATAGGTACATATCAAATAAAATCAATTATTTTCTAGAAACATGGTTGACATAGGTTTTCTTATATGTCTATGGTTCTTCATGTTTCACCGGATGGTTCACGGCATGCAATTTTTTCAAGTTTGGAACACATGTTCACCAATTAATTTAATATAATGTCTTTTTAAAACTAAATCAATATAATAATGTCAAATATTACCTATTTTTGCCTGTACCCTTTACTATTATCTTAAATTTAATTTAGTACCATACCAATATCCTCACTATAAACTATGTGCGTGTCACTAATTTTTATATTCCCAACTCATATACAGTAAAGGTCGATTCACACATATCAGCGATTATCTACGGCACAGTTTAGCACCTATCAGTGATTTATCAGTGTAATAGTAGATTGTTAACCAAGGGAAGAAAGCATCCCATTTCTGACGAGATAATTTGGCGCTCGAACGTAGTGAGAGCGCCTATAGTTCGAGGCAGAAATGGGTGTTTTCACCCGAGTTAAATACTCTACTTTTCATTTCGAATACGAGGAAAGCAAATAAAAGTCAAATTTTGTTTTTCATTCGCACTTTTTTCAGGGCAGGCAAGTCTTTTGGTCATACCGCCTTGTCATTAGTTATATTTTTCCATACAAAATGGTCTTCTGTTTTTTTAATTACTTCAGTTACTTTCTTACACTTATAGAGTATTTTTTATGATTTGACGCGTTACGGCGGTCGATTTAGTCAGGTTTGGTCGGAGTCTCTACTAAAAGTCAATACTAAAATACTCAGTATTTTAAGGTATAACTGTCCAAATAATTATTGTTTTTGCTATTTACGTTTTATTTTATTGTAACCTAACTCTTTTTTTGTTTATGATCATTCAAGAAAATAATTTTTTCATACATTTTGTATGAACGCGTCCCCTCCCCACATGTCAAAATCAAATACGATTCAGTCATCACTGACATGTTCATAGAAAGTATATGAAAAAATATTTTGCACTGACACTGCACCGTGCCGGCACTGTTTTTTTATATTTATTTATTTACTCATTTATTAACAGGCTACGTCAGAAAAGTTACAGATCTTATATTAACTTATTCTACGGCCCATAGATAATAAATAATAATAATAATAAATAAATATTGTTGGACATTCTCACACAACGCCATATAGCCCAAACTAAGCTATAAGCTTGTGCTATGGGATCTAGACAACTGATAAAAACACTTATATATTTCTAAATACATACATAACATAAATAGAAAACACCCAAACTCCGAAACAAACATTTGTGGATCACACAAATTTTTGATTCGACCCGGGAATCGAACCTCCTGAGTCGAAAGCCGATGCACTACCGACCACGCCACCGAAGCAGTCCTACATAGATACATACCTTAAAACTAAAAATACATATAATTTAATAATTATATCTTATAATAGAACACTAAACTGTATGTAGTTTACACGGGTGTCGTGTTACACTTCGCGTAAGGTAACGTGCCGTGAAACCGTCTATACACGACACCTTTCGGCCAAAACTCTTCCTTAAGGAACACGTCGAGATGATGAGTCGGCACCCTAATCACGAACGACTTAAAGTTCGTGTTGTGGCGCGAATCCAACCTCTCGACTCTCAAGGCCCAGCTAGCTTACTCTCGACACTCGATCTCATGAAATTGGAATCGAATTTTGCCATTTGGTACTCTGGACTGCGACACCAGCGCAGAACTGGATTGGATTCGGGTGGCAACTTTTAGAACTAAATGAAATCGAGAAATGTAGAATGAATGCACTTTTTTGGTACTCTTGACGTGATTTTGACATTGACATATCGAGTTCCGTATCGTGTTAGAGATCGAAATTTCCCGGTTACAAAAGTATAACTTTCTGAGAATCGTCTTCAGTTTTATAATTGTTTTTAAAGTTAAATATGGCTCGTTTGGGACTTATTTATAGTGTTTTGGATAGTGCTCATTCGTTAGATGTAAGACGAAAGCGAAATTTGCGAAGAATGGCGCGATATGCCGACAATGCATTTGCCATGGGCGACGATGAGTTCAGGCAGAATTATAGAGTGACTAAAGAACTTTTCGACGCTTTATTACACGAATTAGAATCTCTAATGCCTCGTCCTACTCGGCGCAGTGATATTTCGACAAAATACAAGGTTTGTATCGTTTTATTTATTTAATACTTGAAGTACACAAAAATTACATTTTATCAATACATTAGTCTATCTAGAACAAGAATCAAAGTATTTTTTATGCGCGTCGTCTTGTTTTTTCATGTAAGCTTCATAATTTTAGATTTTAGTGGCACTTTCGTTCTATGCCACAGGCAGCTATCAACGGTTAGTGAGTGGAACACAAGGAACAATGATGTCTCAGCAATCTGTTTCAAAGGAAATAACAGAAGTCACAGATGCTCTTAATTCTAGTGTTGTCTTGAACAAGTGGCTACAGTTCCCACAAACTCGCCAGGAACGAGATGTAATAAAGAGAAGGTAATTTTTTTAGCAGTGAATACTGTCATCATAATTGACACTTTCAAATCTTTGATTGTAATATACCTATCTTAGTTATTAAAAAAACAGTAGTAATATACTTAACAGAGAATTTGTGTGAGTGTTGAATTGAATGTTCAAAATTTCATGTTTGTTTGTAGCCTTAAAAGCTCTACTGTGATGAATCAGCCAGTCAGCTCTATTGTAATCAAACTACATAACAAGTACACTTTTTTAGTTTTGATACTAATCAAATTATAATTTCAGATTTTATGAAAAATTCCAAATTCCCTGCGTTGTAGGATGCATTGATGGCACTCATGTGGCATTAATAAAACCATCGCAGCATGAAGAACGCTTTTACAATAGGAAAGGCTATCATTCTAGGAATGTTTTAATTGTGAGTTACATACATATATTTTGATTTGTTGTATTTATCATTTCAATCTAGTAAGTCTATCTCATGTCATTTTTACAGATTTGTGATGCTGACCTAAATATTATGAGTGTAGATGCTACATATGGAGGCGCAACTCATGATAGTTTTGTATGGAATGGACACCCCATTAAGATGCATATGTCAAATTTAATAAATGCAAGAGAAAGAGTTTTTTTACTTGGTAAGATAATATATAAAATAATACTCTTGGGCTTTTATGTAATATTAATGTGCGACTTATCATTTAAAATAATTTCACTTTCAGGTGATTCGGGCTATGCCCAAAGGGAGTATTTAATGACTCCAATATTAAATGCATCACCAGGATCGGCTGAAGAACATTACACAAATCTCCATTGTGTGGCCAGGAATACAGTCGAACGTACAATTGGAGTTTTAAAAAATAGATGGAGATGTCTTTTAGGCCATAGAGTTCTTCATTACCATCCTGATAAAGTCTCAAAAATTATAAATGCTTGCTGTGTCCTACACAACATTTGTAATCAGGCACGACTGGATGAGGATGGTAATGACATTGCCTTTCCACCTGTGGATGATGTAACAACGATACAAGAGGAGGGAACACAGGGTATTGATGACTTACGAAGGGGTGTCCAGGCTCGTGCACAGCTTGTTCAAGAATTGTGGGCAACAAGGAGCAATTAGCACAGATTGTTATTTAGTTCATATTGATTTTACTGATAGTTATTATTATCGTTTATCTTTCATTGTGTTATTTAGAAGTGAAGTTATAAGTTAGTCATGTTTGTAGCCTTAGAATGTCTGCTATTATAATCAAACTATACAAGTACACTTTCTTAGTTTTGATATTTGATTCTTAGTTTTGATTCTTATCCCGTTTTAATGGTCTATACAGAATAAATGATTTTTTACTTAGACTGACTTTGATAGTGTTATAAACCATTATAAATTCCTGTTTTAGTTACCTTTTATGAGGACTGTGGTTTAGTAATTAAATTGATCTATTGGATTAGATGATATAGGTAGGTATCAAGTATGCTTTAATAATTCAAGTTCAATATGTTTTATTGGACACAATTACTCAACACAAATATTGCAAATGTTAAAAATAGGATTTTTGAATTGTATTTAGGACTTGGTGAACTCTACTTTGGTATTTTAATAAAAAAATCAATATGATATAAATACACTTTATGTAATAGTAAGGTTCTAAAATTAAATAAATCACGTATCACAGTTTTTAGTAAATCATTCTTTTAAATACCTATAATTAATACAATAATAATACAACTTATACCTACTACCATATTTTATCTAATTATTAGGTCTATGTTGCAAAGCATTTGCAATGCTATTAAGAGCACTTGCGACATTATTAAGGCCACTTTCGATGTTTAGACCACTCTCTCTCGTAGCTGCAGCCATATTATCTAAAGACCTTTGGAAGGATGATAGCTGTTCTACGAGGCTGGAGAAAGATGCAGCTGTAGTCGCTTCTGCCTCAACCCTGTGCCGCTCAATATCTTCAAATGCTTGCTGTTGTCTTTCTAAGACACTACGCCTTGACCGACTTGCTTGGGGCCGCCTTTGACTGGGTTGTGGTTGTGATGTAGAGGTATTAGGTGCGGTATCTGTAAAGTTAAGAATTAATCAGTTTCATACATAATATAATACCAATCGTGAAAACTGGGTATTGTTATCAATATAGGAATACTAACCTCTCACAGTCACCACATTTCTTGCAGAAGAGTGCAACTCAAGTGTGGGCTCAACTACCTCAGACGTGTTTATGTTGATGTCATGCATTGGCATATCTGGGACGCTTTGGCTCTGCGAATATTTAATAATATATATTAGATCTTATGAGGGGTATACCATTACTTCCCATTACTTCTAGTACTTACTGTGGATGGAAGTGTATTGACAGTATGATGCAATTGGGAACCTCCTATTACAGGCATATCTGGGACGCTTTGGCTCTGCAAATAATTAATTAAAATGTATCTTAGACCTCGTGAGGGGTAGGGATTGTACCTATTAAATACTTCTTGTACTTACTGTGGATGGAAATGGATTGACAGCAAGGTGCCTATCCCCTATGGCGAATTGTGGACCTCCCATTACAGCTACAAATCTCTGATCGAGTGGGCTTAGGTCAGATATATTATCACCAGTCCCACCCCCTGTTCGTCTCAGAGACTGTGCTTGCACCGCACAAAGTTTTTTTAATGCACACTTTTTGTCTGCCCAATACTAGAAGAGAAATTGAATTAGTGTAACTTATTTGCAAACAATAATTTTATTTTAAAATCAAACGGTAAATTCTGAAAAAAATTAGGTACCTTTGCCCAGCCTTTTCCATCCTTTTGTGCACCTCCTAGAGCATTCAAAGATGTAGCTATACAGTCCCATTTTCTTCTAGTCTCTTGCTTCGCATGTGCTGTGCGCAAGAGGCCCCTTGCAACTCCTGGGTTCTCCATCAAAAAATCTGCAAGAGCCTCCTGCTGTTGGTATGATGGTCTGCTCATTTTGCTGAAATTATATTATTTGGTGTTATAAAGTGTAAAGAAAATCGATTACAGTTGAGAAAAGAGTAATTAATAAATGTTGACTTACTTTGTCTTCAAAATAATACAAGGAGTCCGTAAATATTGCCGTAAATGAATAGCTTCGGCGATCGAATAACTTCCATTCCCAATACGAAGTTAAAAATACAATGCCATATCAGCAAAAACTTTAAACCGAACACTTGAAATACCACTCCGTTAAGTGGAGGTTTATCTCTAACATAACTTAGACAAATTTATTTGTTTACGTACTTTAAAAGTGACAGGTAATTCGCGCGCTTTCAATGGCGGGACGGGAAAGTGTCAAAGTGTGGCCTACGCCAAATTTAATCAGCGATCATTATTTCATTGCTCTCACAAAAGTATGTTTATGACCATGTTACACAAATGGAAAGAAGACTGTTGATGATTATGTACATCAAAAGTTTTGAAAAAGTGTAAATAAGTGAAGATTTTGTTAGATTTTATTAGTTTTATTTTTGGTAGTTTAAGTTTTATTTTATATGGCAATCATACGTCACTCAGATTAGTCGATCGTGCACTCGATTTCGATTCCAATCCAGTTTTCGTTCCAGAGTACCAACTTTACCAGGATCGAGATTGGAATTGGAACTGTATTGGAATCGTATTAGATAGGAATTTATATCAAGAGTAAGGCTGCAGTTGCTCTTCGTCCTGATGTACTCCACGATCTCGATGTCCTGTGTGTGTCGGACGGGGCTGTAGGTTTCACTGATATGTCTGAATCGACCTTTAATCGTTGGACGTACGTGAATATAGTACAGTGAACAATAAAAATGAGCCCCAATATTGTACACATGCAAATATTTCTTTTGATTAAAAGCAATTTGTAAATAATATACGACTACAATTTCACATTGGTATTGAATTATTTTTGTTTATTTTATCCTTATAAAAATGTAGGTACATACATACATACTGTCTTATTCCGACTCATCTTGTCTTAATAGTCGATGATTCTTATTAAAGAATCATCGACTATTAAGACAAGACTTAAAGATGTACTCATGTCGAACATCGGAATAATCGTAATAAGCTTAATATTATTTATCATTGTTTCAGGTAATCCTGAAACAATGATAAATAATATTAAGCTTATTACTAACTAATTATTACACAACCTTAGGTATTCGTACCCAAAAGGTAAAACGGGAACCCTATGACTGAGAGCAGTCCGTCCCTGTCTCCAGGCTGTATAGTTAAAAAGTTGAAATTTTCACAGATGTTTTCTGTTGCCGATATAAATACTAAAGGACTTAAATTACCTCAGTGGCGCAGTGGCGCAGTGGCTCAGTATGCGACTGCCTGGGGTCCCAGTTTAGATTCCGAGTCGAATCAACTTATTTGTGTGATCCACAGATGTTTGTTTTGGAGTTTGTGTACTTTTCTATGTATAATATGTATGTTTTTGTTTAACTCCTCGGCCCAAGCCCGCGGCCGCCCTAACGTCCGTTGTCGGGCGTCTCTGGTTATAATATATACATATGACAATATATATGTATTTAGAAATATATAGGTATGTTTATCAGTCGTCTATATCCCATAGCACAAGCTTATATTAACTTTATTTGGGCTAGATGACGTCGTGTTAGAATGTCCAAAAATATTAATAAAAAGCAAAAAGAAATAACAATAATAATCAATATTTAGGGGAGCTCACATACAACAAACGTAATTTGTTTTTTTTTATAGATAATAGTACGGAACCCTTTGTATCTTTAACTAAATATGTCATGATAATAATATATTATCATGACATATTTAGTTAAAGATATACACAAGGCAAAGTTCGAACAAGACACCAAGCAAGTTTAATAACTTGCTGTCTTGTTTTAATATACATTGAGTCACAAAGAACAACAATATCTACGCCAAGATAATAATTTCCTAATCAAGTCATTCATCATTAATTCACCGAGCCTTTTCCCAACTCAATTGGGGTCGGCTTTCCAGTCTAACTGCGATTCGGCTGAACTTCGATATTTTCCGTGAAGCGACTGCCATCTGACCTCCACAACCAATGGGCGACATCGAAGTTCTGTAGTTAGACCGGTCGGATTTTTGATTTAGAGGTACGGAGCGGTCTCAGTGTCTTAAGAAATGGTCACCCATCCTAAGACCGGCCTGACTAGATGTTGCTTAACCTTTCCTATGTGTTAACATTGTCGGTTACCACTAGACCACGAGCCAATTTCCTAATCAGGTAATAGTAGAGAACTGTAAACAATATGTAGCATTAGAAAACTGATTGATCAAACAGTTACTGTTTAACCAACACATGATAATTGAATTAGAGTCCACCATTGCCCTAGTTATACTCCTATTACTAACGGGATTTCGTTCAGTAGGTTCATACGTGATGAACGAACACTATTGTAACACCACTTGTACACTATTTCACTGATTTATACATGGGGCACACTAACAGTCTTATTAATAAAAAAGACCTAATTAATGGATACTCTTATGTTTACACCGAAATAGTTGGTTCTAAATGTAATTGTGTTTAAGTGTGACGTAACAACCTTATTAATAAACTCGAAGCAACGTTGAAGAACCTATACATTATTTACAGCTCGGATTACGCGTTCCTTGTGGCAACATTGTCGAAAAAAAAAGGAATGTATGCTAAAATAACAAGTAATCAGTCCCGAGCTGTCAAATGAAACGTCACACAACTGTCATCGTTTCGTACTTCTGTCTTTTTATTTTTGTTATTGTTTCATTGTCCATGAATCGTGGGATATTGTTAATATCTACATATTTTAGTAATTTATTTTACAAGATGGCTCACAAACGTAAAATATTTGTACACTGTAATAAAAACGAATGAAGAAAAGTGTGTACGAAGATTTTTTCAATTTGAAATGATACAGAGCAAGATTACAGAAATTGGTAAGTACGTCTTATTTTGAAAGATTATTCTCAAAATACGTATAAGTCTTTAAAAGCGAACCCCAATAAGGCGAAGGGCAACGCATGGTTTAAAGTAGGTACATAAAAGAAAGTATCTAATTAACCTTACAATTATAGTAGTTGCGTGTAGTTTGTCAGTTTACTTTACTGATTACTTCATTACAACATTGCACTTACTTCATGAGATAAAAAATAACTGGATTGTGGGATATACATAAAGGATCTTTAATATTTTTTGTCACAGAGAGTATTATTATGTATTTTAAGCCCGTTATTGTGATAGAAATTATCACAAATTAAAGTATTGATGATAATGCTACTTTGTTTCAGATTCAAAGAACTGAACTTGAGAACCCGAGTCTTGAGTCAGCTGCAGATATAATGGAAGGGAATGATAATGAATGCAAGAAAGCATCTGGTGGCTACAAAAGGGAAACTATTAAAACTGTGGATCTAATGTTCAAGTCCCAGTCAAGCCGATGTTGAGGTAGCCAACTTATGAAATCCAGCAGAGTTAATTAGTGATGAGAATAAATATGATTCCGATGGACCTTGCCTGGTGAGTTTTAAACGTCATCTACATTTAGTCAGGCACATACAAATGATACGACAGTCTAAAGACATACATCGGTTCATTCATCATCATCATTCACCGAGCCTTTTCCCAACTCAGTTGGGGTCGGCTTTCCAGTCTAACTGTGATTCGGCTGAATGGTCAGTGTCTAAGAAATGGTCACCCATCCTAAGACCAGCCTGACTCGATGTTGCTTAACCTTTGCAATTTGTTAACATTGTCGGTTACCACTAGACCACGAGCCCCTCATACTATCGGTTCATTACAATATATTAGGTATATTGGAAATGCGCATTGCAACAAACCTGTCTATTATGCACATGGTGACTATAAGACAAATTCAGGCAAGGGATGGAATAAACCCCAGTACAAAAAAACATAATAAGCCCTGTATTTATTTAGTAAATATGTGTAATATGGGAAATATGTAGCCCAGTCCAAACAATTAAAAGAATTGGAACACAAGAGACGCATGGAGATAGCTGAAGAAAACCATGTCATCGAAAAAAAAAAAAGTGTGTGTGTCAGCTCCGACGCACGACTGGAGTTTACTCCTTAAGTACGAGTATCTAACCATAACAAATTAGAAAGTTGCGCACTAGAGGTGCGCACCAAAAACGTGACACGATTTTCGTTACTTGTTAGTAGGTTTTACCCCTCGGATTTTTCTCATACCGGGCGCCTTATATATGAAAATCGATTCTTAAGGAGTAAACTCCAATAGAAATTAAAAGATTCAATAAAGAAATAGAAATTTAAAGAGAAGAACTCAGATGTGCACACCTGGAATGAAGCTCAAGACATTTTATAAAAATCTTTAAAAATTATGTTAAATTATAAAATAAAACCTTGTTGTAAAGCTTGATATTTTATTTATTTGTAAGTATGTCTTTATCATCCACCGAGCCTTTTCCCAACTCAGTTGCTGTCCAGTCTAACTGCGGTGCGGCTGAACTTCGATATTTTACGTGGAGCGACTGCCATCTCCACAGCCTACGGGCTATATCGAAGTTCTGCAGTTAGACTGGTTGGATTTCGATTTAGGGCTCCAATACCCGTAACGAATGCCATAGATGTTCGTATGACAACGGGGACCGACGCACCAATGTGCTCTCCTAGGCACATTTGGTTTTAGTTTTACTTACCTAATTATTACAAAATTTTCATTAATAAAAGCTGCTCGTACGGAATTAATTAGTAATTTTTCATTTCTTGATCCTGCTAATAAAATAAGGTTTTCAACGTCTTCTAACTCATCCGTTACCCTCAAATGATCAACTAAATAAATTATTTACATTTTCTACGGTCAATGAACAAATAATCACGTCATCCGTATTATAGATTGTCCGGAGGTAATAGGAAGCCTTGAGCCGCTAGTCCAGCGCCGAACAATCTCTTTCTTGGTCTCATTCTACCGTATTTACCACGGTGAGTGCTCTTCAACCTGATCCCACCCTCTCCCTTCCGATCCCAAAAAACGCGTGGCAGAGATGCCACTCCCACTCAGTGGATAGCATGTTCGCGAGAACCGAACGTTTTAACGTTAGTTTCTCTGCCGAACGATAGTGGCCTGGAACGCCCTGCCTGTGCACGTGTTTCCTCCCACATATAATCCTGGGTTCTTTAAGTGGAGCGTGAAGAGGCACATAAGTAGGTCGTCAAGTTGAGGGCACAATACTATAGAGAGTGGCCCACAATCGCTAGACGTCGTCACGACTTACCACCAGACGGGCGACGTCAATTTATCGAAACCAAAATAAAAAAAGGCATAAAATCGGCTAGAAATAAAAATACAAATGAATGAAAAATTCATATCAGATGTTTAGTTTAGTCATACGCACAAGTTATACTAGGGGACGGTTGGGATTAAATTTTACTGCGAAACAAAAATCGAAATAGCTTACTTCCTTGCTGCACGACATTTACTAATAATGAATTTGGTTACTTGAAACTTAAAATTCGATGTAAAGTTTACTCTTTGTTTATTAATAAGGCTGTAAAAGTTTTGCACTTCTAGCTAATCGGAACTATTTGAATTTCGAATGTTATATTTTTTTAAACGTTGCAACCTTCTTAGTAATAAAAAAAAACAATTGGCGGAAAATCATTTGTCAATTGTTTTTTATCACACATCAAAGTTCTACGTATGCAACGAAAATGAAATTAAGTCGAAATGATTTTAGAGCGATGATTTTTTATGATTTTAAAAGTTCTCCCTCTCCGCAAGACTGAGCCGCTCGTCTTCAAAATGCTTTTGGGAGAGAAGCACCTTGTTTGAGCACCGTGAGGCGATGGTTTGCTGAATGTGAGAGAGGTCGAGTTTCTTTACATGAAGAATTTCGTGAAGGGCGACCTTCAACTGCCGTCAACGAAAATAATGTGGCTACTGTTAAGCGGTTAATTGAAGAATACCCGCGGATTACCTATGAGACAATTCAAGGACTATTGGGATTGGTATGAGTCAAATCCAGAAAATAATACACGAAGAATTGAAAGTTCGGAAACTTTGTTGTCGTTGGATCCCGCATGAACTGACAGCGGAGCAGAAGCGGGCTCGCGTGGAATAGTGCTCACAGATGCTACTGAAGTACGACCACGGACATTCTAATGCTGTTTAAGACATTGTCACAGGAAACGAAACGTGGATTTATTGTTTTGGACCCGAAAAAAAAACAGCAATCTTGTGAATGGGTGTTTGAAAATGAGAACAAGCCAACAAAAGTGAGGCAGGCGAGAAACATTGGTAAAAAAATGATAGCGTTTTTTTTATCAGCTACGGGCCCCATTTGTAAAATTCCACTTGAAGATCAAAAGAGTGTTAATGCCGAGTGGTATTCTACCATTTGATATCGAAGTTCTGTAGTTAGACCGGTCGGGTTTTTTAGGGCTTATATGCTCTCCGAGGCACGGAGGGGTCTCAGTGTCTTAAGAAATGGTCATCCATCCTAAGACCGGCCTGACTAAATGTTGCTTAACCTTTGCAATTTATTAATATTGTCGGTTACCACTAGACTACGAGCCCCTGAAGTAGAAGCTTCAATAAATAAAAGTTCTAAATCGGTACACCCAGTCCAAAAAACAAGGTAACAAACAAAAAACAAAACAACCTTTTTTGGGAGTCGGTTGAATATACAAGAAATCGTTGTCCCGAATGCATTTTTTTCGCTCACAGTCAGAAAAGAAACTGTAACCTTAGTAACAATCCGCTTTTCAATTTTCTAATCAGCTTGAAAAGGGTCCGTAAGTCCGCAAAAAAGTATTAAGTCTATTAGACATATCGTCCTATTTCACTGCTCAAACACATAACCACAAATCTAGAAAGTTTGAAGAAGGATTTCTCAGAAATTTCTGTGTCATTTAATCTCGCCACCGAACTTCTGGCAATTGATAAAGGTTTCTCCGTAACGGGTTACAAGTTTCATTCCCATCAAACGTATTGACCGCTGTGAACATAACCATAAAACCCATTATGAGGTATGTTGTAATGTTGTTTCACGTTCATAAATTCCTCTGTGACCTCTTGTAGCCTAATGGAATCAATGATCCATTTGAAACTTAAGAATTTGATGCATATATTTATCTCTCTCTACATATATACTGGACTATCAAAACATTTAAAATACTGCTAGAAAAGAGCAACAATTATTTATTAATAAATAACCCAGCGTGAAATTGGTATCTGTTTGCGATTTAGTTATCTGTAATACTAATATTATAACGAGGAAAGGTTTGATAGATTGTTTTATTGTTTGAAGCGAATAGGCTCTGTAACTGATGATCCGAATTTGAAAATTCTTTCACTGATATGTACCTACATTATCCGTGAGTAACATAGGCTTTTTATCCCGGTGATGTGTTCCCACGGGAACTAGGGACGAGGAAACTATATAACGCGGCCGAAACTATATCACGTGAAAATGTTTATAAACTAGTACGATGTCTTGCGCGGTACTTCGCGCCGCACCACGCCATAGGTTTTGGGCTATAACTTTTGACCCCTTAGGGCCAGGTCAAATTTTCGAATTTTTGGCTTGCCTCCAGATCGAGGGCTATCCATAGAGGGGTCAACCATCATTTTTAGCGTAAGCAGTTCTCGAGAGCTAAGGGGGGACAAAAATTACATTCCCCATTTCTAAATATAGATTAGATTATTTTATAACAGTCGTCAATTCACCAGGCAGAAAACTCATAAGATCGTCTCGCCCTAACTTCATAGAGGACTAAAAGTTTCGTGGCAAGTCAGCTATTATTCTTATTTGATAGAAATGTTACGTTTCTGTGTAGAACATGTTTATGATGGTTACATTTATACGAATTATAGCGTAAACGAAAATATAATAGGCCGTATATAAATTTAGTGAGATCAAAGACTTTGTCTTGGATTAATTTAGGCTTTTTATATTTCGATACAGAGATTACAGCGTGTATGTATTGTTAAGAAGCGTTTAGATTAATTTACTTGCCATTTAAAACGATTATTTTTTCCCAGAAAAACATGGAATAATCTTGTTTACTGTTTACTGACAAACAAAATAATGAAGTGGTTACTAAGAATTGGAATATACATAATCAATATCAATACATATAATAAAATTGTAAGTGCTCGATGTTTGTACATCGAAGATATAATAGAGAAACTGTTGTAGGGGGGCTTTATGAACGCAATAGTACCCAAAACAATGGTTTTTAGAATTTTTGTCTGTGTGTCAGTTTGTCTGAATGTTTGAACACGCTAATCTCAGAAACGGCTAAACCGATTTGAATGCGGTTTTTAGAAATGCGTTGTGGTTTATTAAACTTAACATTTAAGGTTTGTTTTATTTCAATCAGTTCATAAATAAAAAAGTTATGTCGATCTAAAGTACCACGCAGGCGGAGCTGCGGGCAACAGCTTTACATAATAAATCAGTAACTGGTGATCAATAAAACTATAACACGCAGGCGGAGCTGCAGGCAACAGCTAGTTATGTAACAAAAATTCTTATTTAATACACTACAAAATATCGTTTAAAAAATCCTCCGTGTTATTGCCGAGTTTTCGCACTTTCCTTGCCCAGATCGAGTAGGTAGTGGACTGTATTTTGGTGTATATAGGGGCTGATCCAAATGAAACGACAGCGTACAACTTTCTCTTCTCGTGTACGTTACACGAGAGAAGAGAAACCAGTTACATTGCTACATATTTTTGGTAGTGTTGCCACTACATTCGTTCTTAAATATTAACATTGATATGGCTAAAGGTCCATTTGACCATACCGTTGGTAAATTACATGTTGGTTTCCCAACACTGGCTGTATTGCCACATTGGATGGCGATACTTATTCTTTGGGCCAGAAAATAGCCAGCCTTCTGGTCCTGAGAAGCATCGATTAGGCGTTTAGCATTGTCTCTATAAACCGTGTACTTAAAGAATCCTCCGCATCATTGCTGACTGGGCAGGTTGCGGAATCTGAATCTAGACCTTGTGGCAACGTTGAATAGGAAAACTAATTCTATCTTGTTCAACACGACTTTGTGTCAAGTAAGTATATGTAGATATTAATCCACCTGAGATAGGCTTACTGAACTCCAATTGTTACTTAGTTAATTCTCAGTTCCAATTCAGTATTTATTTTTCTAGGAATTCCGTGAACCAAGAACTCGAGATAATACGAGTACACTTAATAAGCAGATGATACTGGATTTATAAAACATTCGAAAGAAAAATGTCGACCTCTATCTGCAAGAACTGACAGACAAAGAAAAATACGCAGTTTATACGTCCACGCAGTGTATAAGCTGCTTTACTCGCGTTCTTCGGTTATAAAATAATAATGGCTTTGCTTCGCCTTATTCTGTAACACAGTTTATATTAAAAGGTTCTTTTGTCGATAACGCTTTGGGAATAATTGCCTTTCGTGTGATAAACGCGTCTGGCGGAATCACTTACAAGGCTTGGGCAAACCAAAAGCAGTTGCAGTGCGGTAGCAGTGCGTCTAGGTTAGTAAATAATGTAGTTATATGAGGGATGACACACTGAACAAACGCGAGCCCGCTTTGTTCAGTGTGTCATCCCTCATATAACTACATTATTTACTAACATAGACGCACTGCTGCCGCTCTGCTACCGCACTGCAACTGCTTTTGGTTTGCCCAAGCCTTAAATTCGTTAAGGATCAGTTTCTAAGAACTTTGTACTGTTTATACTCGTATATTATAGGATAAACAATGCCCACTTCCTACCTAGTGTACGGATAGGTATATTATAGCTAGAATGTTAGTTATTCATCAGCAGTCGTCACGACCCAACCCAGACCATATATACAAAATATATGAGCAGACCGTAGTATAAATAATACTACCTATTTTCTGTGTTTATCCCACATTATAGTACTATCCACTTTCTGCGCTAACTCTGCTACAGTTCGCGAGGGATAAGCTGAGCTTTGCATTAGCGTGAGTACAGTGTATGTGAACGTATATGTGACCTCGTTTACACACACATGTGTTGTACACACAGCTACACAATGAGTTTTTACTCTACTTTTCGTGGTAACTAACACAAATGCAAAGCTTAGCTTATCCATCGCGAACTGTAACCTTGAGTACAATACAAATGTCATTATGAATACTAATCCGGTTCAGATAAGTTTTATAGCAGATGGTTTGAAATATTTTAAACTCATGAGTTTGGAAACAGGCAGAACGAAATTACTGCTTTATTTTAGTAAGTTTTTTTTACATAAACCCAGTCAATACTAAATTATTTTATCCTTTTGGCAATGAAAAATAACTAAAATCTACATTGTATTCACAACAGTTGAAATAGGAACCCGAGGCTATAAGATGGAGTTACGAGAACTGCATGGCGCCATGATTGTACTGAGTCATTCATTGATTTGAGCTTTCCAAATTCGAAGTAACAACTGTATTACCGGAAGCCGTAGTAAGTTTCTTTTATTCATTGAAAACAGAACTCATAAATATGGCTGTAGTTAGTTGTATTCTGAGAATCTTATGATTGCTCACTATTGCGGAAAACGGGTATAATAATACTTGTTAGTAAAACTTTATTAGTTGGTCGTTGAAAGAAACCAATTTGAAATATAACTTTTGTAAAGAAAACAATAATAATTGTATGTTGAAAATATGACGAAAACAGTGATAAAACTAGTAGAAATCTTTATTTATTTATTTATGTACACACAAGAAGGTAACAAAACCTCTTCCAGAAATCTCTTCCAGTGGGGATCTTTTCTTTGTAGGTATAATGTTTTTACAAAATACATAACATGAAATACACAACAGGAATGAGTTTTCTTAAAAAAAAAATTTACATATGTTGTATAGAAAAAAAATCACATTATTGGCACTGGTTCAATTTCATGCAAATCAATGTTTACTTTAACGTGACCCAATTACATGAAACACTAGTATTTTGGCAGTGTCTATTTCTACATTCCAAACAAATATATCGGTGAATATAAAACGTGAAAAAAGAAATAAAACAGACAATCTTTAGTCTAGTTATAAGTACTTATACAAACAGTCGGCGCCTGCGCCGATGAATAAAGTGGAGCGCTAAACCAATCTCGCAAATGACTCAATGACCACAAGAATCCGTGACTCAAGACAGCTGACTGAGCTGACTGGACAAAGCGCTTGATGACTCAACATAAAATAAATCAGACATTTTCTATTCAAAAACGTACGAGACACTAGATCATATGTAAGTGTTTCAAAAGCATTCTAGTCTGTTTACCATGCAACTAGTCGGCGTAGCTCAAATTACTACCAACCTAATTTTAACTTGTAGTTCACGTTTTAATGGGCAATGCTTGGAACCAATCGGAAGTACGAATATTTGCTTTTGTGATTCATCAAACGAAACCAGCTAACGAAGCAAAGTGTGGCAAGATTGTGCAATTTGTCCTTGAATTCAGTAGATATCGAACCTAGCACCAGAAGGGTACTGTCGTATACCTACTAAATTTAGAATAGACAGATAGATAAATAGGACGGTATCGTCATCATTCAACGAGCCTTTTCCCAACTCAGTTGGGGTCGGTTTTCCAGTCTAACTGCGATTCGGCTGAACTGTGATATTTTTCGTGAAGCGACTGCCAACTGACCTCCACAGCCCATGGGCAATTCGAAGTTTTGTAGTTAGACCGGTCGGATTTTTGCTTTAATTTAAGGCTCCAATTACCCTTAACGACTGTCATAGATGTTCGTATGCCAACCGGGACGCGACGGCTTAACGTGCTCTCCGAGGCACGGAGGGGTCTCAGTGTCTTAAGAAATTGTCACCCATCCTAAGACCGGCCTGACTAGATGTTGCTTAACCTTTGCAATGTGTTAACATTGTCGGTTACCACTAGACCACGAACCCCATAAATAGGACGGTATAATCTTAGAAAATTATGTAATTTTCAATGATTATACTAATCCTTAAAACAAGTGTAGATAACTTTTACCTTTTCATACACAAACAAGTAACACATATCCACAGAACAATATATAATACAAATCAACACATTTCCCAACGTACGTTCATACGCATGCATCAATCATCCGTCTGGCTCGTTTGTAGCAAGAATATGTAGCCAATTTTAACCAAATGCTCTCAAACATAAAGAATAAATACAGTCTTATGAAAATATTACCCAAAAACCCGCGGCCGGGTACAGAATAAAGGAAAAATATACCATATGGAGCCGGAACGCGATAAACATCGCGGCAATATGTCAGACGGCCAGCGAAAATTGTCGTAAACGCCATTACAGCATTATTAGGGTATTAGGAAAGGGACCCTAACCAGATTACCCGCTTGTATACTTGAGAACATTGTTCATACAATTCTGGTTTCCTGTTTGTATATTTTATAGCGAGATTGTGTATGAGTACAGTCACAGTACATTTAATTTACGGGACGCAGTAGATGCAGTAGATGAAGATTTTAGGGCAATTTTAGGAGAAATTTTGTGTTAATATGTTGAGTTGTAGAACGAAGACGAAACAACAAAAAGCTTACTATCAGTCAAGAGGATGATTTGAGATAGTTGCAAGATATAAGCGACTTCACGCACTTCGAAGCAAAGTAATTTAACTCACGAATATAGGAACTGATAATGTTTTGCAATAATAAGATTTTCTAAGAAAATATAATAATATCCTTATCCTATAACTTTTACGCTCAAAGAAGCTCAAATTAATACCAAGTAGCAACGTAAAACGAATGGTAAGTAAGCTGGTATTGTATAACAAAGAGAAAGGTGGAACTATTGAGTTACAACTTAAAAGTAGAGCACTTCATATTATTAATTAAGTTACGACTAACATGAACTTGAATCGGAATCACAACAAGAAATTAACTATTTGTTCCACGATGAATTTTTTAATCAATTCTCGGTTGTACTTACATAATATTTTATGAAGGTAGATGAGTTTATGGTACCACGTAACTACGTACGAATTGAAAAGAAAACACAAACTTGTCAAGTTCCTTCACGGCCTGTGAGGGTCAACATTACACTACTCATTAGATCCTCTATGTAATGGGTAAGTACCATCGAGTAAAGGTAGATACAATAATAACCTACAGACTACACTACAGACGTACCAGACTTATTGTGATATAATTTTACAAAATTGATCACAAAAACGATATTCTCGAACGAGCTAATGTTTACTTTTCCAAGATAACCACCAACTCACCACCACCACCTCAAAACTTGCGATCATATGAATGTGCGACTTACGGCGTCGAATCAGAGCCATCTACCAGTAGTTAAGGAACTAACCAGTACTAACCACTATGACACGTTGTGATTTCCCCAAACCGTTATGTCTTTCACTAATTTGTGACACGTCTTGGTGACTCACTAATCACGACAGATACGGTATCCTTCACTCGGGTTAACTTCTAAATTATTACAACCACAAAAACAGATGAAATCTTATTGCGTCAGTGCTAGTCACGCTCGGTCTCGACATTCTCGTCTGCTGTAGAGCAAAAAGATGTTATGTGTCACTCAAAGCCTAAAAGGGATAAGAAGCATGACCGTTATTTTACTGTGAAACTCCTGTGTATTACAACAACGTTATATTCTGACTTTCACTTAATAAATATATTATGTACTTGGTACAACACTAGCGGACGCCTGTGGCTTCACCCGATTGACCAATTATATTCTAAAATCTTCCTCGAGTACTAGTCTATGCTTTGGTGAAAACCGCATCAAAATTCGTTGTGTATAGTCATAAAGATCTAAGCATACATAGGGACAGAGCGACTTGTTTATACTATGATTTGATTTGAATTCCTTTTTTTAAGCTGCTTCTTTTGATATCCTGTGGATTGTAAGGAATTAGTTATGTTTTGCAATAAGAACTAAATTAAGTTATATTTATTAGCAGCTATATTATGTTATTTTTAATACCTCATATCTCTGGCTGGACTGGGTGAACCGATTTTGATTTTTTTTTATGAAAGCTACTATTTTTTAAATGGAAGCTCCTACTTCCCAATTGGTCCCATTTCAATTTGGTCTCATTCCGACAATTATTTGATTTTCTATTTCGGTAATTTGAAGTCGATTGTTGTGTCAATTTTTGACTAGTATTTTTTTTTGTTCACTAATTAAGTGTAATTTAAGGGTTACTCGAACAAAAAAATTATTTGGGAACTTAGCTATAAGTTCAATAACACAAGGTGAGAAAATGGAATGTTAAGTTATTCAAATATTCTGGTAGAGTAATGTAAGCACGCCTTGTATTTATGACAAAATTGATGAACTTAGTACCTAGTACCTATATGTTTGCACTTTATAAAGGATACTAAGAACCTACCTAATATTTATGTGGATAGATCCTGAACAACATTTATAAGATATTTGTTACACAAAGCGTTACTACGCGACTAGACGTTAGCGTTGTGTTCAATTGACATACTAAATTTAATTTATACACCCGTCTAAATTTGACTAAAGTAGGTCATGACTAAATCTGGAAATATGGCTAGACAAGAATAAATCTAGACATTCACAAAACAGATTCTCATGTCATTAACATGATGAAAACTGAATAACTCAGTACTGGCGTGTCGTCCTACAATTTTAACTTAAATGCCACTTTATAAGTTAAGTGTAGGATAGTAATTTATTCGTTCGAAAAGATAATAATTGAATAACACATATTCATTTATAGTCTTTGAACTTATAGTCAAGTATAAATTCATGACATATAAAGTCCCCAAGTGTACAAGAAACCCTTAAATTACCCTTACATTAGTGAACAAAAAAAATACACGCTTCGTGCGCTCAATTCGTAAAAATATCTTCATCCAAACTCCAAAACAAATATTTCCAGATCATCAAAATATTGGTCCCACAGGTATAACTTTCAACCAACTAAGCCACCGAAGCAGAGTTTACTAAAGAGGTATACTTATTTCGCATCGGTACCTTTTCAATTCAAATACTTTTTCATACCATGTTATTTCACGCTGTTAAAACTATTCAATGTGGATCAGTTACTCTGAAAACTACCTGATCTGAATGCATACATTCACTCAATTGGAAATACGACAGTTTTAAACTGAATAATTATAACTCAAAGGCCGTCACTTTGTATGTCACTGAATCTGGTGAATGCCCCAAAATAAAAACGAAAGTTACATCGGTTACTATGATATAAGAAAAAAAAAATTTGTTTACATGAAAGTGTATAATAATTACGTATAATTTAATGCGTGTGTTTATATTTCATGCATAGTGAGCAACAGTAACAAATGATATTACAGAAGAAAGTAATTTATACCCAGTTCTACTCATTTTGATGTCGCGAAGTAATTTTGATGTTGTTTTAGATCAGGGGTTCCCAAACTTATTTTGTCTACTGCTCACTTTGATAATAAATTATTTTTTAGCGCCCCCATTTATTTTACCTACTTAAAATCCACTATAACTTCAAATGAAGAGTGCGCTCTGGTAAGCGCTGGCGTCCACTAGCGACACCGACGATTTTTATTAATCTTGGTGAATACAAGACATTTTTGAAAAAAATCTCTTTAAGAATACTAGACACAGGAACTTGCAATTTTTTGAGATGTTTGTTGTGTATTTTATTACCAAGAAGTAACCAAACTTTGGATTATTGTCTAAAGTGGCGACTTTTGACAATACTTCAAAGTTTTTCTGGGTCTTACCGCCCCCCTTTAGGCCTGCAGCGCCCACAAGGGGGCGTTATCGCCCACTTTAGGAAACGCTGTTTTAGATTGACTTTAATACCATACTTCAAATAAAAAAAATCAAATAAGTTAAGTACGTCATTCTCCACCGGGCGCCACTACACACGTACACGCCCGGTAACAGACGTAGGAGCGGCCGTGGCCGTCATAGGTACGTCGGTCTTGAATTGACATGAACTATTCACTTTTGGTTCAATAAAGGATGTAAGTATTTCGAAATAGTTTCTTTTAATTTCCGTAGTCTAGTAGTAGTAGTAATACTATTATGGAAGTTCGTTAAATTTTGCCTTTTGATAAGATTTGTGGATTTTATTACACTTTTATATTTTATATATTTTTGTAATTCTATCATAATATACGTGTCCAACTAGTCATTTCGTCCGCGATCCCTTTTCTGCAATGTATATAATTGGTGCTTCTATCGTAGCCGATAGCCTTCCTCAATAAATGTAGTATGCAACACCAAAAGATTTAAGTATTCAATTTGAACCAATCGTTTATTAGATAGCGTTAACCAAACAAACAAACGTTTTATTATATTATTATTGATTAGATACAACGATTCAGAACAAATAACTGGCAAAGAAAAAAGATTTATCTTTGGTGCGTTATGCACATCGAGTCGAGTCGATCGATCGACGAGTCAAGTTACTATACTATAGGTACCTACAACAACCTCCTACAATAATAAACCAATGACTAAGCATCGCAATGCAACATAGTATTGACCTCGTCCGCAGAAAAAATGCAATTATACATTCAAGTTGTTTAGTAGGAATGTGTTGTAGGAGTGAAATAGACATAGTTACAAATGTATTCGCTATTAGAATATCTGTATTTATAGCTACTAGGTCACTCAGGTATCGATAAGGGTGATATATATCGATTCTTAGCTTTGTTAGATTATTTATTGTACGTAGTTACCATCTGTCGGGTGTTTTATAAATTCATAAGGTTGTGTCTTCCTTCAATAGGTAGATTTAAGAAATTATTATTAAGTACTCATGTCTAAATGTCAGTCTAATAAAAGGTTGCATACTAAAGTGTAGGTCTTTATCTATATGTTCACATACTACTATAGTATACGAAGCAGTCAAATGTCGGGATATCATCAAATATGCCTATATCCCGACATTTGAGTGCTTCGGTGGCACTGTGGTATAAGTATGCGACTACCGTCCCTTATGTCTCAGGTTCGATTAGGGGTCGAATCAAATATTTTTGTGATCTACAAATATGTTTCGAAGTTTAGGTGTCTTCTATGTATGTATTTAAACATATTTATGAATATAAAACAATGGAAAATATGATGTTGAATTTTAGATAATTGCAATGATCACAGCAAGCTGACTGTTCTCTTTGAGAGACTTGATAATGCCTCGTGAGTAGATGAAACATATGTCGACGTTTATAATGTCTTGTATTTAGCGAAATCATTGCAATTATCTAAAATTCAACATCATATTTTCCATTGTTTTATCATGTACTTTCGCCAGGTAACGCCTGACTCCATACAGTATTTATGAATATGTTTATCAGCCATAGCACAAGCTTATATTAGCTTAATTTGGGTTAGATGACGTTGTGTAAGAATGTATTTATTTATTACGACAGATACTGTTTTTTGGACATTCTCACACAACGTCATTTAACCGAAATTAAGCTACTTATAATATAAGCTTGTGCTATGGGATCTAGAACACACCCAAACTCCGAAAATAAAACATTTGATTCGACCCGGAATCGAACCTAGGACCTCAGTAACCACTGCGCCACCGAGGCAGTTGCAATCATCGGGGCAGACTTTGTGGGCCTTAACTCTTACGTTGCCGTCGTAGGGCACCCTTCTGGACTAAAGAGGTAAGTACCTACAGTACAGACAGACAGAGCAGAAGTTGGCTATTTTTAGGTTTCTGTACCCATAGGGTAAATCGAGAACCCCATTACTAAGACTTAACTGTCCGTCTGTCGGCTGTATTCTCATGAACCGTGATAGTTAGAAAGTTGAAATATTCACAGATGATGTATTTCTGTTGCCTCTATAACAATAAATGCTAAAAAAAACCAGAATATAATAAATACTAGTGGCCCGCGACTTCGTCCGCGTGGTAATTTAGATTTTTTCCCGTTCCCGTCGCGCCGCGTCATATTTTGAACAATTCACACAATATCTTTATAAATTGTAGCATTTGTGTTATTCTGATGTATAAGCTATATTATTGTAAAGTTTCATTAAAATCCATTCAGTAGTTTCTACGTGAAAGAGTAACAAACATCCATCCATCCATACATACATACATACCATACTCACAAATTTTCGCATTTATAATATTAGTAGGATTTAAGGGGGCTTCCATACAACAAACGTGATATTTTTGCCGTTTTGGTACAAAACCCTTTGTGCGCGAGTACAACTCGCCCTTGGTCGGGTTTTTTTACAATACCTATATGTATAAATATAATATACCTAGGTACCTATTATTAACATACATTATATACATCCATGTATGAACATAAAGCGACATTAATAATACACAGCGGCTGTTTTAAAAGGTCGAACGAAATTCAGAACTAACAACTCCCGTTGTTTCTTATTTCTTACAAAAACAAACTTTGCCCCGACCTTAATATAAGGTGCCTTGTGGAATTTATTGTAAAATTACTTAAGTTAGACGTCGGAGAGATGAGTTACTAACGTGTTGCTGACCAAGCTTTAGTCATTATGTTGAACATTTTCCAATTCAACATAATAGTAAAAACAAAGTTAGAATATTTTTGATAAAAATAGGTAATACGACACTTTTCGATTACCATACATCCGAGAAGAAGGGCAAGAAACTCTGCGAGGGTGGACATTTTCACTACAGCAAACCGTGACTTTCCTAGGACACAGCCGTCGCATTCACGTAACATACGTACAACGTAACATACATTACAGATCCGTCGTTTCGATCGGTCTAAAGCGATAGATCGTAACGATGAATCGTCCCGTATATGGGGGGCTTAAGGGAATGATGGTAACAACACTGACCTTGCAATAGTTAACTATCGTATAGTTACTATAACCATAGAATAGGGAATAGTACTTACATACAGAACTTGCACTCCGATGTTAATTAAAGCACATTCTTTTGTTAAAGAGAACATCATTCGAACGTTAGGGTTGAGTAAAGTAAAATATATACCAGCATAATTTGACCAATAATTATGACGTTACTGCCTCAATATCAACTCTATGGTCAATGCCGTGTCACAAACAAGAGACAACTATGAGACAAATATGCTAGGATGATAATTATTGTATTATAATATTCGAAAATTGATGTAATAAGATGACATCTTGATTTTCTTGAATTTTGAACTTTGTAACATTTTATGATGTAATTGATAATAATATGGTAAGATTATGTATCCAGAAATTGTGCTCTCGATTGAGCCACCTACGAAAATTGTATGCATGCATGCAATATGGTAAATCTATAAATTACTGCTGTAACATCTGATGTAACCCATGTTTGCAATGATTTATAATTATAAATAAATAAATAAACAACCCTTACTGATTTACAACTTCAAGTTGTCGCTGACGACGTTTGCGTTTGTTAGGCGGGTGACATAGCCCTGCTATAACCTACTATACTATAGTAGGTATATTCGTACCTTCGATCAATGTCATTTCGGTTCTTTGGTTGTTTAAAATTAACTTCACAAAATAGGGAGATAGAATGTTTTACACAGTTTTTTTTTCACAATGTAAAGCACGAACCATGTCCTCTGACAAAAATAGAAGTATCCGATTAGCGGCAATAGGTTCGTCACCTATTATGTAATGCCAGCAAAGTTCGGGGCAAAAAGTGGCGACCTTCGAGGAAACAAGTCTACTATGCCTTGAGGATATTTATAATATACCTGAAACAAAAAGAAAGGAACAGTTATTAAAAATGAAATGTCACACAAACAGTTAAAGTTAAATTTTTAACAAAAGGCATTTAAATTTTACCACGCAGAAGTAAATACACCGATAACAAAAACTCAAGGCGAAAAACATTAAAATGTCCCAGATGTTTTATATTATTACAAAATTAATTGCTTCCATAGAAAAACTAAACTAAAGGATTACAAAAAGAAACTTTCTAAACAAATATTTTTTCAAATAGTTGAATTAAGTGCCTTGTTTCGTTGGTTTTTTCTCAATACTAGTGACCGGGAGGAGTTGGTCTGGTTAAGTAACCACGCACAATATAAAAAGCAATAATATAAAAGTGAGAGCTTTCAACCCCTCGTAAAGATAATAACTTGGGAACGACTTTGGTACGCCTAAGTCACTGAGAATAAAAGATCCCTTAAGTTTAGTGTTTCAAGTGATTTGTTGGAAAAACTTAAGCAGATACAGACCTCTACGAAGTTTCGTGAAGATCACGATCAGAGGACGATCTAATTTTAAAACACGTGAAACGTGTACGGGATCTTTATTTTTTTTTTTATTACATGGCCTTAAATAATGGAACGGATGTGTTTGAAGAGATAATAAGGAGTACCTTTTATCCCGGGAATGGGAATTGGGAATATTGCTCGCTGGCAAAGCCGTGGGCATCAGCTTGTGCTAAATAAAATTAAAGAATTTAGCGAACTAGGAAATTTTAGTAAGGTATAGTAATGAATATCATAGTCATCAAGTGTAAAAAATATGTGATAGTATTCGATGTGTCGCCACAGGTGTTCGGAAGGTGACCTAATCAATGACTCAGGTTTACCTTGTTAAGGTGCTTAGTTATCAAAATTGCCACACGTTCGTACGTTGACAGCTGTTATTCACGTATCTTTTTAATTTATCACTGGCAACTAATAGAAATTTGAATTTCGAAAATGTAACGAATGGAAGATGATATTTGAATTGTTACAATAGCTCATAACTTACAAGTGTCTAAATCTAAATAGTCGTATGTCTAGTTGAAGTGAAAGCTGTCTATCTACGTTTCAGAAGCAAGGTGGAATATGGTTAGACCCTTTTCAAACTCAGGGAAATTTAGTACCCCGTGTGGCAGTTTACCATAGACCAACCAACAACTTTTGTTGTTTGCTGTTTCATTGACCTAGATTTTCGACGTTGAGTGTCAGAGTGTATAAACATGTAGGATATTATTTTCCTTGCTCTAATATATCACACATCAACCTAAAAGCATTGTGAAGTTCAAAGTTTCACACCCTTTTACACGGTATACACCATCAGACGTTTTGAATTGTCAGGGCAATAGCACTAGGGAATGTTAGAGAGAGATAAATTGCCGGATTTATTTCCAAACACATTAAAACTTTTCGTTGTTGTATTTTTACAACCAGCTCCTTGTCTATTTACAGTTGACCTTACGAATTTAGTTTTTATTTCTGTTCTTATTCTTTTAGGACGTTCGCGAGGTCCAAGTTAAATTGACGGGGTAAAAAGATAAAAAAGTTTCCATTGCTTTCCGGGAAAATTCAACAAAAATATTACTTTGAAATTGACAGGATTGAGTTTCAACAGATTCGGTTGGGAGGAGCTCGTGGTCTAATGGTAACCGACCATGTTAACACATTGCAAAGGTTAAGCAACATCTAGTCAGGCCGGTCTTAGGATGGGTGACCATTTCTTAAGACACTGAGACCCCTCCGTGGCTCGGAGAGCACGTTTAGCAGTCGGTCCCGGTTCGCATACGAACATCTATGGCAGTCGTTAGGGGTAGTTGGAGCCCTGAATTAAGAATCCGAACGGTCTAACTACAGAACTTCGATATCGCCCATGGGTTGTGGAGGTCAGATGTCAGCCGCTTCACGGAAAATATCGAAGTTTAGCAGAATCGCAGTTAGACTGGAAAGCCGAACTGAGTTGGGAAAAGGCTCGGTGAATGATGAGTTTCGACAGATTTGGTAGTCATATAAATGAGTTGATACAGAAACTAAATAGGTAAGTATCTTAAGAATGGAATAATTGAATGAATCAGCACGAGTTTGAATTATGATGGAATGTTAGCCAACCGCGTCCGTTATGTGATCATTATTTTGTAACAATAGATCAATACAATACGAATCTAAATATCAATCCCGCTTTTGACAATATTGCGAAACCAAGGTGGTTATCTAGGGGAATAAAAATTGGTAGTAGGTGCAAAAGAGAACTCCTTTGGATATATAGAAAAAATCCCATTAGAAAAAATAAAACACGATTTCAGACATATAACAAGAGGTACAAAAAAATCATAAATCTAACAAAACGATCACAAAACAACTTCTATATAAATTCAGCTCAAAATAAGTGTAAGGCTTCATGGAACGTGATCAATAGTCAAAAATGCAAATTTCCTAATCACAATATCGATACTATAATTCTTAATAATGACATAATCGCGGATCCCTCGTGCATAGCAAATGCTTTCAATGATTATTTTTTGAGCACGGCGAAACCATTGAGCTCTCAATCGTCCATAACACATCGTCGTAAAATTTTAAATGTGTCAAGTGATTATCAGTCGGTTTTTCTGCCCCCTTCAATTCCATCTGATATTCACAGATTAATATTATCTTTAAGAAATACAAATAGCACGGGATACGACGGAGTTACAACTAGTGTGGTCAAATATGTTGCCCCTATAATTGCACCACCTTTGAGCCACATTATAAATTTGTGCGTAGGGAGTGGTATCTTTCCGGATAATCTAAAGTTGACAGTTATAAGGCCACTGCACAAGAAGGACGATACAAACGTTTTAAAAAATTATAGACCCATTGCTCTTCTACCAATATTCGCTAAGGTACTTGAAGGAGTGATATATCGATGTATTTATTCATTTTTTGAGAGTAGAAACCTGTTTTCGGAATGTCAGTACGGCTATCGTAAGACCAAATCAATTAATATTGCATTGTATAACTTTCTGAACAAAGTTCTGGTTAATATGGACAAAAGAACTCCGGCTATTGCTCTATATATGGACATGTCTAAAGCCTTTGATCGTGTTAATCATCAGAAGCTTCTAGATAAAATGTATAAGTATGGAGTTCGAGGCAACGTATACGATCTCATTAAATCATACCTTCAGGATCGAAAACAACGCACAGAGATTAGAAGGTTATCACTGACAACTAAAACAGAAGAAACATATGTCTCTGAGACAAAAGATGTCATGATAGGTGTTCCTCAAGGTAGTATTTTAGGGCCTCTGCTGTTCTTGATTTACATAAATGACTTACCCATGATCACTCAACATCATATAACTTTATTTGCTGATGACAGCACAGTATTGTTCTCATGTAATGACTTGCTTAGCATTAAATCTGACATTAATAATTTTTTGACGTTAATGATTAATTGGCTTGAAGACAATGACTTACTAATTAACTTTGATAAAACTAAGGTAATGAATTTTCGACAGCGACCTAGATTAAACGAAACATTGCATGTTCGGTATTCAAATTATGATATAGAGGAAATAGAGGTAACCAAGTTTCTAGGGCTACATATAGACAATAAAGTAAATTGGAAGGCACATATTGACAGTCTTTGTAAAAAAATCCATTCGTTTTCCTATGCTCTGTATCGATTGCAGAAGATTGTTAATTTGTCAACTGTGTTAACAGCTTACTACGGCTATGTTGATTCAATCTTAAGATACGGTATAGTTTTCTGGGGTAATTCTTTAGAAAAGGAGTATGCATTTAAGGCACAGACGCGATGTATGAGATCGGTATTTAACATACAACAAACTGTATCATGTAGACCATATTTAAAAAATTATAATATATTAACCTTACCATGTCTATACATCTATGAAACAGCAGTATTTGTCAAATCAAATTTCAATCTCTTTGAGTTTCATACCAGAGCTCGCCACAAAGATAAATTGCGCGTCGTGTCAAGCACTACTACATTGCTGCATGAAAGTATATTTTGTATGGCACCACGTATTTATAATAAAATTCCAAGTCACATTAGAGCAGTCACAAATTTAGTAAACTACAAACGAAAACTTCGCCAACTGCTCATAGATAGGTGTTATTACTCGATAAAGGATTTTCTAGACGATAGCTCATTAGAAGCTTGATGTTGAAATTTGTGGTTAATTAATTTATGACATTGCTTAGAAATTTTACTTTTATTATTATGATTTTAATTTTGACATGACATGGTTTTTGACATTCTATTGTGATTTATTTTGACATTAAAATGTATTCTTATGTAGTAATGTTTAATTTTGTGATAATAATATGATTATGATTTAAAATCACCACCTACCTACCTATTTTGCATACCGTGAGGTAGAATATGGCTGTGCACAATTAAAACCAATGTAATGTAACCCAAATATGTTACCCATATTCGCAAATAAATAAATTGATTGATTGATTGATTGATTTGAATAATATTCGTTTTGTGATTCTTACGGGTAGAAGTAATAAGCATTTTTAATCGCAATTCATCTGGGGGTATCCATACTTCGACAATTTATTATCCTATTGTACCTTCTTTACTACAGTCGTAAGAAGTCAGAAGTCCATTTGGACAACCTTAACAACGCTCGCAGAATAAGACTAATGTCACACTTTTGAAATTTGTGAAGATTTTAAACAGAAAGTAGGTAGGTACCCATTTATTAATAAATTATCTAATATCCAATCAACAGTGTAGATGGTAGGTAGCAATTATCGCAGCATTTCACGGCCTTAAACACCAGTACGCAGGGGTCTAATTAAGGTAACAGGCAGGCAATGAAATCTTGCGTGCTTAAGAACCGTTTCACGCGATGGCCCTTACGTGGCATAACTCGCAAACTGCTGACATAGCAAGCAACAAGTCTTAGTGGTTATAAATAGAAAGGTTACATATGAATTGTGTGTAAGAAAAACTAAGTAATTTAATTTACATAATATATTTTTCACTTACAAATTACTAGCTATCTACTCAACGTTTCTCTTAAAGCAATTGGAAGTATTCGAAAAAGGCTGACTGACAATGCAGTCGAATGAATTAGGGAGGTGAAAAACGTTACCTCTATGATCGATTACAAATAAATCGATATGATATGAATATGAAAGTAACATCAAAAATAAACGCTACGAATTTGAATCCCCTCAATACCTTATTTAGGTAACTGGATTTCTTTTAAACAAGCCATTAATATTTTTAAGTGTCGCTAAGTACCTCTAATCCTCCAACCAAGTTTCTAGGAAACAATGATTGGCATCCCTAAAATGTTCATAAAACATTTTGAACTCTATTGCTTGGCACTTTCCTTGTAATATGAGCGGCCAATTTACGATAAAAACACGAGGGCCATGCAAAATCTGATTATAATGTACGAGATTTGTTCCTTACAAAGCGATAATATAACGTTGGCAAAGATTATTTAATAATCCTCCATTACACCATAGCCAATTTGTAATATTAATTTCGGCACCGCCCTTCCTGAATATAACGTCAATTTCTTTACCGAATTGGGGAGCTGTCATCGTCTACCACTAATGGTATTGGCAACACGCGGACTAATTAAGTCGTCGCTGTTAATTTATAGGTTGTTTTCTACCACTGGAATAGCTATAATCAAAATAAATCGGTTCCCCTAAGACACGCAAGGGAATACCAGCAAATTGGATTGGAAACGAAAGATTTCTTATTCGATAGTAATGTTACCTTTTAATTGTATCTTAGTGTTATTTCGAAATTCGAACTCGTATTTTAAATTAAGAAGCATCACTAGAGATTGAACAAGAAATAATGATTACATTTTATCGATACAAGATGTGGTTTGCAAAAAGTTAGAACGTTATACCTGTTTATCGATGCCTATCTTGGGCTTAGTTGCAACATTGCAAGAGTATTATGGGAAGTATCGATATCTTTTGCGAAAGCGGAGTTAGTGTTAGAATATTCATTTCGTTGCTTAAGGCGAACTATGTCTTTAAAGTAATAGATAATTTAAGAAAGTCTTCTTATTATAACAGTCTAGTATGCGCCGTTCTACTTTATAAACTCCAAACAATTGCGAGGAGCAAACTTTAAACAATATGATGTTGGAGAAGTTTTCTGAAACTGTCAACAGTTGGGAATGTTGGCTGAGCCGAAATATTTATGTAATCCTTTTTACCCACGACGGAACGGAGACTGTATATGCGTTTAGGGTGAGAGGATGTTTGTTTGTTTTTGCAAATACATGTTGCCATTTTTCGCCAAAACTACTAGTGCGATGAAAATCGTTCAATAGTGATTTGAAAATTTTCATATTTATAGTGTTCAGTTATGGTTTCGGGTTTGATTGATGCATGTTTTAGGTAGATGTTACGATGACAACTCACCAGGGGGCGCCGCTGTTTGGACAAATCCAAAACTAGTACAGTTTTGATGCAGTTTAACACACTAGAGGGTGCTGCAGTATATAATATCTATGCTCTCTAAAATGGCAGCTCGCGACGGATATTCTTTTAAATTATTTTATCCTTTTTCAATTACTTTTTTTTCGTGGGTTTTAGAATTTTTTTTTTTATTTATAATAATCTCACCCGATAGCTCAAAATGGTCAGCGTCAAAATACGTTTTCAAATGTTCGATATGTGAAGATTTCGAAAATATTACGACCTCCTAGTTAGTCGTTGTCTATTTATTGCTGCGGCCACACGATGTCCATTCCCGTTGCCGCGAATATTTCCCTAGTGGCCACACGCTCCCGTAAATGCGATACAGTATTACTCGTAAGTATGTGATAAGTTGACACCTGCTGTAAACTTAACGGGTGTGTTTGTACAGTTACATACATATTATAATAAGCTTCCGTTCGAGACTTTACCTGTCCTTTTTTGGTTAAGGCTTTAAATATTTTCGGGAACAGCGCAACTTTATATTAAGGACAAAAAAAATGTTCACCTGTTTGCACCAATGATATCGCAGAAAATGTCGGTACTTAACACATTTTTTGTAATTTTCTGCGATATCATTGGTGCAAACAGGTGGACCGACAATATGTCGACAAGCCTTGCTCGCACTGCAGCTCAATTATCACACCAAATGGCCGAATACTAAAACGTCACTCAAATAAGAGAGAGATTCACAGAATACAAGTGAGTCAACAGAAAAAAAAACAAAACCGCCGTTTTTATTAAAGAACGAAAATTGTACTATCTGTGAGAGCCATACGTCATAGGAAGACCTCGTAAGTCGTACGTGATTGT
Source organism: Nudaria mundana (assembly GCA_963556515.1). Taxonomy (NCBI): domain Eukaryota; kingdom Metazoa; phylum Arthropoda; class Insecta; order Lepidoptera; family Erebidae; genus Nudaria; species Nudaria mundana. The sequence continues at coordinate 7,417,519 of OY748306.1, forward strand.
CCTGTACAGTGGTTTATTAGCTTCGGTAGGTATCGTGGGACCAATCTAGTAAATGGTTTGAACGATATTCAGCTCAGACTGTATAACTCAACTATTCTATTTCGTTTCTAAACTAGATCTTGAGATGTGATCTCTGAGGGATCAAGACTCCGTGTGTGGTTCAGTCATTTTGAATTTGACATTGATTAATATTTGAGTGATAAGCAATTGATACAAAGAATACATTGGATGGTAATTTATATTTGATAAATTGATTGATTGACAATAATTGACTTTTAATAGGTACTATTATAACACGAACGCGTTCTTATGACGATACAAAATGGTAGATTAATACCAGTGTGTACTTAAATACTTAAATACTTAATAACTTTAGGCTGTCTACAATACAAGAGAAAAATATAATGAACAAGCAGATACCCTCGGTTCCGCCCGCGCGGAGTAGTTTTCTGCATTAAGCATAAAGTAGCCTAAGAACTGAGAAAAGAGAGTTTTTTTTATGGATGAATAGTTACTATTACAGTAAGTAGGTTTTCACGTGAAAGATTACAAAACATTCATCTAAACGCCTTTAGAAAAAAATGTACTATATACGGCAAAAACCTTTTATAAGATACTGGTGCCACCTTCGATGTGTTCATACAACCCGACATTCAGTAGTTAAAACTTCTTTAAACTACACGAAAGAGGTTAGTACATACTCATCAAAAAGGTTCAAGTCAATGGAAGCATTTTGCGGTGATGTTATTACTAGTTTAAAACTAGTTCAATAACAGTTCTCTTTTGTATGGGAGCGTTTGACCTCGTTCACACACTTGTAAATGTCGGCCATGTTTGTTTATCTAATTTAAGGTGTTGCCAGCATAATTTTATAATACATTTATTTAAGTAAGAACCGATCAATGGATTATTTCAACGTGCTTACTATTACGGTTCATGACAGACAAACGGACAGCGGAGTTTTGGGTACGGAGACCAAAAATGTTACTTTTCAAGTCAAATCGATCACCAAAATTAAATTTATTGCAAAATTACAATTACTTACAGATTTCGTCATGCCTCTATTAAGTTAAAAAGTGGTACTTAAATAAAAAATACAAACCTCATCTAAAGATAGAAATTCAATTAATACCTAACTGATTTCTTGGACGATTGCGATTGCAGTACCGATTTGAATTTCTGAGTATAATAGAATAGCCAATAATAAACTCATTCGTCATAATCTTGATAACGAAAATTGAAGAAATCCATCAATGACGTAAACATTGACAGAATAGCAATTTATTATTGTGTGGCACAATCATTTATTATTTCAGCTTAGCAACTTTTCACTTGTCTGCGATTTAGAGGTGCGAAACCTAAAATATTGGTTAAAAGAAAATTTGACAAATGCCAAATAATTTGCGTGCGTGACTTCGCATAATAAGTAAGCACACATGAGCTCATCATAACTTTTGGACTTTTAAGACTATAGTTAAGTCAGTACCATAAGGTAAATACTTAATAGTAGTACTTAAAAGTAAAATAAACTTAAAATAGCATTAAAAGTACCTAACACAAGTACCGCAATTTGGCTATTATAGCCACGACAACATTAGGTGTGAGTATAATCTACAATGCTCTAACTCGCCAGATATGGAACCGTATAAGATAATGGATACCACTAAACCGCTCGTTGCCGCCGAAAAATTCTACGTTCGAAATTCAAATTAGATTTTTCAATGCCTTTTCAGCCAGTAATGTTACTACTAAATTGACGGCGTGAAAGTGATATTAATTTCACAATTTCAACGGACCAACCCGGTTCAGTATTATTTAATTTGCTTAATTGACACGGGCAACATTAACAGAACATTTCGCTGTTTCGTCATAACAGTTAAGTAACGAATGCTCACGCGATGAGATTTTTATTTAAAAGAATTGTGATTTATTATCCTGGTAACGAAGGTACTTGGGTTAATGAAGGGTCGTCATAGCCCTTTTTTCAGGTTGCATGAGGGGAGGATACGATACGAGTGGTACTGTAAATGGTAGGGGATGTTAACCGCTTGGTGAAAAAGATATTCAGAATTTTAATTACTGGAGAAACAACACAGCGAAACAATTCAAAGGTTTTGTAGAAATAATGAGTGGTGTTATTTTATACGAATGTTAATGAAGTTAAGAAATTTTTACTTGACGAATATACGTTACTTAAATTCTTGAATTGTACTGAATTTCGTGTAATGTTAACTGTAATATCCCGAAAATATTTCACGCTATTTTTTAAGTAAGCATTTACTTTATAAAACTTGGAATCCACTTTGAAGCAAGATCGTCTCCAAATCCAAATTCAAAAGATGATTTTATAATAAGTTCGGTTGAAATTTCATTTCACATTCATGAAATAATTGCTGCTTCTGTAATAAACTTCTATTATGAAGCGGAACGTGAAATAATGTGACAGTAAAACTGAACGTGTAATTGGCAACACCGCCCGGAATTAATAAGAAGTTGGGTAGAAGCGACTCGCTGCAAAGGAATGAAAATTTTACTAGGTATGCTCTTTAAGTTAATTTTTCTTATTTATTTATTAAATAAGTACATTTAGTAATGGTTTTGAATGAAAAATTTAATTACGCCTAATTTCCCCGAAGACATAGGCAAACGCATAGTATACAGCGAGCCCTAAATTGGCACTCCTTGATCAGCCGGTACACTGCTTTCAGATGAGGATGCTCTTAGACTCCTGTGCACCTCAAATATAAAACGTATGCTTTAATACGTTTTACAAAAGAATGAACCAAACCTCTTCCTTGTTTGCGGAACCAAAGTACTCATAACATTTATTTTTAATAAATCTTTATTAGCTAGCGGCTAAGCATAATCAATCCTCGTCTGTGCGACAACTTAATCTGCTTTGCAACAGTGGACGACTTTCTTTATTAAACATAAATTGATGTGTCAATCAGTAAGAGCGAATTACCCTTATTTAAAGGAAATTAAGTCCAGGTTTTTAAATATTATTTTTAGAGTTGGCAACACCTCTAACTGATCTTTCGAAGCACTTGATTTCAATATTGATTGATATTGTTCGTTTATTTACGCTTCTGAGTGCTAGTTCTGGTTGCGTCTATTGGTTAGTATTTGGGTTGACCCTGATGAAGTAGGTACCTGCCCAGTGGCAAGCAATTACTACAGTACATTTGAAATAAAACCCAGGTCAATATATTTGTATTAATTTCTTTCAAATACCATTACCATTTATTTTGTCGCAACAAAATTCGAAAACATTTTATCTCGAGAATAACCATTTGAAGTGACAGGACATAAAACCACAGAATAGTACATATTATTTCATCAAATCCACGTAATAATATGTAGTAAGGGATTGACATAAATCAATTCAATTGTCTCATTTAAATGCAAAGCGTATATTAAGTTTTTTTGTAACAATTCCTGCGTCCCCCGTACAATGTACTGTATGCAACGTAAATTATGTCAGCTAAGTAGTTTTTGTTTGTTATTTTTATTACAATACATGGGTATTGTTTCAACTATCATATTCTAAAAGAAGATAATATTTATGTGACAGTTTTAAATTGTTTTATATTACTACCTCGGCGTATATTTTACGGAATAAATTTAAATGCACAGCAAAAACTTATCGCCCCTCAATTTATACGCATCGAATAAACATTTATTACTAAAATAAATATATACTTATATATTTTTTTCCCTGCAAATAAATTAATTGTTTAACAAAAATAACATCAATAGTGTATTGTATTTTTTCTTCAAATGTGTCAAAAAACAGAATTTAACGTACAAAAATTATGATTTGCATGTCAAATTATACTGATTAAATAACACAGCAAACTCTACTGAAGTCATAGGGCAATCCGACTTGGGTAGATTAGGTTAGAAGACTAACTTTTTTGTACATGAAGACTAAGTTAATACTTACGTCTTCATGGTTATTTTTTTAATACCTGGAAATGGTTTTAGATCAATCCAACTTGGATAGGTAAGGTTAGCTTAGTATTATCAAATAAATAGCTATGCGTCACGAACTTAAATTGCTGCTACAATTAAAATATTTTGAGGTAATTATTTGCTATGCAATCAGTATTTTTGCTTAGGAAAGGGATTCTTTTTAGGACAAAACGAAGGTTTTTTGATTAGCAGTTAAATACTACCCATATTTTACTAGGACTAAAGACGGAAAGGTATGCGTATCCATGTTAAGTATTGCAATGAAATAACATTTCTCCTACTCATGTCATTCAGCCAAATTGACCATCAAAATACCTTTATTACAGTAGACCTATAAACTGTTTACATAGCTACACTATAGAGCAAAAGTCATGATGCACACACCCACATACTCACGGAACATATTATGGTGGGGCTACGCAACGCGCCATAAAAACCAAGATAAGCTTACCTCAGTTTTATCACCGAGGAAGCATGTTTCCATTGTCCGCCAATCATAATTCAGAAATTGATTCTCAACAAATGGTTTTTGACTGCGCCGTGAGACGAATTTTTAATTTATCTTGTGAACTCCGGGGACTTTTGTCTTAAATTTCTTTTCACAGCATTATTTCGATATGATTTAAAATGTTATTTTTTTATTTATAAGCGTAAATAGGTATATCAGAATACTTTTTGTGCATTTTAGTATGAGGCATGTTATTATAAACGCATTCGAGTGTTTAACATTTGTATAAGAAATAAAACATACGCGCGCATACCATGTTTAAATAAAATTTTGTCGATTTTTATGCTCATATCCTTTGTTACACCTAACCATAAATTGCACGTGCAAATGACGTCTAACATCATCTGAACAAGTCTATAACTCATGTCTTCTGGTTTAATTTAAACCATCAGAACGAAGATATTGGAAACGCACCATTCTGTCATAAGCTCGCCACAGTAAAGTTGTTTACTACCAGTAAACATAATCAATAATAGTGACTTACTTGCCATACCCACCTTTTACTTATACTGTGACTTGGCTAACTATGGACCCGCAAAAAATACTTTATGTCAACGATATTACATTATATTATGTAAAAAAAGAAAGAAAGAAACACAGAATGACATAATACGAGTACAAGGTAGTTACACAATTCCGCACAAAACAAAAATGAGGCAAACACAAAACGATAGATATAATATAAAATAGTGGGAATTGGACACCCATACTCCAGCCATCAAGTGTCATCCCATGCACAAATTAGGCCCCTTCTCAGTTTGTGCTTTTGTAAAACAGGGCTGGTTTTCAGAGAGGGCCCATGTACGAGCGGATATTAAAAACCTTCCCCGAGAACCACGCTATCCATTGGTGAGAACCACATCAACCTCCGTTGCGTAGTTTTAAAGATCTAAGCATACATAGGGACGGACAGAAATCGTAAACGACTTTGTTTTATACTATGTTATGATGTTGTATGAAATGGGAGTTTAAAACATTCAACTTAAAGATCCGGTTATGCGGGGGCTATAACGACATTCAGTAATAAACTCGAGTGGGGTAAAGGATATGAAATGGACATCGTTATGGCTTATGGGAGGATCAAGGGTGGTATAAAAATATACTTAAGTTTTTGCTGTATTTTTGTCAATATTTGTGATGATACTGTCATATTAGGATCTTTGCTCGTCAATTTCTGCTGAATGGCTGTCTCATTTTGACATAAATGTGAACAATCTCTAATAAGCTTATGGATCTAGAACTATGGATCTAGGACAAGAAATAAACTTTATTTAATTTAAGACACCTACGTCATGAGTTCCTGGTTGTTCCCTGTCAGGTCCTGGATCTTAATTGTCTGAGTTATAAAATAATCAGCCTTGATCATTTGCTGATTCAGAAAATTTCTATTGCCTAGACTCGCAGTCTTTTGAGTCAACAATGTCGAATGTGTTTAATGTTGTAAGGACTTAATTATTTAATGGGGCTCCCATACAACAACGTTTTTTTTTTTTTTGCAGTTTTGGTACGGAACCCTTTGTGCGCATGTCCGACTCGCACTTGACCGGTTTTTTTGTTTCTGTAAACAAACTTATAAAGTAGTAAAGAGATAAATGTTACAAATAATCAACAAAACGAGTACGAATATTTCATTCAAAGAAACCTATAGACAAGCATTCCTTCACAAGTAACTCAGTAAAGATAAAAAATCCAAAACACCAGGCTATCTTGAAAAGAATTTTACGTTATGAAGAATATTCACGCCCTCATAATTTAATAAAAACACTGGCTTGTTTCCGAGATTTAAAAAGTCATGACGTTCTTTTCTGTTATACCATAGATAACGGAATACCGGCCTGTGTTATTTTTTATTCTAAGAATATACCTACGCCGTGTCATAAAGCTGGCATCAATTGATAAGGACGTAAATAAAGTCCCTTTTTAGTTAATAAATTCTTGCAATTTATACCTTTTTGTTAAGGCTTTCTGTGGAACACAGTATCAGGAAAAGAGTATATGGTATGTATGCCATTTTTTGTTATAATTTGTAAAGAATGATATCTACTGAAAGTTGTTGTAAACAAATTACAAATATATTATTTCACTGTGTGCTAAATTGGAACGCAGCCAAGGGCGGAACTGAGGGCTACAGCTACTATCTCATACATTAAATTCAATAAAGCAGCAGTAAATTAATATTCTTAACATATACGGAATACAGGGAGAATATTGAACAAGATTTTTTACATAACATATTTTATCATGTCAAATCGTACAAACACCAAATTACATTTCATGAATAACTGAAATTCGAATAATACCTGTGAAAGCGGTTGTCAAGGGATATTATCGTTTACAAAGGCTTCAATTGACAATTTATCAATAACTTTTATATGTAAAATATGTACCTTCAAAAATAATGTTTTTTTTTTAAATTCCTTTTTTTATGGGAATATACAAAAAAAGCAAGAAACGCAACAACATTAAAACTTATGTTACATAACTGCTTCGATGGCGTGGTCGGTAGTGCATCTCCTTGCGACTTCGGAGTCTCGGGTTCGATTCTCGGGTCGAATCAAATATTGGTGTGATCCACAAATGTTTGTTTCGGAATTTGGGTGTTTTCTATGTATATTTAGAAATGTTTATCAGTTGTCTAGATCCCATAGCACAAGCTTATGGCTTAGTTTGGGCTAGATGACGTTGTGTGAGAACGTCCAAAATATTTATTTATTTAAAAATAATAGAGTCAATTCAAATAATGACAACACAAAATAGCTATGATTTAAAATAGGAATACGTAATGAAATAAAAAAGAATAAATGTGATAATGCCTTAATCTACGATAAAAAAAAACAAGCAAAGGAAACCAAATGGAAAAATTGTCAACGAATTATTATATAACTCGTTGACAATTTTTCCATAATTGTACAACGTTCGCAATTGGATTTAGTCGAGATGTTTTTGTCGAGTAAGCTGCCTCACTCTCAACATATTAAAAATCCTTCGCATTTATTATTCTGAATATTTAGTCTCCAGTGGTTACTAATATGAATTATGATGGTACAGGTAGTTATTCTTTTTTTTTACGGACTTTCACTCGGTTGCACAAAAGTTCTATTTAAAGCTCAATTAATTAAAGGACCATTAATGATAATGATCTCATTAATTTTTAGACGTTGCACGAAGCTACTTTAGCAAAATTTTAGGAGCCTTTAGTTAATGGAGACATTAACGCGATGTTGCTATTATCCGCCCATTTGAATGAATGAATCTGAATGATTTAAAAGAAAAAACGTAAACTCATTGGATCTTTGACATCTGATATTTGTCATCGTTTGATTTAATGGCAGTCCGCATATTGTAACATATTTCTATTGGCAAAATTGTACTAACTTCTCCACAAAAGCTACGAATCAAGAGAATTTGAATATTCGTCTCCTTTTACGTCTTTTATAAAAATGTCCGAAGTTCATTGTTATGTACACAGGACGCAATTCAGCAAGTTTCCGAGTCACCTAAAATTTAATTAAGATACAAATAATTATTATTTACCATTTCTTAGCATAGGTACAAAATATAACTAACTATAGTGGAACACAAATTTACCCTTTGAACGATTCTGCAAACTGTGGATTTATGTACATTGATAAGATCCCCTAAAATTTGTTGAAAAGTTCCTGTGGCGAAGAATCTTAAGCATATCAGCAACTGGCTTATGCCGTCAATTGCTTTATTTCTCCGAGTCATCGGCTCCAAGTTAAGAATTTCAGCTATCTGAAGTGCTGTATGCTTTGAAACTCTAAACCGCACTCTAAAATCTTCACCATGGTATTTTTCCAAAAAAATTACTCTGTCCGGAATATCGCGTCGAACTCTTTGATCGGAAATGTCGTCAACATCAGACAATGACGATAAACTGGAGAGAGACTTCACTCAAAATTTCTAAAATTGTCTTCAATATTATTTGTATTTTCGGGTTTAATGGACCATTCATGACATATTAAAATTTGAAGCTACTAACGTCAAATTAAAGGACCTTTAGGGACTAATGTAGTTTTGTGCAACACTAAAATGGCGATAATCCAAGTTAATGGGCGATTTGACGTTTCTTTAATTAAAACTTAAAAAAGGCCTAAAGGAGCATTAAAAATAATCTAATATTGTTTTGTGCAACACTTTATTGTTCCATTAGAGTTTAAAGCCATCTTTAAGATTTAAATGGTGTTTCTGCAACCGAGTGTTTGACGGTTTAGTCACAGTTATCCTACTAATGTTATAAATGCGAAAGCTTTGCCACATCACACCGAACGATGAATGGGATAGGTGCTTCTAGGAATAATCTCAAAACTTTACATGGAAATCTTACCAACGACACAGTGTAACCTACAGAAGGTGGGCAATAATAGGGCAAATTTACTACCTTTACGGCAATTGTTGAACAATCTGTCACTTGAACCAAATCATGCTCATTTATTTAATTCAATTCAATTCAAATACTCTTTATTGTACCTACACAAAAAAGAAAACATACAATTAGGAGACTTAACTTAAACATAGTACAAAAGGCGGCCTTATCGCTGAAAGCGAGCTGAGGCGAGTTAAAATTTAAAGGGTAGTGTACAATACATGAAAGAGAAAAGAAAAATAAAGCTTAGTAAATAATAAAATAAAGATAAGAAAGAGTAGGATAACAATATAAATGAACTAATAAACTTACCCAGGTAGAATAATATCATAGGAAAAGAAAGAATACTTACATAAATACTTAAAATACACAAAATACATAGACATTCTAAATATTGGTTAGAGAAAGATAGTATGTAATCATTTAACATATTTTTGAAAGAAGTAAGAGACTGCGCACGTCTGATGTGAAGTGGCAAAGCATTGGTCGAAATACTTAGTAATTATCGTCTTTGCTACTGTTGACGCACCAGCGCCTAACAACGCGCGGCCGGAACGGAATGTTGGTCGGCCCGGCCTCCACTAACTTACGTTCATACGTCGAATGACATATCAAAAAAGAACTGTCAGATTTGAACACCGCCCGCGGTATTCGCATCTTTGACTGATTGCAAATTTATTGAAGAAAATATACCAGTACCATTAATATAGTCCACTTTGATTTATACACCAAACCCTCAAGAACAGCTACCACCATGCTTCAACGGGCTGAGGGAGTAGGAAGGCATAATCATAATGACTAGGTACAACAAATATCGACTATTAAAAGTGACAAAAAATATAAAACCGTTTCTAATTTAAAATTACTCATTGTTTACGGTAGTAAGTACCTAGACTTCCATCATTTAATATTATACAGTTGAAGAGTTTGTTTGTATGTGTAAGATGGGTGAGTGCGCTAATTTAATGGTTTGAATTGGAACCGATTTATCATGAAAGTCAATAGATTATATACCTCTATGGGAATAATAGTAACAAAATTTTTGAAATAAAAAGGAGAAATGTTTTTATAGCATCAGTCATGTGCTCAGTATTGGTTGTACGGTTGGAGTTCGGCAAAATATCACTACCTAGCAACAAGAGAAGAATTTTGGTAGGTAAGTATAAAATACATTGAAAGACGTCGAAGGCGTCCGCTAGCATACATAAATAATAAGATAGTAATAAACTCTTATGAAAGAGAGAAAGCGTGTGGAAATTAAACAAAGGACTTATGAGTAGCTATGTACATAATTCTGCAGTTAAATACAATGTTTTAAAACGTTTCATCAGTTAACAGTCTGAGAATTTTTAAAGTGAATTCGTTCATATCCTCTTTGGTAATCCATTTGAAAAAAGTTATCAATTATTTAACTTTGTACTACTTTCTAAATATGAGGCATTATGGTCTAAAAACCTTAGCCTATCCATAATGAGCAAAAAAATACTCAAGTAACAAACAACCAATTTCCCACTTATTGTACAAATTGTGTTCTAAACATCTAAGTTAAATTGTCTAACAGTATTTCAATCGATCATTGAACATTATAACTTCACAAGCAATCAAACGTAGTAACTACACTTGTACAGAATGGGGGCAATGCTCCACTTTCCGGTCAAAACTGGTTTTGTACGTTGAGATCGGCTCAACTGCTGTACCGTTCCTATTTGTGTTTAAGTTCTTGAAATATTTAAACCCTATAAGTAGGTAATTAACATTATTGAACAAATTCTACGTTAAAAAGTGCAATACCTTGGTTCTTACAGAGACCCTGAGAATATTTGCAGGTTGCCTTTCGAAGGTTAAAAATTCTTAAATGCTTTCAAATTGTTTTTGTATAAGTATACCTGACAAATATAATACACGTCAAAAATTGAGACACCAACCGACTTCAAACTACCGAAATGGGACCAAATAGTTGTTGGAATGGGGCCAATTGGGAGTAGTTTCTAATTAAAACTTCTTCGGCCAAGATATGAGGTAACAAACATAAAAAACATACAGTCGAATTGAGAACCTCCTCCTTTTTTGGAAGTTGGTTGATGAGTGAAATGAAATGAAATCACTAAAACCTTGTATTTAAATGACGCTTTTGAACGCCAGTAAATACAAAAAAAAATACGTAAGTACTATTGCTTTATAATTTACATTTGAAACTGGCAGTGCATGCTGACAAGTCAATAAGGTAGTATTGCAATTAAACTAGGGTATCAGGCTGATTTCTTGCTTTTATTTCTTGAAAAGCAAATCCTGTAGAAGTGTCTCAATTAATAGAAGGTAACAATAATTGTAAAATATAGCTCAAAACAGTATCTTATCATAATTAAGTAAAACAAGATAGAAAAACCCATTTAAATTTCTCTCAATATTAAATTATACCGGCCATTTTAACTTCTATATCACGGCATTTTAAATTAATTAAACGCCAAATGAAGCGGAATGACTTTATCGTTTCAATATCGAACGAAACATAAATTTTTGTGATACAGTGCCTCCATCTAGGTGCTTTATTTAATGGGCTCGTACTTCGAGGTCTGACAACCTCTCTCGAGCCCCAAGGACGGATAAGTTTTACGTGGTATATTCACACTAAACGTTATGAAGTGGCAAACATAACTCCTACAAATAATCGACAGTAGGCTGTTCTTACACAATTTCATGTACAGCAATACCCAATGAAAAGACTGCTACGAGTATAATAATAGATATTATATATTGATTGTTATAATATTATGTTGAATAGAATGACATTAATTTTATGATAGTCTAATATTATTTAATTATTCTATAGTAATTCATTGTCCTCGGGGTCCGAGCGCTCACGGACTTTTTAAAATTTATCTCAAAACTTATGATCGACTCTTCTCAAGACCAGAAGGCTGGTTACTTTTTAGCTCAAAATATTGCCATACAACGTGACTATGCTGCCAGCATTTTAGGAACACTGCCAGTCGGCGACGATGCGGAGTTCTTTGACGCCTGTATATAGATTGTTATTATTGTAGATTTTAGTGTATATAGTATAGTTTTTAGTAAGTTTAAATATTTTTTTTCTATATTTTTAATCAATTATTTAATAATTAGGTACCTATGCTAAATCTTGACAAGATTTAGCATAATATTTAAACTTACTAAAAACTATACTATGTTCACACTAAAATCTACATATATATAGGGGAATTTACCTGAAATCAATTAGGTATTTTATTTATTTTAAAGGTTATTTTAGGTAAGTACTTGCTTCTGTCTGACAACATTTTGTGGCGCGAATTGCTGTCGCTTGCTATATATATCTGATAAGATAACAATTATCAGTGCCAAAAAGATAAAATATCTAGAATTTCTTCGTTTCATGAACTTATGTAACTTATGTAAGTGAATGAGGAGTAATTAATTACTTAATAAAAGAAAGTACTTACTTTCTTACGAAAATAATACAAGCGTGTGTATTTAATTTTCGTCCGTCGTTTTCAGAATCTGTTATAAGTTTCTCTTATACTTGAATAGAAGCCATTAATTATACGACGCCACATGTAATTTATTACTTGTGTGGTTATTTATCAAAAAAATGTCAACCGTTGGTCAAAAAGTAGTAATTAAGTCGGTTATTCCGACTTAATTACTACGAAGGACAAGACTCAACTTTATATCGAAGTACTAGTATTTGTCGTAAGAAAGTTTCTTATGTTATATGAAAGTTTTAGCTCATTTCGTACAAAATCATACCTTTAGGAATTTAAAGGTATGCTTTTGTACGAACCTCAACTGGAAGTGCGACCCCGGTTACATAGAGACTTATATAACTACCTACCATATTTTTTCATCATTCACCGAGCCTTTTCCCAACTAAAGTTGGGGTCGGCTTTCGAGTCTAACTGCGATTCGGCTGAACATCGATATTTTCCGTGAAGCGACTGCCATCTGACCTTCACAACCCATGGGCGACATCGAAGTTCTGTAGTTAGACCGGTCGGATTTTTGATTTAGGGCTCCAACTACCCCAACGACTGCCATAGATGTTTGTATGACAACCGGGACCGACGGCTTAACGTGCTCTCCGGGGCACGGAGGGGTCTCAGTGTCTTAAGAAATGGTCACCCATCCTAAGACCGGACTGACTCGATGTTGCTTAACCTTTGCAATGTGTTAACATTGTCGGTTACCACTAGATCACGAGCCCCTCTACCTTATTTATTAATCTAAATTAAATTTATATTATAAAGCTGAAGAGTTTGTAGTATCTCAGAAAATACTGGTTCGAATTGAAGAATTATTTTTGTGTTGAATAATCAGTTTCTCGAGGAACCGGAGCAGCACTGGAAACAGTTGCAAAGACATTTGTTGTCAACCAATCATTAAGCGTATTTGGCGTGAAAGAAGTCCTTGGGTATAAAGTCGCGGGCGCCCGCTAGGGACAGACCAAATATGACACGGAACAAAAAAATATCTGTACCGTGGAATATGAGCAGGTGTTGCTATACCCGTGGATTAACTCATGTACACGCTTTGTCTCAATATACGTGAGAACTATACTTTTTTATTGATCTATTATTGTGAGAAATCTGTATGATCACATTATTGTTCAATAAATTATAACACACGGTACATTTCGCTTTTCGCTGGCATTCTTTACAACGAAGGTGGCATTCGCTTCGAATTTTATATGGTCTTTCATTTCGTGGCCTTGATAATAACATGAGTCAAATTTTGAGAATAAATTTCAACAATTGCGCAAGCAATGACGCTGGGATGAATCATATTTGAATAATCTATTAGATGGGGATATGTTCTCACGGTAGAGTCAACGCTGTATAAAATTGATACAGTAATGTAGTTGTTCATAAAATAACAATCACGCCTATATCCCCGACGGGGTAAGCAGAGGTGAAATACACCCCCACATTTTGCCGTTAATCTACATCGATTAGGAATTTTACGTAAATAACGATCCTAGGGACTAAATACCCGTAGAATGAGTGCGTCAGCATTGCCCCATTTCTTTGTATGGGATGGGGTATCTGTACAATTAGTATTCTTTTGTCTGTGCTCATACTAAAATGTTGTTAACACTTATCTACTTAGTGACTAATAAGTAACGTAACACGGTGATAAGCACTCCTTGGAGTTAAGTTATCAACTACCAATGTTAGTCTTTGTCTAGTTGTATATAAATCAATGAATCTATCAAAAACTTACGGTAATGAAGACAACAACCGTAAATAAATGAACTTGACCGACGTGATGACGTGAACAGTTCGAAAATATACTCTTAAAATATATCCAATGTGAAGGCCAGACGTGTGACATCAAAATATACTAGGATTGTACGTCATTCTACAACATTGACGTATCTTTAGCTTACCTATTACGTAGATTGAAAAAAAAATCCGCAAAAGTATTCTGAACTTAAAAAATTATACTGCGATTTTATTCCAAATTTAAAATGTCAGTTATGAATTGCGCTTGCGATTTGCAATATCACATAGCGTGTGACGACATCCTTGCGTGACTATTCAAGTCTATTGTTATTCAAGTGCTCAAATTGTCACTATCCGCTGGAAGAATAGTGTGTCATAATGACGTGAAGTTATGTCATCCATTTGATTGTCCTATTGATTCTACTCAATAGTCTAGTCAACAAGTTCAAAATCGTGTTAATTCTTGATAAAGGTCCTAAAAATATGTGCGATAGCTCATTGGATTCGGAATGACGTCTAGAAAAATGGGTCGGAAGGATTTTACTGCCTGATCTTCTTCTTCTTCTTTAAAACACGTGGCTCCATCGATATTGAGCGATGATTCGCCAATGTCAAGGTAATGCTTGATTAGTTGATAGTCCCGCACAGAAGAACTAGTTATTCCTAACTAGCTCCAGGTGCAGGACAAGAAACGTTGTTCGGTATGTGAGTATCTGGGAGCCCGATTTTTGCGGAGCGCCAGAGGTAACCTAAAAAGGCACCAGCCATGCGCTCAGCAAAAATCGAACTCTTACTGCATGATAAAAATTGCAAAAGGTATTGACAAATTAAGATGAAAATAAAAGGTATTTCGTTTTTTGGCTATAACTTAAAAACTATTAATATTTTAGAAATTAAAAAAAAAAGATTCATAAAGAGGAGAAAATTTCCAAAATAAAGTCCTACTTCCTGGAACTCTACCTTTATTATTTATAATTTTAATTTAGTGCTGAAAATAAAGCCCACGCTGCCGATACAGCATGGCCGCGCTATCGCTCAACAGAGTCTATTATATAAAATATTTTTTTATAGCACAATAGAAAAATTTAAAAAAAAATGATGGTGTCATCAGAACACTTTAAAGAATAAAGTCACGTTGGAAAACAATTTCTTTGTTGATTTTTCAAAAAGTTATACTATTTTTAACTAAGTATTTTTTCATTTTTACAAAAGACAGTATAAAAGTATGTAAGTATATAAGGTAGACTGCAGCTGTGGTAGTTCATACATCGGACAGACCAAACGTACTATCGCTGAGAGGGTCAAAGAACACATCACAGCTGTAAGAAACCGCCAAATAAACAAGTCTGCGATTGCCGAGCATTTGTTGGAATCGGGTCCCAACCACTGGATTGAACTCCACAAGCCACAAGTCCTATCCACTGACGGACACTATTACTCCAGGATAGTGCGGGAAGCCGTCGAAATAAAAAAGTATCCCAACTTTAACCGGGAAGATGGATATCGACTATCTACGTCGTGGAATCCGGTGATCAGCAAATGTACTCGCCACCTCATTCGGTGAGGTGGCGAGTACATTTGCTGATACTATCAGTCACGCCCGCGTGCTGATCTATCAGTGTGGTATGCCGTAGTGGCTCTCCGAACACAATAGTTAGTGACGACGAAGTGAGGGTAGTTGAACAAACCCGCACTTCACGAAGACGACGATGAGCTGAAGCCAGTCCACCCGTGACCACGGCTCTTGTAACAGGGCCGAAACGTCGGGTAATAAAGAGGTATGTATATATCTCAATAATCGCGTAAAAGACTCGTTAGTCTTAAGTTTATAAAGTATAAAAGTTTAAATAATTGGCCTATAAATTTTTGGCTACGTGGAGCTCTTCTTATAATAATATATACTTAATAAGACTACGTTATAAAAGCATCTTAAATTTATGTATTTGTATTTGTACAAGAGGAAGGATAGAGTAGTCCAAGACATCAATGAACCGAGTTGTTCTGGTGTTCCTCCCATAAAAAGAAGAAAATGATTGATTTAATATTGAAAATATCTTCATAAATGTTGTAATGAACAAAAATATACATTGCAAAACTAAACAGAAATAAAGACTTAATTTAATAATCCCGTTTCCTCCTTACAATAGATTAAATTTTTTGTTAACCAAAAAAAATTATAATAAACAAAATACATAAATTTAAGATGCTTTTATAACGTAGTCTTATTAAGTATATATTAGGTCTAATAGGTCTTTACCTATGAAATTGCCGTTTTGTATGAAAAAAGTCTTATTAAGTATATATTAAGTCTAATAGGTCTTTACCTATGAAATTGCCGTTTTGTATGAAAAAAGTCTTATTAAGTATATATTAAGTCTAATAGGTCTTTACCTATGAAATTGCCGTTTTGTATGAAAAAAATTAAACGATATTTTTTTCATGTATTTTTTATTTGTAATCGAAGAATCACCCATGCAATCAATGCATCTTTGCCAACGCAGCAGCAGTTTATTGATGCCCTTCTTAAAGAAATCAGCTGGACGGGAGGCAACAAATTCTTCAAATGCATTTTGTACTGACTCTCGGGTATTGAATTTCTTTCCCGCCAAGAAGTTATCCAAATTCGGGAAAAAGTAGTAGTCTGTAGGCGCAAGGTCTGGTGAGTATGGCGGATGACGGAGAGCTTCCAACCCCAGTTCTTGCAACTTGGAGACTGTCTGCTGTGCAGTATGAGGTCGCGCATTGTCGTGCAGGAGCAGCGGAGACGAGCGGTTGACCAATGCTGGTTGGAGATGTGCCAGCTTCTCCATCATTGTGTTCAGTTCTTCACAGTACACATCATCAGTAATGCTCACCCCGTTTGGTAAGAAGCTGTGATGAGTCACACCGGCGCTATACCACCAAACAGTGGCCATCACTTTTCTAGGGGTAAGTTTTCGTTTAGGCATTGTTTAGGTGCTGAAACAGGATCCAACCAACTTGCTGAGCGCTTGCGGTTATCAAACAGAATCCATTTTTCATCGCAAGTAACAAAGCGGTTCAAAATTCCTTCATTTGTGTGTCTGTTGAGCAATGCAAGGCATGTCTCGACGCGTACTTCGCGCCGGCGATCATTGAGTTCGTGGGGCACCCAAGCTTTCAAGTAAGTCAAGCTTTTTGACCTTGCCAATTTGACGCAAATGGACCAATTTTGTTTTGACGCTAACGTCGAAAGCTGCTGCTAATTCAGCCATAAATTGTGTATAGCTTCCACAATCACCTTTAATTCGTTTCACAAAAAAAAAATACACAATTATGAAATAATCTACGAAGAATTGAATTGACTTCAAAGTTTGGCAGTATTCAAAATACAATAGCAAAGTCGTTTCGTCGAAAACATTGCGAGTAAATTTGAAATTTAGAACTAAACTGTTTATTATGTCGGTTACAGAAGCCCCAAACCATGTCGAGTGGGGGACACAAACACTCCAGGAACGAATAATTTAACAAAAGAATTAAGAACAAGCACAGTTGGGTTTATTTTTTGTCGACCCGTCCGCCCGGCAGGTGGCAATTGGAACGTTCCGATTGGCTGGCACTCTCAAGGACTCAAGCAGTCCCAACGCTTGACGAAGAAACTTTAAATCATTTTTTACGATACTGCCCAGTGTTGCTTGATTAAATTCTTATTAAATTACAAGCTTAGCTTAACTTTGCAAGACAACCAGCATGTGATTTTAAAGGAAATTTCTTGAAGACATCTTATGATTGAAAGTTTTTTTCCTGTTCCCACGTCCATCAAGGATTTACTTCTGATTATGTACCTATCCAAAGTTACTAAAGTAGTAGGTTAACACTAAAAAACTTACGGGAAATCATACATTCAACAAACTAAAGCAAAGATGGCTGAAATCTTTAAAAGCCTTTGATAAAACGAAGCATTTATTTCAACCGATTGTAAATCCCTATGCTTACGAAATTCGAAAGGTGACCTTTTAGGTTTAGAATCTACTTGTGCATCATTGAAACCATCTTGTTTAATACAATGCGATGTAAAGCGACGTTTGTTATATCAAATCTGATATAACGTTTAAAATACGAGTATGAGGTTGTTTTTATTTTATCAATATTATACCGGTCCAAAATAGAAATCACATTCTGTAATTGTTGTTTTTGATCTTGCAAATGAATTAATGAGTTTGTCATGATTACTATCATTTACATCTAAACTTCGAGTATTGGAGGTAAACAGTCGCTCATCGCACTTTTCTCGTTTCCTGAAACATCATTTCCGAGATTAAAACATACGTACAGGTTTTCTGCCTGTTTCCAATTTTCAGACAAAATCGTCTAGTAGTTGGATCGTCTTGGGAGTAACAAACAAGCAGAAATGTGAACGGTTAGGGAACCGTTCACATTTCTTTGAATTACTTACATACATAAAGAGGGAAGACTTATATTTTATTTTATCCTAGCGGACGCCTGCGGCCTCGTCCGCGAGCCAAATTATATACATAAAAACATTCCTCGACAACCACTCTATCTATTGGAGAAACCCGCATCAAAATCCGTTGCGTAGTTTTAAAGATCTACGCATACATACAGAACGGGCGACTTTGATTTATAATATGTAATGATAGTGTCGTCACTGATGACAATTAGACGTGCGATGACTACGCGAACTTGACGAATTTCTAGTGAAATATCTGTATGTAATATATCATTATAACATTTCTTTCGAATTACAATAGTACAGTTAAAAATAGAGGTTACCTTCGTACCTCACATGTAACGGTATAAGCAAGTTACTTTTAAGGCTTCCAACGTGGCTGGGAGGTAACAATAGCTGTTGCATACGAACCAGACAAATTCGATTTACCCTGAGGTTTGTTATTCACTGCTATGTGTAATCTACCTGAGTTTCTTGCTGGTATATTCTCAGTAGAACTAACCAACTTACCGAACCAGCGAAAGAATCATTTTCAAATGGTTTATTTATGTACTTAATTTAGTATTTTCATAATATTGCTTGACATGAAATTTGTAAAATTTTTACATTCAAAAATTTTCATGTGCTCTTTATGTGTCTAAATTGAATAAACAAAATTGATTCTTTGTTGAAATTTACTTGAAACTATCGACTCACCCCTAGCCCCTAACACAGTTCAGAAAAGTTCTGTACTGCAAATTCTTGGTGAAAAAGGGTAAACTCAGTAAGATTTGAATTTTTTTTCATCACACTCGTAACATAAGTATGCTTAATCTTTAAAACTACACAACGGATTTTGATGCGGTTTTCACCAATGGATAGAGTGGTTTTCGAGGAAGGTTTAAGTGTATGAAATTTGTCAAGCGGGCGAAGCCGCGAGCGTCCGCTATTAATACGAAACCGCGTGTCTGTTGTCAATAAACTCAAAATGTTCCGAATGAATGATGCGGTTTTCATCCAAAATTAAATAGCATTTGGTAGTAAAATTCATTGTTTTGTATTTTACTACTTGTAAAAACGAAGTCAGTTGTTCTGTTATACAAATATTTAATAACGGAGGTTGGGGCCAAATAAGCAAAAATAGACAATATATGTATAGTAGCATGCATGACAGAAGTGTATACACTTCTGTAAATATACATATAGCGTGAAAACTATAAGAATAACTATATTTCTTTCGTCTGTACCCATCTACGGGTTCTGTCAGATCATGTTTGAGGCCGTATTTATCAATCGATTTGCATGAAACTTTACACACACACTCCTTGCTTACAATGAATAACATTTGAATGATATTTTTTGGATTGGATGACAAATGAAAGAGTAATAAAGAAAATTGAAGAAGAAAAAGAATAAACAAAGCCGCTCCCGAAGTCGGTTCACAGAACCACTAGTAGGTAATAAATTATTAAAGGCAATAAAAAATCCGGCCCAGTGGGAGCGGACTCGCGCCAAAACAGCAAAAAAATCAGGCTTGTTGTATGGGAGCCCCCTTAAATATTTATTATATTCAATTTTTTATTATTTGTTGTTATAGAGGCACAAGAAATACATCATCTGTGAAAATCTCAACGTTCTAACTATCACATTTCATGAGATACAGCTCAAGACAGACGGACAGACTGACAGCGGAGTCTTAGTAATAGGATTTCCGTATTACCCTTTAAGTACGGAACCCAAAAATGAAGTAAAGTGTAAAATAATTATTAGATTAAGTATGGAATTCGGTCCTTGTTTTATCAAATGAGCAAGGAAAGAGTGCTTTTATGAAATGTCTCCACTTAGCTAAGTAGTCTTTTCAAAGTTGTTAAGCTGCCTCGAAAGTTTGTCGAGAAGAGTTTAATCGAATTCCTTGCTCAAAGCGGTGCGTACTTAAAAATATCCTTACTTGTAATTGATTGGAAAACTTAATTTTAAAATTGAGTACTTTCGATTGTTTCAATAAAATACTTAGGTAAGTAATATGTACAATAATAATGCACTTACTTACTTGACTTACAGCTCGGTAGTTTAAATGCGTGCCGCAACAGACAAAAGCATACTTAATTATTTAAACTAAAAACATTGTTTTGAACTCAAAATCACTCATTGACTAAGGGAGCGAAGCGACCGAAGTCTCCGTTTCAACCTGCAGACTGGGGAGAATTTCTTTCGTCTGTACCTACGGGTTCTGTCAGAACATGTTTGAGGCCGTATTTATCAACCGATTTGCATGAAACTTTACACACACACTCCTTGCTTACAATGAATAATATTTGAATGATATTTTTTGGATTGGATGACAAATGAAAAAGTAACATTCCAAAATTCTGGAATGTACAAGTGAGTTTATTTAAAATGTGTTATGAGTTACCTTTTTAGGGTTCCGTAACCAAAGGGTAAAACGGGAACCCTATTACTGAGATTTCGCTGTTCGTCTGTTTGTCTTGCGTTGTATATTATAAACCGTGATAGTTAGAAAGTTGAAATTTTCACAGATGATGTATTTCTGTTGCCTCTATAACTACAAATACTAAAACAGAATATAATCGAGCGGAGCGAAGCGTAGCGTATCTTAGACGATAAGTGGAAATCGTTTGTGTGGCAACTCCTCCGAAACGGCTCGACCGATTTTGACCACATTTGGCATGCTGGTCGACATCATACCCAGGAGTGCATATCTCTGAAATCATGAAAATAGAGCATAAAAAAAATAAGAAAATTTGATCCGCTTAACATTTGCAATTAGTAGCATGCATTGCATACCTAGTAAATATTTAGGAAAGAAAAAAATCACATTTGTTGTAAGGGAGCCCCCCATACAACAAATGTGATTTTTTTCTTTTTGGTACGGAACCCTTTGTGCGCGAGTCCAACTCGCACTTGTCCGGTTTACTTCATTTATTAGTGACCATTTCTTTTTTACGATTTTATTATGTACAGATAAGACTCTCTAGGTATACCTATTCATTTGATAACATTAGATAAAAACGCCTCGATTAAATTTATCAAATTAACCCTCTCGCATTCCTATTTGTATAGTGATAAGTGTTAACATTTTGTCATCGATTTAACTTACACAATAGTACAATACATCATCGTGTAACTATGTTGTAATTGCTACGTGTAGGTATAATGAGGCCCTTGGTCCAGAGAAAAATGAATCATCATAACATTGCTACCGTTGTATGTATGCTTAGATCTTTAAAACTAGGCAACAGATTTTGATGCGGTTTTCACCAATGGATAGAGTGGTTCTCGAGGAAGGTTTTTGTATACTATTTGTCAAGCGGTCGAAGCCGCGAGCGTCCGCTAAATACATAATATGCATCATGCTATTTATCTCGAAGGAGTAAACTAAAGGCATATAATAATATTATATGCCCACATTTCGGCAGCTTCCTCGCTGATGATGATCAAATTGCCGCTGGTCGGCACTTGTATGGTTTTTTGGAACTTCATTCGTTGTTTGGCTGTCATTTTCAGGGTCACTGGCCTCCTCTGCAAATCAGCGCTGGTCAAATGTGACACCGCTCACGCCAGCTTATGCTGAGAGGAGACCAAATTCCACACAAATGTGGCGTGTACTGGCATGTACCAATGTGCCTCTTTTTTGTCACTCCATTTTTTTATTTGTCTTTGTGTGTACCTAGCCTGTTTTTCGCTTCTGTGTTTTCAAAATAAAACGTCTTTTTCTTTTCTTTAAATGGTGTTCTGATGCCGAAATGTGGTCATAAAGAACGCGTCAGTCTACCCGTGTGATTTTCTATTGTGTTATTATCGTATGCAGTACTGCTTTTCCAAAAAAAAAAACATTCTGAACAGTTAAAAAACCACGTCAAAAATTGACACAACAGCCGACTTCAATTACCGAAGTGGTACCAAATAATTGTCGTAATGGGACTAAATTGCAATGAGGCAACTTGGGAAGCAGTAACTTTCAATTAAAAAAAAGTAAAAATTTGTTAACCACAGTAAGAAACATAAAAAAAACGTACAATTCCCATCCTCCTGTTTTGGAAGGCTGTTGAATATAGAGTTTATGGTTTGATGTATCACATTCACCGCAACAAAATATGGAATATAATTCCATAAATATTAGGTTATGTAATAAATAATATTCTCTGACAAGTTCCATTCTCGTTGCAGGCGGAGTTTAATAAAACTGTCGTGCTTGACATTCACCATGTGACAGTTTCCTCATGCATTACTTTCAGTTATACCTTTTTACGTCATATTTCCAGTGGCGCCCGGCGGAGGTACTTGGCACTTGCCACAATGTAAATCCGTGCTCGCCGTCTTTATAGAGACATTGCTAAACGCTATCGATGCTTCTCAGGACCAGAAGGCTGGCTATTTTCTGGCAAAAAAAAAATATCGCCATACAACGTGGCAACACAGCCAGCATTCTGGGAACCTTCCCAGACGGCAATGACGCGGGGGATTTTTTAAACGATATTTTGTAATGTAAATATTTTTAGTATACGTAGGTCACACTATTATTATATAATATCAATATTAATATTATTATATAAGTTTTGCGTAACTTAAAAAAACAACATGTTAAAACCAAAACATTACAATGTTTATTGCTTTTCAAAATACTCTCCTTTACATTTTAAACATTTTTTCATGCGATCGAACCATTATTTAAAACAGGAGGACTACAAATCTGAAGGCATGTTTTCTACGTGCTGATTGAACGCTATCACTGCCTCTTCGGAGTTGGTAAAAGTGAAACCTCTTATCAAATCTTTGATTTTGGGGAAAATACAGAAATCACATGGTGCTAGGTCGGGGCTATGCGCAGGATGGGTGACGAGATGTACTTTTTCGGAAGCTAAAGATGACTTTGTTTTGTTGGCCGTGAAGCGTTGTAATGATGTAGGAGAACGCGGCTTTTGGGTCGTCTTTCGCGAACTTTTTCTAACACCCTGGGTAAACAAATGGTAGAATACCACTCGGCATTAACACTCTTTTGATCTTCAAGTAGAATTGTAGGTACAGATGGGACCTGTAGCTGAGAAAAAAAAGCGCGATCATTTTTTCTACCAACGTTTCTCGCCTGCCTCACTTTTGTTGGCTTGTTCTCATTTTCAAACACCCATTCACAAGATTGCTGTTTTTTTTCGGGTTCAAAACAATAAATCCACGTTTCGTCTCCTGTGACAATGTCATAAACAGCATTAGAATGTCCGTGGTCGTACTTCAGTAGCATCTGTGAGCACCATTCCACGCGAGCACGCTTCTGCTCCGCTGTCAACGTGTGATCCAACGACAACAAAGTTTCCGAACTTTCAATTCTTCGTGTAAAATTTTCTGGATTTGACTCATACCAATCCCCAATAGTCCTCGAGTTGTATATTGGTACATGGTAATCCGCGGGTTTTCTTCAATTAACCGCTTAACAGTAGCCACATTATTTTCGTTGACGGCAGTTGAAGGCCGCCCTTCACGAAATTCGTCATGTAAAGAAACTAGCCTTCTCTCAAATTCAGCAAACCATCGCCTCACGGTGCTCAAACAAGGTGCTTCTCTCACAAAAGCATTTTGAAGACGAGCGGTACAGTCTTGCGGGGAGAGAGAACTTTTAAAATCATAAAAAATCATCGCTCTAAAATCTTTTCGACTTAATTCCATTTTCGTTGCATACGTAGAACTTTGATGTGTGATAAAAAACAATTGACAAATGATTTCCCGCCAATTGTTTTTTTTTTATTACTAAGAAGGTTGCAACGTGTACAAAAATATAACATTCGAAATTCAAATAGTTCCGATTAGCTAGAAGTGCAAAACTTTTAGTGTGCCCCATGTATAATTATGTATATTGTAAATAAATCACAGCTTTTTATGTAGGTAAACCTTTATTTCTATCCTTTGATTTTAATTTGAACCGACTTACACATAGGAGGAAGTTTTCAATTCGACTGTTTTTTTTTTATTTGTTACGTCTTTCGACTGGGTGAAGCGATATTGATTTTTTTTAATTGAAAGTTACTGCTTCCCATTTTAATTTAGTCCCTTCCGACAATTATTTGGTCCCATTCCGATAATTTAAAGTCGATTTTTGTGTCAATGCTTAACGTGTTTTTTGTTATTCATTTCTAAATTCATTGAGACAGTAAAGTAACTCTCAATTTTTCTTTCCTTGAAATATAATGAATGTAAATAAAACGAAATTTTTATAAGTAGATAATCCGAAATCTCAGTATGATACAAATCTCAATAGGTACTTATCCACCTTCGGAGTTCTTTAACTAATTCTTTAACTGCTTCTTTAACTGCTTCGATGGCGTGGTCGGTAGTGCATCCGTTGAATCAAATATTTCTGTGATTGTGGATCACAGAAATGTTTGTTATGAAGATTGGGTGTTTTCTATGTAAATTATGTGTGTATTTAGAAATACATATAAGTAGTTTTCTAAATCCCATAGCACGAGCTTATAGCTTAATTTTGGCTTGATGACGTTTCTGTGAGAGACGTAAAAAACCTGTATAAGTAACTCGAAATCTCAGCACAATGTCATAAACAACTCGGAGCCCAAATTAGTCTGACTCACACACGCATCTGCTAAAAAGTCCCTGGATACGGCAATAAGCTCGTCCTCTAATACGCGAGACCATAACAATAACTAGTAAAACGTAGACAAATAAAAAACTTCTGTAATATACCCTTTCGGGGAGAAAGACATGACCTTATGTGTATAACATAATACACTGTTATAGTCCGAGACGCCCAGGACTTTAATTGGCTGTGTCAAAGCGGCTGGCACGTAAGATTTTGTTGCCTTTCATCGCAGGGCAACCGGTATCAATTTTTTTTCAAAATTACATAATAGCTGCTATTTTTTATTAAATTCATTTGGCCGTTTTGGACATAACCCATTGTAAATGTGCCCGGTGACGGCAATAGGCTTGCCCCCTATTACGTGGGACTGAAAATACTGGCAAGTTGTGGGTGTGTAATGCACCTGTCTACCCCTTCGGGGATATAGGCGTGATATATGTACGAGTATGTATGTACTGTTGTCAGCCAAGTTAACATTTTCAAATAACAGTTTCAAGTTTCAAATTCATTATTTAATAAGGTTATTTAAGTTAAAACAGTTCAGAATAAAACGTTGTTAAAAGACAGGGATGTCGGAGGCAGGAGAGTTGCGATGACACAGCGGGGAGGTAGACAGCTAGCTGGCAACTCTGCGGATGTTTCGCTTTCATAACATGTCATGTCACAGGTTTATGGTAACACGTGTCACGTGGCAAATGCACCCAACGAATTTGTTGATAGCTGGCCACACATGTACAACATAAAAAAAATTGTGCGGTCGGGGGTCCCCCGTCAGGAACGAAGTTCTTTACGCAACTGCAACGCACTTTTCCCTTTACTTTCGGGTTACTTTTCGTTTTACTGACGACGTCGGCGCTAAATTGAAAAAGAAAATCAAGAAAAAAGCGGACCGTATTTTGACTTCTACGGAACACCGGTTGGGAACTACTGATAAACGTAAAGTGACGATTTCTACTAAATCGCACTACCTGTAAGCGGCGTGTGCGAACGAAGTTCTCTAAACTTCGTTCCAAAAAAAATCCCTACTTTCTGTAGGGATTTTGATATTTACTCTTCGAATTTTTTGAAGTAGGTATTTATTCTGTCGATTAACGGCACTTTGGAATTTGTTGTCGGAAAAATAGTAAGTTTTTTTTATATTGAACCATTGAGGGCCCTTTTCAAGAAATTAGAGAGCCGGGGAGCCCTGGGCCGCCCAGGGCTCCTCGTGCTCCTTATAACGTGGGACGTATGATCGCTGTTGAAATTGGTACGCTTTAATTTACTTTCATTATATGAAGATAGCCATCGGCAAAAAGTACTACTCTAATGTATGTGACAGAATTATCTTCCTAACAGAGAGACATTTTCAGTACCTAATATAAATTAAAACAGTATCCAAAAGTAATATCTTTACACAAGCTAGCTCCATTATTCAGATTTATATTCAGTACGCATTTAATTTAAAAACTTCTTTACCAGTATAATGGATAAAATGTACGCAAATAAATGGAGACAGGGATTAAATTTAGTTGTCGAGTACGTAATAGAGTATTGATCCCGGGGGATTTTCACCGAGATAACTTTATATCGGCCGCATTTTGATGTCATATTAGATGTCACTTTAATATTAAAAGCCACAGAATAACTGAAATGTACCTAAACTAGACTGACTAGGTACTGGGGTGCGACTGTCGGGAACCTCCTAGTGTGACCTTTGACTTTGAAGGTTAGGCGAGGGGCCGGTGCACCCTGGGCAACGAAGCAGAACATCTCCCATGATATCCAACCAGAGGAGATGTACTGTTGCGGCCAATACCTGACAGGGGTTGGAGCAACTGACGCACTTGGAGTAAGTGAACGTGAGGAGGTGATAACGTCCCAGCAATTGCTAGGATGCGTCACAGTTGTCTCTCCACGTATCCCTCTGACTAGCAGAGGGCACAGTGGAGAATGGAGGTGGCCCTGGGGGCATTCTCCGGGCCACCGGGCAAAATATCTGTATGTTATAGATTTGTAGAAATGTAAGAAAACACAATAACAGGAAATGACAGTTCATGAAACACGGCTCTGTCGGCGTTTCAGTTTTCCCAGTTCGTATACCATATAGGAAGTTATATTGTCGTACTAAAAGTTACCAAATACTTGCTGTCAACTGTCTTTGTACTAAATCTTGTCGGAATCGATTCAGCCGTTTATTTTCCATGCCCGATAACCAAACAATTCAATTTTGTTGTATTTAGAGGGTAGAAAATGACAATTCATGGTTAGATACAAAAAGTACTATTACCAATTCTGTGGTAATCCGTAAGTACCTATTTAATAATAGATTAATGATGATTTATGATCAAAACATTTTTCCCGCTTTCTCTTACGTAACAGATACACTCACAAAATGTAACATAAAGTATCTTAACAAGATAGCAACTGCTCTCTCCGAGTTGAATATCAAAAGATGAAGTATTTTATATCAATTTGAGCATTCGTGCAAAGTATTTTAAGTAGGCCCATTTCCGCACAAGTCTTAGCTTTTTAACGGCAGTCATTTATTTCCCATAAATACGGCCAGGGTTATCAGATGTAAAATTAAGAAAATTATACGATATGCGTACCTTTATGTACTAATGAAATTACAAAATGTACTAAATTAGGACCGCAACATTTGCCTCAATCGGTCTCTACTCCTTGAATTCCTTTGGGTATAAGACGTATAAGTAAAGTGAGGGTTGGTTCTAGAGATAAAAATACACCATGTAACAAACTTATTTTTATATATTGAATGGAATCAGGCGTTACCTGGCGAAAGTCCATGATAAAACAATGTGGTAAGATATTGATTTTTTTTTATATCGCTAAATAAAAGACATTATAAACATTATGTTTCACCTCCTTCCTTCCTCCTCCTTTGAGACAGTCTTGAGAATGCCTCGTGAGTAGGTCAAAACTTTAGTTTTCTTTCAGTGTACGTATTTCTGCATAATCTGCATGCCTGTTTACTCTTCTAGCTAAGCTAGTACTTTTAAATTGGGTTCGGATTAGTAGTATGACGGACTTACATTGTCAAAACCGACTACCGCAAGACTGAACTACCCGCTCGGTACTTTTTACCTATTTAATATACTCAAACCTGATAGTCACAATTTAGACAGCTAGCAACCCTACATAGAATGAAATATCCGCATTAAATAGATACTTCAGGTATTTCGGACGATTGCAGTCGTAACCGGAATACTACATAACCCTACAACATTAAAATTAACAGGCAGACCTTTCATTTCTATATCCCAATTTTAATATCCTGACATTTCACAAAGTACTGTGAAATATTTTTGAATAAATTATAATAACGGGCTGTAGATTTAAAGTAAAATGCTATGGTAATATTGTAAGCCACAAAAATGTTATGAGAGCACGAATAGACGATTGATTGGCTATTGTCAGGGTACAACAATGAGCAATCATTGAGGCTAGTGTTAGAGCTAAATATTGAGAGATTCGTATTATATACCCTACTTTATGGTGATAATTGAAAGAGACGGATAAAACGATAAATGATACACTAATTTCTGTGACATTTAAATACATACATACCACGTGTTTCCCCGAAGAATTTAAAAAGTTGAATCCTCAGCTCAGGCCAAATATTATTATTTGTATGAACTGAAAATATTTGTTTCAGACTGCGTATCTTTTATGTTTTATACTGTCGAAAATTAGAATGATGATAAAAAAAACCTATCGTATAATAGGAAGAAATAATATTGATACCTCTTTTAAGAAGCCTCTTTAAATTTATTTTAATGCAACTACCTACTCCGCGAAAGATAATACACTATTAAGAATTAATATAAATAATATATATATAATATTTTCGGACATTTCACACAACGCTATCTAGCCCAAACTAAGCTATAAGCTTGTGCTATGGGATCTAGACATACATACTTACATAATATATATAGAAAACACCCAAACTCCGAATCAAACATTTGTAGATCATACAAATATTCGACCCGGGGATCGAACCCGAAACGTAAGTCGTAGTCGTAAGCCAATGCAGTACCGACCACGTCACCGAAGCAGTTAAGAATTGACTAAGTATAGAAGATAGAATGGGGTAGAATAGACACTTTAAAAAATCTATTAAAATTCTTGTCACCGCAGTCACTCGGGATTTGTCTAAAAGCAATAGTTAAGTATAGCCCAAAGATGTTTTTGTAGAGAACGATACCCGAGGGGAGAAACCAAACGATATTGCTTTAATAGGGATCTATTGTAGCATCTTTCAAGATTAATTACCATTGTTGTGATGTGAGCTCTTGGAATTCAAGCAGTAGTTTTATAGCACCCATTTTAAGGAAAGTATTGACGTATCTCCTATCTACATTATGTATTTATTCTTTCACCATTTTGATTTTATTTCATTAAAACAATACAATTCAATATATTAATTGTTTGTATCTTTGTCTGTAATTTATAGTCCTTGAAATGTAGAAGCCGTTTTTTTTCTATAAATTAAAATCAGCACAATACATACAGAAATGGTGCGTTTATATTGTTATTTTCTTGATGTATTGTATTAATACATCAAGAAAATATACTTTACGATATTATACGAGTAGCACGTCATACACCAGAATAACACATACAGAGGGAACTTTTAATCCCTGTAATGTGCTGCCGTGGGAATTGGTGAACGAGAAAACTATTAGCAACGCGCATCAACTAGAACTTAGTAATTTAAGCTATTGCTAGAAACGTATTCTAACTCTTATCCTGGAAGTAAATACTCGTAAATAAATATGTTAGGACAATTCACACAACGCCATCTAGTCTCAAACTAAGCAGAGCTTGTGATATGAGTACTAGATAAACTGATATAAATCTTTGTACATTTTTTTTGTAAATACATACATATTATACATAGGAAACACCCAGACTTCGGTACAAACGTATCTGTCATCGAGAACCCGATAGTCCGGCGTCGAAAGCGGATGCACTATCGACCACGCCACAGAAGCAGTCAAAAGGTAATTAGTACTATTTGTGAATTTGGGACTTAAATGCGTAATTTACCTTATGTTTGTCCTGAAGTTTCGACCGAGTCACAGGTTTACGTAACTCCCGATGTTACTCGGTCGAAAGTCCCGAAATTATAAATAGTATAATGAAATCAGAACGCGAATGTCTAAAAGCAAAAGATATACCTACCAGGATACAAAAAAAACATAGTGATTTATGTGTATCGTATTGATATACTCAGTGTTAATTATTATCCAAGGAATACATCTCCAGCAAGAGCTGAAATTAAAGAGCTGGTTGGCAATAATAGGGCAGGTAGATGGAAGATTGCAAGCGTTGTATTAGTTGCCACGATACCCTTGAGGAACATCCAGCCACGCTCTAATTACTCGATTGTGATATCCGCTAGACTTAATTACTACCAGTTCATCTGGATATTGAGGATGTCGGGAGCTTGGTCAATAGATAATGTTTGTCGACTTGTGGAACCGGGAAACCCTATCTTTTTTTTGTCTAATTTCACCTTTTAATACTCGAAAATAGCAATCAATAATATTAGGTTCGCATAGTACGAAGTTGTTGATTGTACATTAAAACAAGTATTTCATGAGAAAATTAGATTTTTATTGAATATGTTCTACTACTACTGATATGTAAGTTACACTTGCAATTAAATACCGTAGGCGATTCGATTTTAAAAAATGTTTGTACGCAAATATTTCTTTTTGAGTCTTTTAAGTAAGTTTCAGTATTATAATTTTGAATTATATTACAGATGTTTCAATTTTATTACATCACAGCTCTTAGCTTAAATTGAGACTAAATTACAATTTAAAAAAAAACTGAAAAAAATACATGTATATTTTTCTTACAAAACATACTTAGTAATAGCAGTATAGGCAGAGTTTACAATAATAATAATAGCTAGCCATTTTAACAACCATTGCATGTCCGCTTTCAATTTGCAGCTTGACGAAGAAACTCCACAGGTAGCCGCATTAAACTAACGGATAACAATAACGTTTATGTTTTCTCTTAGTATTTTTCTCATCTACAAATGAAATTGTCTATTGTCGTAATGGAGACGCATTAAAAAACAATTTAGGTGCATCAAATTTGAAAATGGAATCGCAGAGAACTGATTTTTTTTTACTATCAATCGTTGAGCAATAGTTATTTGATAAATTAAGGTTGGGTCAGAGACACCCAGGACTTTAATTGGCTGTGCCACAGCAGCAGCCCGTAAGATTTTATTGTCTTTCATCAACATTTCATCGCAAGGCAACGAATTTAAAATATTTTTTTCACAATTGTAATATAGCTGCTTATTTTTATTAAATTAATTCGGAATTTTTTGACATAACCCATTATATATGTGCCCGGTGACGGCAATAGGCTTGCCCACTATTACGTGGGACTAAAAATACTGGCAAATTGTGGGTGTTAGTGCGCCTCTACCTACCCCTTCGGGATATATGCTTGATGTGTGCGTGTGTAAGTTAAGGGATATTTTGCGTCAAGAAAGTTTCTAACAGTTTTTTTTAACTTTCAATGTAGAGCATATAAGGGGTTTGAAATACGAGTACTTCCAATTTCTCTCAAGGGCCGAAACTAACCTCTTCTACAAATTAATGATACCCTTTTTTACGTGGAACCAACAATATTGCAGTAAAGTCATTACATAAGTACTTTTTAACAACAATTTTATAAATTATCAGTGTCTATATCATTCACATAAACCTCAAACTTTTAGGATAGGACCAACGTTAAAATAAAGAAATACTCCAACGTATAATATAATAACTCACAAATTATTATTATGACTCAACATATCTGCAGGGAAAATCTTATTTACTCATAACTCTAGTTAATGGATACTTCCACAGTGATTGACAACGATAAAGGCAACAGAGAAAAACAGAAATAAAAATGGAATTCATAGACTATAGAGCGAAGTCTACGGATGTCGGTTTTATGACCATTTATTTAACGTCTAACACCCGGTATTAAGTACATGGTGCATTAAATTGTGCATATTTTCGACGAAAGAATGACAGGCATTCATTTTTAAGGTTCCGTACCCAAATGGTAAAACGGGACCATATTACTAAGACTCCACAGTTCGTCCGTCTGTCACCAGGCTGTATCTCATGAACCGTGATAGTAAGACAGTTGAAATTTTTACAGATGATTTATTTCTGTTCCCGCTATACTCGTAACAACAAAATTTAATACTAAAACATAGAATAAAATAGATATTTAATGGGACTCCCATACAACAAACGTTATTCTTTGCCGTTTTTAGAGACAATACAATGGTTTGGAACCCTTCGTACGCGAGTCCGACTCGCACTTGGCCGTTTTCATTAAAATTTAGCAGCATACATATTTTCATTCACAATATTGCCATTATAAGCTTAGATCAAAAATACTATAGATAATGGATGCAGTACAAATACCATCTATAAAATAAACAAGATTGTACATTGATGGTTGACATAGAAATAATTGGAAATAATAAATACAGGCGCATCAATGTACAGCGCCGTTGTCGCATCCCTCGAGAGTCAGCAAGCGGAATAGGAACTTAGTACGGCGCGCGGTTGAAGCGCGCAGGTGTGCAATGACCGAGGTGAAGTGGTGCCGTTTTTAAAGCACTGATCGGTAATCTAGGTATTTTTGATCTAAGATCGGTAATCTAGGTATTTTTGATCTAAGATCGGTAATCTAGGTATTTTTGTTCGGGTATGACCTCGGCTTGGATTTATGTTTTACCGTTTGCCAAAATTACCAATAAACAGTAATTTTGTATTGGTCTGAAAAACTATAGTTATTTTCGATAACGTATTTATAAATGTCTACTAGAGGTTCCTCTAAAAGAAAAACTATACAAATCAATAATGACAACCTGTGTAGTTCAGGTAAGTAAAAGTGCCTTAAGTTAACTATAATAGACTTCCGAGGTCGTAGGTTAGAATCCAACGTTTGTGTGTTTAATAAGCTACCGGTCGAACTCAAAAGTCAAATCTACAAAAAAGAGTTTGCCACAAATTTGAAGCGATTCTTATTAAACGGGTGCTATTACTAACTTGAAGAGTTTTTGTTGAATGGGTATACAGTTTTAAGACAAGTATTTTAGTAGATATCTATACTTATAATAAATCTGTAGAAGTGAAAATTCTGTACATTGAAAATATCAAAAAAATAAATGGCAGGGGGTGTTACTAGACCGACACCGAACCCAAAAATGTGATTAAAAAATTTTTGTCTGTCTGTCTGTCTGTTTGTTCAGGCATCACGCAAAAACTACCGGTTCGATTACGATGAAACTTGGTATAATTATTCTTTAATATCCTGGGCACCACGCTGGGTACTTTTTATCCCGGAAAAGTATATAGAATAAAAAACAAACTTAATTTTGCGGTTCGATCCCTAGACCCGATTACTGTACCAACCGCAAATAATAAGTTTGTCGTAGGTTACGTCACCCGCAGTGGAGTTCACTCATCGCTCAACAGCTATATGTATAATAAATCAGTAACTGGTGATCAAGAAAGCTAGAACACGCAGATGGAGTTGCAGGCAACAGCTTGTGGTAAATAAAGTTATTAATTTTGGATTAAGTCTAGGTACCTAAGCTGACATCTCGTTGTTGTTTTGATTTTGTTTTATTTTATATTTTATATTTCTATTCTGATATGCTTATTATTAATTTTTAATATTGTTTGTAATCTTATTGACATTATGATATCTTTATTTTTGAACAAAATGTAAGAATTGTTTGCGAATAAATAAATACAAAATACTCATGACAAAACTTGTGTTATGAGCACGATGATTACGATGAGACTTGCTTTCCAGCTGTAGAAATTATCAAAGTCTAGGTATCGACAAAGAATTTCCTGTATTTGACAATAAATAAGTACTTACTTAACAACTATTTTTTTTTAAATTGGCAGTATTCGACAGTATTCTCACTGAATATTCCTATATATAAACTCGCAAGTAAATCATGAATAAGCCATTTACTGAAATAACTGAACATGGGATATCCATTAGATGCATGTTTTAACAGCTCACCGCGACCTAAACGCGATCGTAATACGCCTCTATTGAGTGTATGAGCATGAGGTGATTTATAAAGAAATTGTTGACAAGACCCATTGTAAACGCTAAGTTACACATTGTACTGAGTCATCATTCCTTATTAATACTCGCCTTGTTCAATACTTAGTATTTATAAAAAACATGTATTGCTGCAGCTCCGCCCGCGTGATATAGGTTCTAATTCCCATGGGAATAAATACATTACCGGGGTAAAATCTTACAGCACTCAGTGATACTGTAGCTAGATATTAGTGAAAGAATTTTCAAAATTTATTTTGTCGCATACTCGGGGTCTCTCCTGTTTCTTACCAGTAACTTTCGGACCATTTGTAAAAAAATAAACGCAGAAGACTCATTCTGTAGTGGGTGTTTCGGACCATGGGGTGAAACAGTCACTTTTTGTACATACATACATACATAAATAAACACAGCTGTCTTGTCCTTATTGGTTGACCACAAATTAATTCGCAACCGTGTAAGAGCGTTTATGACGCGGTTATTAATATCTACCATAAATATGTTTGTTTGTGGTAGGATACCTACACTATGTTACGTTCTACTTACTATGTTATGATTACTTTTATAAGAATATTATTCAGTACTTTCTAGTGTGAGAAATTAAATAATAATATCGTCCTTTACGTAACCAACTGTGTACGGGCGATTAATCAAACAAATTATCAACACACCTATAGGTCAAAGCTTTATCAAATTGCACAATAAGTACTACCCTATTATTTTGTAATTCGAACATTACAGCCACAGATAACACCAACAAAATTTTAGGCGGGAAATTTAAATAACTAAAGGAATCAGCAAAGTGCGTTTGCGTGACTCTAATCGGCTTACTTGCCAGTATTATAGCATATAGCATGCAGAATCGGCTGGACTAGTTTTGTTATCACAGCATCGATAACGCTCGACCAACCAGTGCTCGATTTTAATAGCGATCAATGAAATCGTCTTGAATTTAGTAGTTGGAGAAATACTAGAGGACGCCGCACCTTAAATTTACAGTTGGAGACTTTTTATTTACGTAGGTAAAAGGTGAATTATAGGAAGGAATACTAAAATATAGGTATCCTGATCAACACAAGATAATCATCGCAGTATCAAGGTAAATTCCAGGCCCGTCAGTGTAGTTAACATTTTTATCCTTTACTGGTGCTAATCTGTATACTTACTTTATATCAGTATAAATAAAGGCTTTTTAATATAGCCATATCCGTTAGAAAAAACTAATTCAAAAGACTTTTTTTACAACTAGGTATTTTGAATTTCGAAAATGAAATCAGTTCAAACTAGTTTCCACGTTCATTGGTACCTTTCGGAAAAAGGTCAGCGACAAATGACCGCTTGCATACCAACTGTTATTGAGTGGTCCGGTTGCAGGATGACGTCACCACATAGGCAGCCATGTCATAGAAGCCACACAACTGAGCTCTTGCCCACGAACGATCACGGCTGGTAATAAACTTCATACTACATCGCTTGTTATATTTATAACCACTTACAGACAACCACTGTATAATCAGCAATGGTAAAGGTAGTACTTTACATTGTCAGTGGGTAAGGTGAGAGCAAGAAGCATAAATTAAGGCTAATGAATGGCTTATTGTGTGAGGGACAGGAAATTATTATTGGTGGGACGTTCGTGTTACACGGAGGGGTCATGTTATCGTGTATGACTGGTTATAAACGAACAATAGCAAATTTCGGATAAAATTTCATACAAATTCTATACGTAGTCTTAGCCTACCTATAATATATTTAAAAAGTTAGACGAACATTCCAAATTTAAATTCATCGAGTCGTTTGCTATACCAAGTTTGCCATACCGGTTTATTGAAAGGTACGAATTGACACTTAGAACGCGACGTGAGTTTAGCCCACAGGGAGCGCTATTGTTCTCGATATGGTTTAAGTAAGTCTGAGTTTAAGCCTAGAACATTATAAGTAGCCAATGTAGGGAAATACTCAAATAGTCATTTATGAAACTGTTACATAAAGAGGAGTATTAGAACACAAGTTTTTTTAACGTTAAACGAACCTTGGCGAGTGTCGAGTGTTCTAATACTCGTACCTAGTTATGCAGTTACATACAATACATACTTTATCTAATCTCATTTTTATGCATCACTAGTGGTCGCCCGCGACTTCGTCCGCGTGGTGATTTGGATTTTTTCCCATTCCCGTAGTATCGCGCACTCGGTTTGTCATCGTCGCTTCCTACTTACTTGACACTTATCGTCATATTTTGAACAATTCATACAATATCTTTATAAATTATAGCCTATGTGTTATTCTGATGTATAAGCTATATTATTGGAAAGTTTCATTAAAATCCATTCAGTAGTTTTTACGTGAAAGAGTAACAAACATCCATCCATACGGATGGATGGATGTTTGTTTGTTTGTTGATGTGTATGTATGGAGGGCCATACATACATACATACATACATAGTCACAAACTTTCGCGTTTATAATATTAGTAGGAAGTAGGATGACAAGCTTGAAAAAGTTATCGACAATATGGCGGCGACAAAACTTGTCAAGGTAGCCTGCTATTGCGAGTAGAATTTTATCACTATGATTCTATCCAACTGTATCCACTTTACCATACAGTTTGCAGAAATCTCATAAAATAACTTTTAAATTTTTTATAGGACATGTCAACTTTTGAAATCAAAATTTAATATTTTCGACATGAGAGTAGCTAAACAGTAAGTCACAGAAGTGTAGCAGGAGTTTGAAAATAGTCAACAAAAATATGATATAAGTTCTTCTTTTTTAAAAAACGTGGCTCCATCGATGTTCATCGATGATTTCGCCATTGTCAAGGTAATGCTTGATTAGTTAATAGTCCCCCGCACAGAAGAACTAGTTATTCCTAACTAGCTCCAGGTGCATGATAAGAAACGTTGTTCGGTATGTGAGAGTCTGGGAACCTGATTTTTGCGGAGCGCCAGAGGTAACCTAAAAAGCCACCAGCCACGCACTCAGCAAACATCGAACTCTCATGATATTAGTTACACACGGCAGTGGTGACAGTACTATTTTACTATTTTACTGGAAAGAGCGGTTACACATAAGTTTTTAGAAAGCCTTGAAAAGAAAGTTTTAAGTATTTTTACGCTGTTGAAAAGATGTTTAATATCCGTGCAGTTAAATAACTATGATATCTATCTATCTATCTATCTATATATAGAAATGGTGAATGTAATTTTTGTCCCCCCCCTTAGCTCTCGAGAACTGCTTATGCTCCAATGATGGTTGACTCCTCTATGGATAGCCCTCGATCTGGAGGCAAGCCAAAAAATCGAAAATTTGACCTAGCCCTAGACCTAGACCTATGGCGTGGTGCGGCGCGAAGCACCGCGCAAGACACCGTACTAGTCTTTAATGAAATTGTTAATTTATTTTATGAAATTGACCCAAGATCGGAGGGTGTGGCGTGTCATTGGAGAGGCCTATGTCCAGCAGTGGACTGATGTGGGCTGATGATGATATTTTTAATACGATTCTAACCTTCACGCCGTTTACAGATTGTTTAGTTCTAACATTTTCTATTTGCAACTGTTAAGTGATTAGTTGCTCTCGCACTTAACACTTGACAACATGTAAAGACGGCTTTAGTGTAACAGTCTTGACAAGCTATGCTAATGCAAATAATGACTTAATATGACTGCTTCGGTGGCGTGGTCGGCTTTCGACTCCGGAGTCTCAGGTTCGATCCTCGGGTCGAATTCAATATTTGTGTGATCCACAAATGTTTGTTTCGGAGTTTGGGTATTTTCTATGTATATTATGTATGTATTTAAAAATATATAAGTATCTTTATCAGTTGTCTAGATTCCATAACACAAGCTTAGTTTGAGCTAGATGAAAATTAATTAGTAAATTTATGGTTTACGTTTATTAAAATGGGAGCCCATTGGGATAAGCTATCCTGTTTGATCAAATTAGGCTTGAACGTTGTTATTTTATTCATTATTTTCTGGCCCAAAGAATAAGTATCGCCATCCAACGTGGCAACACAGCCAACATTCTGGGAACCTTCCCAGTCGGCAATGACTATTTTTAAACTATATTTTGCAATGTAAATAGTTTTTGTATATAATTATGTATATTCATGATTAAAAAGTAAAACGGTTTTTTTGTTATGAGTTTTAATAGGAGTACGAATTTAAAAGTGGCAAATATGTACCGACCATGTAAATAAAAACTTATTATCTTTCAATGTATTTAGACCTGAGTTCAGAGCTGTTCATGTGTGCAAACAATTGTATACCTCCTACGATTATCAATCAATAAACCTATAACAAATGGTATGGTACCTTTGTGGTTTTGTAGGTACCTACTTTGTAGGACTAACCAAGATCCACTAAACTTGATGCATTTTCCATGGTTCCGTACCCATGGGTAAAACCCTATTACTGAGACTTCGCTGTCCGTCCGTCTGTCTCTCATAAACCGTGATAAGAAAGTTGAAATTTTCACAGTTGATATTTCTGTTGCCGCCGTAACAACAAATACTAAAAATCATAATAAAATCCATATTTAGGGGGGCTCCTATAGAACAAACGTATTTTTTTGTCATTTTTATAAATAGAAAAAAAAACCGTTCCATGGAACGGTTTTTTTTCTATTTAAGGTAGGACCTATAGACCAGGGTCGATAACTTCTGAAACAAAAAAAAAAATAGTAGGATGAAACTCGTTACAAAAGAACGAGAATATAACAAAAATGAAGGGGAAAATAATTTACGGTCGATCTGAGGTCGGGAAGTGGAAGGGGTGAGTTTTTAAGGGTAAGAAACGGTTTATCTCGATTTCCGGCAAAACTACAAGTACTATGGAAAAATTTAAAAAGTTGTAGGTAATAAAGAGACCTACAACAATGTATTTGCACTTTTTTCACATAACGTCAAAATTTATGTGAAAAATTCAAATAATCAAGTTTTTGGTTTTTTATTTTTAATCTTATGCAAAATATTTTTTTTTTCACGAAATTTGGTGAAAACTTACCTTTTTATGTCCTAAAGACTCTGTAATTTTTACGATTTGAAATATTTATTTTTTCACCCTATTTTGACTTAAAATCGAAAAAAACACCCTAATTTTCAATCAAAAATTCTAGCGTCTAAATATCAGCTTTTTAAAAAATGTCTGGGAGTTTTACCATTTCCAAAGGCTTCAGCCCTGTTCAACTAGGAACTGACATTATGTCTAGTGTCTATAATAATAGTCCGAAACTTCCAGGACTTTTAATTGGCTGTGCCATAGCGGCTGGCATGTAAGATTTGTTGACTTTAATCAACATTTCTTCATAGCAAGGCAACGGGTTTCAATTTTTTTTTCAAAATTACAATATACTCGTAGTTGCTACTTTTTATTAACTTCATTCGGCCATTTTGGACATGACCCATATGTGTGCTCGGAGACGGTTATAGGCTTGTCCCCTATTACGTGGGACTAAAAATACTGGCAATTTGTCGGTGTATAATTCACCTCTGCCTACTCCTTTGGGGATATAGGCGTGATATGAGTGTGTGTCTCAATAATAATATGTCTCACGTGTCTCAACTGACTAACGGAGGATAATGTATTTATTTTTATTTTTGTACTTATAAGGTACCTATCTCGTTTGTAACATTACCTACTGATTAAATTAAAATAAGTAGAAACAACTAGTCACAATTCTACCTTCTTTATTTCTTGGCAGGGAATAGGTAGGTACATACAAACTAACATTATTGTAAACTCATCGACAGGCGTGGCAAGTAAGATAGGTATTTATAGGTTTACTTATAATCCGTTATCAACGGCCTGTCTTGTCGCATTACAAGTCATAGCAGTTATTATTTACTAGCATTACTCATTGGAATTTATAAGTAACTGGCATCGTTATCAATAAGAAGGTACCTACGTACCATGCTAGATTATCAACTTGTAGAGTTTGTATTTTTTACCTCGAAACGATTGTAATATTACTAGTTACAAAATAACCTAACTTAAACCACACTTGTGACTGGTGACACTCGAGATTATAAAACCTGTTCCTGACGTCACGAGACATCTCTCTCAATATTACATTCAAACTTCGTGCCAGTTAGCGAACAAAAGCCAATAGAACAAAGCCTCACTACTAACGCAGGGCTGCGTATGCACAGGTAAGAAAGCAGTTTTTACCTTTTGTGTACTCCGCCGACGCCACCGTCAGCGAATAGAGAAACAACGCGGCAAGGAGGCCCCCCTCACCACCGCGCACGAACATGTTTCTTGAGTCTTGAAGTAAATTTTTCGTATGTCACAACTTCTTCGATCACGTCACTGAAGTAAAAACTCTTCACAAACTCCTATCACGCTCTCACGGAGTCTTCTTTCCTATCACACTTCACACGCACACTATCACTCAAACGCACATCCATTTGAAAAATGTTCGTTTATCCGATAAGGTAGGTAACCGCTCAGACGTGGGACGATGCATGCAGGTAAAATAAGTAAGCCTATTAAGTTTCAATGACTTAAAACTAGTTATACGAGATGTCCTACATAAGTCGAACACTAAACAACACGTTCGTTACGATAGTTATGCACAATTTTGACTTGAAAAACTTCACATATTTTCGTAAAACAATTTCGAAGTTCGGAGCGACAAAAGGGCGTACACACGTCACGACCGCCCGGCGCATCGTTCGCGACTCGACTGGCTTGAAGTGAGTGAACAATCAACAAGTTGCGATCGCGCGCTCGGCTGGCTACGGGCGGGCCAATGCGCTCTTCGTTCCAAGAAAGAGCATGCGCGTTCCGTGCCTATCTTCAGTAGCAACCGCAGTTCGCAAGATTAGACAAGCACACAATGTGCGTTTCACAGCGCCTCCTATCCTATCTCTTCTCCCACTCACATCACCGGCCGGCAAAACTCGTTAACGGAAGAACTGGTTCTTTTCGCGCAAAAACGACAAGGCAGCAGGATCTCTCAGCGTGGCAGTCTAGTTGCTTGTAATCTAGTTAGTTGGGTACAGAAATAAAATACTAGTTCATAAACCAACGTTGTTAGTAATTTTATTGCTCGTCAATCTCTAAACATTGTAGTTTACAATATTTGTATTCAATGATGTTCTTATCTTGGTTTTTTTCGCAATTTTGGTCCGATGATTGCGGGTGGAAACTGTCTTGATTCTGCAACAAGGTTCTTATTAATTAGAATAAATATGAGAGTTGTGGTATCGTGCAAAACATAACAAAAAAAAAAAAAAAAACCTCGACACGTGTTTCGCCCCCAACCAGGGGCATCATCAGGAGATGTCGATGGCTCGGCGCACGGCGACCGAATTCGGTCTCATATTTATTCTATTTTCAAAATTATTTCTCTATTCTTTCGGCCTAAGTGGGTTTGGAGGGCGGACTTGAATAAATACGAGAGTTGGGTAATTTGCATATGGCGGAATATTGCAAAGTAGTTAGATTTATTTAATTTAACTATGGACTTCCGAAAAGTAACGCCTGATAGTATTAGCTTGTTTTAGTATTAATGATTTCTTAGATGACAAGGCTGCCTGGTTGTAACAGAATTGCTCCTTTCTAAATAACTCGGTATGAGATTTAAGATGAAATATTTTGAAAAATGCCGAACTTAGTTTCTTTTGGGCTCTTCTCAGTCTCGTTGCATTTTGGAACCCTCGGTAGAGTCACACCAACTTTTGACGAATCCAAATAATTTTCTAAAAATTTCAAAGATAATAAACGTTATTATATTTTATTTTATAATATTTTATATTTTATTTTAACTATCACGGTTCACGAAATACAGCCTGGTGACAGACGGACGGACGGACAGCGGAGTCCTAGTAATAGATAAGTTACCGTTTTATTCTTTGGGTACGGAACCTATAAAGGCAAGTTTAAGCCGCAGGCCGCAAGTACTTACTCTATAGCTTTCGAAGTGACGGGTTCCGGCTCCTTGATATCTCGCTCTTGTCATGGATCCTTTCCCGCAGTCTCCATGGTCAGGAGTACACGGTGACCAATCTCCCCATTCACCTACGTGGCATTTGTCAGATATACCCAGATCCGATTTCAATTCTGCTACGGTTGGTTCTTCAGAATCACTGTGAATGATAGTTTGAATGATTTATTTTTAAGTAAGTTTGCTATTACTTCTCAAATATCTTACAATTAATTAGCAGATGTCCGCGGTTTCGTCCGCTTGACAAATTATATACACAAACCTTCATCGAGAACTACTCTATACATCGGTGAAAAAATCCGCCTCAAAATCCGTTGCGTAGTTTCAAAGATCTAAGTATAAATACGGATGAAACCGGTTTTATAATAAGTAGTGATGATTATGATATGAATGGCAAAAATGATGATATTGGACCGGATTAAAAACCAACGATTTCTTTCTAGGAGTTTTAATGCCAACTGACGGGATAGACGTATATTCCTGTTAAAAACGTTAACTCTATGATCACGAAGACCCAACTTACTCTTCGGCATTTTCATTCACTGATTTGACTTCAGGCTGAGCTTCGTTTTTACCTTCCTCTGAAGAACAGAAAGAGAATTGTAACAAAAAATTATTACATCATCTTAAATATCTTCTCATCCAAAGAATTTGACGCGTTCAATATCTATTCATCCATACTTACTAATATTATAAAGCAGAAGAGTTTGTTTGTTTGAACGCGCTAATCTCAGGAAGTACCGGTTCGATTTGAAAAATTCATTTTTTTTTAAAGTGCATTTATCGAGGGAAGCTATAGGCTATATAACATCACGCTAAGATCAATAGGAGCGGAGT
The DNA here is from genome assembly GCA_963556515.1 of Nudaria mundana. Taxonomy (NCBI): domain Eukaryota; kingdom Metazoa; phylum Arthropoda; class Insecta; order Lepidoptera; family Erebidae; genus Nudaria; species Nudaria mundana. The sequence goes on from OY748306.1 coordinate 7,460,557, forward strand.
AGCAGTGTGATATGTTTCAAAATATGAGGAAAAATTATTTATTTAAGAACTTCCGTTGCGTGCGCTGGCCAAACGGTTAATGTTATGTTAAAATGATGTACTTAAGAATTGTTCCTCTTTAAAAGTTCTAAAAAAAAGTCCGCATTAGCATATATCTATCTTTTAAGGTTAACTCACAAGAACATATTTTATGGAAATGAAATTCGTTGTAAAACTCTTTCTTAGGCGACTCGTGTATTTCGTTCGTGATCGCACTCCTCCTAAACTACTAGACCGATCTTTTTGAAATTTGGCACGGTCATAGTGGCCATCACCGTGAGTGCATATATCTGAATTCATAAAGATCGGTCCAGTCGTTTAGGAGTTCGACCCGGATCGACAAACTCAGGTCAATTATTGCAACAGCATAATGCATTGCATACCTAGTTATTTACGAAGCCAGATGTTATTACGAGTGACGCGACAGGAACAATAATTACAACGACGGGAACGGGAAAAAATCTAAATTACCACGCGGACGAAGTCGGGGGGACCGCTAGTACTTAACTAATATCTAAACGGGACATAGTCATGTCATGTATCTGACCATTGATGTAAGGTTCACAGGCACAGATATAAGAATACTAAACTGGACTATATAATTTTCTTACAACTTTCGGGTAAACTGGAGCCGAACGTCTATAACTTTTATTTATTACAAGAAATAAATAAAAATATACCTTCTGAGCTTCCACTACAATCAGCGTCCACCAGTGGATAAACATCCAGTCTTCTCACAGTCAGGTACGCGAAGGGTTTCAAGTCGTTTAAATTCATTTGATAGAAAGGCGAGAGATTATTGAAAGATCCTACTTCAACCCTTTTTATTGTGTCCACCGGATTCGTCACTGATCTCACTGACTAGAAACAGATTGAATGAAATATCACACACACACATATCACGCCTATATAGTGTAGTATAGTAGAGGTGCATTATTGTTAGTCCCACGTAATAGGGGGCAAGCCTATTGCCGTCACCGGGCACAAATATCATGGGTTATGTCCAAAATGGCCGAATGAAACGAAAGAATAGCAGCTATATTGTTATTTTTGAAAAAAAAAAGTTAAACCCTTTGCCTTACGATGCATTGTTGATTAAAGGCAACAAAATCTTACGTGCCAGCAGCTATGGCACAGCCAATTGAAGTCCTGGGCGTCTCGGACTAATTCGAAGGGCGGAATTAATTATCAGACAATATAAAATACCATAATTTATTCTAAACAAATGAGGCCGAAAACGGGTTATTACCTAGAATATAATTTGTGTGGTTTTAATTATAAACTAGCAACCCTTAGCGCAAACTGCGCAAGTAATAATTTTTTTTTTTTTACTTTTTATCAAATTTCTAGTCTTATCGCACCACTTGAGACCACGACCTTTCCAACGGTGTGCCACACTTGACTGTGCGACTCTTAGTTTAGTAGGAGAAGCGGCTTCACTGGCGTATTATATATATAGATTGGTACAGAGAGAGATACCTTGCGGTATGTAGATCATACCTAAAGTGTGTCCTCAAGAAGTGTTGTACATAAGTTATATCACCGGTAACGAAAAAAGTCCTAAAAACCGAAATTTTTACATTTGACTAAAGGTCAAAAATTTTCGGCGTTTAGAAAATTGCTAATACGAAAATAGACTGTAAAATTATCTACAAAAATGGTTCCTTTTCTTATTTTCTTAAGAATTGCCAGTTCTTAGATATTGCGGTTACAAAAATATCGGAATGCAATTTGGAACCAAATTTTTTTACCTAACATAAGTTTATGCTAGATTACCTCATAAGAAACTCCATCCATAGTGCCCGCATCCCAAGGATAAAGCGGAATCACTTTCTCCTCATACCAACCATCCGTAGTGCACAATTCAAATCTAGAAGTACCAAGAAACCAATCAGGTGAAGGTCTCATACCAACGACCATGGAAAACATGTGGTGGAACCTATCTACCCTGAAAAGGGCATGTGACGGTTCTGACATATACGGGTGATGACGTCGTTTGCCTCTGATCAAGGTTCTAGTACCATTTGTTTCGCCCATCTGGAATAAATGAGGAAGAAATTGAAACGAAAGAGATTTTATTGTATTGACTTTCGGGTATTATCAAGTTCAAGGTCAGCCTGTGACCACGGCCGGTGCAACATGGTCGAAATGTCAGACAAAAATGAAAAAGCTTCAAACAAACTAAAAGTAGGATTTTCAGTCGGTTATCTATTTCGGATATTATCATAAGAAAAGAATATCAAATAGACGATACCTTCGGTTTTCTTACCTAGGTTCTGTTTTCCTACTTACTTACCTTAGGCACAGAATAGGGAATAGTACGTACCTACATACAGAACTTGCACTCCGACGTTAATTAAAACATATTCTTTTGATTACAGAGAACATAATTCGAACGTTAAGGTTGTCAGGAAAGTACCAGCATAATTTGACCAATAATTATGACGTTAATGCCAAAATATAAACTCTATGGTCAATGCCGTATCACAAACAAGAGACAACCCTTACTGACTTACAAGTTACAACTTCAAGTTGTCGCTGACGTCACGTATTTTTTGCGATTGTTAACGGAGGCCTTAGATAGGTCCTGGCAGATACCTTTTTATTAGGAAGTAATAGTAAGTACGATTTTTTCATATCATATCTAAGTAATTATTAGCATGATTTTGTAAAAGCCGAAACCAGTTAACTAAGATGTTTAACTACTGCGCACGTTAAATAGATAGATGAGAAGATTCCTTGGATTTAAAATAAATAATTGTTCCGTAAAATAATTAAAAATTATTCCGTAAATATAATGGTTCAGCATAACGCTGAGAGACGGCCATTTACTCCACATATGTATCATTATTATTTCATTTATTTTATTTATTGTTATTATATACCAAGCTATTATTGTTTTTGTTATTTTATATAAGTGGAGTAAAAATGTTTTTCTTTCTTTCTTCCGTAAGAACCCTGCATATGCGAATTTATACACGATTACATGTATTGCTATTATATTTACGCAGGCGCATAATTTGCAAAAACTAAATAATATAATTTTCAATGGTAAAGGAATTTACTTCAATGTTGTGACTTTTAAGCATTACGTAAGCTGCTACAAAATATATACACTAGGTACACAAAAACCTACCTCGAGAACCACTCTACCTATAGGTAAAAACCGCATCAAAATCCCTTGCGCAGTTTTCAAGATCTAAGCATATATACGGAATAGGCGACTTTGTTTTATAATATGTAGTGGTATAGCTAAATAACAAATCAAAAATTAAAGTTGTCCGTAAATTTGTTACTTCCAGTGTTCTTTTTTTTTTAAATAATGACAATATTACCATGTTTGAGAAAAGTTAATTATTGTCCTCCATGATTTCTGATTTAGAAAGATATGGACCAAGGTATAATACGTTACCTACTCATATGAAGTGGCAACGCCTTAACGAACAAGTCTAGTCCCCAATTTACTCTTACATAAATATCAAACACAGAAAAGGGAGAAAACTTGGTTCTTTCAAACACCCACCTTCAATAATGTATTTTTTCGATTGGAATTGTAATGTGTTTTTTTTATTTGTTTGAGATTATAATGGGTTGTTAAATAACCGCTATCCAGCCAGTTCTGCGTTTCTGTGTTAGGATGTTGGGAGAGAAATCTGACAAATTTTTAGATTGCCTCAAACACTTTTGAGTTTGAGTTCCTCATTTACATGTAGTAAGTCGTGAAACGTAATTAAAGATCTTACCGCGCTAATAATTTCATTCTCCAGCTCCGTGGTGGTGTTCCCCTCAGCCACTTGCTTCAAACCCTCACTAGCTTCAGAGTCTTGTTCCCATATCGTGTATCCAAACGCATGAGACGCTCCCACCATATGGCTGTAACCGTTATCATCAGGTTTGCTGGGATAGTGTCGGGGATGGGCGACACGTGACCATTTACCTTGGAATATTACCTTTAAAATTTACGTATCTTAAGTAATTGGAATAATATATTATAAGGTTGAAGATTCATAACATATTGGGATTTTCGATTGGATTGCATCAACCGGGGTCGTAGGTAGACTGAAGAACTAAACTCACCTGCGTGAAGCGGGTCTGCTAATTTTACGGGTTATGCTGCAGAACATAATTCGGCAAACTCTGGGTGTAAACGGACATTTGAGGTCGTGACTGCATATCTGCTTCACCGCCGTGAAGAGAGTTGCAAACGAGATGAGGTGCGAGCATAGACGTAATAAAATATTACTAAGTATGTCCATGGGAGCAAAATACTCACTTCGTATCTTGCTTCACTACAAAGATTGCATTCCTCCAATGGATCAGTGGGAGGGCTGTCTGGTGGCCTTTGGTAGTCCTTATAAAGTACTATGGTCAGATCTTCACCTTCGAACCAATCCTCGTTGTTTTCCGCAACTGTTGCTCTGATGCGAATTGTTTGGTTCTTACCACTTTGTTTCGGTGATACCCAGTGAACCTGGTGATACCAAATGTGAATTTAGACCTTATTAGCTATATAATTATAAGATAATAAGATATTATGAGATTATAAGATAACCTATCTTATAATCTTTACAATCTTCGTGGCTTTAGTCATGTAAGCGAACCATTTTAGTAGTAAAATTAAGCTTATTAAAGAAACCTTTGACGAAATTATAACTCAATACTTGCCTTTATTCACCCGAAACAACTTTGACAAGTTAATTGGATGTTATTTAATCGGATTAAATGAGTATTTGATCATATTTCACTTCTGTGAATGTGAGGAATTTGGTGCTTAAAAAGGATGCAAGTTCATTATCGCTCTGATTAATGCTACGCCTATGAGTATGCCGAGACCAAGACCAAGTTAGCTACCAGGAAAACTAACTACTAGAGACGTCGAAAATACGATCCATGTTTGTCTTAAGTTGACGTCAGACTATATGCCTTGAAATGGACCTGACGCAGGTTTACAATTTTAATAACCTCAATTTTGGTCTTCTCAGAGTAATCAGCGCTTTCTACAGAACTGGAACAGGTTTCACTGTGCCGAGAGCGGAAGTCAGTGTCCAATCTCTTGAGGGTGCCAACATCCACATCCCTGCTGTCCTCGTACATGGTTGTGTCTATATCTGGGTCTTCTGCGGTGATCATGAACCATTTGAATGGACGTGTGGACGTTGAGGTGGTTATTGATACTGTCGAGCAACATACAATATAATCAGACCTGTTTCCCAAAAGGGTTTTACATTTGGTAGATGCTTTTATACATGCACTTCTCACCAGTAAGTATATCGTATTATAAGAATTAGGTAGGACCTTATATGCTTGTAATGTTCGGAAGATATAACCGTATAACATTTGGAGGTGAGATTGGCTCGCATGCACCTAAGGTATAGACCTATTAGAAGCGAGCCAATCTCACGAGGCATATGCCTCCATGCACCTGACGAATGAAAAGTAAATAGAATTCATATTTCATGGTTTAAAACGATTTCAACTTCTTCAGTACAAAGGTGCCTTGTCATATCTGGTCGGAAGCCTCTATAGACACGGATACTTACTTATCATGACTACTTCAGTAAATGCCTGAAACCAAAGCTGTCGCTGTTTCTTGGGCTGATAGCAAACAGATGGAAGTTTATTAAATCTCTAAATTATAAATGTCGAAAAGTCGGCTGGAAGCCACCTGGAAGGCTCTTAATAGAATGCAAACCCAGGCTGGCAGATCTAAAGATAATATGTCCAAGTGGGGTTACATTGACACTAAAGAGAAACAGTGTGAATGTTTGTGGTGATTCAAGGGCATGAGCCCGAGTTGCCCAGAGTCGTGCACTTTAGATGACCTGTACGAGGCGAGGCCAAATGCGATTCGCGTCGCAGAGCACTGGGCCAATACAATATAATCATTATAGTGTTGCCGAAAAAATTCTCGTGTCAATACGCGAGAATATTTTTTTTTTAAATCTAACGAAGAGCGCCTGATAAACCGCACCGATACTAGTCTTACAGTAAATTACAGTAAAATGACAGACGCAAAATGTCTCGCAGTTTCGTTTCTTATCTCGTAGTGACCGAATAGAATTGGTGCTTAAAATTACTTACAAACATACGTCTGAGCTGGTGTGTAATGCTTTTTCACATCCCTGCCCATCACAGACCCTGATGTTTGTATATCTAAGTGATAAACGCCTTCATTTTCTCTGGGAGTGTCAATCGTAGCTGATGGGGGACGTTGGTTGCATTTCCCCGCTTGACCCTGCACCAGGGTGGCAGTTGCAAGTAGAATTATTGACCATAATTTTATCCTGGAAAAGATATAAAATTTGAATGGAATGTTGTAAACCGAAGTTGAATTAATTAATGACAATAATTAATCTCACTAACTAGTGAATCATTTATATCTTTAAAATGTATAATAGTCAGCTGTATCGCTTAAAGCGGTTTTACTATGGACATTTTTAGGGTTCCGTACCCAAAGATAAAAATGGGAACCTATTAAGGTCGATTCGGACATATCAGTGAAACCTTAGTTTCACAAAGTTGACTGACATGTGGGGATGCGTTCATAGAAAATTTATAAAAAAATCTTTTTAAGTAGGTACCGATAAATTAGTGATAGTGAACTGTGCCGGAGGCTTCACTGATATGGTGCGAATCGACGTTACTCGATAACTGAGACTTCGCTGCCCGTCCGTCCATCTGTCACCAGGCTGTATCTCGTGAACCGTGATTGTTTGAAAGTTGAAATTTTCACAGATAATATATTTCTGCTGCCGCTATAACAACTACTAAAAACCCAATGAAATCAATCAATCATTCATTACACTTCACTGAGCCCATATCCAAGATTTAATAACGTACCTATATTCTTTTATACTCGTATGAATATGGCTGCAAAGGCATAGAGGAACTTCGCATTGCTTATGAAATCATTTGTTATAAAATGTCAGGCGTCGGATGTAGCTGAAAGTTAACTCTCTCAAAGAATTTGATTAACTATACACCGTGAAAGTACCACCGTTTACAAAAAAAAATATTTTGGACTCAGTTTCGATAAAAGAACCGATACATTTTTTTTACAAAAATCTTAAAATAGATGTAGTCTCTAGACATCAAATGAGGACTCGTGGTAGCTCACTGCCTTAAAAAATATTCCTAGTGCTATTCAGAGGCGCTCGGCAATAGACGTAGGCTGCAGCGGCCTCGTGACACGGAATTAAAAAAAAAGAAACTACATAAATTTAAAGAATTTTATAAAAAAAAATGTGTTTGTTTCCAAATCCTGAATGGAATCAGGCGTTACCTGGCGAAAGTCCATGATAAAACAATGGTAAATATGATGTTTAATTTTTTTTAAATAATAGCTTTAATTTTCGCTCAAACAAGACATTACAGAAATCGACATATGTTTCACCTCTACACGAGGCATTATCAAGACTGTCTCAAAGTGTTCTCTTTGAGACAGTCTTGATAATGCCTTTCAAAGTAAGACTTCCAGACGGTTCTGTTATAGAAACAGTCAACATTTTTTTTTTGGAAAACGTTGCTACTTTCACGATGTATAGGTAATACTTAGCTACTAGTAACAGTAAAAGAAATAGCATAAGCACGTAGGTATTAAAAGTAGTAAGATAATTAATTAGGACTAGCTATAATCTTATCACCAAATGTAGTACTTAATTAGGATGTAGTTATTAATTTTGTTATCTATCAAACCCAAACACAATATATTTACCTACATTTTGAGAAACCGATCAAGAGAGGCACACGGCGACAATATAAGAATTAATTAGGTAGGTATAGTACCACTTTATAGGATTATTTCAATAGGATTTTAAAGCTCAAAAATTGATGCAAATTCAATTCGAAGACTATTTGGTTATCATGTCGTCAACTGAACGCGGTGTCCTCAAAATAAAGCTAAGAAACTCGGTTTTGGCACTGTTCCAACGTCTGAGGCATATTTGTTTTAGATGCGTTCAGTGTTGCCATTGGTTGCTTCATAGTACATAATCTTTCAGTTATGTTGCCAATTAATAATATTATTAATATTAATATTCGAATATAAGTGTAACCCACATGTTAATGTGTTTTTAGTTATTATTGTTTATCAATTTCGTACAAACTATGTCTTTTCAAAATGAGCTCTGGTAACACTGAATAGTACGTAGGTAATAAACATTTGAATAAGAACATTGAAACAAATACCGAACTGGCACAAAGGCCTATGAAGCCATGCCAAAAATTCTCAAAAAAAAAATAGGTAATAGACAGAAAGAAATAGTATTCTTTTGAAGAAAGATGTCGTTTTTTTTTCGGACCATTTTTAGGATCCGCCATTTTCACATCACATTCACATTTTTCATTTTTTTACGTTTTTATTTGTTGATTTATATACTTGATTTACGAAGACTGGACATTGGCAAATTGCTATAAGCAGAGGCCATAAAAAATAATTGAATTGAATTGACTGGACATTGGTAAATTGCTACAAGCAGAGGCCATAAAAAAGAGAAGAAGAAGAAAGATGTCAGTTGGCTTTGTTCATTGTTTATTTCTCATACGTTAAATGTCTGACTGTCATACCTATATTATTATGCCAGCTTATTCATGAGTATTCAGGATCCAACACAAAGAAACAAACTTTCAAAAGATACACCTAGGTACTTCCACTTCCAAATATTTAAGGTAATCTTGCTCTGTGTTTGTTTTTCTCTCAGTGTAACTGTGATAACTGTCTACCAACGTCAGATACATAGAGCATTTAGTTTTGGTTTGTACTTACAATAGTTATAATAATACCTGAAATAGCTCCCATAGCACATTGCTAACATGCAATATATTGCTGTATGTTTACTGACAGGCGTTAAAATTTTAATAAGCAGTTTATCATAGCTAAGTTTTACGATGCTAGGACCTTTTTTCTTAGTTGTAAAGTCATATAGGTTAAGTAAATTAGAAGGCAAGTTCAATCATGAAGTAGAATAATTTTCCTTTAATATTCCTTTTTAATTGGTAGGTATGCATTACCAGTCCACCGGTTACATGAAAATATAACATTAAATTATTGTCTACCAAATAATTTCACTCTCTTAGGTACCTACCTACCCCAATGTGTGTCCACGGACGCTGATTCATAAGACCTTTCTACACTATATGTTTTTTTAAATGTTTGTACCTCATATCTCTTCTTTTTTTTTAATTCCGCGAGACCGCGGCCGCGCCCATGTCCATTGCTGCGGGCGTTTCTGGTGACACCAGAAGTATTTCCAGTGGCGCCCGGCGGACTTGGGGTTGGGTTTTATCCCGCGTCGGTGAGTGAATCTGTTTGCGTGCTGTGGGGCAAAGGCCCCTCAGCACGCAACCCTTCTAGCCTGCTTCTGTAAGGACGGGCGGGTGGCTATCCCGCCGTCCTCAGGCCCCGATCATGGAGGTCGATGGTCCTGGGCGCAGATGAGTCTGCGGTGCCCTGGCCGCTGACTGCGGAACTCAGCGGGGAGGGTACGCTCATCTCCCTCTCAGCCGCCTCCTTCGCGAGTATGACTTGCTCGCAGAAGGATACGGCCGCGTTCCACCTACCTACTTGCGCTGGAGACCATGGCTTGGAGCACGGTTTCTAGGGAGAGGATACCCACGCCCGAGGTCCCGGCGCTGACTCGCCCACGCTGAACACTCCACCAACGTGTGGAGTGTGGTGTCGTCGTTGGAAACCTCAGTGTTTTCACCGGGGTGTGACCTCACGATGGATGCGAAACAAATAGCTACCGAAGCATCCATGCCCGGTAACGATCTGCGTCACACGATACGTGAGGTCACCATGCCGCCTCTGCAGCCATTCGTCCATGATCGGTCACACCGCCGCGATGACGGTAGTTCCTCACTTTGGTTGCTCAAGTCGCACCCTCCAAGTCTCCATGGTCTCGTGGTCCCTCTCCAGTGCCTCCTTGAGCCATTGAAACAATGACGCAAGGGCTCTCGCTTCCAGGTCCCGTGGAGGGGTCCCGGCTAAGAGACATGCAGCCTCTCCGGAGATCGTGCGGTACCCCGTATGGTTTTGACGGCCAAGGTCCTCATTGGGCGATTTAGAAGAGTCGCGTTCTTCTTGACCGTCAATCTCCGCCCATACAGGAGCTCCGTATAGGGCCATACTCCGCACGATCCCCAGGTACAGTCGTTGGGTCCCTCTAGGTTGGGCATGAGTTGCGAAAGCGCGTCTGATGCCCCCGTCACTTTGGGGACAAATCTTCGGAGACCTCATATCTCTGGACTGGGTAAACCGATTTTGAAATTTTGACAGCGACTACTTGCATTTCAATTTGGTCCCATTCCGACAATTATTTGGTCGGTCCCATTTAGCTAATTTGAAGTCGGTTGTTGTCAATTTTTGACGTGCTTTGCTATTATGTACTTACTTTGCAGTGCATTTCTTATTATGTGTAGTGTATGTAGGTTTGTATACCTAGAAAATTGAAATTTATATTTTATATACGAGTACCTATACATACCTACATACACTACACATAATAAGAAATGCACTTAACCAGAAATACACAAAATAAATCCGGTTGTTCACAAGCAAAATAAAGCTGTCCCCGCGAAATCTAAATACGTCCAGAGTTATATCGTATAATAAGCCGGAATAAATTTTCTCCATTGAATTCATAATGCAATGACAGCCTTTCATGTGGAAAACTTGTGCTGTTTTCAAAAGTAACGCAACTTATTGTAAGAATTCTAGGAGTCTAAGGTTATAATTTTATGTACTTACATATATTATAAGTAAGTACCTACTGTATATTTAGGTGTACTACCTACAGAATATTGCAGATACATTGGTAAGTAGAGTAGGCACGGGCAAACACGTCCTTCACATACAACGTATACCACGCATTATGTCACCTGAACAGGATCTGGCCTTTACAATTTGTATGGTAACAAACACAGGTCATTCACCACGTTGTCTTATTATTACGCATCATCGCGGCAGATTCGCGTGTTCCCATGCTATCCCACGCGTACGACGCTGTCACACACGTTTAAAGTGTCATAGCGCATAAGATAACGTCGTACCAGTGTTTCTGTGTTTCCCACGTCGCGTGGGTGGCATACGTGGTATGACTGGTATGTCGTATATGAAGGATCAGTGTGTTTTAAGCTTTATAGATTGGTTATGTATAGGGTCAAAACTACTGACAATAAGAGTACAAAAAGTCAAAGTAACGTTATAATAGTAATGCTTTAAGACATGGTGGTAGGTCGCCAGGCCCTGGGATTCCCATGGCGCGGCGCGACTACTCCGTCCTTCTATATAACCGGCGCGCGACGAAGTGCGTAACTTGCAATTTACCAAGTACAAAAAGTCCCTCGGGAATATACGAGTACTTACTTAGACGTGATTCTATGCGTACCTATGTTTGTTCAATTAGTAGGTTTTATCTACATTAGCTGGTTATCATTCCGTAACGAACTGTTAATACGTGCAGGTAGATTTCCCATGCACCATTAATGAGGACGCAACTCGACAATATCGTTAATTCCTGATCCCCTGCAAATAGATACTCATTGCAGACACAGAGTAAAACAAACGAAACAGAGTTTCAACTTCCTAAGAACGTGCAAAATTGCACTCGAACCACATGCGTCGCACTTAGTCTAAGCGTACACAACGTCACGACAACCACAAGTCACATAACCCACAAATCAACACAACGCGCGTGCGGTTGGTATAAGGAATCGACATGTGAAAGTCAAATAGCAACAACCGCAGTTGAAATAGCAACCACAACGCAACTATCACGAATTTGTTATCCAGTGCTATGACATTTGTGTGACATTAATTATAGTTACTACATCGCCAAACTGCAATAAGTTGCTGCGACTGGGGTCGCAGCAACTTATTGCAGGTCGCAATTCACGCGTAATCACTTTTGTGTCGGTGCCATGTGTGGTTGTCGTGGGTTATCGTAAACGTTGTGGTGCGTGTGCTGGGAGCCTAAGATTGTCCACTGGCTGTATTCTGCCAGTGGACACGGACACGTCATGCCCCGCGTGCGCAGTGGTGCGACCGATTTCAGCGTTTGGGATAGCTGAAACTCTGTTTCGTTTGTTATACTGTGTGGTGCAGCTAAATGATAGATGTACTTATTTACATAATGTGTTTGTTTAATATATCCGGCTCATTTGAACGGAGTTAATTTGGAATAACAAATAATACAATAAACATTGTGTATTTAAATTATTTACTTATCCATGTATTTTGCGTGTTTTTGACAGATTTAGAAATAGATTCGATTTCTTTGTTTCATTCTTCGACCAATTCATCGTCCACCGAACCTTTGCCCAACTCAGTTGGGGTCGGCTTTTCCAGTCTAAATATCGAAGATTAGCGATGCGGCTAATCTTCGATATTTTCCGTGAAGCGACTGCCATTTTATCTCCACAACCCATGGATGATATAGAAGTTCTGTAGTTATATATATCCAAGGGCGTAGCCAGGATTCCATCAAGGGGGGGGGCAGACCTAATCCTAAAATAAATCGGGGGAGGGGTGAGCACCCCCCCTAAAGGGGTAAAACCTGGAGTCCCCCCCCCCTAAAATATTATACATCATGTCAAGACCTTTTTCTTTTTTTAAATCCGCGGCCCTAGGCCGCGGCCGCTGTACGTCCTTTGCCGAGCGCCTCTGGTACGCACTAAAAGAATTTCCTGTGGCACCCGGCGGACCATGGCCACCTGTGTGGCCCCTGCGTGGTGGTCGGGTTTTACCCAGCATCCTTGGGGTCGGGTTTTATCCTGCATCGGTGAGTGCACAACGCACTACACATCTTGGCGAGCTGGCCCGAGCCAGCTAGGGGAAGTTATGGCCCTCTCGGATAAATATGCCCCGACAATACGACGGAGTTAGAGAGGCACTCCGTGGTAGATCAGTGCCTCTCTAACGCAGCTTCAGGATAAGGGGTTAAAGGCGTTGGCGATGTCAAGAGACACCACCAACACCACCCCGCCCCTGTTTCCTCCGTCAGGGTCTTTGAGCAACATGATCGGCTGGTAGCCGGACGGTGAGTCCGCTGGCCGCCCCGGTTTCCGAATCAGGGGCAGTTTCCCCGTCCTCTCCCACACCTTGGGAAACTGGCCCCTTTCGAGGCATGCGCTGAAGAGCCCACCGAGCAGTCGAGGCCTGAGTTCATTGAGGGCCACGACCCATGCACAGCCCGGAATGCCGTCGGGTCCAGGGGTGGTGATTTTCCGGCGACTGAACCGAAGTACCACTGCTCCTAACTCTCTGACTTCGGGTACGTCGTCTTCGCCGCTGCTATCTGCGTTGGGAGTCTAAGACCGAGCCATGCCCGGAGGGATGTGCTCCTCCGCCCTCGTCGGAAACAGAGATCCCAAGACCCCTCCAGCTGGAGAATCTGGGTCAGTGGGAGCGCCCTCGGTCCGGAGTTTACCTCTGACCTTAAGGAACGGGCACCCCGATGGGTTCAGTGGGTCTCCAGGAGCTCCTCGCGGGCTGATAATGGCAAGACTAAATTGAAAGCATACATTTAAAAAACTTCCATATACCTATCCATTTTTTTATTAACACTGCTCTTCAGAAATTGCACAATGATGCAGGTACGCAACGGGAGACACTTGCACCACAGAATCCACAGATGAGAATGAGAAAGAATTTGATTATTTCTTCAACTAAATGTGCTTGCACTTTTGCACTACCCTTCCCGGCCTCGCCTGTCGTGCTCGACACAAGTACTATACCAGGTGTTATAGCTATATATTTCATCCCGCGTAAAAATTCCAGGAAGTGAATACATTTTGAGATGCGATACTGCCGCGTTGCTTCTATTATTGGTTTTTGCTTTTGTCGTTTCTTATCCTTTCTTATTAGATTTATTTCAAAATATTAACAAACGGGTTTATGAGTATTCTAGCTAACTATATGCTATACTATAACATAGAGTAGAGACTCGTAGGGGGGAGCAGCTGCCTCCCTCCTGCCTGTACCTGGCTACGCCCACGTATATATCAGTCGGATTTGTTTATAGGACTTTTGCATTTGACGTTTAGCAGACTACAGTGCGTTAAGTTTAAAAAGGAGATGCCTTGAATTTGTTGCATTATCACCAATTGCCACGTAAACGCATACATACATACGTACATACATACATACATACATATATATATCACGCCTATATCCCCGAAGGGGTAGGCAGAGGTGCATTACCGTAACCGGGCACTGTAGAAAGTTGTTTTTATGGGTTTATGTTCAAAACGGCTGAATGAATTTGAAACCCCGTTGCATTGCGATGAAATGTTGATTAAAGGATATCTTACGTGTCAGACGCTATGGCACAGCCAATTAAAGTCCTGGTTGTCTCGGACTATTTAAACGCATAACCGGGAAATTATTATAATCTGACTAGCTGTCCCGGAGAACTTCGTAACGCCTGAAATTTTACTTTTAAATCCTTTTAAAACTTCTACAATTCATTTAAGACCAAAATTAGCCAAATCGGTTCGGCCATTCCAGAGTGTTAGGGACTCAAGGAGGCGCTGGAGAGGGATCACAGGCCTGCGTCTCGAGAAATCGAGGACCAGCGGTCCCAACTCCGCCAGGATCTCATGGAGACTTGGAGGGTACAACTTGAGCAACCAAAGTGGGGAACCACCGTAATCGCAACGGTGAGACCGATCATGGAGTGGCTGCAGAGGCGGCACGGTGACCTTACGTATCGTGCGACGCAGATCGTTACCGGGTATGGATGCTTCGGTAGCTATCTGTTTCGCATCCATCGTGAGGTCACACCCCTGTGTCAACACTGCGAGGTTTCCGACGACAACACTGCACTCCACACTTTGGTGGACTGCTCAGCGGGGGCGAGTCAGCGCCGGGACCTCGTAGTGGGTCTGGGCGTGGATGTGCTCTGGCTGGAAAACATGCTCCAAGCCATGGTCTCCAGCGCGAGTAGGTGGAACGGGACCGTGTCCTTCTTTGACCAAGTCATGCACGCGAAGAAGGCGGCCGAGAGGGCGAGGGAGCGTACGCTCCCCGCTGAGTTTCGCAGCCAGCGGCCAGGGCCCCGCAGACTCATCTACGCCCAGGACTATCCACCTCCATGATCGGGGCCTGAGGACGGCGGGATAGCCACCCGCAGTCAATACAGAAGCAGGCTAGAAGGGTTGTGTGCTGCGGGCACGCAACCAGATTCACTCACCGACGCGGGATAAAACCCAACCCCAACGACGCGGGATTTTCATTCCGACCAAACCCCGAAGAGGCCACACAAGTGGCCAAAGTCCGCCGGGTGCCACTGGAAATATCTTCTGGGGTCACCAGAGACAACCGCAGCAATGGACATGGATGCGGCCACGATCACGCGGAAAAAAAAAAGTAAAAAAAATAAAAGTCTTAGTTTTTTAAATTATTTTTTCCGGGGGAGACAAATGAGCTGCGATTCATTTTTATTTATATGTATAGATTATATCAATTCAGGAAATAGTCTTTATATGTACCAATTTTTATCCAATTATTTTATTATTTATATTACCTAACTAAAAGTATAATTTCCGAATCTCATTCTAAAACTACAATCATACTTAACGATATAGTTACCCTTCTTTATTAAGGACAAGATAATTGAACTCAATCATTTGTACTTATTTATACTCAAACTTCTAAAACAATATACCAGTTTTAGTACAATAAATAAACTCCAAGACATACATTAACATAAAAATCCAATCAGCTCAAATGACACGTAAACTTTGACGGTAAAGGACGGAACAAACATTCTGCCATCAATTCTCCTCTTAATTGAACCGCTAGGTGCGATTCCTGAACTAAAGCGTTAGTGGCACCGTCAGCGATTCGCTTAAAAAAGTGAATCATCTGGGAAGTGGTCTGTACCTACCTATACAACAAATTAGTAATTTTGTGAACAATAGAACTCATGCATGAGTACACAAAAACATGGAGGAAATGGGGTTCTGTTTGCCCACATTAAAGTTATGGAAACACGCGGTTCCAAAATTTATTAGGTCAATAGCTTTATTGTCTGCTGCAAAATTCTAAACAAAATCTCACCCAAATTCCGCCAGTAACTGTTGGTCCCATTCAATAAGGGGTGAACTTATTGCCGTGCTCGGGCACTGACTATTCTTGCCATAACCACAGATGAGAGAGTAGCCCACACTATTGTAGATTTAGTGCGACTCACACGTTATTTGTGTGCAGTTTTGCACGTTTTTAGGTAGCTGTTTAATTTTTCTACTCATATACCAGTGTCTCGTCCGTCTGTCAGTATCATTAAGTGCACCACCCGCAGGCGAGGATGATTCCAGCCCTGTTGATGGAGTCCTTTAGTACTTAAAATTTTACATACCCGCGAAATCCCTTTCAATGGGACCTCTGCCTACAATAAAAATAGAAAACTATGAAGCCTTTATGTGTTTCTGATATCACACTCAGGTGTTAACAGTTTAATTTCTTTTCGGGGTCGTGGTTTTACCAGTTTTACCGAGAGAAAATTCCAGTTTAAATTCTTTGTTACTTGTAAATTGTAGACGATTAAACCATGCCTTTACCTGGGAACAGAGTATTATTAACGGAGTAGTCATCTATTATTAAAACACACTTTTAAAATAACTCGGACTCATAAATTGACCGTACATTTGTTTCTTTTTCAGGAGGACATTTTATTTTCAGAAGTGTTTAACGAAATAATGAGCTATATTTTAATAATAACGAACTTTTTGACATGTACAATCCCTTCGGTAATTACCTCGTTGCATATATTGTGTTGCATTTTCCTGAATACCCGCGATAGTGGCACCTCCCGTGATTATAGTATATATTAGTTCAGTTTCTTGAAGAACACAATCTGTTAGAAATTATTGGGAAAGCAAATAATTTTCTGTGTGTACGGAACCGACGGAATCAACTAATTTTTATTCATTTATTTACTCGAATGCAGGTGTAACAAACATTGTGGGCTTTTTTTTTTAATTCCGCGTGACCGCAGCCGCTCCTATGTCCATTACTTCGGGCGTCTCTGGTACACACCAGAAGGTATTTCCAGTGGCACCCGGCGGACCTTGACCACCTGTGTGGCCTCTTCGGGAGTTTTGTCGGAATGAAAATCTCGCGTCGTTGGGGTTGGATTTTATTCCGCGTCGGTGAGTGAATCTGGTTGGTTGGTGGTGCTTCAGTAAGGGCGGAGGGTGGCTACCCCGCCGTCCTCATCGCGAGCATGACTTGCTCGCAGAAGGACACGGTCGCGTTCCACCTACTCGCGCTGGAGACCATGGCTTGAAGCATGGTTTCCAGCGAGAGGCTATCCATGCCCAGTCCCACTACGAGTTCCCGGCGCTGACTAGCCCACGAACATTGTGGTCTTAAGATTAACGCAATCCCAGGTTCATTCTGGTTCATAAATATTATACATAAAATTTATTAAGCAATGAAATTTACGGATACATTATTTATGATAAATGTTGAATTATGGATACAATAACTTTGATATTATGTTGCCAAGTTACAGAATCTATAAACAAAAATCTCTTTTTTTTAAAACGTGGCTCCATCGATATTGAGCGATGATTTCGCCAATGTCAAGGTAATGCTTAATTAGTTGATAGTCCCGCAGAGAAGAACTAGTTATTCCTAACTAGCTCCAGGTGCAGGACAAGAAACGTTGTTCGGTATGTGAGTGTCAGGGAACCCTATTTTTGCGTAGCGCCAGAGGTAACGTAAAATGCCACCAGCCACGCGCCCAGCAAAAATCGAACTCCAGTAAAAGCACTTATACAGTTCACAAACACACACACATACATCACGCCTTTATCCCCGAAGGGATAGGCAGAGGTGCATTACACACCCACAATTTGCCAGTATTTTTAGTCCCACGTAATAGGGGGCAAGCCTATTGCCGTCACCGGGCACATTTATTATGGGTTATGTCCAAAACGGCCAAATTAATTTAATAAATAGTAGCAGCTATATTGTAATTTTGATAAACTAATTTGAAACCCGTTGCCTTGCGATGAAATCGAGCCATCACCGCCATATTAGCGTAAGCGACATTTTTACAGAAATCCTTTTTTTATCGAAATCGAATTTTAAACCATAACGGATCTCTATTGACATTTCCCGCCTAAATTCATAATTTTTTGACATATAGCAAAAGCTAATTTTTATCTGAACCGTAACAATTTTTTCAATATTCACCTAGGCGACAATATCAATATTTATCGCAAGTTCATTTAAAATCTGAAAATTGTATCGCAACTGACCCGACTTGTTATCGTAACCGACATAGTGCATGACGATTGTATCGTTCACTATAAACACAGTACCCGAAACAAGTTTTTTTTTTTAGTCCGCAGCCCTAGGCCGCGGCCGAAAGTACGTCCATTGCCTAGCGCCTCCAGTGGCCACTGAATCCCGCATCTCGCATCTTTGGGGTCGGGTTTTATCCCGCGTCGGTGAGTGAAGGCGTGCGTGGGGTGAAGCCCCACAGCTCGCAGCCCTTCTAGACTGCTTCTGTAAGGACGGTGGGTTGCTAATCCACCATCCTCAGGCCCCGATCATGGAGGTTGATGATCCTGGGCGTAGTCACGTCTGCGGCGCCCTCGCCGCACACTTCGGAACTCAGCGGGGAGGGTACGCTCCCACACCCTACCAGCCGCTTCCTTCACGAGCTTAACCTGCTCGCAGAAGGAAACGGCCGCGTTCCACTGGCTCCCGCTAGAGACCATGGCTCGTAGCATGGTCTCCAGTGAGAGGGTATCTTCGCCCAAGCCCACAACGAGGTCCCGGCGCTGACTCGCCCACGCTGAGCATTCCATCAGCGTGTGGAATGCCGTGTCTTTGCCGGAAGCCTCGCAGTGTTGACACGCAGGTGTGATCTCACGATGCATGCGAAACAGATACTCACCGAAGTTTCCATGCCCGGTGATGATCTATGTCGCACGATACGTGAGGCCACCGTTCTGCCTCTGCAGCCACTCCTCCATGATCAGTCTCACCGCCGCGATGGTAGTGGTTCCCCACTTTGGTTACTCAAGTCGCACCTTCCATGTCTCCATGAGATTCTGGCGGAGTTGAGACCGCTGGGCCGATTTCTCGAGACGCAGGCCTATGGTCCCGCTCCAGCGTCTCCTTGTGCCATTGGAACAATGACCCAAGGGCTCTCGCTTCCAAGTCCCATGGAGGGGTCGCGGCTAGGAGACAGCCTCTAGGGAGATCATGCGGTACCCTCTTATTGTTCTGACGGCAAGGTCCTCAACGATCTGTGTTAAAAAGCAGCGTTGTTGGCCGTCAGTCTCGGTGCCCATACGGGAGCCCCTACACGGCCATACTCCGCACGATCCCCAGGTACAGTCTCCTGCAGGAAGCGTTGGGTCCCTTTAAGTTGGGCATCAGTTGCGAGAGCGTGGCTGTCGCCCTCGTCACTTTGGGGACCAAACTTCAGAAGTGTGGTCCGAAGTTCCACCGGCTATCGAGTACGCTCCCTACATTTATGCTATATCCTGGAGGTGACCCGCGCCTAGTTCCGTGAAAACACAGAGCCTTGGACTTATTCAGTGCCACGTCCAGTCCCAGCCGCCGTATCCAACCCACGGCTTCAGCATCCCCAGTCGTGACCTTGAATGTTACCTCCTGGTGCGTTGCTCCCCGCACCGTGACGAGGGTATCGTCGGTGTAACAAGTTACGCTGACGCACTCAGGCAACGCACCCCGCAACACCCAGTCGTATCCGATGTTCCAAAGGAGAGGTCTTAGGACCGACCTCTGAGGAACACCGCACGACACATCTCGCCGAGCTGGCCCGAGCCAGCTAGTAAGTTATAGCCCTCTCGGATAAATATGTCTCGACAATACGACGGAGGTAGAGAGGCACTTCGTGGTATACCAGTGCCTCCCTAACGCAACTCCAGGGTAAGGTGTTGGCGATGTCAAGAGACACCGCCAACACCACCTCGCCCTGCGAGACTTCCTCCGCCAGGGTCTTGACGCGCATGATCGCGCTTACGGTGGACCGTCCTCGACGGAAACCGTAGTGGTTGTCCGCAAGCTCTGGGCTCACACGCGTGAGTAGCTCGACGAGGCGTTCCGCGATAATTCGCTCAAAGAGCTTACACACCTCGTCGAGCAGCACGATCGGCCGGTAACCGGATGGTGAGTCCACCAGCCGCCCCGCTTTCCGGATCAGGACCAGTTTTCCCGTCCTCCACACCTTGGAAACTGGCCCCTTTCGAGGCATGCGCTGAAGAGCCCCCTCAGTCGAGGCCCGAGTTCCTCGAGGGCCAGGACCCATACACGGCCCATACACGGCCCATACACGGCCCATACACGGCCCATACACGGCCCCAATGCCTTCGGGTACCTCGTCTTCGCTGCTGTTATCCGCATTGGGCGTCTGAGACGGAGCCATGCGCGGAGGGATCTGTTCCTGCGCGCTCGTCGGAAACAGAGAGCCCAAGACTCCCTCCAGCCGATTCGGCTGGAGACTCTGGGCCAGTGGGAGCGCCCTTTTTTGTCACTCGTCATACCTTAAACATGTAACATTAAAATTTAACATAATAAATATTTAAATACATTTTTATTTATTATTTCAATTAAATAAATTTAGGTTCACCTGTTAAAATACTATCAAATGTAGGAATATTCATTGAAAAATAGATAAATTCACTTATTTTATTACGACATAGTCTATTTATCTCAAACGCCTAAATCTAGTAACAGGAGTAGGCGCCAAAAATACCACAAATCTCGAAAATTTAATATTTTTTGTTGGTATAATTAGTAGGTAATCGTCAAAAATTATGACTCTGGGGTAAATTTCATTTCAATAGCACAACTATTGCCTGAAATATTTAAAAAAAACCTTTTAAAAAAATTTGCTTTTTGTCGCTTACGCTAAGTCAGCGGTAATGGCTCGAAATGTTAATCAAAGGCAAAAAAATCTTAATCGGCCGCTAAGGCGCTGTCAATTATAGTCCTGGGCGTCTCGGACTATACAGTTCAATCAAAATAAAATAAACATGTTAATTTCAAACAAATGTCAACTACATCATATCTAATATTTTTTTTATTTGGTAGGTAAGATATAGAATATCTGCTTTTCTGCACACGACTTGGTATAAAAACACAGTTCATATCTCCCCAGTACGTTCCAGTTCAGGCATTCCATTTTCAAACCCAAGTCCAGTAATTCAGCCAGTTGGCATTTGTAATTAAATGCGGACTTGCGCACTTTGACACCCGCCGCCGCCGCCGCTGCCGACGTGAAGCCACTTCTAACACAAGCAATTAAACGCGAACAGTAGTCGTAATTTGTGATCCACTGTGCTAATTAAGGAGTCGTGCCCCTGGTTTTTTTAGTAATATTTTTTTTTATTGGAAACTACTACTTCCTAAACTATTTGGTTCCGTAGTTTGAAGTCGGTTGCTGTGTCAATTTTTTTAGAGATTAATTTACCGCGATAACCGCATTCCTAATTTTTTTTGTTTAATCTGTCACTGCTAAGGGCTTTTCATATCCAGTTTTAAAGTGAATAATTTTTAGCAGTACAACATAAATATTTGTTTTTTTTAGTTATTGCTGCTCCTTGGTATGTACTTATATTTTTTTACAGTACATTAAACAAGTTTATGTTGTAGCTTTCTCGTAGCCCGTAGTGTACGGCTTTCTACGTGTTTGCCTATACTTTTACACACTTAAATTATCATGGACCATTTTCCAATACACGCCAAAGAGTTATACCTAATATAATCATAATCACTTGATACACGCTAACTCGATGTTCAAGCACATAATATCTCCATTCGCAAGTCCATGCGAGCACTGGCTGGACATGCCTCCACTGTATTCACCTTTATACGTATGGACTTCCCCGAAATATTCAGTAAATATTGAATGGAAACTAGGGTTGAACGTTGACAAATACCTCTGATTAATCGTGGTACCTAACTGCTCGCTAATGAGAGCCGTATCATAATGGGTTCGCTAATGATGTTTATTTGATATCGTGTTGTTCGTGGATTCCCTATAGGTAGAGTTCATCTAGCTCCATATATGCTCGGTCCAAGGCTTTTCCTATTAGGTGACTACAGGTGTTTTTTTTTTTTTTTTTTGAAATATGAATTTTATTAAAATTCTAAGTTTTCCTTAAATTTGCCGTATATCATTACTTCCCAGAATTTGATCCTTAACAGCAACACTATCGTATGGTGTAATAATAAAGGGTGTGATTTTTTTCTAAATCAATGGGTTCGATTCCCAGCTAGGATTATAGGTTTTAAAAAAAATCTAATGATGAGGTTTTAAGTTTCATCAAAATCGGGCTCGTGACCCCTTTGAGTATTTTTCGCTATTCCTTATAGTTCCGGATTTGGTCATCCAAGCTCACTTGAAAAATTCACCCTATGTAAGCTTACCTTGCCGGATTGTTCTATAGTTACATAAATATGGGGATGACACCGTTTTGCTCGTTCGTGGTAGGGACTGGCGAGTACTGTTCGATCGTGCTGAGAAGTCCCTAAGTCATGTTATGCAATGGTTGCGCATTAATCGGACACTTAATCTTAACAAGACTACCTATCTAATCTTCTCACACACAAGCTCACTCATGCTCACTCGCGACTTACTGTGATTGCACCACTCTTAATAGATCTACGGAAGTTAACGGAAATGAAGTATTTGGGAATTTACATAGATGAAGTGCACATGAAGTGGTGCCGTCAAATAACGCAACTGACTGCCAGAGTGCGCAAACAATTTATATATTCTTTTTTTTGGGTGCAAAGGGTCTCTACCAACATCTTTAGGGCCACAGCGACCTCACCTGCTAGTGGCGCACCTGCTGATCAACGGACGAGGCTCGTTAATTTACGGTACCCATGGAGTGGCTTCGGCCCCTACGTGGGTACCAGGTGGTACAACAGTGTTGGTCCGGGGGGTACCACCGTGCAGCTGTGCTAAAGCCCCCCAAGTAACCCAGCCCAGGCTGGGTTGCGTTAGGAGTTCAGCAGCTGCACCGCCGGGCCCGGGGCGATGTATGATGCAGCAGGCATGGGACCAGTGGGGACAAAGCGGAGTCTAGTGTGGGTGGTGTGGGTCGATTCGCCGGCCAGGGAGACCCTTAGCAACGGCGTTGCCGCGGCCGCCCGCAACACAGTTATGGGGCCCGCCTGGGACCAACTACCCCAGGAAGCTGCCTTACATGTTGCGCATAATCCTGATGTGGGATCGCCGCTCCGGGTGGTAACCGGTGTGGGGTAGTGGCGGCCTTGCATCAGGGGGGTTTGGGAGCCCTTCCGTCCGGCGGGTCGGCTCCAACCTAACCACACGGTTCCAGACGAAGCTAGCTCCTGCGCTTTGTCACTTACTGCTGCACCAAATGTCGCCCTGTCTTCACGCTTCTTCTTCAAATTTATTATGGCAGTGCAACATAAAAAAAAGAAAACGTTCCACAGCGGTCCCAGGAAACCCCACAACTTCACTTTTCGAGGTGGAGTTCACCAACATCCGTGGACTCCATGCGAACCTCGATGCCGTCCACCATCACCTAGAGACGGCACGGCCCGCTGTGATGTTCCTCACGTAGACACAAATACGCCGCCCTGACGACACGTCTTACCTGTGTTACCCTGGCTATGTCATCGAGGAACAATTTCGAGATAACGCCGGGGTGTGCGTGTTCGTTAGGGCGGATGTTTGCTGTCGCCGGTTGCGCTGCCTAGAGAACCCCTCCAACTCCGTCCTCTGGCTGCACGTAGACCATGGCTCTATGAGCCAGATCTACGTGTGCGTCTACCGTACACAGGGGATTCTGAGACAACAAAGCTCTTCCAGTACCTCAGCAAGACGGCTGATGATGCGCAGGTGCGGTTCCCGAACGCTGACCTAGTGTTTCTGGGGGACTTCAATGGCCATCACATTGAATGGCTGGGGTCCCTCAGGACTGATCATGCGGGTAGGGCCACCCACGCGTTCGCTCTCTCCCACGGTCTGACCCAGATGGTATGCGGGATCACCCGGATACCAGATAGGTCAGATCACGCGCCCGCTCTGCTGAATCTACTGCTGACGAGTCGCCCAGCCCAGTACAGTGTTTCGGTAGGAGCCCCATTGGGTAGTTCCGACCACTGTGTGGTTCACGTTGGCATGAAGGTGTCACCTCCTGCACGTGCTGTAGAAATGGCACGACGTCTATGGCACTACTCGTCAGCGGATTGGGACGGTCTACGCAATTATTATGCGTCCGTCCCCTGGAGCCAGCGCTGCTTTGTAGGAAAGGCTCCTTCGGAAAGCGCTTCTACGATTGCTGGCGAGATCAGTTTAGGGATGGAATATTACATCCCTTTCACTGATGTCGCCAGTATCCGCAGAGCCCGTCCCTGGTTCGGACGAAATTGTGCCAAAGCTGTTCGACAAAAACAGTCGGCATATCGCGCCTGGATTAGGGCCCGGGCTGTGCGCGACCCAAACGTGGGCCACCTCAAAGCAGCGTACAATCGGGCCACAAAATTCAGCAAGAGGGCCTTTAATAGAGCGGATGCCCAGCGCGTCGCGCAGCTTGGTCAGGAGCTCACTTCCCATCCCACGGGCAGCCGTGGATACTGGCAACTGGCCAAAGCCGTGCAATCTAACTTTTGTCAGCCCTCGCTGCCACCGCTGCGTTACCCAGATGGAACACTGGCTCACAAAGCCCAAGAGAAAGCGGATATGCTCGCAGACCTCTTTGCGGATAATTCCCGGGTCGACGACCGTGGCCTGCAGCCCCCCGCCATCGCCAACTGTGGCCACACTATGCCTGACATTGTACTCAGGCAATGCGATGTACGGGCAGTGCTGCGATCACTCGACACGCGGAAAGCCAGTGGCCCTGTCGGCATTCCAGCGGTGGTACTACGGAAATGCGCAGCTGAGTTGTCAACTGTACTAACTCGTCTGTACCGCCTGTCTTACTCCACAGGAATCGTGCCGGAGGTCTGGAAAGAGGCGAACGTACAACCGATCCCCAAGAAAGGGGATCGGTCTGATCCGGGCAACTATCGACCCATAGCTGTCACCTCAGTCATCTGCAAGGTGTTTGAGCTCATCATCAACAAGCAGCTCATGCGATACCTCGAAGATCACTCGCTAATTAATGATCGGCAATACGGCTTCAGGCCAAAACGATCAACGGGTGATCTTCTGGCATTCGTAACGCATGTCTGGGGTGAGGCTATGGAAAGGCACGGCGAGTCCTTGGCGATTAGCCTGGCCATCGCCAAAGCTTTCGATGGGGTCTGGCATGCTTCGCTCCTTTCCAAGCTTCCGGCATATGGTCTACCTCCTCAACTGTGCAGCTGGATGCCCAACTTTCTGAACGAACGCCGAATGCGGGTCCTCTGCGATGGCCAGGCTTCTCGCTTTTTGCAAGTGAATGCCGGGGTGCCGCAGGGGTCCGTGCTGTCACCAACACTCTTCCTTCTGCATATCAATGATATGCTATCCCTCGGGAACATTCATTGTTATGCAGATGACAGCACATTGCACGGGAGCTACTGGGCTCGTCCGGCGGCGGGGCGGTCGGAGATTGAGGAGGATAGACAACAACTCGTGGCTGATCTCGACAGGAACCTCGCCTGTATCTCTCAATGGGGTACCGAGAACCTGGTCGAGGTCAATGCCCGCAAAACACAGGCGTGTGCATTTACAGCGAAGAAATCCCCTTTCCTTCCCCTACCCTCTCTTCAGAATGCATTATTACCAATGAAGGACAAGCTTGACATCCTTGGCATAGACGTTCGTCGAGAGCTCAATAATAAAAACTACATCGAAAGATGTATAGGGCTAGCTTCGCGGAAACTAGGAATACTGAATAAGGTAAAGCGATTCTTTACACCGCACCAGAGCTGTCTGCTGTACAAGACGCAGATTAGACCCTGCGTCGAATACTGCTCTCACCTCTGGGACGGCTCCGCGAAGTATCTGCTGGACGCTCTCGACGCTATGCAGCGA
This sequence comes from Nudaria mundana, assembly GCA_963556515.1. Taxonomy (NCBI): domain Eukaryota; kingdom Metazoa; phylum Arthropoda; class Insecta; order Lepidoptera; family Erebidae; genus Nudaria; species Nudaria mundana. Next base: position 7,486,584 of record OY748306.1, read on the forward strand.
CGGGCTATCCGTATTATAGATTGTCCGGAGGTAACGGGAAGCATTGAACCGCTAGCTCAGCGCCGAACAATAGCTTCCTTGGCCGCATTCTACCGTATTTACCACGGCGAGTGTTCTGAAGAGCTCTTCAATCTGATCCCACCCTCTTCCTTCCGATCCTGAACAACGCGTGCTGGGCAGAGATGCCACTCCCACACAGTGGATAGCATGTTTGCGAGAACCGAGCGTTTTAAACGTTCGTTTTTCTGCCGAACGATAGTGGCCTGGAACGCCCTGCCTGTGCACGTGTTTCCTCCCACATATAATCCTGGGTTCTTTAAGCGGAGCGTGAAGAGGCACATCAGTAGGTCGTCAAGTTGAGGGCCACTCTCTATAGTATTGTGTGCTGTGAGAGTGGCCCACAATCGCTAGACGTCGTCACGACTTACCACCAGGCGGACGGCGTCAATTTGACGAATCCAATATAAAAATAAATGCTGTATCTGTCTTTAACTATTATTTTAAGATCATCTCATGTATTGTTTTTGGTAAATAAATAAACTAAACAAACCTTAGTTTACCTCAGTTTTGAATACTTACCCACCTATATTGTACTTATATTTAGTAAGTATTTGTATTATGTCTAGTCCGAGACGCCCAGGACTTTAATTGGCTGTGCCATAGCGGCTGGCACGTAAGATTTTGTTGCCTTTCATCAACATTCCAAAAATTTAAACCTGTTGCCAATTTTATTTTTTAAATTTCGGCTACTTTTTATTATATTCGGCCATTTTGGACATAACCCATGATAATGTGTGTCCGGTAACGGCAATAGGCTTACCCCCTATTACGTGAGACCAGAAATACTGGCAAGTTGTGGTTGTGTAATGCACTTCTGCCTACCCTTTCGGGGATATAGGCGTGATATGTGTGTATCTTGTATTATGTCACGGTTTTATGAATGTGAACTGTACCATACTGGTATAACAGTTTTTACGTATTACTTTCATTTGATTAGCAACAATCGTACCTACCTACTAGTGCGATAGAAGTTGGACTTGCGTTCTGTTTACGTGAGTTCGATATCAGACAAAATATAAATCACATTGGGAACTTTCATTTAATAGGACTTTGTCGAGATAATTCTATATATAGAAATGGGGAATGTAATTTTTGTCCGCCCTTAGCTCTCGAGAACTGCTTATGCTCCAATGATGGTTGACCCCTCTATGGATAGCCCTCGATCTGGAGGCAAGCCAAAATATCGAAAATTTGACCTAGCCCTAAGGGGTCAAAAGTTATAGGCCAAAACCTATGGCGTGGTGTGGCGCGAAGCATCGCGCAATACACCGTACTAGTTATCAAAGGTACATCAGATCTATACATCAGTTATTTTTATGTATAACTAGCACAGCTATGTATAACACCCGTGGCTTCGCCCGCTTGAGAAATTATCTAAAATCTTTATCGAGTACCACTATATCCATAGGTGAAAACAGCATGAAAATTGGTATAGTAGTTTCTGAGTTTATCGCGAGCAGACAGACTTTGTCACAGGCCTTTGTTTTTTTATATGTAATGATAGTGTAAGGGAATAAACTCGGACTGCACAGATTCTATTTAGATAGATACCTATGTAACATCTGTCCTAGCTGTTAGAATTTTTGTTTGAACTACCTATTGAGTGGTTGGTTATCAATTGTCTATAGTGACCGGTATCGACCATGGGGAGGTCCCCTTTTACGTGGGACTGATAAAATTACTTGCAAAGTGTGGGTGTGTTATGCACCTCTGCCTTCCCGTTCCGAGATATAAGCGTGATCTTAAGTATGTATGATAAATATTGGATGGAACCATGTTCTCTCTGAGACAGTCTTGATAATGCTTCGTTTAGAGGCGAAACAATTGTCGACGTTTTGTTGTCTTTTTAATCCTGCGAAAAATAGTGCTATTAAGAAATTTAAAATAAGTTTAAAACGTTTTTTTAAAAATATTTTACTTACCATTGCTATGTATGATACTTAAATATCTTGTACCAGTCAGTTAAAGTTCAACTAAGCTAGTATTAGTACTATATACTTAGGTATCTTATCATCTAAAAGTATAATCAGGTATGATCTTAACATGAATACTGTCAACTCAAACTTGATAAAAATAGAATCTATTTTGTAAACAACTTAAAATCTGAACACGTTTGTAAAATGGGCACGCATCAATCTTTGCCAAACTTTTCCAATATCAACTTAAATTTTGAATAAAAGAGTTCTTAAGATATGTTCGATAGACTATACACGTTGATTTTATTACCGTCAGCACTACGCAAGGGTTCGCTTTCGGAATAATTTTTGAACCAACTGGCAGCATTACTTTGAAAAACAAACACATTTTTTTTAGAAATCTAAAAAATAATATTTAGTTTCTAGACATCAAATGAGAACCCGTTGTAGTGGACTCACTCTCTTAAATACTTAAGTTTTACAACGATAGTTGCGGTACAGTTCGTTTTCATTCAACAATGCGCTGGCACAGAAGCAAAAGAAGCGTACGCCCGGCCCTCACCTAGCGACGACAATGCGGGCTGCGACTCGCCTGTCCAGTATACCTCGTGACAGCGCCGGTGTCTGTTGCGTAATCGTGTGTGTCAGTGAGGAAAATGAGTCGTCAGTACGAATATTCGAGCGTGGAGTATCTAGCAATGGTACAATTGTATGCCATTGCTAACCACAACCTACAAGAGGCTAGGCGATTGTACTCCCAGCCGGAGCACTTAAATGCGTTACGGCTACGAGGAGTCAGTGATCCTCAAGTGCCGACACGCGGGACCATGTTGGCTGCAACCCAGCGCTTACTCGACCACGGACAGTTCCGGACACCGTTACATGCACAAGCCCGAGTACGTTTGAATGATTATTCCCAAATGGAAGTCATCAAACCCGCGAAGAACTACGCAGTGCGATAGTGGACGCTTTTGATATTTTGAAAAGTGATAGAGACACATCGAAAAGTTGAAAGACAATCAATTAACACGTGCACGTTTGTGTATCGAAAGGAATGGACTCCATATCGAGCAGTTACTTCGGTACAGAGAACTGTAAATTAGTGTAAATAAACTGTAAATAGGCATGTAAGTTTGATTTTATTTGTAAATAGCTCCAATTTTTTAAATACGGATGAAATACCTCCTCGCAGTCAGTTGTAGTTCAGTGTATTTTTATTATTACATAGTTCAAAAGTCATTAAGTCGCTATTGTTAATAATAAAGTAGGTATTACAGACGGTCCTAAGCCCGTGTAAAGTACGAAGGAGAAATTGGAGTGTGTATTTTATGTTCAAGTAGGTATGTTTCGTAGTGATACTGGCCCATAGATAACCTCCTAAGGAGGTTGGACACTCAAACAGTAACCAAGTGCTCGTCTGTTTTACAAATAAGCCATAAACGACCCTTCAAAGACGACACAATTTAACATACCTACTTATTTAACTTTCACGATCCAATAGGTCCCCATGAGACCTAAAACCAAAAACACCTTAAATTCTTTTCATCACTTCTATTCAAAATGTGACGTTTTGTTCCTACATAAGTGCGCCTAGAGATCCTCTATTTTTTTGTTCAGAGATTTTTTAGCGGGCAATAATGAGATTTGAATTTGGATGTTCCAAATTCTAAAGAATCTTTCGTCTTTCAAAAGAATCTTTCATAGTAATCCAACCAAATAAAAAAACGCGAAATTTTGTCATCTTTTCATAGAAGGCGAGGAAAAGTAATATTTAAGACTCGAGAGTAAAATTATTTTTTCTCAGGCTTACATCGAATCTTGCTACGCTCAAGATTCTACTCTAGAATCCTTCGCTTCGCTCTGGATTCAAAATAGTGTTTTCGACAACAATATAATCATTTTACTCCCTTGTCATGAAAACTATTATTTCATCTGTCATTGGGAACCCAATACTTACGGGGACAAAAAGTATCTAATAGGAATAAAAAAAAGTTGTAACGGATTGAATCGCAAGTTTTTTATTATTTTTAAACCTCAGATTTTCATAAACTTTCATTACCATTTCTAAAAGCACCGACCAAATAGACAACCCACACATCACAATTCAAGATTCCTTTCACCGAAATATCTTGAAAACGTTTTATTTACCAAAAATACCCGAACAGCAGTGTAAATAGGGGAACAATACAGTGCGGTTGAAAAGATGTCGAGGCAATAAGAGCGTCATGACGTATGTAAGGGTACGTACACACAATAATACCTAATGCGAGCGAGAGTATTGTTTGCATACCTATTGTGTTCTAAGCCTTCAAGAAAGTTTTCTACTGAATACGTAGTCTCAACTCTCCTGAGGCGATAAGTTTAAATTGTTATAGGATTTGTGTTAAACTCAACAGTCACAATGTAAATTAAGGCTGTTGTAAATGAATGTGACAAAAAGTTATGCCTTGGACCAGCTGATATTCAAGAAGGGATGTGGTTGATATACTCGTACTTAATGTCAGTAAGTTTTGAATCAAATATTTATAATGCTTGGTTGGTTGGTTTGTAACATCTGTCCTGACTTTTGCAACTTGCAATTTCGGGTTGAGTTAAAGAGATGGCAATAGGCTATTAAGTGGGATCAGAAGTCTTGAATTTTTCAGAGTTTTCTTATAAAAACTGCGAACGTCGCCGAGGGCTTCAGGAAATATATCTGTTGTTTTTTTATTAACCAATTAATTAATAAAGAGACATTTCTGTGTAAAGTGATGAACTTTCTAAATTACATCACGGCCCAATGGAACGTTTAATTGAGTCCTCTTTTGACCTTTTTTTTACCATCTTATAATAATTACAAGTTTTCACTTCTTTTATCTTGTTTTTCTATATTTTTGAGACAGTTCTGAGTAAAATGTATTAGCGCAGTCACTCACAAATTATGTCAAGTGGTCTTTATTTTTCTGAATAAAAATAAAAGATAGATTAATTTTTCCATAAAATAATATTGAAAAGGCCACTGACTATCGAATACGGTACCTACCATACGAGACGCGCGCGTATTGTATTTGAGTATAAATAGCCGTTCATCAAAAATACTTTTAGGGTTCCGTGTACCCAAAGGGTAAAACGGGAACCCTATTCCTGAGACTTTGCTGTCCGTCCGTCCGTCCGACTGTCTTGGGCTGTATCTATGAACCTCTATAATAACAAATACTAAAAATAAGAATGTAATAATTTTTTAAGGGAGCTCCCATACAATAAACGTGATTTTTTTGCCGTTTTGATACGGCACCCTTTGTGCGCGAATCCGACTCGCACTTGGGCAATTTTTTTAATGATTTTAAGAGATAAATCTTTTGTTATTTTGTGAAACTGTTAAAGTTAAACTGTGGTAACTTTTCATGCAATAGGAATATTCAAATTCAAATCTAATAAACAATAGTTAGTTCCAATACCAGTTCTATCTGGCATTGCACAAAGGCACAAAGGCACAAAAGGGGACAGCCAGCAAAGCAGTCGGTTACAATGTTGACTTGCAATAAAGTTTTCTGAGGTGTGACAGTTGCCCTACTATCTCAACTAATTGCTCGAATAAGCGAGGACGTGGTTCTATTCGAAATTATATGTTTGAATTTGGACATTACTTTTTTTTAATTATTCATCATCATCATCATCTCAGCCAACATATACCACGCTGGACAGAAGAGTTTGTGTCATGTTTTTTTTATCTATTCGTATTATTGTTTGTTTTATTATTGTTTTTATGTATTGCTTAAAACTTACATAAATGTATGTATAGAACAAAAAAGTACTAAGTAAATAAGTAACCTACCATACCAACCTACTGCTAATGTCTACATAATTATTATTGTCTACATATTTGTTAAGATTATGTCATGTTTAATGTACGGAGGCTTGATCACACAGTCAAGCCGACAACACGGTTTTGTGGGACTTTGGTTTAGTTGTAAGCAACAAATGTCTGTAAAATAATAAATAAAATAACAAAAAAATGAGATGAACATCAGTATTTGATTTTAAATACCAAATTTCTAAATTACTCAGAATAAATAATAAGAATAAATATTACTCAGAATAAAGAAAACTACCAACAGTAGTTAATTTTACAAAATAATTATACCGAGAAAACCTTTTTGAAACTAAAATGTAGCTGTCTTTCCGTTTATTAAGTAGTAACCTTTGGCCAATTGTTTCGTGATTACAAAGTGGAGTCTGTAATCAGTGTCACGGGACCTGTGGTGTCAGGTGACATAGTCTGTCCGACCAGACTGGCCAGACACAAAGGGTTGGCTTGTTTAGAGGTCTCGTAAAGGAGACGAGATAATTAGGTCTCGATTTAAACCAATCTTTGTCGAAAAATTGTGGTGTTTTAAAGATAAATAAAAAAATTGTAAAGAATAATAAATACATGTGTTAGTCAGATATAAGATTTTTACCGTATTTTTGTTCGTTCCTGTAGACTTGGAAAGCGACCTGTTAATAATACTTAATCAATTTTGGTCAGGAAAAGGAGGGGTTATAATGGAGGTGTTAGTATACATAATATGTACTGGTAGTTATCATGGGTACGTAGTGTTGCTAGTACGTACGTTGCTAGTACGTAGTGGGCTGTATGTATAGCGCTACTTATTTTTTTTCCCTTCTAGGCTTGGTCTATGCCTCTATGTCACGTAATGCCCTTGCCCTCATGTTATCGCTCCTAACTACATTACTACTGCTAATAGTGTTGACTAGGGTTCATTCCATGTTTGGTGATGGGACATCATTGAAAATGAATTTTCTAAATTAACGCGTGGTGTATTAGTTGCAGCTTCTTTCTAAATACGTGGTGTATTATACTATGAATGTAGTACTTGTTACGATGTGTGAACATCGACATTTAACATATTGCGTTGAGTGACAGCACTATATGGAATCTACTAGAACATTAACGGACCGGTTCGAACAATGCAGAAATTCCTTCGCTCATTGTTCTGTGAATCGGTCGAGATTGAATAGATAACGATCCGGCAACCGACCAATGGCGGCGCGCGCGCGGATATCGATGCGTAGATTGTCGCGTCACTAGACGCTCGGAGTAGGGATTCGTCACGACTCCAGTACCGGGCCCGAGGTCATATAAACCCGGGCAGATCGAGCGGAGACGTGAAATTAGCATAATATAAATCTCTTCAACGCGCGGCTGCCGTAACCACCGTTAACGAAGTATTGAATTATAATATTTAATATAATATTTAACGAAGTATTGAACAAGTCTAGTGGTTATAACAACGGTGCAACTTGTGCAGTTAGTATATTGCCAAATAGCTATTTCATAGATTATTAGTAAGTTAAAGTAACCCTATAGTGTGTTTATACTCCGTGAGTGTCCTGGGCTCCGATAGTGGTTAAGTAATTAATATTTTATCGAAGTAAATATAAAAAACAGGCGATGCTGAATTTCTTGCCACAAAATATACGAGAAAACAGTTAGGACGGTGAGGTTAAATAACTCCACCACTAAATGCTATAATTGTATATGTATTGCCTATCTATATATGTTGTCTATGTAATTACCTATTTTATAAACTCGTAGGGAATGCTAGAACCTAGTAACATTGCCCTATCGAATATAATGATAAATTGTTAACAATATTTCTACCTAAAATTATCTTAAGGGCTAACCACCTACGGCCTTAAGCAGTAAACCATAGTTTTATAATTTTAAATTGGGAATATCAAGAAGAAGAATCCGGGTTAAGATAATTCATCTACCCGACATATTTTATTGTGAAGCCGTACCATTTGGGGCGCGGCCTTAAGCGGGAAACCGTTAACTTTCTAAATTTATATTGTGTTTAACGTAAATTCAAATAGCTAGATCATATTCCACCTATCTGGAATATGCACTATTATTTAACATTTTATTATCTAGACTGCCATTTAGGGACCGTCATTTTAGGGTTCCCTAATTTAGTGAACCGTTATAAAGTTTTAATTGTTAGATGGGAAATACGCATAACGCAGACTCTTTAGGAACTCTTTAGGAACAAGGTAAAGCGATTCTTTACACCGCACCAGAGGTGTCTGCTGTACAAAACGCAGATTAGACCCTGCGTTGAATACTGCTCTCACCTCTGGGACGGCTCCGCGAAGTATTTGCTGGACGCACTCGACGCTATGCAGCGACGCGCTGTTCGCATTATAGACTGTCCGGAGGTAACGGGAAGCCTTGAGCCGCTAGCCCAGCGCCGAACAATTGCTTCCTTGGCCGCGTTCTACCGTATTTACCACGGTGAGTGTTCTGAAGAGCTCTTCAACCTGATCCCACCCTCTCCCTTCCGATCCCGAACAACGCGTGCCGGGCAGAGATGTCACCCTCATACCGTGGAAACCGTCTTCGCGAGAACCGAGCGTTTTAAACGATCGTTTCTCTGCCGAACGATGGTGGCTTGGAACGCCCTGCCTGCGCACGTGTTTCCTCCAACATATAACCCTGGGCTCTTTAAGCGAAGCGTGAAGAGGCACATTACTGGGTCGTCAAGTTGAGGGCCACTCTCTATAGTATTCCTGTGTACTGTGAGAGTCGCCCTCAATTGCCAGACGTCGCCTCAGCTTACCATCAGGCGGGTGGCGTCAATTTGTCGACATAAATATAAATATACGTAATAGGTAGAAAAATAATCTTTTGAAATGTACCCACATTTGTGTTGGGCCTATAGCTATATTTTATTATTTGATTAATTCTTTCTTTGCCATTTTCTGCCGCCGGTCGGAGACCGATTTATAGGGAGGAGCTAACTACCTTTCTGTGTTTTCCCTGTTCCCATGTTTGTATAATCCTGTATTATGTGTAACCTTGCCGTGTACCCTCATGTAAATAATTGTGCAGCGCGTCCGATAACTAGGGAACCTGTACGGCTATTTACATGTGGGGCCTGCGGGAAGCGGTGCCGAGCCGGTATCTAATCCGTTGCTTGTGTCATTTCCAGAACTACCTTGGGGCTTAGATAAGCCATATTTGTGAAGAGTACGATTGCGGAGCAACCAGAAGCTGCGCCGTCGCTCCTGTGGCCTTCGACCCGGAGCAACTCGTCAGCTAGAATAAAAACTGATTGGAGGACACCAGCGCCCGTGGACCCCCAGTTAAGTGCACCGGGCACTTCCGTAAAACAGTATTGTGGTCCTATTCTACCGACACACTCTTAGCTAATTGAATTATATAAACCCTAGGTTCCTGCAATAAAAGTACGTTAATTGTTTTATGTGGTTTCACTGTACTTCCTAGCAGGGGCCGTATCATACTGATGATTGAAAAAGAGTGGCCTGGAGTTTTTATTGCCAGGTTCTTTTCCCTTTGGCTCAACCCGAATTGCGAATCTGGCTTTAAATGTAAATTCTTATGTGCTGACGTTAATAAGTGTTATTTTATAACCTATATTAATAAATATGTTGATTTTGAGTTGAGTTTGAGTATACTATAGAGTTAGAGTATAATCTCTATTCTGTGCCTACGTGGTATGTATATTTACAATCGTAGAAATGATATCTGGTCGGTATAGTATTATCTTACGATAGAGAGGTGTGACAGTTGTCACTGTGACTGTATAGGCCATTGAAATGTTACATTTGGGTGTGCAAAAGTCAGAGTACGTTATTTTATTTTTTAGATATCAAGAGGGGGGTAGTGTAAAGCTAAATCCAAGTTTGTGGGGTCCCAACCCTTATGGGTTTTCCGCCATCTTGAAAAAGGGTTGCAAATCGTTATCGCGCTCTATAGGGCAAATTGTTCATCGCACAAAAAATTCACGACATTTTTGTCGCAAATTAAATTCTCTTCAACTTTGTTCTTTGTTCGTAGAATTAAACATAACAAGAGTTATTAACAAAAACAGATGAAAATTTGAGAACGTATTTCCTTTAACGGGTTATAATTTTTTTTCTGATCATTTTACAGTAAAATTCTTCAGAGCATTTTTGTAGAAGAGTTTTCGAGGAATAATTTCCAATATTAACATTTCAATATTTATTTATTTATAAGGGTTTTACAGCGCTCCGAAATTAACGACAACACTGCCTAACGACAACCTTGAAAAAGGGTTGCAAATCGTTATCGCGCTCTATCGGGCAAACTAATCATCGCGCAAAAAAATTACAACATATTTGTCGCAAATTAAATTCTCTACAACTTTGTTCAATGACTTTTTGTCGTAGAATTAAACATAACAAAGTTATTAACAATAACAGGTGAAAATTTGAGAACGAATTTCCTTTAAGGGGTTATAATTTTTATTGGAATTTTCATCATCGCGTACTTCGCAATCTTTTTTTATATTTAAAATATAGAAGATCTATATATTTAATACGACAATTTGTCTGTCTATCCGTCCGTCGCGTTTTTCCATTTTAATTAATAATACATACATTTGCATGAAATATTAAAATATTCTTTTTTTTTTCTTTTTTTTTAATATACAACGTGTTTCATATTAGTGTGGTCATATCTCAAGGTTGCATTGGGTAGGGCCTAAATAATATATTGCGCGGGGTCTTTAATTAATTTAATAAAATATTGACTTATAATGACGTAGTCGATAAATTTTCCTTTTTATCGATAGCTCATTGAAATGAAGCTCTAAGACTGCACTACAAAATAAACATATGATTAGAATGAACTCTAGATTTGACCTCAAGTAGGTTTGCCAAACAGTGAAATAGATTCGGACAGTCTCGTTGTTACTCAAAATTTTAACCAACAGATAAAGTTACTTTATCAATAGTTATCATACAAAATAGTTTCCGAATCACAACTTGGGGTCAAAATAAAGAGTGCCTACTCAAAGTTATTTTTGAAGTTTTTCTATGAATTTATGTATCACGTGATTGTCGTGAATGTCACAACTCACACGTAATTTGTTGTCAACCTACTCAAATACCAGGAGCAACGCATTTGCTGTCGAAGAAAAGAGAAGAAACATTTATGTTCTTGTCTTCCTTAAATTTACACTTTTTATAAATTGGTTCCGCACAGATATTTAAAATACAACTGCTGTTTGTGTAGAAGTTTATGTTGTAGCTGTTGAGAACGCTGGTGGGTATAGTAGTATGTAGGTATTCAGTTTCGGGATAGAGAGATCGTGGATGCCAGTCACTGCACTACCATATCGTGAACTCTCTTTCGACTCATTTACCATGAAGTAAATGATCTGCAAGGTGTTTGGTTATTTTTGACCGACTTTAAAAAAGAGTAGGTACTTAGGTTCTCGATTCGTCATGATAATGTGATGCATAAAAGTTCATAAAACATTATCGCTAAAAGTGGCAACTTGTATGGTTGAACGAGGATATCAGAAAAAGTAGGAGGTGTTGGTGTCAGTTTCACTAATATGTATCTTAAGGACCCCTAAAAATTACAAAGAGAACCGCCCACTTTTTTGATTGGAGCCGCTTTGAAGAAACTAGGTATCAGTAGCGATGTCGGCATATATCAAAGACGTACACGTCACAACACGTAAATTTTACCGCAAAACCCATATTATTCCGGTGTTGCAAGTTAACGCAATGTTCTTCATAAACGGGGACTTTATTAGCTTTTTTTATGCTGGATATTTGTTCATTTTAGCAATTGGTAATAAATTACTAATCTTAGACTACATGGATAAAGAAAGTCGCTTTTTCCGTCTGTCTGTTCTAATGTATGTTTAGTTCTTGAAAACTACGCAACGGATCTTGAAGCGGTTTTTTTTTTAAATGGGTTTAAGTTGGTTTCGAAATGTATTTACATGCATACTATCATGCGAGCGACGCCGCGCTGGCATTCAACAATTTTATTTTATTTCATAGGTCTTAGGGAAATATTCTGTGTTTATGGTAAATAATAATTATGTTATTATTTATCTCTTAAATTATTTTATACTAGGTACCTACTAGCTTTTTTTCATAAATAAAACTAAGTACCTACTTGGTACTTTTATTAGATTTTTACCAAAATTACGACGTAATTCAAGGAAATAAGACATTGCACTTGGGCAACACTTACAACTATCTAATTTCTTTTCAGTTGCAAGTAAACTTTGATATTAGGCGTACGTAGTAATCTGTGTTAATCGATCATGGCGTATTTAAGTAATAGTGAATATTATGAAATGATACTTTGCGTCGGGGCAGCCGATGGCAGTCTGCGTGAAGCTCGTCGCCTTTATCGAGAAAGATTTGTGGACAATAGACTCGAAGGTGAACGGCGGCGGTTACCATCTGTGGAGTGCTTCCGAAAAATGGTGAACCGTTTACATGACACTGGTTCTTTCCGTGGTTCCCGCTCAGAAGGCAGACCATCTGTTGTACGACCAGAGCAAGAAGAAAGTATTCTCGAGCATTTTCAATCCAATCCCAGAACAAGTACTCGCCGCGCTGGAATTGTTCTGGGAATGAATCATTTGAGAGTATGGCGCGTGCTAAAAGCAGATGGTCAACATCCGTACCACTTCAGGCACACCCAAGAACTGACACCGGCTGATTTCGTACCACGTCTCAACTTTTGCCAGTGGTACCGAGAGGAAGCACAACGATCCCCTAGTTTCGCGAACCGTATTTTATGGACCGATGAAGCATCTTTTACTCGTGCTGGTATCAGTAACCAACATAACGAACATGTATGGACTCATCAGAACCCACACGCATCTGCAGAAAACAACTTTCAGCATCAGTGGCGTGTTAACATTTGGGCGGGAATAATCGGAGATATTTTAATTGGTCCTTTCGTGCTACCGAGTTCGCTAAACGGTGAAAATTACCTCGCGTTCCTTAGAAACGTCTTAGAACCCGAACTTGAAAACTTGCCTGTAACATTGTACACAAATATGATGTACCAGCAAGACGGGGCGCCAGCACATTATGCGAGAGATGTACGGGCGTATTTAGATGAGCGGTTTAACCAGTGGATCGGACGTGGTGGTCCCATACCTTGGCCTCCGAGGTCACCGGATCTCACACCACTTGACATTTTTTTGTGGGGCTATGTCAAAAACAAAGTGTACAGTGCGGTATGTCTCACGCGTGAAGATATGGAGTCTAAAATATTTGATGCATTTAGCAGTGTAACTCCAGACATGCTCTGTAATGTAACTGCCAGCATGATGCGACGGACCCAACTGTGCATTGATCAAGGCGGCGAACATTTCGAGCCGTTACTTTAGTACCTACTTTTTAGTTTTGTGTTTATTAGAGGTAGGAAGTGTATTTTTTATTAAATTCAATAATGTTTATCTAAGTATCGTGATATTAGTTAGTTAGTTGTGTTTATTGTGGAACACGGTACCTACCTATCTACCAGGATGACATGCACAATGAAATCGGTTAGTTTTTGTTGTTTTAAAGTCCACAACCTATCATTACTACAAAATAGTATTCTGTACCAGGAGCATATGAAATAAAAGTTGTTTACGATTCATCGAAGAGGACTGAACCTTACGAATAAATTTGACCCTAGGTAGTGTTGGGTTTATAAAATATCGATTAAATGAACAAATCAATTAAATTTACATGACACCTTAAAAGTTTTAACTAAACTTGTATTTGCAATTTTGTCCGTGCGTATAGTTAACTCAACGCGCATGTGTAACGAGGGTCAAATATGACCACACTAATATGAAACACGTTGTATATATTTGAGGCGATACAAAGTTCGCCGTGATAACTAGTTACTTTTAAACTAAATAAAGGTAACGATACTTAGTTCATAAGTAGTTTATTTCAGCTATTTTTTTCCCACTGGATGGATCTACGTACAACAGCTAGTTGTTAATACGTATCATGGCAGATTTATTCCAAGGGATTACGCTTTATTCGGTGTATAATGTGAGTTGGCATTTTAATAAATAATTTTTGAAATGTTAATCCTATGAATGTTTATTTTAAAATATTGAATGAATATGCTTGCGGGAACGGGCCCTTCAGGGTGAAAAATTACAACGGATATTTTACTTTATTCATTTAAAGCTTCGGTTTCCTTGGAAGGCGGCGCCGTTTGGAGCGAGTGACATCATTGTGGCGTTTTCAGAAGACGAGGAGTCGACAAGATTGCCAGTAACTCGTAATTGCGGTGCTAAATTCGTTACTTAAAAATAAAGCAGTGTAAAACAAGTTTACCGTGGAAAAGAAAATTTTTGTTCAAATGTGTAGCAAGTTTCACCAAGACATCAATAGACAGTATAAATAGTTGAAAAAAAAAACACTAAAACCCGTCTTAGAAATGATATTTTCCAATACGGAAGCGTAACTTGGAGAATTTATTCCACGATCGCAACTAGTTACGAAACTTAGTTGCAGTGGCGGCCGGGGAAATATTCTAGTACTTATATATAGTTTTGTTGCTTTTATAAATTTTCTACGACGCCTGGGAATGCATTCTTGGTTTAACTTCGTTTGGAACTTATCAATATTCTTCACATCAGTAAGATGCAGCGATTTTCTAACTTTTTGGTCTAAAATGTATGTTACAGCTTACTCATTGGCTCGCGGAGATCTGTACCTATACATAGAAGAAAGAAGAAGAAAGAAAAATATGTTTATTCTTAGACAGACATGGCGATAACAATATAGATAAGTAAATAGTAGAAGTAATAAGAAATAATAATATAAGGACAGGAAAATCGTAGGTGTATGCTAGTACACGCCATATCTGCGTGGAATTTTATCTCCTCTCAGCTTATGCTGACGTGAGCAGACCCTCTATTGCCAGCACTGGTTTTCAGAGGAGGCCAGTGACACTGAAAATGGCGCACCCATGCAGTATCTCACCCTTACACATTATTGTAGTTATATTGGGTGTCTCTTAAATATAACTAATACTGAAATAAGGCTGCACTTTTTCGTTTCAAAACAAAATAGTAGTTTATGAAACAGATACATAACAACGGTTATAATGTAATGGTAAGTAAGATGTTAAAAACTTTCAAAATATAATAGCATTAATTTTTTCGTAAGATTAAAAAGGACAAACAAACGTCGACAATTGTTTCGCCTCTAAACGAGGCATTATCAAGACTGTCTCAAAGAGAACAGCAAAATTTGTAGCCAGAACATATTTGCTTATAAGTAAGAGTGTGCAAATATCGCTAGCGCGATGTAGGATTTGTCACAATAACTAACGCGGGTAGAAACCGCAAGTCATGCTAACGAAATTCAAAAT
Source organism: Nudaria mundana (assembly GCA_963556515.1). NCBI lineage: Eukaryota > Metazoa > Arthropoda > Insecta > Lepidoptera > Erebidae > Nudaria > Nudaria mundana. The sequence goes on from OY748306.1 coordinate 7,501,731, forward strand.
AGGTATTCACCGATACAAGACATTACCTTTTTTTATTATTTATTACATAGAAACGCAAAGTGACACACACACAGCAACAAACAACTACTGTGTCTGCCTGTTCACAAACAAATTAAGTAAAGGAGATGTATGAAAATCTATTTGTTTATTGAGTAAGGTGTCCTCATTCCTCCTAACTATTTCTAGCCTCTCCCAGACACTCAACTTGAACCCTTTCTCACATAAGCGTAAAACTTTAAAGGTGTTATTATTGTTCAAGGAATGACCGGTGTCAAGGAGATGCTTCGCGAAAAGGGACCTCTCTGGACAACCGTTGCGGAACGCTGATAAATGCTATCTGTATCTGACCTCAAAGGACCTGCCAGTCTGCCCTACATACTGCATATCACAACCATCGCAAATCAACAAATAAACTCCTGATTTGCGTGAAACCGACACTAAATCCTTGCCATTACACAACTCCCTCAAGGTGTTCTGGGTTCTAAAAGCTGTAAATATATTGTTTTCCCTCATAATCTTAGCTATACTCAACGAAATGGAACCCACGAACGGCAAACATGCAGTGTACTTCCTAGGTGGATCCTGAGTTGGATGTAATAAATGAAAACTAGCATTTCTGCGTTTCTTATTTAATAATGAGTAAACCAATACTGATTCTTATTTAATAATGAGTAAACCAATGTGGGTTCAATAAGCTGGTTATTAGTAGGTTATTAGCAGTACCGTTGAACCCACAGGCATTTAATGAGGAATTAGCTATCATTTGTATATAGCGCACAGTAATGGCTATAACGTGGAAATGGTTTACTCATTATTAAATAAGAAACGCAGAAATGCTAGTTTTCATTTATTACATCCAACTCAGGATCCACCTAGGAAGTACACTATATACAAGGTAAGTAAGGTCTGTCTGTAATATGGTCGAAAGATTTTAGCCTTTTTTTGTATTTTAATTTACACACTGTACTTAAAGATTAAAAAGTAACTTAATGATACAGTTTTGGAGAAAACCTCATAGAAAATCTGTATTCTTTTAAACTTTTATAGTACCGCTGTCATAACCATTGGTTTTATATGACAAATATCGAAATCATAATTCGAACTTTTCGACATGAGATTAGATAAACACTTTTATTGATTCGCTAATCTCCGAAGTTACCAAGAAGATTTTCGTGTCGTTTTCTCTTGGCAATATTATAGGATTGTGTTCAGCAAAAGTGGATGATAGGAAAGAAGTAATGGTGATATAAAGGTATTCTAATGTTTTCTTCTTAGGAAGTTCTAATAATTTCCTGAGACGAAAACTTTCATTAACACTCTTCAATTCCGTAGTTCTTTAATTGAAGTGCGCTAACAATTATCTAAGGTTTCGAATTGTCCATTACTGAGCACATTTGGAGAACTATAAGTTTACCGCGACATAAAATCTGCCCCATACTCTTTAACAACTGTTTACCGGTTCTTTTTATTACTAGTTTTTATATTATTTGTGAGATTCTTTGTAACAATTACAGATCAAAGTTTAGACACTATATAGTTAGTCATTATACATTAAGATTATGGGTATATCTTGCAATAAAACCTCCATTTGAAGCAGTCACAGTCAGAAAAGTTGAGTTGAGTTTATCTCATTTCACCGGGCTTTGGTCCTATGTTAAAGGAGTTCTTCTCACTCAATCTTATTGTAGTATACATATACTGCAGTATACACTTAAGGAATATTTACCAGACAATTGTCTACAGTGTGTTTGCAGTTGAGTATAATTTGGGCACTTTTTTGAGTCAAACCAAACAAATAAACCAATAAAAAACACTACATACAAGTGAAAAATACAGTCCAGTAAAATAATAATAAACAGTTTCTTTGATTCTACTTATAATGATGAAATGAAACCAAACCGCAGTCTATTAGCACCATTACCCGGAATGGGTGCATATTACCCGCGAACTCGGTGAAAATTCCCTTTTACTGAAAATTGTGTCGTAGACCAACCACAGGCGGTTTATTATTTTTAATATCACCCCCCGAGAATGTAAATGACATACTCTGTGAGAGATGCTACGTCGTAATGTGTACATTAGTTACAACCGTGGAAATTGCCACGGGGTTAAGGCTAAATGTGATACACTTAAATGGAGATCACTGTTCTATGTTTACATGATGAGATTGGTACAAAGAGGTGTTAAACAGTCAATATTGTTGTACTAACACTTTGTAAAAACAGTCAATATTGTTGTACTAACACTTTGTAAAATTTTTATGGATATAGTTATTTTAATTTATATCCCGGTAATGTGTAAGAGCAAACTATTCCACAGCATTCTGTGAATCCACGCTTTGTATGTCCGTAGCATATTATAAACGTATTAGAAATGTTTCTCAGTGTTGCTAGTCAGCATGATGCGGCCTCTTTACTTGCCACGTCAAGATTATCGTTTACACATCACTGCCTTAGCAAATTGAATGTGAACCCCATAATCCTACTGTCACTCAATAATTCTTTTATATCCCACGAATAAAAAATATCTTGAAGGAAATATACTTAACTTTTTCTTTATTAAGCTTCCAGGCCAAAGCTTCTTTCGAGTAAAAGTTTTGGTCTTGCGTGCAACGACTTGAATTTTTTGTTACTTGCACATTACGGACGTAATGTACTTATAACACAAATAGTTTTGGACGAAGCTTTTTTTAAATGTCCACCTTAACGTCCATTACTGGGCGTCCCAGGAACACCCTCGTATTGATGAACCCAGGTTAGGAGGAGGCTCTTGCAATGAATATTAATTGCATGTTTATTACGCATAATAAAAAAAAACAATAATCTCAATCCCTGTACTATAACTAATGACTTCTAATCAGCTAATAGAAACTGGATTTGGTAGATTAATAATAAGCTTTGGTTAAGTATAGAGCCACTGTACAAGAACATACAGTAGGTTAATTTAACAGTATTTTGGTCCACTTGTGGTAGAAAGGACAAAGGTCGCTTTACCGATGTTACTGTGTAAATTACTATTCAATGAATAGTTCAGTAGTGCATGAATCAGAAGTAAACTAAATTTCTAAGTAATAAATTGTATAAAACCTCGTCACACACTTAAGACAAGTAAATCCCTTTCAACTACCTATGTGTTTTGGTTTTCAAAATGTATGAGTTTGTTTTGTTGTGATACATACTTACATGTTACATAAATAACGCTGTCTAGTTTCTAATTAAGCAGAGCTTATGCTATGAGACTAATTAGATAACTGGTAGTGTAAATATAATATAGATACAGACACTGACACAGACAAAAGGTTTAAAATCAATCAAAAAATACAAGTTACTCCAGATAATTAGAATCGCATTGAGCTAATTGCAATTTCAAAGAAAGTATATCGTATTTGACCTTCTGATATATCTGAAGTATGGCTGTAATGCGGTGCCAGCGATAATCACAGAGGACATATCCGCCTGGCCGTCATCCCGTCATGACACAGCTTGCGATGTCATGATATGACACGCGTCATGTCATGTCAGTACGCCTGTGTTTGTATTCCATTTGCGACTGCAAACAAATGATTATACAATGACTTTCCTATCGCAGCAAAAACTATTTGATGTGTGGTGAGCAATGTAAAATTAATCGCTACATACATACATAAATAATGATCAGTAGGTATATCTCCGTACTCTACCTACATTTTGCTAGAAAAAAAAACACATCAAACATTGACAAAATAACCAAATAATTGTCGGAATGGAACCAAATTAAACACGAAGTACACGGGAAGCAGTGTTCAAATGACAAAAAAAAATCAAATTCGGTTAACAGAGGCGAAAGAAATGAGGTACTTAACAAACATAAAAAAAGAGTCTCATTGAGAACCTCCTCCTTTTTTTAAGTCGGTTAAAAAAGGCGTGACTACGAATGAAGTCGCGGGTGTCACCTAGTTTTAGGATATTAAAAAAGTTTAGCTTACTCATTGCTTTAAAAACAAATTTATCCGACTTTAAAACATACAAAGAAAGGTTTTTTGAACATCAGCTTTATTTACCTCGATTACTTTTCTAAATCTTTCCATTCTATTATGAGGAAACCTGTAAAAGTACTTGACAATGTTAGCATTGTAAGGACGACGGGCTTTCTGATCAGGACAGGCGAGACTGAAGCGAAATAGCGCTGGCGATGCTATTGTCCTCGATGATATAAAAAGCCTACGAAGTATTCTATATAGTTCCGATTAGGGTGACTATGTTGTGTGATAGATGTAATCAATTGTAAACTTCACTTTAAACTAATGTTTAAGCGTTCGAGTTCGAGTAATAGACTATAGTTTTTGTGATACATATTTTAAAATTATTTGAAATAATGTTTAAGTTTTCACGATTTGTTATCTAAACGGCACTGAATGGCAAGGATATGATACCGTAAGGTTCCCCGAAGCTTTGGTTGGATTGCACCTACCGTGGTTAGATGACCCGACAAACATACATACATCACATACTGAATGGAGTCAGCCGTTACCTGGCGAAAGTCCATGATAAAACAATGGAAATACATACATACATACATACATAGCATCACGCCTTTTTCCCCGAAGGGGTAGGCAGAGGTGTGCAAACACACCCACATCTCGCCAGCTATGTTAGGTCCCATGTAATAGGGGGCGAGCCTATTGCCATTTACCGGGCACAAGTTCCAGACTCTGGGATAATTATCTGGGTAAAATTCTAAAGAGAATTATACATTATCCGCCAGACCCGGGAATCGAACCCGAGACCTCGAGTGTGGCAGTCCGTACATAGTACCATTGTGCCACCGAGGTAAATATGATGTTGAGATTTTAGCTTTCAGCTGTGCTCTTTGAGACAGTCTTGATAATGCCTAGTGAGTAGGTGAAACATATGTCGACGTTTAAAAAATGTATTCTATTTAGCGAAATCATTGCAATTATTGAAAAATTCAACATCATATTTCCATTGTTTTATACATACATCACGCCTTGCATTAGACACCCATAATTTGAAATTAATTTTGTTGGTCCCATGTAATAGGGGGCAAGCCTATTGTCATTACCGGGCACTATGGTAAAACCAATACCACCCTGTAACTTTATAACTCCTTTAGATGTCAGTTCACTTTAAACTTCATAAGCATTATATTTATCTGTGAATTCATCATGTACGGTATACGGTTTCGAGTTTTATTACTCCATTTTACTTCTAACCAGTGAAGGGATTAGGCTGAAATTTCATCTCTCTAATAGGTTCCTGTGATAAACGAAAGTGAGGAAAATTCTGTACATTTGAGTGCCTCAAACTTTGCCTACCTTCGTAAGACCTCAGATATCCCGAGTTTTAACCCTGGGGTCGGGTCAAAGATCGATATGATCTGCAAACGTTTGTTTCAGAGTTTGGTTATAATAGCAGGCCTGTCACTCGCCTAACAATCGCAAAAAATTTGAAACTTGAACAACTTGAAGTTGTAAGTCAGTAAGGGTTGTCTCTTATTTGTGACACGGCATTGACCATAGAGTTGATATTGTGGCATTAACGTCATAATTATTGGTCAAATTATGCTGGTATATATTTTACTTTACTGGAAAACCCTAACTCTCGAATGATGTTCTCTGTAAACAAAAGAATGTGCTTTAAGTTAATTAATAAGTCGGAGTGCAAGTTCTGTATGTAAGTACTATTCCGTATTCTGTGATAATAGTTCGGGTTTAAAGCTGTATTATCAATAAGTTCTATAGTCTTATTTTACCCCGGTAATAGGCTTCCCTGAGAAATAAGAAAACTTACTTATAATATAATATAAGTAACTCCAAGTAACCTGAAGTGACTGAAATATCACGGTAATTCAAAAATACGTTCACTGTCTTGAATATGCAGCGAAAGCTGTCCTGTGAGTTCAAGACAAAATGAAAAATGAACATTAGGATAAGAAGAAAGGTCACACCGCACTTGGGTATAAATTGGTGGCGTTGTGAACTCTTGACATCTTACGTCTCGTGTGACGTGAATTTAGATCATGTTAGGATCACTTTATATGCTTTATCATCCTTAGAGTGTTAATCCTTCACTTCAGAACCTTCACTTTCTGGTATTTACTCGTATATTTCCGTTTCTTTCGGTTTTATATTGACTCGACCTAATTACATACTACGTCTTCCATTATCTGGATAATCCTAGATTTTTCGTAGAGCTTGGTATCCCTACAGTATACAATAAGCCCGGTTAATACAAAAAGCCCAGACTTGTTTTGTATTATATCGAGTGCCCGTGTCGATAATCGATTACGTTCTACTGCTTAAGAGTTTTCAATCCTTTGCTAATAGACTTTTTTATACTACAGGTATTTCATATTTAACATTTTTCAATGAGGAAAAATGGTTAATTGTAGAGCACGAATAATCTTAGTAAAGGCGTAGGTAGTCTTTTCGAAGCTACGAATGCTATCTAGTTCTCAAGAGCTATTTTAGTCCCTATTATATAGGTACATAGAATTAGGATGGTACCATTTTCTTGCGGAATTTGGCCACCTAGTGCTAGCGCCCTGGGTAATCCTTCCGAGGACGTATTCGGGACGTCCGGCAATAGGTGTTAAGGCTAGTACTAGTGGTTCTGTGAACAGTAGACCTCGCGTTATTTTCGCATTTTCCCCCCAATCGAAAAATCCCTTCGACAAAAGTTGCGCCTTGCAACAAAGAACACTTGTGCCAAATTTCATGAAAATCAGCTGAAAAATGCGGCCTGTAGACCGGAACTGACACATATACTAACAACGCCAAATCGGTCAGTCCTTGAGTTAAAGCTGAGACGCTTCGGTCAATAAAAAGAACCGGCCAAGTGTGTTTCGGGCTACCTCTATAACTCCTGAACTAACAGAGTTATCTGATCCCTTGTAGTTACCTTCAAAGTTCATTACATGAACCATCAAGATTTTTTTTATACTCTTTGAGGCTCTCAGCGTGATAAATACGCATATCCTCAAAGCATTTTCTTTCTAGCAGTAACCGTTTGGGAGGAAGGCCGAGGATCGCTCCGGTACATAAGGTCCATAGTATCATTACGTCAAGAGTATCAAAATGTCCATAGTATCATAACGTCTACAGTATAATTTCGTCCATAGTATCATAACGTCTACAGTATAATTTCGTCCATAGTATCATAACGTCTATAGTATAATTTCGTCCATAGTATCATAACGTCTAGTTTTTCGTAGTTTGAGTAAAAACTTTTTACACACTTTACTGGCCATTTCAGTTTTGATAAAAAATATAAAGAATTGTTGATAGAACTGGTCCATGGCTGTATAACCATAATCAATTTTCTAAAAAAAATAGTGTACATAAGACTTAATTTTTAATAATTATTATGATATAATAAGAATAAGCGATTTTTTTCTTTCACTTTAATGTAAACTACATTTATTTACGTAATAAAAAAAAATCCTTAAATTATGAAAAGTGTATTCATTTTGAATAATTAGCCTACATAATAATATACCATTAAATAAATAATTATCAGTATAATATTATATATCTATGAACATAAATTTATAGAAATACACAATAAACTACAAAAAAATGGAGGAAGAAAAAAATAAACCCTTAGATAAAGTAAAACTGATTCTGCCTGTTTTTTGGTATTTTCTGGTTCTCATACACATTAGACGAAATGATACTGTAGACATAAGGATATATAGACATAATGATACTGTAGACCATTTGCAGAATTAGACAAAATAATATTAGACGAAATGATACTCTAGACAATTTGTCACTATGGACTTTTTAATACTTTGGACACATCGTACCCGAAGGCCGAGGATGGATGGACATACGGACATACCGAAACTATAAGGGGTTCCGAGACTTGAACTACGGAACGCTTAATGCCTATGCAGCGCCTGTCAAGATCCTTAAGATATTCCTTACGGTAACTATTTAACCATACAGGTTGTCTAAATATTGAATAAGGAACAAAGATATTGCGCAATAGATAATATTCAAAGAAACCTGAGTAAGGATTTTTCTCTACTGGAACATTTCTAGAAGCTCTTACTAAGTGGAATCGATGTTGTTTGCATTATTGTTCTTGAAAGCTATCTGTTGCAAATTGTCTTGCCTTTATTCCGATTTAACTTACAAAGGAACTATTATTGAATTTGTTTAAAGTATACATAATATCATAAGACGTGGATTGCATTTCCTCTAGTAATAAATAATAAACACACATGTATTGGTGTTTTAAATAACCTAGAAATGTACGTTTATTTTCTTTTCTATGTTTAAAGAGAATCTGCTACGAATATCCTTTATTTTATTATAGAAACGTTTTTAGTGGTAAGGCTGCCATATACTATGAACATACAGAATGGTAAAGGAACATTACCCTGGGCTCCTAACCACTTTCAACTATTTCTTGTGTTTACATTTATTCCCAACAATGAATGCATCTGTCTATGTTTATTTCAATAGTGTTTAAGTGTAATTTTTTGTAGGTATATATTTCTCTTTTATTTCTATACTCTTTCCAAATCTGTAATTTTCCTCTCAGAACTCTTGTATCTTTTCTTTAATCCTACGCCAATAGCTATCCGCTTTTTCATTTTACTTCTATCTACTTATCCTAAGGTGGCCTGTAAGAGATCACCCTTGGCGATAAGGCCGCCAAATGTACATACTAATGTTAAACTAGTTTCTGTAAGTTTTTTTATATTTGTATTGGTAGCACAATGAAGTATATTGTATTGTATTGTACTAGGGGCACACTAAAAGTTTTGCACTTCTAGCTAATCGGAACTATTTGAATTTCGAATGTTATATTTTTTTAAACGTTGCAACCTTCTTAATAATAAAAAAAATCAAAGGGCGGGAAATCATTTGTCAATTGTTTTTTATCACTATCTACGTATGCAACGAAAATGGAATTAAGTCGAAAAGATTTTAGAGCAATGATTTTTTATGATTTTAAAAGTTCTCTCTCCGCAAGACTGTGCCGCTCGTCTTCAAAATGCTTTTGGGAGAGAAGCACCTTGTTTGAGCACCGTAAGGCGATGATTTGCTGAATTTAAGAGAGGTCGAGTTTCTTTACATGACGAATTTCGTGAAGGGCGGCCTTCAACTGCCGTCAACGAAAATAATCTGGCTACTGTTAAGCGGTTAATTGAATAAAACCCGCGGATTACCTATGAAACATTTCGAGGACTATTGGGGATTGGTATGAGTCAAATCCAGAAAATTTTACACGAAGAATTGAAAGTTCGGAAACTTTGTTGTCGTTGGATCCCTCATGAACTGACAGCGGAGCAGAAGCGGGCTCGCGTGGAAAGGTGCTCACAGATGCTACTGAAGTACGACCACGGACATTCTAATGCTGTTTATGACATTGTCACAGGAGACGAAACGTGGATTTATTGTTTTGAACCCGAAAAAAAACAGTAATCTTGTGAATGGGTGTTTGAAAATGAGAACAAGCCAACAAAAGTGAGGCAGGCGAGAAACGTTGGTAGAAAAATGATCGCATTTTTTTTCTCAGCTACGGGTCCCATATGTACAATTCCACTTGAAGATCAAAAGAGTGTTAATGCCGAGTGGTATTCTACCATTTGTTTACCCACGGTGTTAGAAAAAGTTCACGAAAGACGACCCAAAAGCCGCGTTCTCCTACATCATGACAACGCTTCTTCACACAGCCAACAAAACAAAGTCATTTTTAGCTTCCGAAAAAGTACAACTCTTCATCCTTCCTGCGCATAGCCCCGACCTAGCACCCTGTGATTTCTGTATTTTCCCCAAAATCAAAGATTTGAAGAGAGGTTTCACTTTTACCACCCCCGAAGAGGCAGTGATAGCGTTCATTCAGCACGTAGAAAACATGCCTTCAGGTCTGTGGTCCTCCTGTTTTAAAAAATGGTTCGATCGCATAAAAAAATGTTTAAAATGTAAAGGAAGTATTTTGAAAAGCAATAAACATAATATTTTGGTTTTAAGATGTTGTTTATTTAAGTTACGCAAAACTTATAGTGTGACCTACGTATGCTATCTATGGTCGAGATGCAGATCGACTCACAGTTGATAATTAGGATGGTATTTGATCCAACTATATTATTATTTGGTTACCTCCTTGGCATCACTTTCACTAATCATAATTGACGAATGGATCTATTATTGCATACGTTTTGAGAATAATATTCTCTATTACGCTGTTTAATTTGCAAATAATAATTCAATATTTCAAAGATATGAAGGTGTATACCTATTTATTTCTTTCTGTTGTTGTGTCCTAAAGTGATATTTTTTAGGTTTCCGTAGTAAAGGTCTCGGATTCGTCATGTCCGTCCATCCGTCATCGAATTTTCTCCCAAACGGTTAGACGGTTAGTTTAAAACAGAGCGTTTTATCGCCTTTTTTGAAGAAAAGAATCACCACACTTTTGTTCCATGCCTGTGGTGTTTTACCCTCAAGTATGACGGAGTTAAACAGCCTCTGAAGACCTTTTAGAACCGGCTTACCTCCTACCTTCGGAAGCTCAGCCGTGACTCCATCCTCACCCGGCGCTTTAAGCTGATTCAGAACCATACTAATCTCGTACAGGTTGACGTCCGGGATATCCTCGGAGTAGTGTCGGGTTAGTCGGGCCTTTAGCCAGATTAGTAACGGGTTTTTGTGTCGATGTATACAACTGTCCATAGAACTTCTCAACCTCACTCAAAACTTCGGGACTAGACGAAACGGTTCTGCCATCCCCAGCCTTCAGTCTAGTCAGTTGACTCTGCTCAATAGTCTGACTTCTTTTAAAGACTTTCGTGCCCTTATTGCGCTCTCTGACCTCTTTAACTGAACGTTCTCCGTCATTCTCCTAACTTTACAGGTGTTGTAGTGGCGCGGGTCGCGTTTCAAGTACTTGGAATCATTTTTGCATTTTTTTGTGTAAAACCTATAATTATTTTTATAGCTATGGAAATATTATCTTTAAATAAACAGACACTCAAAATCTGTTCTCGTGAAACAAGCTAATTTGTACTGGGTTTTGACATAACATAGAACACTTAGCTCTATTGCCCTTTTTCGATTTTTCACACGGCGCGCTCTAGTACAAATTAATAAACTTCCAATTGAAATCGGTTTAGTTATGCAATAATTATTAATTATATTCTTAACATAAGACACTGCTACTCATATTACATACTAGCGTACGTCCGCGGCTCCACCCGGCGGTTTTCCTGTCCCTGATCTCCTCTGGAACTATAAATATTCCCAGACGGTTAAAAACACGTCCGAAAATGGGTACAAAGTTAACCAATTCACCAACGAGATACCTTACACTGTACTCATTACAGCAACAACGTATTAAATGCTATCTAAGACGCTTATTCAAATAGCATCTGATAGTATCTCCGCGTACGTTTACTAGTTGTTATTTATTGTTCAATAATACCCATCCTCGTAACACGGTAATATCGTAAAATTATGTGCATATGTTAGTTTGGGTGGAAGCCGCGAATTTGCCAGGTAGCAACACGAGCGTAAATGTTGTTTGTTGTTGCTACCTATTTTTAAACTGACATCGAAATAGAAGGTTATTTTGTCTTTATAAATCAATCAAAAAAGTTTGTTTATTAACTTAATATTTGAAGAAAGGTTTAGTCAATTAGTTAAAAAACGATAAATAACTCAGTAAACAATGAACTTTTTATCGAATAAAAGTTGAACAACAAAGATCCGACAAAACTTTTTCAATACTAATAAAAGTGGTTGAAGGTATAGGGGTGTTAGTACAAGGGTTCGAACAGGTTTGTTCGTTTGTTTATGTGCCGCAACATACTTTGGGAACTTAATTGGGAAGATAGGCTCCTGGATTTTATTCAGAAACCTTTCGTCAAGATATAGGTACCCTTTGCCAATTGAGGATTAACTTTTGCATGTACAGTCACGAGTATAAATATGTAACTATGGACACATCGGCAATTTTACGTGACCCAGGAATGTGTCCAATAATATCTGTCTGCACGAAGGCAGCACTAACAGCTGATCGTTCATAATGCAGCATAATAAAGTGACAACATTCCAAAACAACATTATGTGACGAGACTATAAAAAACAGAATATAATAAATATTTAAGGGGGCTCCCATACAACAAACGTTATTTTTTGCATGATATATCCGGGATCCAAGTCATCTAAACCTGCACGCACTGCACCTGCTGAAAAAAAGACGAGGGACACCCGAATTTCTTGGAATAGTCACACCCCCTATAACGTGGGACCAAGTGACTGATGAACTGCGGATAAACGCCTCTGTCTAGAACTCGGAGAAAAAAGACGTGATTCTTAGTGTGTAAATTTAACATAGTATAAAGTCAATTCCGTTCCCTATGTATGCTTAGATCTTTAAAACTACGAAACGGATTTTAATGCGATTTTCACCAATGGATAGAGTAGTTCTCGAGGAAGGGTTTTGTATTAAATTTGTCAAGCGATCGAAGCCGCGGGCGTCTGTTAGTTAAATAATTTTCAGCACAACGTGTACTTACTAACAATTTAATTTTCTTCCCTTACTGTAAAACACAAAACCGCTTTTGTAAAAACGTCTTATTATAGTGAGCGTTTTAAAGAAATTCACTCTAAGAACGAGTTAATTAAGTCCGAGCACTAGTGTTTTAACGTGGTTTCTGCTGTGTTAACAACCCGCTTTTTATCACCTACCCTCAACACCGAGATGAATTTTTTTGCAATTTGGGTGCAAAATAAAATAAAATAAAATAAAAATAAAATAAAATAACGTTTATTATCTTTGAAATTTTCAGAAAATTATTTAGATTCGTCAGAAGTTGGTGTGACTCTACCGAGGGTTCCAAAATGCAACGAGACTGAGAAGAGCCCTCAAGAAACTCAGCTCGGCTTTTTTCAAAATATTTCATCTTAAATCTAATACAGAGTTATTTAGAAAGGAGCAATTCGTTACGTTGTTACAACCAGGCCGCCTTGTCATCTAAGAAATCATTAATACTATAATAAGCTTTATGGCACAATTTACTTTTTATTAGTTTTTTAAATTTATTGACAGATAAATTTGCTATTTCGGTTGGCAATGTATTGTACATTCGAATAAAGTTCCCCGCAAAAGAATTACTCACTTTATGAAGCCTAAATTTAGGAACAGCCAGTTTATCCTTATTTCTTAAGTTTAGATTATGATTATCACTATTTTTCACAAATTTACTTTTGTTCTTGTGGGTATACAATAAAATTTCATAAATATACTGTGAATACACTGTAAGGATGTTAATATGCTTAAACTTATCTCTTAATGACTCCCGAGACCCCATTCCATAGATAGTCCGGATAGCCCTCTTCTGCAACACAAAGATGCATTCAATATCGGCAGCGTTACCCCACAGTAGTATGCCATATGTCATGATACTGTGGAAGTAGCTGAAGTAGACAAGACGCGCCGTTTTAATGTCTGTAAGTTGTCGGATCTTTTTGACAGCATAGGCTGCTGAACTAAGCCTGGCCGAAATTTTCCCGATATGAGGCCCCCATTGCAATTTGGAGTCTAACGTTATGCCCAGGAAGACAGTGTCATCGACCAATTCTATTATATCATCCCTAACCTTAACACTGGTTTTAACAAGTCTTACATTAGGTAAGGTGAATCTTACACATTTAGTTTTATTTTCATTTAATAATAAATTATTAGCACAAAACCAGTGGACTATCCTAGAGAGGGCAATGTTTACATCGTCAAGTTCGCGCTGTCCACGTTTAACTTTAAATATTAAAGAAGTGTCATCAGCAAACAAAACTACCTCGTGGTCGTCTCTTATGAGGTGAGGGAGATCATTAATATATACTAGAAAAAGAAAAGGTCCCAAAATTGAACCCTGCGGTACCCCCATTGCTACAGGAGAACCAGGTGACTGTTTACCATTGATCACTACTTTCTGGACCCTATCACTTAAGTAAGAATTGACGAAATTCAAGGCCGTCCCCCGGATTCCGTAATGATCAAGTTTCTTAATTAAAGTCTGGTGCTGAACGCAATCGAAGGCCTTAGATAAGTCACAGAATACACCATAAGCATCATATGACTCATCCCAGGCCCTGTATATACACTCTAATAATTTAATTCCGGCATCAGTGGTGGACCGACCACGAGTGAAACCGAATTGTTTTGTATGTAATAGTTTATTAACGTTAAAGTGATTTTGCATTTGATTAAGCATAATTTTTTCAAAAATTTTACTAAATGTAGGTAGTACAGAAATGGGACGGAAATTGGACGGATCTGAATTACTACCCGATTTAAACAGGGGAATTAATTTACTAGATTTCATTAAATCAGGGAACACACCACTATCAACACAATTATTAAATATTATTACTAGTTCAGGAGCAACCATTTCAATAAAAGAATTTACTAAATACACAGAGATGCCCCAGAGGTCAGCTGTTTTCTTGATATTTAAAGATTTAAAAGTTTTTAAGATAGTGTTTATGTTCACTTTACTGAATTTAAATATTATATACAAGGAACGTTTGCTTTTAACAAAGATTCTGCAATGGGGGTTGAAGAGCCTAGGGTTTTTGTCAAATCTACAGGAATTCGGGAGAAAAAATTTTCAAATTCGTTAGCGACCTCGAAGTCTGATGTAGTTATTTTACCATTTATATTAAGTTTAAAATGATTATCATTTAATTTTTGTTGACCTCTTTCCGCGTTTATAATTTTCCAAGTAGATTTAACTTTGTCTGCACTATTGAGAATTTTATCACTTATATATTTTGATTTAGCTGCTAAACAATCTGCTTTAAACTTTTTTGAATAAGTTTTAACATAATCTAGAAATTCAACTGATCTATTAAGCTGTCTTTCTGAGTATAGTTCATAAAGTTTTTGTCTACTTTTGTGTATACCCTCAGTGGCCCATTCACTGAAAGTAGGACTATCACTAATCATGACCTCCTTAGACTTGAATATGGAGTTGAACTCGTTGTAAAAAGAATCAAAAAATAATTTATACATTACATTTGGATCTAAGCCAGTGTCTAAGAATGGAATTTTATTGCAAAGTCCAACCCTCATACGTTCCAAGCGGTCACCAGTTATTGGTCTACATAATATTTTACGTTTTATAACTTTTTCTTTAGTGATTTTAAAAGATGCTATTTGCCCACAATGGTCTGAATCTAGCTTTTTTATAATACTTTTACTTTCTGGCAACATATCGCTGTATATATTATCCAGGCAAGTGGCTATTGTATTACAATATCTAGTAGGCTCCAAAAATAAGTTTGTAAGATTGTGTGATTTAAATAAATTTAAAATATTATAACTCATAGGCGTATTAACAAGTAAATCGACATTAAAATCACCACATACTATTAGGTACTTATTAGTTTTACCAAGTTTATATAGAACTTGTCAATAAGTTCCTCAAATTCGCAAAAGGGTGAGGTTCCAGGTTTATACACGCATACTACTATGAATTGCTCCATTTCCACGCACGACAGTTCGACTTTACACTCTAGAGAAAGAGACACAATATCTTTCCGTTCTTTAAATTTAAGTTGTTTATTTAATAAAATCAAAGATCCCCCCCGTACTGTGGTCACCCTGCAGAATGCACTACCAACCCGGTGATTACTGAAATTGAACATGAGCTCATACGACTTACGCATATGTTCTGTAATACAAAAAATATCAATATTGTCTGAATTCATTAACAGTTCCAACTCTAACTCTTTGCCATGCGTTAAACAACCAATATTTTGATGCCCCATGTTGATATAATTTACATTTTTTGATTTGGTTTGATTTGGAGGGCATTTTTTAACATAATTAATATTTGTAACTAAATTCAATTCAATTAATTGACTATGTCTGCTAAAGGGTAATATTGCCTCTGTTGTCGCAGAACTTAATTTAAATTACTTGGAACAGATTCCAAAGTCTTAACACCAAATCTACATTGCTCAATAAAAGCAGTTTTGTCAGCCAAGTTCTTGGCTGAAGTGTAAAAATAATTGAATAGCAAACTTGCTATTTGTCTCTTATAATGCTTTGGTAGAAAATACCTACCTTTGTTTACATAAACAATATGTTTGCTATTGTTAAAGTTACTGTCAGAAGTTAACAAATTGTATTTATATACAGTTCTCTTAAAAACAGAATTAAAGTCAATTACATGGAATTTATTATTATATATATATATATTATATAAATTTACAACTCAATTTAACTAGCCAATAGTTAAATTGAGTTGTAAATTTATCTTATATCTAAGAGAATTTTCCACGTCTGGCACACCTTTTATGTATGGTAATGTAAACATTACTACATGTTCAACATTTAAGTTTTGCATTTTGTCAAAGTATAGGGATAGTTCATTTTTGTTAATTTTACCCCTGTTTGAGCAGAAAATAATTATTTTACTGTTTGAGTCAAAATTATATTCTAATATCTTTTGCATAATTTCATTTAAAGATGCACCTGGATAACAGTTATTAATAATTGAATAACAATTTACTAAATAAAACTAGTTTAGTATATCCAGTATGACTATTACTTTTTACACTGTCACACAATTCATACACTAATGAAGTAGAGCAAGTTGTAAGGGAAGCCTGGTTCTCCAATGATTGAGACGGACTTGTGCAATTGATATTGCATGAGTGGTTATTTATGAAGGTATTAAGGCGCTCAGTATTATAATTAGATGTTTTGAGTACCTTATCTATACTTGATGAACACTTATTAAAGTCTTTTAGAGACCATTCATATTTCTTAGTTACATACTCTAATTCAAATTGCAAATTTTTTATTTGTGACTCTAAGCGTTGTGTGTCAGTGTAATATTTTAAATGACTTTGTTTAAGTTCTAACATAGATAATTTAGCTTGTTCTCTTAATTTTAAACTAGAGTTAACATTTTTACACTTTTTGATTAAGATTCTATGATATTTTAATTGTTTCTTTGATTTTAAAATGAATTTCTTTATTTTTAGGTATTTTTTTAGTTTATTCCTGCTGCAAAAATAAACTGGCTTGTCCAGTTGGTATGAACTGTCATTGGTAAGATCTATAGTAGACAAGTCCAGGTTTGGAACTGTTGCAGAAGGAACAAACTGCGGAGTACCACTCATTAGCTCGTTATAAAGGTTATCCGTTTGTTGGACTACGACTTGCTTGGCAGCTGACTCCAAGTGTAAGATGTGCCCCTGGGCATCCCGTAGCTCCTGTTCCAGCAAGGTAGTCCTCCTCAAGGTCCCTTCATACTCGTCACTGCACTCTTGACTCCCGCCTGGGGCCAACCACCCCAGGAGGCTGCCCCACATGTTGAGCATAATCCTGATGTGGGATCGCCGCTCCGGGTGGTAACCGGTGTGGGGTAGCGGCGGCCTTGCATCAGGGGGGTTTGGGAGCCCTTCCGTCCGGCGAGTCGGCTCCGACCTAACCACACGGTTCTAGACAAAGCTAGCCCCTGCGCTTTGTCACTTACTGCTGCACCAAATGTCACCCTGTCTTCACGCTTCTTCAAAATCTACAATGGCAGTGCAACAAAAAAGAAATAAACGTTACACAGCGGCCCTAGGAAACCCCACAACTTCACATTTCGAGGTGGAGTTCACTAACATCCGTGGACTCCATGCGAACCTCGATACCGTCCACCACCACCTTGAGACGGCACGGCCCGCTGTGATGTTCCTCACGGAGACACAAATACGCCGCCCTGACGACACGTCTTACCTGTGTTACCCCGGCTATGTCATCGAGGAACAATTTCGAGACAAAGCCGGGGTGTGCGTGTTCGTTAGGGCGGATGTTTGCTGCCGCCGGTTGCGCTGCCTAGAGAACCCCTCCAATTCCGTCCTTTGGCTGCACGTAGACCATGGCTCTATGAGCCAGATCTACGTGTGCGTCTACCGATCCCACACAGGGGATTCTGAGACAACAAAGCTCTTCCAGTACCTCAGCGAGACGGCTGATGAAGCGCAGGTGCGGTTCCCGAACGCTGACCTAGTGTTTCTGGGGGACTTCAATGGCCATCACATTGAATGGCTGGGGTCCCTCAAGACTGATCATGCGGGTAGAGCCGCCCATGCGTTCGCTCTCTCCCACGGTCTGACCCAGATGGTATGCGGGATCACCCGGATACCAGACAGGTCAGATCACGCGCCCGCTCTGCTGGATCTACTGCTGACGAGTCGCCCAGCCCAGTACAGTGTTTCGGTAGGAGCCCCACTGGGTAGTTCCGACCACTGTGTTGTTCACGCTGGCATGAAGGTGTCACCTCCTGCACGTCCTGTACAAACGTCACGACGACTATGGCACTACTCGTCAGCGGATTGGGACGGTCTACGCGATTATTTTGCGTCCGTCCCCTGGAGCCAGCGCTGCTTTGTAGGAAAGGCTCCTTCGGATAGTGCTTCTGCTATTGCTGGCGAGATCAGTTTAGGGATGGATTATTACATCCCTTTCACTGATGTCGCCAGTATCCGCAGAGCCCGTCCCTGGTTCGGGCGAGATTGTGCCAAAGCTGTTCGACAAAAACAGTTGGCATATCGCGCCTGGATCAGGGCCCGGGCTGTGCGCGACCCAAACGTGGGCCACCTCAAAGCAGCGTACAACCGGGCCACAAAGTCGAGTAAGAGGGCCTTTAAGAGAGCGGATGCCCAGCGCGTCGCGCGGCTTGGTCAGGAGCTCACTTCCCATCCCACGGGCAGCCGTGGATTCTGGCAACTGGCCAAAGCCGTGCAATCTAACTTTTGTCAGCCCTCGCTGCCACCGCTGCGTTACCCAGATGGAACACTGGCTCACAAAGCCCAAGAGAAAGCGGATATGCTCGCAGACCTCTTTGCGGCTAATTCCCGGGTCGACGACCGTGGCCTGCAGCCCCCCGCCATCGCCAACTGTGGCCACACAATGCCTGATATTGTTATCAGGCAATGTGATGTACGGGCAGTGCTGCGGTCACTCGACACGCGGAAAGCCAGTGGCCCTGACGGCATTCCGGCGGTGGTGCTACGAAAATGTGCAGCTGAGTTGTCTCCAGTATTAACGCGTCTGTACCGCCTGTCATACTCTTCAGGGCTCGTGCCGGAGGTCTGGAAGGAGGCGAACGTACAACCGATCCCCAAGAAAGGGGATCGGTCCGATCCAGGCAACTATCGACCCATAGCTGTCACCTCAGTCATTTGCAAGGTGCTTGAGCTCCTTATAAATAAGCAGCTCATGCAATTCCTAGAGGATCACTCGCTAATCAATGATCGACAATACGGCTTCAGGCCAAAGCGATCAACGGGTGATCTTCTGGCATTCGTAACGCATGTCTGGGGTGGGGCTATGGAAAGGCACGGCGAGTCCTTGGCTATTAGCCTGGACATCGCCAAAGCCTTCGATAGGGTCTGGCATGCTTCGCTCCTTTCCAAGCTTCCGGAATATGGTCTACCTCCTCAACTGTGCAGCTGGATTGCCAGCTTTTTAAACGAGCGCCGAGTGCGGGTCCTCTGCGATGGCCAGGCTTCTCGCTTCTTGCAAGTGAATGCCGGGGTACCGCAGGGGTCCGTACTATCACCAACTCTCTTTCTTCTGCATATCAATGATATGCTATCCCTCGGGAACATTCATTGCTATGCAGATGACAGCACACTGCACGGGAGTTACTCGGTTCGTCCGACGGCGGGGCGATCTGAGATTGAGGAGGAGAGACGACGACTCGTGGCTGATCTCGACCGTAACCTCGACAGTATCTCTCAATGGGGTACCGAGAACCTGGTCGAGTTCAATGCCCGCAAAACACAGGCGTGTGCATTTACTGCGAAGAAATCCCCTTTCCTTCCCCTACCCTCTCTTCAGAATGCATTATTACCAATGAAGGACAACCTTGATATCCTTGGCATAGACGTTCGTCGAGAGCTCAATAATAAAAACTACATCGAAAGATGTATAGGGCTAGCTTCGCGGAAACTAGGAATACTGAATAAGGTAAAGAGATTCTTTACACCGGACCAGAGGTGTCTGCTGTACAAGACGCAGATTAGACCCTGCGTCGAATACTGCTCTCACCTCTGGGACGGCTCCGCGAAGTATCTGCTGGACGCTCTCGACGCTATGCAGCGACGGGCTATCCGTATTATAGGTTGTCCGGAGGTAACGGGAAGCCTTGAGCCGCTAGCTCAGCGCCGAACAATAGCTTCCTTGGCCGCATTCTACCGTATTTACCACGGCGAGTGTTCTGAAGAGCTCTTCAATCTGATCCCACCCTCTTCCTTCCGATCCCGAACGACTCGTGCCGGGCAGAGATGCCACCCCCACACAGTGGATAGCATGTTCGCGAGAACCGAACGTTTTAAACGTTCGTTTCTCTGCCGAACGATAGTGGCCTGGAACGCCCTGCCTGTGCACGTGTTTCCTCCCACATATAATCCTGGGTTCTTTAAGCGGAGCGTGAAGAGGCACATCAGTAGGTCGTCAAGTTGAGGGCCACTCTCAATAGTAATGTGTGCTGTGAGAGTGGCCCACAATCGCTAGACGTCGTCACGACTTACCACCAGGCGGGCGGCGTCAATTTGGCGAACCAAATATAAAAAAAAAAAAAAAAAAAAAAAAGAAATTAAATTATAATGAAGAACAAGTTGAATTTGTTTTTGCGTCATCAACAGCTGACGTTGCGGTTAATGCACTTTAAGACATTTAACTTTAACCCAGTTTTGTAAACATTAAACTGTTGGCTTGAATTTCTCGTAAATAATTTGAACTATGAAGTTTTTTTAAGGCGAGTGGGGTCAAGACTATAAAGTGCTTTTATACATACGAGTACTTAAGTGCGATTTTGAATTATTGCCAACTAACAAAACACAATAAATTCTATCGTAAAGTTGTAAATATCATCATTCATCATCATTTCAACCGATGGAAGCCCATTGCTGGGCATAGCTCTGCGCACAATGTGTGTTACCAGTGATGAGCTACGGAATTGAGACATGGCCAATGACGATACGCCTTCTGCAGAAGCTCACTGTCACCCAAAGAGTAAATAAAACGTTTTAAACTTGCTTGTAAAGAATATCAATGTCATCTTACACCGAGCCTTTTTCCCAATACAGTTGGGGTCGGCTTTCCAGTTTAACTGCGATTTTCCGTAAAGCGACTGCCATCTCACTTCCACATCCCATGGGCGATATCGAAGTTCTGTAGCTAGACCGGTGGGATTTTTGACTTAGGGCTCCAACTACCCCTAAAAACTGCCATAGATGTTTGTATGACAACCGGGACCGACGGGTTACCGTGCTCTAAGAGGCACGGAGGGGTCTCAATGTCTTAAGAAATGGTTACCCATCCTAAGACCGGCCTAACTCGATGTTGCAATGTGTTAAGCAACATCGAGCACAAGAATATGAATGTAATTGTCAATATACCTCTTGGAATTGAAATCGAAGAATATACGCGTATAATATCTACTAAAGTACATACTCGTAAGTAGTATTAAATCGCAAGTCTTACAACAAGGGGGCGGGGCCCCAAGAGATTAGACTACGTCCTCGCCGTCCGCCCTGGACCCCAACTTGACCACGGTAACGCAGTGGCAAGTTGGGTGACCGAACGTCGAAATCGAAACTTGAGTGGCCAACACAGAAGGAATTGTGCTTACTATGAAGCCTGAAGAGACCCCCGGTCCTGACACTGCCCTTCCCCGGGCAGTCTCAGCCGACGACATATTGCGCGTACAACGGACTTCGATGCCTTTTGATTTGGGGGCTCGCGTCGCGCCGCCTAGTTGCAGCGCGACGTCGACGCCCCAAGGAAATGTTGCTGCTGGGACTGACGATGGGTCAGCTCCCAGTAGTGTGAGGGGTAAGGGCCCTTCTTCTTCGCAGAAGAGGACCGTCGAGAAGGGGGGGCTGCCGCGCGACCGGAGCACTAGTTGCTCTGGGTGGGGGTCCCTCCTCTCCAGCGATTCGGAGGAGGAGGTGCCGGTGAAGACGGTGCGCACGCGTCTCGACGCCTACAGAAAGCGCCCGCCAACACCACCCCCGTCATCTGTGCCGTCCCTGCGCAGTCGCAGGGATATCGGTGTGCCGCCCGCGCGGGAGATAATGAGTATTTTCTCCCGCATGAACGCGGCCATGCGGGGGAGTAAAAACATGTCGGGGAGGAAGAAGATTGTGGCTTCACTGGTGGATGAAGCCCAATCCTCCCTCGACAAGCTCCTCGAGCGGAGCGTCACAGAGGAGGAGGCGAAGCTCCGCAAGCAGGTTGCGAGCCTGGAGGTGGAGCTCACTGCCTCCCGAAAGGAGATAGAAGATCTCCGTCGGGAGGTCGCTGAGCTGACCAAAGCGGTCAAGGCACCTCCAGGTCCCATGCCGCCTCCTCCTCTGACGGCTGGACCAGCGCCGAAGACGGCGCCTAGGACCGCGCCCACCATGGCGCCCGGCTCGCCGCCGAAGCCTGTACCGACTACGGTGCAGGTCCTGACGGCGATCGAGAGGCGCCTCGCGGTCCTGGAGGACCGGGCGTACCGCCCTCCGCTAGCGCGTCCCGCGTTTTCATACGCGGCGGCTGTCGGCGGTGCTCCCGCTCCGGGTCCAAGCGGCACACCCGCTGTCCGCCGCCCCGCTCCGCCCCCGTCCGCTTCAGCGAACCGGATGCCGGCCGAGACCGCGGCCCAGGCGCGGAAGGCCAAGGGGCGCGGTAAGAAGAGTGGCACCCCTGCCGCCTCGTCTTCCTCTAACGTCGCTCCCGTTGCTTCCTTACATCCCTCCAGACGGGAGGGATGGGAAGTAGTGGGAGCCAAGAAGAGGAAGACGAAGGCTGCCAAGAAAGCGGCCAAAGCCGCCGCGGCGAAGGCGCCGAAGAGGCCCCGCCCCCCTCGCTCCACCGCCGTCGTCCTGACGGTGACGACGGTAGGTGTGGAGAAAGGGGTGGGGTACGCCGACGTACTGAGGACCGTGAAGTCCTCAGTCAACCTCTCGGCCCTCGAAATACAAGGGGGGCTCCGGTGCAAGACGACACGCACCGGGGCTCGCCTCCTCGAGGTATCCGGCGCCTCCAGCGGCCCTAAAGCTGACGCCCTAGCGGCTCAGCTTAGGGTCGCGCTGGACGAAGAAGCCGTCCGCGTCACCAGACCCACCAAATGCGCCGCATTGCGCATCACGGGTCTGGATGACGCGGCCACGACGGAGGAAGTTGTCTCCGCCGTCGTGGAGGCGGGCGGCTGCCCCCGTGACCAGGTGAAGGCTTCAGATATCTCCTTCGGCTCCACTGGTCACGGGATGACAGTCGTCCAGTGCCCCGTCGCGGCGGCACTGAAAGTGGCGGACGGACGAAGCCTCCTCGTAGGGGGCTTCCTAAAGGCGCAGGTGCACCTCCTTCGTGCCCGGGAAACCAGATGTTTCCGGTGCATGGTGGTGGGGCACGTCGGAGTGCAGTGTACAGCGGAAGTCACCGTGGGCGATCGGTGCTTCCGCTGCAGCCGGCCCGGTCACAAGGCAAGTGCCTGTGACGCCCCGCCTCGCTGCTTTAGATGCGAGGCGGAGGGCAAGACCGCGGATCACCGGGTCGGCAGCACAACCTGCGCCGCCTCGAAGCCAAAACCTCGTCCGTCCGCTGAGAGCGGTGGGGGTGCCGCCCTTGCGCGGCCAGTTGCTTCGCGGCGGGATGCGGTTATGGACGTCAATTAATGTCTGACGCCCGTATCCGTATCCTGCAAGTGAATTTGAACCACTGCCGTGCTGCTCAGGATCTTCTGTACCAGAGCATCCGGCAGTGGTCCATAAACTTGGCCGTGGTCGCCGAGCCGTACTACGTCCACCCGGGAAGCCCGGTGGACGAGGACGGCTCGGCCTGTTGTATCTTTGGGGGGTCCGCCGCAGACAACTCGCGCCTTGCGATCATTGCAAGGGGCCGCGGGTGTGTTGCGGCGGACTATGATGGGTTGGCAGTCGTGGCCACCTACATCTCGCCGAACATTGACGAGTCTCAGTTTGAGCTATGGCTCACTGAGCTCGACGTCGTCTTCGCTGCGTGCCGTCCTCGCCCTGTCCTGCTCCTGGGAGACTTCAACGCCTGGAGTGAGGCGTGGGGCTCCCGGGAAACCAGGGACAAGGGGAGGCTTCTTGAGGACTGGACCAGAACACGTGGTCTGGAGGTCCTCAACCGGGGGAATGTCGCCACCTTTTGGCGGCGGGGGGGGGGGGAATCGATCGTGGACGTAACGTTCGCATCCCCTGACCTCGCCGCCCGTATTACAGGCTGGCGCGTGGAGGAGGGTGAGGAGACGCACTCGGATCATCGGTACATCCGGTTCGATGTCGTCCCCCCACCTGACCTCCCACAGCCGGTGGCAAATCCCCCGGATCCGCGTTGGGCACTTCACCATCTGGATCGGGAGGCTCTCCTGGAGGCATCCATCGTGCAGGCCTGGATTCCAGCGCCGGACCGGCCTGCCGATGTGGATGCCGAGGCGGAGTGGTTCAGGAGAGCCATGTCGCAAATCTGTGATGCGGCGATGCCTAGGGTTACACCCAGACCGGCCAGGAAGCAGGTGTACTGGTGGTCGCCGGAGATTGCAGAGCTGCGCGCAGCATGCATCTCCGCCCGCCGCCGGTACACCAGGTTTCGCCGGAGGCGTCGCCGCCCAGACGACGCGGCAGCCCGAGAGGCGGAGCTTTTTCAGGCATACAGGGAGGCTAAAGGTAATCTCCAGGAGACGATAAAGCGGGCCAAGACGGCGGCCCGCGAGGAGCTCCTGGAGACCCTGCAGCAGAACCCATGGGGGCGCCCGTACCTACAGGTCAGGGAGAAACTCCGACCTAGGGCGCCCCCACTGACCCAGAGTCTCCAGCCGCAGCAGCTGGAGCGGGTCATGGGCTCCCTGTTTCCGACGAGCGCGGAGGAGCACTTCCCTCCGCGCATGGCTCCGTCTCTGCCCGACGCGGATAGCACCAGCGAAGACGACGTACCCGAAGTCAGGGTGGGGGAGCTAGGTGCGGCAGTACTCCGGCTTAAACGCCGGAAAATCACTGCCCCCGGACCCGACGGCATTCCTGGCCGTGCATGGGTCCTGGCCCTCGAAGAACTCGGGCCTCGACTGATGGGGCTCTTTAGCGCATGCCTCGAAAGGGGCCAGTTTCCCAAGGTGTGGAGGACGGGGAAACTGGTCCTGATCCGTAAGGCGGGGCGGCCGGTGGACTCACCGTCCGGATACCGGCCGATCGTGTTGCTCGACGAGGTGTGTAAGCTCTTTGAGCGCATTATCGCGGAACGCCTCGTCGAGCATCTCACGAGTGTGGGGCCAGACCTGGCGGATAACCAGTTCGGTTTCCGTCGGGGACGCTCCACCGTGAGCGCGATCATGCGCGTGAAGAGCCTGACGGAGGAAGCAGTCTCGCAGGGCAAGGTGGTGGTGGCGGTATCTCTTGACATCGCCAACGCGTTCAACACCTTGCCATGGAGCTGCGTTAGGGAGGCGCTCGTGTATCACGAAACGCCTCTCTACCTCCGTCGTATTGTCGGGGCCTATCTCTCGGAGAGGGCCATAGCTTTCCCCAGCTGGCTCGGGCCAGCTCGGCGAGATGTGTCGTGCGGTGTTCCGTAGGGGTCGGTCCTGGGGCCGCTTCTGTGGAACATCGGCTACGACTGGGTGCTGCGGGGTGCGTTGCCTAGGGGTGTCGGCGTAACGTGCTACGCCGACGATACCCTCGTCACGGCGCGGGGTGCAACGTACCAGGAGGCAGCACTCAAGGTCACGACGGGTGTTGCTCGAGTCGTGGGTCGGATACGGCAGCTGGGACTGGAGGTGGCCTTGCACAAGTCCGAGGTTCTGTGTTTTCACAGACCTCGGAACGGTCCACCAGAAGGTTCCAGCATAAATGTGGGAGGCGTTAGCATCGGCATCAAGCCCTCGATGAAGTACCTAGGGATCGTACTTGATAGCCGATGGAACTTCGGACCACATTTCCGAAGTTTGGTCCCCAAGGTGACGCAGGCATCGGTCGCGCTTTCGCGACTGATGCCCAACCTAAAGGGACCCAACGCCTCCTGCAGGAGACTGTACCTGGGGATCGTGCGGAGTATGGCCCTATACGGGGCTCCCGTATGGGCGGATAGGTTGGCGGTCAAGGGGAACGTGACTCTGTTAAACAGACCACTTAGAACCTTGGCCGTCAGAACCGCACGGGGGTACCGCACGATCTCCGGAGAGGCTGCATGTTTCCTAGCCGGGACCCCTCCATGGGACCTGGAAGCGAGAGCCCTTGCGTCATTGTTCCAATGGCGCAAGGAGGCGCTGGAGCGGGACCACAGGCCTGTGTCTCGAGAAATCGAGGACCAGCGGTCCCAACTCCGCCAGGATCTCATGGAGTCATGGAGGGTGCGACTTGAGCAACCCAAGGGGGGTGCCATCTTCAATTCGGCGGTGAGACCGATCATGGACGATTGGCTGCAGAGGCAGCATGGTGACCTCACGTACCGTGCGACGCAGATGGTTGCCGGGCATGGATGCTTCGGTAGCTATCTGTTTCGCATGCATCGTGAGGTCACACCCCGGTGTCAACACTGCGAGGTTTCCGACGACGACACCGCACTCCACACGTTGGTGGAGTGCTCAGCGTGGGCGAGTCAGCGCCGGGACCTCGTAGTGGGTCTGGGCGTGGATACCCTCTCGCTGGGGACCATGCTTCAAGCCATGGTATCCAGCGGGAGTAGGTGGAACGCGGCCGTGTCCTTCTGCGAGCAAGTCATGCTCGCGAAGGAGGCGGCCGGGAGGGAGAGGGAGCGTACCCTCCCCGCCGAGTTCCGTAGTCGGCGGCCAGGCCGCCCCAGACTACGCGACTACGCCCAAGACTATCATCCTCCATGATCGGGGCCTGAGGACGGCGGGATCGCCACCCACCGTCCTTACAGAAGCAGGCTAGAAGGGTTGCATGCTGCGGGGCCTTTGCCCCATAGCACGCAACCAGATTCACTCACTGACGCGGGATAAAACCCGACCCCAATGACGCGGGATTCTCGTCCCGACCAAACACCCGCAGAGACCACAGGGGTGGTCAAAGTCCGCCGGGCGCCACTGGACATACCCTCTGCTAGTAACCAGGGACACCCGGCAACGGACGTTAGAGCGGCCGCGGCCTTGGGCCGCGGAATTAAAAAAAAAAAAAAAAAGTCTTACAACAAGCTCTACATTTTTTATACTTTTTATGTCTATTTCATAGAAATCCATTGAAAACGTAATAAATGGCTTATTGGAGATTGAATCAATAACCAATAACCAATAACCTTATGTTAATATTAAATAAGAAAATACGAAGAAAAACTAAAATTGCGATTGAATTTCAAAAGAAAAGTGATACATTATGTGTGATACCTACGTGATGGAATTTGTCTATTACTCGGCTTTCAATTCAATAGTTTTCGACCAGTATTTTTGGTGCCTGTAAGTGACGCACCTGCCGATCAACAAATGACGCTGTAAAAAACAATAAAGGCTTCTAGTTAGCATCAATATTCTCGCTTAATTACGTCGACGAAATTACTGGCGAAATATAAGCATTGTGTAACTCTACCTACTCCTTTTGGGGAAACAGATGTGATTAATATATCATCATCATTACAGCATATTGACGTTTCCTTCACTACTATAATACATGTGACAATTCAATATTATGTGTCATTCTGTGACAAGTACAAAATACTATATATAGGTAGATAATATCTAGTGATGTGTAGTACTAGTTATTAACATTACAGAGGCATATAATACTCTATAACGTACTTCATAACTCCATCTAAGCTGCATCGCTGACCCACTTTCAAGCATAATTACTACTGGCAACCCTCTCTACTATACTAAGAAGTATCAGTTACTAGCTTACAAGAACAAAACAGACGTGCACTACGAGTCAAGCGAAACTTTCAACTATAAATAAACAACGTTAAAAATTGCAATTTATGTAATGCATATTATAAACTTTACCATATGAAATTGCTAACAGATACTTGAAAAAGAGAACTATTAGGTAACTGCTTACGAATTCCGTACAATTTTGTCCCTAAATCTTTAAGAGAGATTTTACAATATCTTCTTTTTATTCACAATAAGAATTAAAATACACATAATTATATACTAAAATATTTACATCACAAAATATCGTTTAAAAAATCCTCCGCGTCATCGCGTCATCGCGCATTGACTGAGAAGGTTCCCAGAATGCTGGCTGTGTTGCCACGTTGGATGGCGATACTTATTCTTTGGGCCAGAAAATAGCCAGCCTTCTGGTCCTGAGAAGCATCGATTAAGCGTTTAGTAATGTCTCTATAAAGGCGGCGAGCACTTATATAATATGTATTTGCAACATTACACAAAGTATTAAGTAATTTATTTATTTTAACTTATGCACAAAACTGTAAAGATGCCTGAACAGACAGAGAGACAGTAAAGTTACGTCGGTATGGTTTTGACAAAAAATCCTTAGGACTATTAGGATCTTACCTGACAGATAGGCTGCAGACTGTTCATGTGAACAACGTTAAGTCAAACGGAACTAACGTCAAAATAGGCGTACCTCAGGGATCAATTCTAGGGCCTTTTCTCTTCTTGGTTTATGTTAATGACTTGCCTTGCATGATCGAGGCACAAGCTGGCATAGTAATGTTCGCGGATGATACATCACTTATATTCAAAGTAAATCGGCATAGTACAGATGCGAATAATGTTAATAATATTTTTAATGATATTTCAAATTGGTTTTCTACAAACAACCTATTGTTGAATGCAGAAAAGACTAAATGCGTTAAATTTACAATGTCCAATGTCAGACAAGCAAACGTCCATGTCGTGCTGGGTAGCCAAAGGTTAGAATTTGTAAATAACACTACCTTTTTAGGAATAACAATAGATTCTAAATTACAATGGGGTGACCATATCACCATTTTAGCTAATAAGCTTAGCTCTGCTGCATATGCTGTGAGACGGATTAGGCAGTTGACAGATGTAGCTACTGCTAGGCTAGTTTACTTTGGTTACTTCCATAGCTTGATGTCCTATGGAATACTACTTTGGGGAAATGCAGCAGATATAGAAACAATTTTTATATTACAAAAGAGGGCAGTCCGTGCCATTTATTGTTTAGGTAAAAGAGATTCTCTTAGGGAGCGATTTAAAGATATTAATATTTTAACTGTAGCTTCCCAATATATATTTGATAACATACTGTATGTCAGGAAAAATATATCTAGCTATACTAAAGTAAGTGACGTTACAGACAGAAATCTACGTAATAAAAATAAACTACTCCCTCCGTGTTATCGGCTTAGCAAGGTTAGTCATTCTTTCAAGGGGGAAGGTATACGCTTTTATAATAAATTGCCTGAATCGGTCCTTTGTATACCCGACAATAAATTTAAAACCTTTATAAAGACCACTTTATGTCAAAAAGCATATTATAAGACAGTTGATTACCTTAATGATAAAAGTGTCTGGCTTGAGCATGGTGCAGGCGCCTCCTAAAATGCCGTAATTGTAGCATATTTTGTACTTAGGCGACTATAATAATTTTTTTGTTGTATTATACACTCTTTTTGATTTTGACACGAGACCAATGTACATTCGTCCACATTTAGTCTTAAGAAAATGTGTAAATGAGTCGATTATTTGAAAAGAGTGACCGAGAGTTTTATTGCCAGGTTCTTTCTCTCGGTTCTACTTATTGCTTTGCGAATCTGGCAGTATATGTAAATATAGAAGCAATGACATTTTTTATTTTAAGTACTACTGACGTTTGTAAGAGCCATTTAGTGACCTATACAAATAAATAAATCATTTCATTTCATATAGGTGTGATGTATTTCTGTCTGTCTAACTTATCATGTTTGCAAAATTACACTCTATTAAAATACACGTAAAAATTGACACAGCAACCGACTTCAAACTACCGAAATGGGACCAAATAGTTGTCGGGATGGGACCAAATTGAAATGGGACCACTTAGGAAGTAGTAGCTTATAATTAAAAAAAAATCAAAATCGGTTCACCTAGTCCGAAAATATACGGTAACAAACATAAAAAAAAAACATTAAGTCTAATTGAGAACCTCCTCCTTGTTTGAATGTCGGTTGAAAATAAATATTTAGTTAACGATAAGGGTTCTTTATCGAATACGGTACCTAAAAGATGACAGCAGAAAAATAACAAACAACTTCTTGCTAACACAGTTAGTTACGTGAGACTTTGATGCAAAAGAAAGTGTAAAAACACAAAGTTTCAGCGCAATACAGTGTAATTGCAACTCGACTGAATAAAATGATAAGAGAAGTTGTTTACAGTTGCGGGTCGGGGAAAACATGAAATTAAATTGTGGTCTCGGACAACCGCGTTTGCATTTCAAGACTATTTTTTCGAACCATTTACCTTTTACAGTTATTACTGAGATAAATGTCGAGTGTTGGAATTGTATTATTAGTTTTGTTACCCTAAAAACAGGTATGTTGGGTCTCGATGGAGAAACTGTATTTGAAATTACAGTAATGCACTGTAATTTCAAATAAGGTTTTCAATTATAGTGCATTAAGTTTTAGAGTTGAGTAAACCATTTAATTACATTATAATGAAAATAGAACAGATAGATAGATAGATTATTTTCTAAACTGATATTATCAATTATTTACTATTGAATATCTAATTTATGCTTTCGATTGTAGGCACTTGGTGGAACTTATGGTAATACATTTTTGAAAAACTCACTTCCACACAATTCCAAAAATTTAAGTTTCAGTAAAATGTGTAACTAAAGCGAATAAACACCTCTACCTCTGATGATGCCATAAGGCGAAACCGGTCAGGGTTTACCAAAACTAAAAATATTAGGGGAATAGTGTACAAGTGAGTTTTTTTTTTCAAAAATGTATTAAGTACTATAGAATATCATTGGATATGTACATGTCAAGTTACACAAATATACAAAAATAAAAATATCACTCATACTCGTCCCGTGTCATTCCCGGTGCAATAGTGCCATGATGGTGGCAGCATTGCCCCGCTGGATGGCAATGGACAACCTTTGCACCAGGAAAGACCCAGAGCAAGAGTCACTTACCACCGAATACTGAAACGTCACTCAAATATTTCAGAGCTGTTTAAAGGCAAGCAGCACTTAAACTGTAAAGTCTCACGGAGATACTTATATCAATGTAATCATTATATACTCTTAGTATAAAACGCTTCCGCTGTCTGGCCGTCTCTATGTATGCTAAGATCTTTAAAACTATGCAACGGATTTTAATGCGGGTTTTAACAATGGATACATTGGTTTTCGAGGAAGGTTTTAGGAGATATACAATTTGTCAAGAGTGCGAAGCCGCAGGCGTTTGTTAGTTTCATATAAATTGGGAACGATTAATTATTATATGAAATTCACATTCTAAAATGAAACTCAATGAGGTTATGTTTTATCATTGAATAATAAACAAGTTCTTCTGAAAACTGGACACAGAAACATTCAAAGCAGCTAAAGCAGAGGGCATCAGGGAGTTGTGTGAGTAATTATTTTATCTTTTACCGACTAGTTTCTTACAAATGCAAAAGAAACCTGTAAATTACGTAATATTGTTGTGCTGTTAGACTCGCAAGTGTTTCCTTCACTCGTTCTGTTACGTTGCAGAACTTTAATTAAATACAGCCAAGTAACCTGAAGTTTCAAACCACGCATCGAGTACAGGGTTCCGTAGGTGTAGATTTTAGACATGATTTTTATTTACAATCCGAACGATCCGGAGAGACAGTCATGCACTTTTATTATTGCACATAGAACATTCCCTAATGTCATTAGTTATGTCTCAATGATTTAAGCTTTAAACACACTGGTCCTTCACATACGACGTATGCCACGCGACGTGTTAAACAGCGACATACTGGTCCTACGTCTTACAACGTTTGATGTTTAGGTTATCTACGCGTTATGACACTTTAAACGTGTGTGACAGCGTCGTACGCTTGGGATAGCATGGGAACACGCGAATCTGCCGCGGTGACGCGTGAGACAACTTGGTGAATGACCAGTGTGTTTGTTACCATACAAATTGTATAGGCCAGATCCTGTGCAGGTGACATAATGCGTGGTGTACGTCGCATGTGAAGGATGAGTTTGCCTGTTCCTTGATTCTT
The DNA here is from genome assembly GCA_963556515.1 of Nudaria mundana. Lineage (NCBI taxonomy): Eukaryota > Metazoa > Arthropoda > Insecta > Lepidoptera > Erebidae > Nudaria > Nudaria mundana. The sequence continues at coordinate 7,533,888 of OY748306.1, forward strand.
GCTATTTAAATTATTTATTGGAGTTTGCCGGGCTGGTCTTGAAGAAACGGAGTCACGGTATACCTACTTCCTCACATAGCTGATTTAACTACTTCGGTGGCGTCGACAGTAGTGCATCGGCTTTCGATTCCCGGGTCGAATCAATATTTGTGTGATCCACAAATGTTTGTTGGGTGGTTTTCTATGTATGTACGGGAATATCCCATAAAAAGACTGTTTGTATGGTAAAAGAAACTGCTATATTGCAAATAATTAACAATCTGTCCTAAATCTAACTATGCGTAAAATGATAGTATGCGAGAACGTGTAGTCGATGTGAAGACTAATCACGAACTGGTTTTACAATAATTTAATTCTAATGCAATTACGTACAAAATAATCAGGTCAGCAAATACTGCTGACTCTACAATTCTACATGTACGGTTTGCCCGTACAATGTATAATAATGTATTTAGCAAGCTTATAGCTTAGTTTGAGCTAGATGACGTAGTATGATAATGTCATAAAAAATGTATACAAAAATCGAACGAGGCAAATCCTAAGTACCCGAAAACGGCAATAGCCCACATACGAAATGTGGGCGTAACAAACACCTCAATCTACCCTTTGGGACTAAGCCGTGATTATGTATGAGTGTATACATTTTTCAGTTACAATTTTATTACATCTATCTATCTATATATAGAAATGGGGAATGTCCCCCTTAGCTCTCGAGAACTGCTTATCCTCCAATGATGGTTGACCCCTCTAGCCCTCGATCTGGAGGCAAGCCAAAAAATCGAAAATTTGCCTTAACCCTAAGGGGTCAAAAGTTATAGGCCAAAACCTATGGCGTGGTGCGGCGCGAAGCACCGCGCAAGACACCGTACTAGTGTTCATAGAAATATGTTACGTCTCTTGCTATTCAAAACGAAGAATATAGATTTAAGAACCATTTAACCATTTTTATGAGGACCGTAAAATAGATGGACCCGTATAAAATATTAGGAATGTGTACAATATAAAGGTGGTATATAAAATACAAAATGATAACAATATACGCGGGCTTTATATAAAGATGTAAACGTTTACACGTCCACGATAAAAGTTTTATATTGTTTAAGATGATGTTTTATCTCTGATAACGTTGAGCACTTTTAGGTACTACTAATATGATAAAAATAATTTAAAAAATGTCACAAAAAGTTAAATTTAATCCCCCAACACTACTGAGTGAGAAGAGATAACTTAATATTTATCTAGCTTGTTTTGTATCATAGTTCTAGAGAAAGTCTATACCTGCGTGGACTTTCTTTCGCCCGATTAAAGATATAGATAGAATAAGAGCTAGCAACTACCAGATTTACGTCATGGTGTATAAGGTTTTAACCTAATCCCATCATCTTATTTTCGATCTCGTACAACACGTGCCGGGCAGAGATGCCACCCGTATACTATGTATAGAATCTTCGCAAGAACTGAGCGTTTCAAGAGATCGTTCCTCTGTAGAACGATCGAGACATGGAACACCCTGCCCGCACACGTATTTCTACGTATTCCTACTTACAACCCAGGGTTCTTCAAGCGGAGCGTGAAGAGGCCACTAGGTTGCCAAGTTGAATCTTAATAGTAAATGTTGCGAACTGTGAGAGTCGCCCACAATCGCCAGACGTCACAACGGATTTCCATCATGGGGGGCGATGTCTATTTGGCGACCTGATTTAAAAAAAAATACGTAAGTCTGGCTAAAATATAACAAGGGAGTTCAATAGTTTTTTTTAAGTCTGCGGCCTAAGCCGCGGCCGCTCCTACGTCCATTACCGAGCGCCTCTGGTTCGCATACAAATAATTTCCAGTGGCGACCGGCCGGGAGTTCAATAGCAAAACATTTATACTAATTACATTCTTTCTGGAAGTTGTGAGGTTCCCCTGATTGATAAATTAGAAACATTGCGCAAGCAACTTTTCATTATGTAAGAGAACCTATTACCGAAATAAGTAATATATTAAGTATATTGTGCTCAAGACCTAAAACTCTATTCCCAAACAACCTATATTATTCTACAATTTTATAACACAGAAGTGATAGAATCTAGAATTCTAATACTTGTAAAAATCCTTCAAAACGCAGATCAATTAACATCCTAACGATTTAGGTGAACGTATTTACTTGGAAACTCACTAACCTGACTTAGAGAGCACTCGTTACCCTCTTCAGAGATATTGGACTCGAGCGATATTAAAAATGTGAATTCTATACAACCCTCTATTTGAACATTACTTCAAACCGTGGTGGAAATGCATCCGAATTTAATACGGGAATTTGATCTAAGCTGGAAGTTATGAACCGAGGGAATGATCTTTCTTTCTGATGATAGTTTCTACATAATATCATGCTTGTTTTGCTTTGAATTCCACTTTCTTGGCCCCTTTATTTATTTCGATTTCCTGTCATGTTTTCATACTCGCCGGTTATGCGTAGGTACTTAACCATGCCCTTTTAAAGGTTCCGTAACCAAAGGGTAAAACGGGATCCCTATTACTGAGTCTTCGACGTCCGTCCGTCCGTCTGTCTTGGGCCGTGATAGTTAGAAAGCTGAAATTTTCACAGATGATGTAACATGTTGTCTCTTTTCGATTTTCTTGCCGTTCTTTGTGTGCAAGTCTGACCCACACTTGGCCGGTTTTTTCAAGACATCTGCACTTTGGTCGTTATCAGTGTGTCCAGTCACACATGCTTTATTGGATATCTGTGTGTCGGTCTCCTTTCATCATTCTTATCTCCTTTTTTTTTAATTTCGCGAGACCGCGGCCGCTGCCATGTCCATTGCTGCGGGCGTCTCCGGTGACCCCAGAAGGTATTTCCCGTGGCGCCCGGCGGACTTTGGCCAGCCGTGTGGCCTCTTCGGGGGTTTGGTCGGAATGAAAATCCCGCGTCGTTGGGGTTGGGTGCTATCCCGCGTTGGTGAGTGAATCTGCTTGCTTGCTGTGGGGAAAAGGTCCCGCAGCACGCAACCCTTCTAGCCTGCTTCTGTAAGGACGGCGGGTGGCTAACCCGCCGTCCTCAGGCCCCGATCATGGAGGTCGATGGTCTTGAGCGTAGATGAGTCTGCGGCGCCCTGGCCGCTGACTGCGAAACTCAGCGGGTACGCTGCCTCTCCCTCTCGGCCGCCTCCTTCGCGAGCATGACTTGCTCGCAGAAGGACCCGGCCGCGTACCACCTACTCGCGCTGGAGACCATGGCTTTGAGCATGGTTTCCACGCCCAGACCCACTACGAGGTCCCGGCGCTGACTCGCCCACGCTGAGCTGACCTGACGCTGACCAACTTGTGGAGTGCGGTGTCGTCGTCGGAAACCTCACTGATGTGTGGTGTGACCTCACGATGGACGCGAAACAGATAGCTACCGAAGCATCCACGACACGTGAGGTCACCATGCCGCCTCTGCAGCCACTCGTCCATGATCAGTCTCACCGCCACGATGACGGTAGTTCCCCACTTTGGTTGCTCGAGTCGCACCCTCCAAGTCTCCATGAGATCCTGGCGGAGTTAGGACCGCTGGTCCTCGATTTCTCGAGTTTCTTCTTATCTTCTTGTCCAAACTGACACACACACTTTGTCTATCAAGATAGCTTCTGTATTAAGATTTTAGGTTACCATATATGTACAAGAATATTATACAAGTCCTTATCCATTGTTTTACAGTGACATATTACGTATAAATACAAAACCGCTGAACGGCCCAAACCAATATGTGCCCATATAATAGCTATGAATAAATAAAAACCAACACAAAACATAATGTGAAATGAATGGCTCCCCGCGTCACGTGACGTATGGCGCAGCCCAAATGAATAATTTAACCATTACTAGGTCTTCCAATTTCCTGAACTGAATTAATGTTTACTTTTTATTACGTTTGTATTAAGTTCTAGGTATAGGTAAAATTACCTACCAGCACAATAATTACAATATCTTGCGGGATAAAATAACTTTATTTTGTTAATGATCAGCCTCAAAAATTCCATAAGCATTTAAGAAAGCAGAAGTTGAGGGCCATATTGCGTACTGTGAGAGTCGCCACAATGGCCAGACGTTGCAACGGCTTTCCATCAGACGGGTGCCGTCAATTTGACGAACCAGATATAAAAAAGCTTGAAAATCAGCCTATCGCTGCCCACTGATGCATCTCCAATTGGTTTCAAATGATGGCTCCATTGCCACCTGCATTGAGCGTAACCCAGCGCTTTTCACTAGGACATCAGTTCCCGCCGGCGCGATGAATACCTCCGGGATCGCACCAGCAATGGACGTTGGGACGCCCGCGGCTTTAAAAAAACTCAACGGTTCATCTGGTAGGTGGCTATCCCACACTAGGATTGCTATAGTTTCCACTCAAGAATTCTTTTGACCCATCAACAGTCTGATCTTCGTGCTATGTGGCCGCTTACAAACACTTCAGCTGGCTGATCCTTCGGATGTGTTATGTAGTTTAACTTGTGATCTTCTATTTACAAGTGAATAGACAATTCGTCAATAATCATGAACAATTGATTGAGTTTAATCATTTCCATAACATACTCTATTGGTCTAATAATGTTGAGACTTGAGACTTATTTTCTTATAAACAAGACGCGCGTAAGTCAAACTACACTTCAAGTTTTTTTTTAATAAATATAAATATATAAATATGTTAGGACAATTCACACAACGCCATCTAGTCTCAAACTAAGCACAGCTTGTGATATGAGTGATAGATAAACTGATATAAATACTTATATACATTGTTTTTGTAAATACATATATATTATACATAGGAAACACCGAGACTTCGGTACAAACGTATGTGTCATCACACAAAGTTTGTCCCGATCGGGAATCGAACCCGAGACTCCGGCTTCGAAAGCGGATGCCCGTACCAACCACGCCACCGAGTCAGTCATTCATTGTAATTATTGCAACGGACTTTTGGGCCTTTACTTTATATAAATGTCTCTTATGTAAAGAACTAAAAACTGGGATGTTTTGTTCAGGCCACATTATTTCATCAGTAAATACACCTTGTCACAGATATAAGAATACTATACTAGTACTAGTGACCTTGTGCATATTGACTTTCATTTCAATGATCGTTATAAAACCTGTAATCCTCTCGAATAGGTTTAGGTTAAGTATGTCCTATACCTATTCATAGTCACGAAGTTCCCATTTTACATTCACATTGCCTATTAATACGCTTAATTAGAACGGTTATTAAGTGCTTTGGGAGTATATTCTCATTAGGTATTTGCTCTTGCTTAATGGCGAACGTAGTATTATTAATGCAGAATTATGAACCATAAATCCTGGGTCAATATTCATGCAGTAATGATTCTAGACGAGGCAAAGAGTATGTGTGCACCCTCATTACTATGCATCAACATAATACACATATGGTAGGTACTCTAATAATATGTTTTATATTATTCTAGCAGACGCTCGTGGCTCGCGGACATATTGTTGTACTAGAACCTTCCTCGAGAACCCCTCTATCTATTTGTGAAAGTAGTGTGAAAATTGGTGCTGTTGTTTATCGCGAACAGACAGACAGACGCTGCGGAGTGCTTTGTTTTATAATATGTAGTAAAGAGTTGTGGAAAACATAATGAAGAGATGGACAGGCATAGTAGCTAATTACCGTGGCTTGGCTCGTGCGATATAGTTTTCTTCTTTTACATTACTTTTTTTTTTACCTTCACGGCCGCTCTCACGTCTGTTGCCGGGCGTCTCTGGTGCCCTCTGGTCTCGGCGGGGGGTACACATTACCTGGTTATAAAGTAGCATTAAAGGATAATGTGGCTACTTGAGTAAAATAATTTAAGAAATCGGTTGTGTAGTCTTATAGCCTGTATGTAAATGCAAATAAACAAACAATCAAATCAATGCTCCTTTATAGATGTAATGGTGGAATTTAGATTGCGATTACAGAATGCAAATTTACTACCTTACTGTTCGGTTAAAATTCCTCAAAACTAAGTTCTGTAAGAAAGCGTTAAGCTGTCAATTCTCTGATAAAAGTAGAAAGATTTAACCAAAACCTTTCGCGTAACAGTTACGCAACAATCTCTCCTAAACTTTTCCAATATCAACTTAAATTTTGATTGAACGAGTTCTTGAACATATTCGCTAGAATCTGTACGAAGCATGAACAAACTTCTTGTATACCACAGGCAAAGAAATGAGCAAGCACTTAGTTAGATCACTACATATTACAAAACGGTGTCTGTCTGTCTGTTCGCGATAAACTCAAAAACTGCTGTACCGATTTTCATGGTGCTTTCACTTATGTATGACGACGTACGTAGGAACTTAGGCAGAGTCCCAGAGTCTTGTCGGTCTGTCCGCAGGCTTACTATAAGTACCTAGGTACTAGGATAAACAGAACAATATAAGCATAATACACTAAAGTTAATTTAATATTAACTAGTGAACAAGTCGTAGAAACTACACCAATTCATAGAAATTGCGAGTTGTAAGGGACTGGTCGTTAAGCAACTAAATCCTTTACAACTTAGCCTAAGGCTGCCCTTGACAAGTACTAAGTTTAGTACATAACATTATGTGACCGGCCTACACAGCAAGGGATGCCTGCGGGTATAATATATTAGTTATAAAGTAAACTCAAATATTATACTCTATCATCATCCACCGAACCTTTTTTCCCAAAGCACGGCCCCAAGGGGTCGGCTTTCCAGTCTAACTGCGATTAGGCTGAACTTCGATATTTTCCCAATGTCTCAATGTCTTAAGAAATGGTCACCCATCCTAAAACTGGCCTGACTAAATGTTGCTAAACCTTTGCTTAAACAACTGCTTCGGTGACGTGGTCGGTAGTGTATCAGCTTTCGACTCCGGAATCTCGGGTTCGATTCCCCGGGTTGAATATTATTATTTGCAATGTGTTAGCATTGCCGGTTACCACTAGACCACTAGTTCCTCCCTACATACATATACATCATATTACGTTTGCTCAGTAAATAATTATGACGAGGTTGACATGCTTTATTAGATTTACTACAAAAGCCTCGAAAAACTAGTTAGGTTAGGTTAGGTTAGGTTAGCCATACCTACAGTTTTTTTTAAATGTTGATATTTTCGTTTTATCTGTAGCCATTTAAAACGCTCGACACTTATTACGAGGAACCAACAAAAAATAAAGCTAATTGTACATGTGCAGGTAAGGTTACCTTAGGCCACATATATCTCCCGTATGGGCGGCGAGGTTGACGGCCAACAACTCAACGCTCCTCAATAGTCCGTTGAGGACCTTGGCCGTCAACACTGGGAGGTTTCCGACGACGACACCACACTCCACACGTTGGTGGAGTGCTCAGCGTGGGCGAGTCAGGACCGTGGCGTAGATACCCTCTCTCTGGAAACCATGCTTCAAGCCATGGTCTCCAGCGGGACCGGGTGGAACGCGGCCGTGTCCTTCTGCGAGCAGGTCATGCTTGCGAAGGAGGCGGCCGAGAGGGAGAGGGAGCGTACCCTCCCCGCCGAGTTCCAAAGTCAGTGGCGAGGGCACCGCAGACTCATCTACGCCCAAGATCATCGACCTCCATGATCGGGGCCTGAGAACGGCGGGATAGCCACCCGCCGTCCTTACAGAAGCAGGCTAGAAGGGTTGCGTACTGCGGGGCCTTTTCCCCACAGCACGCAACCAGATTCACTCACCGACGCGGGATAAAACCCTACCCCAACGACGTGGGATTCTCATCTCGACCAAACTCCCGTAGAGACCACAGAGGTGGTCAAAGTCCGCCTGGCGCCACTGGAAATACCTTCTGCGTGTGCACCAGAGACACACCGGCCACTGGCCGCGGAATTTAAAAAAAAAAGGCCACATATATATTTATAGGGCCCCTTAGCACCTTTACTACACATTTTAAAACAAACGTGTAAACACGTCAAAGGTTATTTATTGTAAATTGGTCACTAGTCAAATACAGTAAAGCATTTACAATTAATATTTACATTCATAAAAATCTTAAAACTAAATTAGCAACTAGGTATAATAGAATATGAAATTAATACCAATTTTATTTCTAGTTTTAAAAAAAGTGTAAAAAGTTTGGCCCCGCGGTAGGGTGCCCATCATGGCGGCGGCATTCCCGCGCTGTATGGCGATGCTTATCCGCTGCGCGAGAAAGCCGCCGGCATGTAAGTCTCCTGTTACCTCCCTGAGCCGTTTGCTGATCTCCTGGAAAAGCGAGTGCGCACCCGGGCCCCACGGACGGTCTCAACACCAAATGCGACAAAGTCGTATTGAGTGCCGAGACAACTGTAATTGCCCACCTTTGAGCGCTCACGTATTGCCGGAAGATAGGTCGCAGCTAGTTTGTCGGTACACGTGGCGTCCCACACTAGTGGGCGACCCATCCTCCATGGTATCATGGACATCCCGTCAGGTCTCTTACCATCGTCCCGTGCAATGTGCTGGGGCTCTTGAATCGCAGGGACGTTTAAACTGACGAGACACCGTCGCAGGATGTCGTTGATCGCGGCATGGCGGGACAGGCGGCCAGCACTCGAAGAGCAGGCAAGTCCATGGTGACCTAGGCGATCCACACTCGCTCCACAAGAAGCACAACTATGTTCTACACAAACCTCGGCCCCCAGCCGGAGATCGATGGCGAGTCGGAGAGTGTTGTGTTCAATGAAAGTACCAGTGTTGGGGGATGGGTAGACATGGAGCCAGTGTCCAGATTCCTGTCTTGACACTGCTTCCAGCCTGGCGCGATTTTTTAAAGATGACGAGGTATCAATGAGGGTTTGTAAAATATGATGGCATGAAAGGTTATCCCAGGCCTTCTGATTTTTGAGAGTGGGAGGGAAATTTGAACTCGGTCCAGCTAGCCAGGCAGTTTCAGCCTCGACCAAGCTCGCAATCTCACAGTTTGTAGCCACGGGGGCTTTAAGGATTTTTCCTGCGAGGTCAGACGAGCTATGGATTGAGGACAGAAATGCTGGCAGTGCTACAGTAGAGATTTTTCGGGTTCCCAGGCCACCATGCCTTATTGGTAGGGAGACTTGGGTACATGCCTGCTCGCTTAGTCTGATATTTATGATAGCTTGAATTTGGAATTTTATTATATTGTCCAAGTCTTGGGTTAGATCGGGAAATTTCCACACTGGGCAGCAGCGGAGCAGGTACGTGAATTTAGGAACAAATGACAAAAAGTGTATTTGATTAGTGACTATTTGTGTGTGAGTATAGTATAGTATAGTACAGTATAGATTAGTATTTGTTATGCTTTAAGTGTAAACTGCCGTTTGAAATGAACTCACAGTACAAAAGTGATATAAAATGGAATATTTCAGTGTTCTTTTGTAACTTATTTGAATTTACTGCGATGTCTGCTAACGCATTGTTGCTTTGACTGCATCGAAAGTTAACCTTTCCACTTCCGCTTTGTTATAACTGTATTCTATTTAAACTTATAAAGATAGAGAACCTTTATAAACCCAGTTTACCCTTAACGTTTGTTTTTGTTTTGTTTCCTACCCAAAGAGTAAAACGGGAACACCATTACTGAGACTTCGCTGTCCGTCCGTCGGTCTGTCTTGGGCTGTACCTCATGAACCGTGATAGTTAGAATGTTGAAATTTTTACAGATGACGTATTGCTGTTGCCTCTAATATAGAGACTATAATGTGTGTCTACGAAAACTATGCATGGCCCGATACTCACTTCGCCGGTTTTTTTTTATTTGGGGTGTTACAAAGTTCGCCGGGACAGCTACTACTAGTGGCTCTGTGAACAGTAGACCTCGCGTTATTTTCTCCCCCAATCGAAAAATCCCTTCGACAAAAGTTGCGCCTTGCAACAAAGAAAACTTGTGCCAAATTTAATGAAAATCGGCTGAAAAATGCATTTTCCCCCCATTTCTCCCCCATTTCCCCCCCAATCGAAAAATCCCTTGGACAAAAGTTGCGCCTTGCAACAAAGAACACTTGTGCCAAATTTCATGAAAATCGGCTGCAAAATACGGTCTGTAGACCGGAACACACACATACCAACAACGCCAAATCGGCCAGTCCTCGAGTTAAAACTGAGACGCTTCGGTCGATTCGCTCGCTCGCTCGGTCAATTAATATAATATCCCACCAAAAACTGTAAGAAGCTGTCAGAGCTAATGAAGAGCCAAGCTCAGAAGTCTTTACCTAACGTTCAGAATTATTATACCTATGTTCAGAATTTTCACAGTTGTCATGCTTCAATTATTTTCTCAGCGGTGGTATTGTATGTCTGTTTGTGTTTATTGGTTCAATATGTACCTACGTATGGACAGTGTGAGGAAACAAACAATGCTTGTCTTGTGTTCCAAGAGCGCAATACACCCCAATATTGATGAAATTAAAACGAACTTGTGACAGAACACTATGGCACTTATGCCTTACGTGATTAGGATCACGTAAAAATACACGTCAAAAATTGACACAGCAGCCGACTTCAAACTACCAAAATGGGACCAAATTGAAATGGGACCAAATTGAAATGGGACCAAATAGTAATTGGAATGGGCCCAAATAGTTGACGGAATGGGACCAAATTGAAATGGGACCAAATAGTTGTCGGAATGGGACCAAATAGTAATTGGAATGGGACCAAATTGAAATGGGACCAAATAGTTGACGGAATGGGACCAAATTGAAATGGGACCAAATAGTTGTCGGAATGGGACCAAATTGAAATGGGACCAAATAGTTGTCGGAATGGAACCAAATTGGAAAAAAAAAATCAAAATCGGTTCACCCAGTCCGAAGATATGAGGTAACAAATATAAAAAAAACCTCGTCCTTTTTTGGAGACTACCTCGGTGGCACAATGGTACTATGTACGGACTGCCACGCTCGAGGTCTCGGGTTCGATTCCCGGGTCTGGTGGATAATGTATAATTCTCTTTAGAATTTTACCCAGATAATTATCCCAGAGTCTGGAACTTGTGCCCGGTAAATGGCAATAGGCTCGCCCCCTATTACATGGGACCTAACGTAGCTGGCGAGATGGAGGTGTGTTTGCACACCTCTGCCTACCCCTTCGGAGAAAAAGGCGTGATGCTATGTTTATGTTTATGTTCCTTTTTTGGAAGTCGGTTGAAAATACTTACGCTAACATTATCTATGTATATATAGAAAACGTGAATGTAATTTTTGTCCCCCCTTAGCTCTCGAGAACTGCTTATGCTACAATGATGGTTGACTCCTCTATGGATAGCCCTCGATCTGGAGGCAAGTCAAAAAATCGAAAATTTGACCTAGCCCTAAGGGGTCAAAAGTTAGAGGCGCGAAGCACCGCGCAAGACACCGTACTTGTTTAAAAGAAAAATAAATACTTTTATCAAATATCAGAGAGTTAGACTGTTCTCCGTGTCTGGGAAAGGCCGCTGGTTCGATTCGAATAAGTTTTTAACGGACTTCAAGAAAACTAAGAGTGTTTTTGATGTGTTTTTTTTATATGATGTTTATACGCATAGATATCGATAAAATATAGCTATATGGGTTGTGCAGGTCATTTGGTTTGACGGAAAATATCATTAAATTCACCCGAATCGCTGTTTAGACTGGAAAGCCGACCCCAACTGCGTTGGGAAAGGCCCTGGTGGATGATGATGAGACATCGATAAATACTATACATATAATACGTACGATAAAATAAATATTTTTACTAGTCTATCTATAAACTTACTACTGGTGTGGTAAAAATGGAATATGTATTCTCTATATATTAAATATCTATGGAATATCTATTTGAAAATACACACACACATATCACGCCTATATCCCCGAAGGAGTAGGCAGAGGTGCATTACACACCCACGATATGCCAGTATTTTTAGTCCCACTTAATAGGGGGCAAGCCTATTGCCGTCACCGGGCACATTTATAATGGGTTATGTCCAAAATGGCCGAATGAATTTAATAAAAAGTAGCAGCTATATTGAAATTAAAAAAAAAAAATTAAACCAGTTGCCTTGCGATGAAATGTTGATGAAAGGCAGCAATATCTTACGTGCCATCCGCTATGGCACAGCGAATTAAAGTCCTGGGCGTCTCGGACGAAGAATTTTATAAATACAAGTTATATAATACTAGCTGATAACCGCGTCTCCGCCCGCGTGATATAGTTTCTTCGTTCCCAATTGCTACGGGAACATATAACCAAGATAAACAGTAGCCCCATAGCACTCAGGGATAATGTAGCTACATGTTAGTCAAAGAATTCTTAAAATCGGTTCATTAGTTCCCGAGTCTACTCGTATTTAAGTAAACAAACAATCAGGCCTTTCTCTTTGTAATTAGTAGGTAGAATACAACACATTAATTTCATAAACAAGTAATTTCATATTCACTACTAAAAGCCTAGCCGAGTCACCTTTTGCCCTATTCCCTCTGAACTAAAGCAAACCAACCCCTTTTGTACGGTCAGCGAAGGCTGTTACCTGACGCTGATTACAGCTTCCCAACACTTTGTAATCACGACACAATTAGCCAACGTCCATTAATAAACGAAAAAATAATAATTTTAGCTTTGAAAAGATTTTATAAGATACTAGCTGACCCGGCAAACGTTGTTTTGCCATGTATTTCTAGGAAACATTTTTTCAGTTCAATAAAAATAACTATCTACTACAAGTGTGCGGGGATTTACTTATAATCGAAAGCGTTGTAGACAATGAAATCGCGATGGAAAAATAAGGGTTGATCGTAGAGGGATGAAAATTCAGGGTTGTATGTATTTTCTAATGCTGTATCATAAAAAAAAATAAAAATTTAGCTAAAAATTAAAAATAAATATTTAGGGGTGGACTACCCTTAATAGGGGGATGAAAAATAGAGGTTGTCTGATTCTCAGACCTACCCAATATGCACACAAAATTTCATGAGAATCGGTCAAGCCGTTTCGGAGGAGTTTTACTACAAACACCGTGACACGTCTCCAAGTCTCACGCGCCAGCTCGGCGACAAGCTCGTAGTATATATACGAATGACACAGGTCATTAACTCTCTTGTGTATATCCAGGCGAGTTGCTGTCTAACTTACAGCACCTGCCTCGGACCTGAAGCCTGTAACCTATACTAAACTAAATACCTAACGTTATCTAGAATCATCTACCATCCACGACCCCTTTAGCCGTGGCAGTATAACTTGTAATCTGTAATCTCGAACATTATATAGGTATATAAATATAAAATCATACTAAGTGTTCTTATTTATTACTATTCAGTGCAAAGCACCTAATCTGGTAGGGAAGAAAGCTATCTTCGTTACATTCTCTATTTTGAAATTTGTTTTTTAATTGAAAGATAATGCTTTTCGAGTGGTTCCATTTTAGTTTGGTCCCATACCGATAATTGGAAGTAGGTATTTATTTTAATTAAGCAACATTGACATATTTTTATTTGCCGACTGGGAAGGTTCCCAGAATGCTGGCTGTGTTGCCACGTTGGATGGCGATACTTATTCTTTGGGTCAGAAAATAGCCAGCCTTCTGGTCCTGAGAAGCATCGATTTTTTTATTTTTTTTTAAAGTTGGTTTTTTTTTGTCAATATTTGACGTTTTTTTTTCATTGTCTATTAACTCGGTCGTTGTAATGTCGTTGCATGCAATGTAATTAACCCAGTGAGCGAAGCGTCAGTTAGAAATTGGACATTTGCATTCGTCCGTCTGTCAGTCTGTATGTGTGTTCCGGGCTAGTAGCCACAGTTTTTATTCGATCTTTACGAAACTTGGCACAAGTGTACCATGATTTAATACAATTTTTTCATAGTGGATTGGATTTGGGGGAAAATAGGGTAAATAAGGTCAAATAACATTTTAATGTTTTTCTGGGCTAACGGTCCAATTTTTTATCCGATATCCATGACACTTGACACAAGTATGAGTATACTTGAGTATGAATTATTTTTTCCCAGTCGAAAGCTAAAATGAGATACCAAAAACAAGAAAAAATCAGTCGCTAAAAGTCGTTAAAAAATTTAAAACTAACCAACCATTTTAAATAATGCAATAAAAACAAAAAGTAGTAAAACATTAAAAATATCTATTTCGGTCCAAATGTTATATGAAATCTGTACTCGTACGTCACTTTGCTACCCAATTAGTCCCGACACCTCCCTAAAACTTTGCAAGTCGCTGCTGAAACCAACTATCGTTTGCTCGCTTTGTATGCAACCGGACAAAGCCAGTAGACTTTGTTCATAATTAGCAGGCTTGGACAGTTGCATTGTCTCTATTTGTTTATTTGATTTAAAAAAATATTAACTTTGTTTTTAAAAGCTTTTGTCGTAACTTTATGGCACCGAACGAATAATGACCAGAAATTAGTTTTTAAAATACAAGAATTTCAGATGACTGAACTTAAATAATTTTTCCCTTACATTTCAATAACTCAGATGTTCTTAAATGAGAGATTAGATCAAAGCGAAAACTTGTAATTTTTGATAAGAAACCAGAAAGTAAAATGGAGAAAAAATGGAGTTAATTAAAGGTTCTATTGAGCCGTGATGTAAATTAGAAAGTTCGGAGCTCTTCGTAGCACCGGTTTGCCTCTTTATTAATTAATAGCTTCACGTAAAACAACCTATAGATATATATTTCCTCGAAGCCTCCAGCGACGTTGGCAATTTTGTAAGGAGCCGAAATTAGCAATGAATGCAATATTCAAAAATTCAGCACTCTTCTTCTTTCAGCTCTATACTGTAAGGTACATAAACATAAAACCTTTAATATTGAATAAAATCAGGCGTTACCTGGCGAAAGTCCATGATAAAACAATGGAAAATTGATGTTGAAATTTAGATGATTGCAATGATTTCGCTAACTAGAAGACATGTTAAACGTCGACCAAGAAGCCAAGCCAAGGCTGTTTCTTTGAGATAGTCTTAATAATGCCTCGTGAGTAGGCGAAACATATGTCGACGTTTAACATGTCTTCTAGTTAGTGCAATTATCTAATACAATTATTATATTTTTTTTAAAACCTTTATGCTATTTTTTCAAAAATTTACAACTGTCTAGAAAAATACGTAAAGGAAAAAGTCATTCAGTGTGATTTAGTTAAATAACTTAGATATTGGTTTCAATTGTGTTTACTTGGATAAATAGTGTTCATTAACCATGTATATCGTCGTCTTATAAGTTTAAATATGTTTATAACTTATTGCTAGGATCTTACCGAATTTAAGTATGTAAAAGGAAATACATCGTTAGGTGATTGGTGAGCGTTGACATGTCGAAAAGATGGCCTCCCTAAACGTACAACTATGTCGCAAGTCTCAGTCGCCTGCAATTTATCACACGAGTGCTTAGTATTAGATCTCGCGAGTTCTAGAGTTAGCCGAAATAACACCACCCCTTATAATAGGTACAGCCCTTACTTTTACTTTACCTTAGCAAGTCATACAATCTTTACCTCATCATCCACCGAGTCTTTTCCCAACCCTGTGGCTGAACTTCGATAAGCAGCTTCGGGAAGCGATTGTCATATGACATTCACAACCCAATTCGTCGTCACCCATCTAGCTAGCCAGTATCGAGGTTACATAACTTAATTTATCGCTTGGTTATAAATTTGTAGCTAACTCGTAAAATATATAGGTGTGGCGTTGTATATTTCAAAAAGTATCGAAACAGTTTTAAAATATCCCAATACTTTGTAAGCTCCATACAATAGAATACTGATATAGCTGTACTAAACTTAAAACAGTAGAGATCGTATGTCTGTACATTTAAAAATAATAACCAACAATATTGTGTGGGTAAAATTAGATGTGAAATAAAACAAGTTTTTATATTCCTAAATACTTTGTCTACGTAACTGTATTGTTTTGTTAATACAAAATACTAAAACCAGGTTAATTGGTTAGTTGTATATCCATCATTATTCACCGAGCCTTTTCCCAACTCAGTTGGGGTCGGCTTTCCAGTCTAACTGCGATTCGGCTGAACTTCGATATTTTCCGTGAAGCGACTGCCATCTGACCTTCACAACCCATGGGCGATATCGAAGTTCTGCAGTTAGACCGGTCGGATTTTTGATTTAGGGCTCCAACTACCCCTAACGACTGCCATAGATGTTAGTATGACAACCGGGACCGACGGCTTAACGTGCTCTCCGAGGCACGGAGGGGTCTCAATGTCTTAAGAAATGGTCACCCATCCTAAGACCGGCCTGAGTCGATGTTGCTTAACCTTTGCAATGTGTTAACATTGTCGGTTACCACTAGACCACGAGCCCCTCTCGTTAGTTGTATATCCTTATAACCTGAAAATGTTGCTCAATTATGTTTTAAACCGATTTAGTACCTAGTACTATATCCTAAAGTAAGAATTTAAAAATAAAGTACTGTCAATGCACAAACAACCTGTGAAAAAGTTCTGTCCACCTACGAGTTAAACTTTCGCGTTTTGAACTCATTATAAACATAAGGCAAACGGGTCTTTTACGCGATTATTGAGATACGTACGACGTTTCGACCCTATTGCAAGACGTGGGCACGGGTTGACAGGGTTTACAACCGACTTTCTAAAAAAGAAGGAGGTTCTCAATTCGACTGTATGTTTTTTTTATATTTGTTACCTCATATCTCTGGACTGAGTGAACCGATTTTTTTTAATATGTAATATAATATATTGGGAAGCTGGGGAAGCTGGTGATGCACTTCTGAGGGAGCTAACAGCTCTAGTCAACCTCATGCTCTCAGGCAATGTGGACAGTGGCATCACAGATATTTTGTATGGGGCCAATTTATGTGCCCTTAACAAGAAGGATGGTGGCATTCGTCCCATTGCCGTAGGTAGCTATTTGCGGCGTTTGGCAGCCAAAATTTGTTGTCGTTTTTATAGTACGGAGCTTACTACCAAATTTCAGCCCTTTCAATTAGGTTTTGGTTCAAAAGGAGGTTGTGAGGCCGCAATCCATGCGCTTGCAACATACCTTGACAGTAGCGAAGATGGAGAGGTCATCTTGAAAGTTGACCTGAAAAACGCCTTCAACTCTGTAAACAGGGACACCTTGCTGACACAGACCAAATTAGAAACCCCCAAAATATTTAATTTTCTTTGGCAATGCTATAGTCAGCCAACAAAATTAATCTATAAAGACCACCTTTTGAATTTAGCCGTTGGATGTCAGCAAGGTGATCCGTTGGGACCAGTCATCTTCAGTTTGGCCATTAACCCAATAATTCAAAAAATAAAATCCAAATTTAACATTTGGTATCTAGACGACGGGACTTTAGGGGGAAAAGTAGAGACAGTTTTACAAGATTTAGCCCTAATAAAGAACGAGTTTCAGTCAATTGGTTTAGAACTGAACCCGAATAAATGTGAGATTTTTATATCTGAAAACACAGATAAATTAACAACAATCTCCAAATTCAACTGTCTGGCCCCCAACATAAAAGTTTTGGACAAAACTTCTTTACGCCTCCTAGGGTCCCCGATTTTAGAAGATGGCTTTTCCACTTTTATCGATGAAAAAATTCAAAATTTTGATCAGGTTATTGATAGTCTATGTAATATCAGTATTCATTCAGCTTTCACTATTCTTCGTTTTTGTCTTTTCGTTCCCAAATTTACACATGCCCTCCGTTCAGGACAATTTTGGAAAAATGTAGAAATTTTGGGCAGACTAGACAACATAATACAAAATTCTTTGTGTAAAATTTTAAATGTAAATATTAATGACCGGGCCTGGGTCCAAGCGTCTCTTCCAGTTCACTTGGGCGGGCTAGGTATTCGCAGAGTCACAGATGTCAGTCTGCCAGCATTTCTGTCGTCGGTCCATAGCACCGAAGAATTAGTCAGGAAAATTTTGTCAAATACACTGATTGATTCCGAGGTGCGATGCAAGACCGATGCCATAAATGCTTGGAGGATGTCTTGCCCCGACACTGACCTGCCCTCACGCCTAGGCTCACAGCGACTGTGGGATTCACCGCTCTGTAAATTGAGAATTAATACACTAATTGACACTTCTGTCAATATTTCAGAGCGTGCACGCCTACTAGCTGTTGGAGAATGGGAGTCAGGGTTATGGATCCAGGCGCTCACATCGCCCAACATCGGTACAATGTTGGACGACACTACCTTCCGCATTGCCACTTGCCTTCGGCTGGGTACACCTTGTGTATCCCTGCATCATTGCACCTGTGGAGTAGCCGTCGATAATCTGGGACACCATGGCCTTTCTTGTAGCAGAAGCGCAGGTCGTATACCTCGGCACGCTATTCTAAACGACATAATTCGTAGGGCTTTTTCCACCACAGGTCTTCCGGCCGTACGCGAACCAAATGGTTTAGCACGAAGCGATGGAAAGAGACCGGACGGTATGTCGTTGCTACCGTGGAAGATGGGAAGGCCTTTGGTGTGGGACGCTACATGCGTTGACACCTTAGCACCTTCACACCTTCCAAGCACATCCGGATGTGCCGGTTGCTGCTGCATCGGCTGAAGGCTTTAAACGGCGTAAATATGCTAACCTAGCAGGTGATTACATATTTGAGCCGTTTGGGGTTGAGACACTGGGGTCATGGGGTCCGAGTGCTCGCCGCCTTTATAGAGACATTGCTAAACGCCTAATCGATGCTTCTCAGGACCAGAAGGCTGGCTATTTTCTGGCCCAAATAATAAGTATCGCCATCCAACGTGGCAACACAGCCAGCATTCTGGGAACCTTCCCAGTCGGCAATGACGCGGAGGATTTTTTAAACGATATTTTGTAATGTAAATATTTTTAGTCTATAATTATGTTTATTTTGTATATTGTAATTCTTATTGTAAATAAATTTCAATATAATATTATTAATCCATTTATTCAAATTATACTCTTAACATTTTTTTTTTTACAATATTTATATAAAAGGTTACATATAATATTATTAAAAAATCCATGTCAGACCACTACCAGTAGCGGAGCAGGGCCCAAACTACCAGCGGTAGAGGTCACAGACTGAGAAACCTCCTAACGATGCGTGCCGTGTCGAGGATGACAGCCTTCTGTATCTATTATTAATATTATTATTATTATATATATATTAATAATTTAATATATAATATTATGAAAGCTACTTCTTCCGAAGTGGTCCCATTTGAATTTGGTCCCATTCCGACAATTATTTGGTCCCATTTCGGTCATTTCTAAGTCGGTTGTTGTGTCAATTTTTGACGTGTATTTTTATTTTATTCTTGTCTGTCGGTCTGCCTGTACATGCTCACTAACCTGAGAGGATACTGAATGGATGTTTCTGCGGATTTGTTTGGAAAAAGGTTACCCACATTTCACATAATAGTTTAAAAAAAATTATTACCATACAAAGGTTGCCTGTAAGAGATCCCTGTTTAGTGATAAGACCGCCATTTGTACATTTTCATAAATTGTTTTCATACGCATATTTGTATTGGTGTACAATAAAGTTTATTCTATTCTATGCTAAAGTTATCGTCATATTATTTCCCCTCCTCTCCCTTCCGATCCCGAACAACGCGTGCCGGGAAGAGATCTTACTCTTACACTGAAAACCATCTTCGCGAGAACCGAGCGTTTTAAACGTTCGTTTCTCTGCCAAACGATGGTGGCCTGGAACGCCCCGCCTGAGCACGTGTTTACTCACATATAACCCTGGGTTCTTTAAACGAAGCGTGAAGAAGCACATAACTGGGTCGTCAAGTTGAGAGCCACTCTTTATAGTATTTCTGTGTACTATGAGAGTCGCCAACAATCGCCAGACGTCGCCACAGCTTAAGGCCGGGTTTCCATTGACGCGGAGCGGGGCGGAGAGGAGCTTAGCGGTGCACGAATTGACCAATCACTATGCTCGAAATCTCCGCTCCGCTTCAATGGAAACAGCACGAGCGGGGTGGAACAGAGCTGAGCGGATATTCATAATAAAAATACAGCGTGGCGATGCGGTGCGGATGATAGCGGGGTGGCGCGGAGGACATCTTTTTTCTTTTTAAACGACAACATGACGTATGGTCTGTCTGAGAGATTGAGTGTAACTGAGCGCAAAAATGCGCGATTCCAAAAGTATGCTCCGCTCCGCTCCATTCTGCTCCGCTTCAGTGAAAACACTGACCACTTTTCACCGCTCTTCACCGCTCCTCTCCGCCGAGCTCCGCTTCAGTGGAAACACTGACCACTTTTCACCGCTCTTCACCGCCCCTCTCCGCCCAGCTCCGCGTCAGTGGAAACGCGGCCTAAAAACAGGCGGGCGGCGTCAATTTGTCGACCTAAATCTATAAATAAAAAAAAATTGCGCGGACTGAGCTGCGGGCATCAGCCAGTAACGAAAATATGGAATGTGGTCGGAATATGCAACAGTAAAATATACATAAAATTCTATTTTATTTCGGTCGTATTTCCACTATGAATTATTTAGGTATTTTGTTTAACTATTTATAGAAATCGGTATGTTGTAACTACAAAGTTCTGTCTGAGATTGTAAGCACTTTTCCTATCAAGCGTTTTTCCACCAGGCAGCGTGCGGATCTCGCCCGCATTGCGTGTGGATGTCAATGTCATCACCAGTCTAACTGCGATGCGGTTGAACTTCGATATTTTCCGTGAAGCAACTGCCATCTGGCCTCCACAACCCATGGACGATCGAAGATCTAAGTTCTGCAGTTAGATCAGCCCGAATTTGCTTCAGGGTTTTAACAACCCGTAACGACTGTCATCGATGTTCGTATGACAACCGACAGCTTAACGTGCTCTCCAAGGCTCAGAAGAGGTTTCATGTACCTACCATTAGGTATTGTCATCTTATTATTAAATTAATAAAGTAAAATTTAGGTACAAATTCTGGGTAGCAATTCCCTCAAGGGTCCTAATTTTATTACGCGTAATATTAATTTATATTATTGTCGTGAATAACTTTATTAAGTAACGAAATTGAGTCGGTATTATTCTGGAAGCTGAGGGAATTAATATTTTCTGAAGATTATGAACATGTAACAATGTCGTAGGTATTTTATGAGATTCACACAAATCATACTACGCAATATTAGTTAGAGAGTTGATTGACTACATACCTCGGCTCTGTCTTAATTCCCGTCTTAATTCCCACGGGAACACATTACGGGGATGAAGAGTAGCACTCACGGATAATAACTACATATTAGTAAAAGCATTTTTTAAATCAGACCCTTAGTTATGGAGTCTACCTATTCAATCCAAAAAATCTATTATTATTCCTCTTTATACTTACTCGTAGTAGAGGTAGTATAGATATGTATAGACAAGCTCAAATCTTCAATGACATCAATTTAACTTGAAACAACTTTATAAACTTGCGACACAACTTTATAAACGGATGGGACAATATACGATAGCCGTTTTCCTGCCGGTTATCCGGTTTTGATGAAGCAAACTCAATGTTGCTCTAAGCTGAGGTTAGTATATTTGTGAAAACTGCAAGAAAATCAGTTTAGTAGTTTTTGAGACATGCATGTACACACGATTGACATTCTATAATGTATTCGACTTATCTATACTTACATCTAAACACATAAATAATACTAAAGTGTATGTTTGTAATTGCAAATTAACACCTTCTCACTGTATGCGTATGAAAGTATAATGGTAGGTACTTACCGATTTTCTTTGTCTGTACGTTTATTCCGGCTTATGTCTGAAATAGTTGGATTTCAAGCCTTTCACTGTCAGATACCGTTGATGTTAATTAAGAAAACTTAGGCTAATTTTTGTTCCGGGAATGTGTTCCCGTATAATCTACTAATGTATAAAATCCTCGAGTTAGTTGCCAAACTCCTCCGAAACGGCTTGACCGATTCTTATATTTTTTTTTGTGCGTATTCTGTGGGTCTGAGAATCGGGTAAACCTTTACATAACGTTTAAGAAGGCACCTGACCCTAATTAATTCGGCCAATCCGCTACCGCTAACCCCGCTCCCGCTATCGCTCGAGTGAAGGATAGCGATATTCACTTTCCAAAGGACAGACAGAGATCGAGCGCGTTCTCGAAAATTTAACGTAAGCGACAAAATAAAAACTATGAATTAAAGACGAACTATAATGATTATGAAAAAAGTATGTTGAGCAAATGTAGGTTTTATCAATGCCTTTTTAGATATTAAAAAATATTAAAGAAAATATAGCAAACTTAAAAGATCTAAGTTAAAATGTGATTAAAACAAGGTTTTTTGTAATAAAAAAACTATTGAGCATTTTTTCAGTAATCGTGCATTTAATCTTCATGAACTGATTTTTTTATACAGGTATGTATAAAAAAATCAGTTTCCCAGACCTTATAGATTTTTAGATTTAGGTCAATAAAGGTAGTCAAGTTAGGGTCGGGTGGCGTCTTAAACCCCTACCTAAGTGGCCTATCCCTTAAGCCATGGGCTCCTACGCATGGTATCGTTTTTAATAGCTATAATTAAAATGGGCTACAGTAAAATATAATATAATACGTTTAAAAATATAAACCTTATGATATTCTAAACTTGTCGTCCCAAGAGAGTTAAGACTACGTACTCAGTAGAAAGCTTTCTTGAAGGCTTAGAACACAATAGATATGCAAACAATACTCTCGCTCGCATTAGGTATTATTGTGTGTACGTACCCTTACATACGTCATGACGCTCTTATTGCCTCGACATCTTTTCAACCGCACTGTATTGTTCCCCTATTTACACTGCGGTTCGGGTATTTTTGGTAAAACGTTTTCAATATATTTTAGGTGACGGGAACTAAGAATTGTGATGTCTATTTGTGGGTTGTCTATTTGGAAGGTGCTTATAGAAATGGTATTTATGATGATTATACAATACTAGCAAATGGCTTTGGGAATGTGTTTGCCTATATTCGTACCAGCCAGACATAGCCATGGGGTTATACTTTCGTAGGACGCTAGGACGCAGAGAATACGGTTCGCGGGCATTTAAAAAATACATGTCAAAAATTTACATAACAACCGACTTCAAATTACCGAAATGGGACCAAATAATTGTCGGAATGGGTCCAAATTGAAATGGTACGACTTAAGAAAAAGTAACCCAGTCCAAAGATTTCATGACACCTCCTTTTTTTGGAAGTCGATTGAAAAAAGTTGAAGACAATTTCTTATTTTGCTTTCTTGGGATTTTATACAGTTACACTTTATGACTTAATTTCTAAATACTTACATTTATAAATATTTGAGTAAACGTATAACCTTACCAATGTCATATCTATATTAGACTTGACCATCACCGATTAATAAAAAAACCAGAATATCTCGCAAATTTAAATCAAAAATTGTCTTAGCTACCCCTCAATGTTTTTAAAAACCTATCTAATGATACCCCACACGATGAAGTAGGTGAGAGATAAAAATAACATCCCCACTATACGTGTAGGGGAGGTACCTACCCCCAAAAAAAGTATTTTTCAACTTTGTCGGCGTAATAAATACACATAGGTACACATAAGCATGCAAAGTTTTAATGTTTATAGCACCAGCCGTTTGGGAGGAAAGCTAACGGCTAGTGGACGAAACATTAAAGTACAGGACGGACGGACATGACGAAATTATACCTAAGGGTTCCGAAATTTAAACTACGGAACCTTAAAAACGTACAACTTATTTTATCCTTAAAGTGGTCCATGGTCAACCTAATGCCAGAGTTATTAAAATCGTTCTAGTGGACCTTGGAATCCACCTAACGTATTTATTTCAGTATTTTTTATCCGTCGGGGCCTGAGGACGGCAGGATAGCCACCCGCAGTCCTTACAGAAGCAGGGTAGAAGGGTTGCGTGTTGCGAGGATTTGCCCCACAGCACGCAACCAGATTCACTCACCGACGCGGGATAAAACCAAACCCCAACGACGCGGGATTTTCATTCCGACCCAACCCCTCGAAGAGGCCACACGGGTGGCCAAAGTCCGCCAGGCGCCACTGGAAATACCGTCTAGTGTCTCCAGAGACGCCCGCAGTAATGGACATGGGAGTGGCCGCGTTCTCGCGGAATTAAAAAAATAAAATATCCGAAAGGAAAGTCTTAGTTTTAAGAAAACCAAATTCCATATTCTCGGAGCAATTTAATAACTTAACGTGCCAAGAATATTATACTCGAGATTGGAATGCATACCATATTAGACTGTCATGCGCGTATAAAATGAGACGTGGCAATTTTGTATGAAAACGTTTCACGGGTTTAAAGTTGACATACATAACAGTGCGTTCTGTTTTAGTATGAGACTACGCGGAATCGTTTTCGCTTTTTCAATTCCCACGGGAAATTCCACCAGGATAATAAGTATCCGGTCTCTACTTTCAACTGTTGGTACTTGGTTTGGTAGAACCTGTAGAAATCTTATCTATTATAAAACAGTCCCACTTTATCTTATTCCACTGATTGCAACCCGTGAAATAAAAGTGTAAGAGAGACTTTTAGGGTTTCGAACTCAAATGATAAAACGGTAACCCTATTACTAAGACTCCGCTGTCCGTACGTCGGTCCGTCTATCACCAGGCTGTATCTCGTTAACCGTTATAGTTAGAAAGTTGAAATTTTTACAGATGAAATAAGTTGCCGCTATAACAAGAAATACTAAAAAAACAGAATATAATAAATAATTAAAGGGTACGAAACTTGGCACTTAGCCGGTTTTTTTTATAATATATCCTGCGTTAATTCAATATCTATCATGCCACCAGACTTGCTTGCAAGATCTTAGACATTTGAAAGCAAGGGAATGGGGGCTCTAACTGGCAGACGACCAAAATTTCATAGACAAGCACAAAATAGGCACAAATGTGGTGATAAATCACCATCAAAGCAATCTGACTCTGACTGAACGCTCGAATAGGAATATGAAAAGTGTATGGGCAAACACACACATATCACGCCTATATCCCGAAGGGATGGCCAGAGGCGCATTATACAACCACAATTTGCCAGTACTTTTAGTCCCACGTAATAGGGGGCAAGCCTATTGCCGTCACCGGGCACACATATAACGGGTTATGTCCAAAATGGCCGAATGACTTTAATAAACAGTAGCAGCAATATTCTCTTGCGATGAAATGTTGATGAAAGGCAACAAAATCTTACGGGCACAGCCACATAAAGTCCTGGTCGTCTCGGACTATTATAATTATAATAATTGTATAGACTAAGTTGAAAAGTTTGTGTACAACGTCCTCGCTAGAAACATAGAGTAATTAAAATGTCACAGAATAGTTAATAGTAGGTGTCTACCTACTATGTAGACATATTACTGTCAGATAGATTAAGGAAGTGTATAATATAGAAATAGACACTCCAAATAATCATGATGATACAATAAAGGTATTAAGGTACATTATTAAGCCCATGATGCACTTAAATATTATAATCCTTTACGCCTCATGGGAGGTGTGGATTTGACGTAATGGTGCTTGTAATCCTACCACAGGAGTAACGCAAAGGGTATCATACCATAACCAAGAAGTTTGTGACGTTTAGTACTCGTAGCAATACGTTGTATTGTGTATAATCTGCGAAATTCTAAGGGCAGTTTAGTTTTATTCACAAACTTTTACTATTTGAAACTGCTACGATATTATACGAAAATGTGAAGGCGAAGTCGCATGTGATAATTTAATTGTAACCGTGAATAACGTAGTTATTCAGTTGTAGTCTTGTCCATAGAAGTATGACTTGCGTGTAAACTTCCTGTCACAGGAAAGAAATGAAAAATCAAAAACAAGCTTAGAGAGAAAAGGCTAGGGAAATGACCTCCGGGCCCATTATTTATATCAGATTAAATTCTTGTCACATGTGACGAAAAGCGCTGGGTCTCGTTGGATGCATGTGGCATGGTCTTGTCACACTGAAAACTAATTGGAGAGGTGTAATGTTCCACAGTGAACAGCGATAGTCTGAAAATGATGGTGACGACATGTGACATGTTAGAATTGTGTTATGTCTGAACCATAGATATAGTATGTAGAAAGATACACAAAGACATTTCAGAGGCGATCCCAAAAACAAAATGCAAATGTGTGGGTGTAATAGTGTTGTGTACACTATGGAACACGCAAAATATCGATAAAAAATTGAGTGTTATTTCTAAGTAATACAATAGAATCTCACTAATCCGTTATACTTTTCACTTACCTCGCACTGGCATTAGTTAAAAAAAACCGACCAAGTGCGTGGGTCACGCAAAGAATGGGGTTCCGTAGTCATGTTGTGAACTAACAAAGTTATCTGATCTGTTATAGTTTTTCTTGAAAGTTTAATTACGTAGAATCAAGATTTTTTGAGCCAGCCGTTTAGTTTTTAGATTAAACTTTGCTTAAGGAAGCTTTGTTTTAACGAAAATATGGGCTTTAAAGTTGAATGTCTCAAAACGGATTCTTAAACCAAAAATTTGTCTTTGCAACTTCTAAATATTTATAAAACACCATCTATTTATATACGATGGGGTTGACGGTAGAAAAAAAATCATTTTCAATTCCTTTAGGGAGGCAACTCTAAAAAACAAATTTTCATTATTTTATTGTAGTCCTTGGTCATAGCATCATCACGCCTTTTTTCCCCGAAGGGGTAGGCAGAGGTGTGCAAACACACCCACATCTCGCCAGCTATGTTAGGTCCCATGTAATAGGGGGCGAGCCTATTGCCATTTACCGGGCACAAGTTCCAGACTCTGGGATAATTATTTGGGTAAAATTCTAAAGAGAATTATACATTATCCACCAGACCCGGGAATCGAACCCGAGACCTCGAGCGTGGCAGTCCGTTCATGGTACCATTGTGCCACCGAGGTAGTCCTTGGTCACCGTTATAAATACACATATTTATGCAAAGTTTAATTTTTCTAGCTTTAACCGTTTAGGAGGAAAGTCGAGAATGAAACAGACGGACGAACGGTCACGACAAAACTATGTTTCTTTAAGTTAGTTCAGCATTTAGGATATTATATGACATTCATAATCATGAAACAGTTCAGCTTATATAGCAGATTTCCACGGCACTAACCGTTTCTTCTTCCACATTCCCACTGAAAGTGTTCCAGTTCCATTTTTGATTGACTCGTGACTTTTTGATTGACTCATGGACAATGTAACTACACATTAGAGAAGAAAACATTTATGTGGTGGGTCAAAAAGTCTGAAAACCAATCACTGGGGCATATCAGTTAGTATATATTATTAGTTATGCAATTATGTAGAATGATACTAATGAATGAAAAGACCCTTTTTTAATTTAATAATTTGAAGCTCGTGGTGAGTCCGTACCATCAGGTGTGCTTTCGTTGGGCGGAGAAATAATATGCCTATGTACATAAGAAGACACTGATCTTGTTTGAGGCAGTTTAATCTGTAGGTAAATTAATATTAAAATTTAGTTAACTATAGTCTTTTTCACATAGGAAGCGTCCTGTGAAGCTTGCCATATTATACGAGTATTCAGGAAGCGCGCTTTCGCGCTACTAACCCACCACGGCTAGGCTAGGCTTGAAATATTAAAATATGTCATCACTATTTACTCTACAGTGTAGAGTATCGTAATTTTATTTGTTAATTTTTTATCAACAAACTTAAAATGCTCTTTATCGTATTTGCCAGTAACAGTTATTTTATGTTTAAGAATAATTACCTTTACGCAAATTTGTTTAACAGCAGACGCCTGCTTGACAAATTATATACCTTCCTCAGAACCACTCTATGCATTGGTGAAAACCGCATCAAAATCCGTTGCGTAGTTTTAAAGATCTATGCTTACATAGGGAGGGACGGACAGACTTTGTTTTATACTATGTTATGATTTTATAAAATCCAAATAAAATTTGGCTAATCTAATGTAAAATAATCATTCCGAACAGACGGGAACGTATAACATTATACTTCATTTTGCCATGGTATATCGATACATCGATAATCGTGACGTCATCAGGTGGTCAAGCCCTATCGTAAAAAGACTTTCTTCTATTTTTTATTTTTTTATTTTTTTTTATTTTTTTTTTGTACACACACAGTAAATAAAACAGTAAATGGATACAAACTAAACATGTATACAATGGCGCCACTTATCTCTAAAGAGATCTCTTCCAGTGGGCCTAAGAGAGGAGATCGTGATGCAAACAGGTCCTGATGTGTGTGCAGGTTAATAAACTTACATAAACTATAACTAAGTACATAAATACACAAATACATACATAAAAAGATATATAAACATACATAGACGTACAATAATTAAGGTAAGGAAGCGAGATAGTGTTCCTTGACTCTCTTCTTGAAGCCAGACACAGTTCTGCAGTTCCTTATATCGGTTGGAAGAGCGTTCCACAGTCTGACGGCATGAACGGAGAAAGAGTAGGAGAAGAAGTCAGATTTGTGGGAAGGACAATTGAGGCGGTAGGAGAGCCGAGGCCGGCACGATTCATCTGATGCACGCATCAGTGTGAACCGCTCCCGCAGGTAGGAAGGATATGAGGGATTGTGTAGGACATTAAAGAGGAGACATAATAACCGAGTATTTCTACGAAGGCGGATTGGGAGCCACTTGAGTTCCTTGCGAAATTTTGAGACGTGATCATACTTACGTAAGTTAAAAATAAATCGGATACCTAAGTTTTGCAACCGCTCAAGTTTGTTTAAGAGCTCCTCTGTAGCATCCAGGCAGCAAGCGTCCGCGTAGTCCAAGATCGGCACGATTAGTGTTTGGGCCAGCGAGATTTTAGTATCGTGGGGCAAGAAACTCTGGAGACATTTAAGTGTATGAAAGGTGAAGTGGACCTTCTTGCTGACCTCGTTAATATGAGAGCCCCAGGACAAGTTGTTGTCGATAATAACTCCCAAGTTCTTAGCGGCATTGGTGTATTTGATAGGGATATCATCCAGCACGATAGCTTTTTATTTTTTTATTTTTTTATATTTAGGTCGACAAATTGACGCCACTCGCCTGATGGTAAGCTGAGGCGACGTCTGGCAATTGAGGGCAACTCTCACAGTACACAGGAATACTATAGAGAGTGGCCCTCAACTTGACGACCCTGTAATGTGCCTCTTCACGCTTCGCTTAAAGAGCCCAGGGTTATATGTTGGAGGAAACACGTGCGCAGGCAGGGCGTTCCCAGCCACCATCGTTCGGCAGAGAAACGATCGTTTAAAACGCTCGGTTCTCGCGAAGACGGTTTCCACGGTATGAGGGTGACATCTCTGCCCGGCACGCGTTGTTCGGGATCGGAAGGGAGAGGGTGGGATCAGGTTGAAGAGCTCTTCAGAACACTCACCGTGGTAAATACGGTAGAACGCGGCCAAGGAAGCAATTGTTCGGCGCTGGGCTAGCGGCTCAAGGCTTCCCGTTACCTCCGGACAGTCTATAATGCGAACAGCGCGTCGCTGCATAGCGTCGAGTGCGTCCAGCAAATACTTCGCGGAGCCGTCCCAGAGGTGAGAGCAGTATTCAACGCAGGGTCTAATCTGCGTTTTGTACAGCAGACACCTCTGGTGCGGTGTAAAGAATCGCTTTACCTTGTTCAGTATTCCTAGTTTCCGCGAAGCTAGCCCAATACATCTCTCAATGTATTTTGTGTTATTGAGCTCTCGACGAACGTCTATGCCAAGGATGTCTAGATTGTCCTTCATTGGTAATATTGCATTCTGAAGAGTGGGTAGGGGAAGGAAAGGGGATTTTTTCGCTGTAAATGCACACGCCTGTGTTTTGTGGGCATTGAACTCGACCAAGTTCTCGGCACCCCATTGGGAGATACTGTCGAGGTTTCGGTCGAGATCACCCACGAGATGTCGTCTCTCCTCCTCTATCACAGATCGCCCCGCCGTCGGACGAACCGAGTAACTCCCGTGCAATGTACTGTCATCTGCATAGCAATGAATGTTCCCGAGGGAAAGCATATCATTTCATTAGAGTTGGTGACAGTACGGACCCCTGCGGTACCCCGGCATTCACTTGCAAAAAGCGAGAAGCCTGGCCATCGCAGAGGACCCGCACTCGGCGCTCGTTTAAGAAACTGGCAATCCAGCTGCACAGTTGAGGAGGTAGACCATATGCCGGAAGCTTGGAAAGGAGCGAAGCATGCCAGACCCTATCGAAAGCTTTGGCGATGTCCAGGCTAATAGCCAAGGACTCGCCGAACTTTTCCATAGCCTCACCCCATACATGCGTGACGAATGCCAGGAGGTCACCCGTTGATCGTTTTGGCCTGAAGCCATATTGCCGATCATTGATTAGCGAGTGATCCTCCAGGCATCGCATGAGCTGCTTATTAATAAGAAGCTCGAGCACCTTGCAAATGACTGAGGTGACAGCTATGGGTCGATAATTGCCTGGATCGGATCGATCCCCTTTCTTGGGGATCGGTTGTACGTTCGCCTCCTTCCAGGCCTCCGGCACGAGGCCTGTAGAGTTTGACAGGCGGTACAGACGCGTTAATACTGGAGACAACTCAGCAGCACATTTTCGTAGCACCACCGCCGGAATGCCGTCAGGGCCACTGGCTTTCCGCGTGTCGAGTGACCGCAACACTGCCCGTACATCACATTGCCTGATAACAATATCAGGCATAGTGTGGCCACAGTTGGCGATGGCGAGGGGCTGCAGGCCACGGTCATCGACCCGGGAATTAGCCGCAAAGAGGTCTGCGAGCATGTCCGTCTTCTCTTGGGCTTTGTGAGCCAGTGATCCATCAGGAAAACGCAGTGGTGGCAGCGAGGGTTGACAAAAATTTGACTGTACGGCTTTGGCCAGTTGCCAGTATCCACGGCTGCCCGTGGGATGGGATGTGAGTTCCTGACCAAGCCGCGCGACGCGCTGGGCATCCGCTCTCTTGAAGGCCCTCTTGCTGAATCTAGTGGCCCGATTGTACGCTGCTCTGAGGCGGTTCACGTTCGGGTCACGTGCCGCCCGAGCCCTGACCCAGGCGCGATATGCCGACTGTTTTTTCTGGACAGCCTCGGCACATTCACGCCCGAACCAGGGGCGAGCTTTGCGGATGCTGGCGACATCAGTGAAAGGGATATAATATTCTATCCCTAGACTGATCTCGCCAGCAATGGCAGCAGCGCTATCCGAAGGCGCCTTCCCTACAAAGCAGCGCTGGCTCCACGGGACGGACGCAAAGTAATCGCGGAGACCGTCCCAGTCTGCCGACGAGTAGTGCCATAGTCGTCGAGTCATTTGTTCAGCACGAGCAGGCGGTGGCACTTGGAAGCTGGCGTGCACCACACAGTGGTCAGATGTGCCCAGTGGGGCGCGTACCGACACACTGTACTCGGCTGGGCGACTCGTCAGCAGTAGATCCAGCAAGGCGGGCGTGTGGTCTGACCTGTCAGGTATCCGGGTGATCCCCCGTACCATCTGGGTCAGCCCGTGGGAGAGAGCGAATGCATGGGCGGTTCGTCCCGCATGATCGGTCCTAAGGGACCCCAGCCACTCAACGTGATGACCGTTAAAGTCCCCCAGGAAAACCAGGTCAGCGTTCGGGAACCGCACCTGCGCATCGTCAGCCATCTCGCTGAGGTATTCGAAAAGCCTTGTTGTCCCAGTGTCCCCTGTGTGGGAGCGGTAGACGCACACGTAGATCTGGCTCATGGAGCCATGATCCACGTGCAGCCAAAGGACGGAGTAGGAGGGGTTCTCCAGACAGCGCAACCGGCGGCAGCAAACATCCGCCCTAACGAACACGCACACCCCGGCTTTATCGCGGAATTGTTCCTCAATGATATAGCCCGGGTAACAGAGCTGGAAGAGATGCCATATCCAGCCCTGCCAACATCTGCCGACTGCCAATTACCATGGCCTGAGATTTAGTGGGATTTATGTGGAGGCCGTATGACCTTGCCCATAGGCTGATGGCACTCAAGTCATGATTCATGACAGCGATGGCAGTCCGATACTCGTTGAGGCTAAAGTGCCTATACAGCTGTAGGTCGTCTGCATACAGATGGAAGTTGGAAGAAATGACTCTAACTGCGGAGTTGATAAAAATGGAGAACAAAAGAGGAGAGAGTACGCCACCTTGGGGCACGCCCGCAGTGAGATTGCACCAGTCAGACTGAGCGTCATTGTAGCGAACACACTGCGAGCGGCCCTGAAGATAGGATTTAAACCAGGTCACAGCCTCCATGGAACAATTCAACGACTTAAGGATACCAAGGAGAATGTCAAAGTCTACCGAGTTAAAGGCACTACTGAAGTCCAGTAGCACCAATACCGTAAGAGATCTACTCTCCATGGCCCAACGTATGTCGTCGGTCACCTTAAGAAGTGCCGTCACAGTGCTGTGACCTGTCCTAAACCCAGATTGAAAGGGCCTAAGGAGATTATTCCGTATCAGGTAACTAGTCAACTGGCGATGTACTATATGTTCAAGGACTTTGGATAGGAATGGTAGAATGGATATAGGACGAAATTGGGACGAGAGAGAAGGGTTTGATGTTTTAGGTAGTGGAATAACTTGTGCCTGTTTCCAAGCACTAGGAAAACAGCCGGAGGAAAGGGAGAAATTAAAGATATGAGTTAAAATGGGGATTACGGACGGGAGAATAGGAGAAAACATTTTAGAACACAGCTGATCGTTCCCAACAGCAGAGGAAGTGATGGCTAAAAGAGATTTTTGGACGTCATCCTCACCAACCGCAGAGAGATGAAACGAAGGGCATGATGGGACCGGCAAAAGAGACAAATCGAGCAGAGTGTTGGCCCTAACAAGCGGGTCAAGTGTTACAGGTGGGAGAGAGAAATGCTTATTGAGGGCTCGAACATCGATGTTGTGACAATCAATAGTTGGTGATTTGCCGATTCCATTAGCTTTAAGGAATTTCCAGACGTCTGAAGAGTTGTGGTTGACAAGAGATTCGTGAAAATGGCGGCGTTTGGCATCACGACACAGACGACCACAGCGGTTGCGAAGGTTCTTATAACGAGCAAAATTGAAGTCAGTCGGACTACGCTTGAGCCTCCTTTTAGCCCGGTCACGGTTAGCCATGAGCTCTTTGATTTCAAGCGTAATCCAGGGAGTGGGGACATGCTTTAACCTTACCCTACGCAGCGGTGCATGCCGATCATATAAAGTGGTAATGGCATTATTAAAAAGTTCTACCTTCTGGTCGACAGCTTCACAATGAATGACGTGTCCCCAATCTAAGCTGCCAGCATCACCGCGTAAAGCCTCCAGATCCATGCTCCTAAAATTCCGGAACACAGCAAATTGTGATTTCCGTTTAGGTGGACGAATAAATAGAGATGCATAAATATATTTAAGATTAATTCTTCATTGTGAATAGGAAATATTACTGCACAATGCAAGGGTAGTCAATGTACTATGATTAGAACTTTTTACTTATTTCATAAACACAAGACATAAACAAATATATGTTATTTAAGAATTGCTGGAAAATTTTGTATTTAGCTGTGAAACGTGTAATTATTTGGATTGTCGGCTTTAGTCACATTACAATTACTTAAACAACAAGACACCATGGCTCTTAAATACAGTTTTATTGTAAACAACACAAGGATTCGCTTATATTTTAGAAATCTAATATTCGCTAGTTTACAAGATAAATGCTCTTTTTGTTATTTGGAAAACTACGGAATTTTTTTGGCACTGACACTGACACACATAGATAAAAGTACGTCATCGTCTATCTTTATTACTCATAGGCAATGTTCGAATGATGATGACTTCTCCGGACTTCTCTTTCCCACGCTCTATTGGTCTAATAAGGGAGCGAAGCGAGCGCCATCCCAAGTCTCTGGTCATTTCTAAATGTCATATGTCGTATTGTAACCTTTTTTGTTAGTCCTCCAGTAATGCTAATACCTCACTCGGTCATAGAATAGGCTTGTGTCCACTAACAATAAATCGGATTGGTGTATGTTTCTTATGACTATTTCCAATGAATAGACAACAAAAAGTAATATAAATTAGTAGACAGAATAAAGATTACTATTATTTTTAGAAAATAAGTTTGTAAAAATTAGGCATTCAGTTACGTCACATCAAACACCAATCAGAAAATATGACGTCACAGGTTGCGCTCTCACACCATAGAGTAAGTATATTTATGTATGAAGAACTGACTTCTTGTTCAAGTTGTGTCTGTGTAATTTAATTGTTCGTACGTTTTTATTAATTTACGATTTTTTGTTAATTTTAAAGTTAAATTATTATAAATCTAACAAAAGTAGATTGAACAAAAAGCAGTTTTGGCGCATTATTTCGATGTGCATTTCGAGACAACGCTTGAATCAAAATATTGCTAGGCAAAGTTAAAGGGCTAACCAACACAATTTATTTATAACTTTTTGGAGGTTTTTAAATTATTTTATCCTTTTTTCAATAACTTTTTAATCGTCGTAGGTTTTTTCAAAATTTTTAATTTTGATTTTTATTTTAAACTTCTTAAAGAGCGCCTTCTAGTAGGTTGCTGTCGTTACACCTGTATAAGAACCCTCACTAATCAACTACAAATCCATTCCTAAAAAAAGCCGCATCAAAATTGATTTTCATCACAAATAATGTTAGCTGTAGCGCCCCCTGATGAGTTGTCACCGTAACATCTATCTAGAAACCTGTACCAATCTAACTCAAACCCATAACTGAAAACTGCATCAAAATCGGACTACTAGTTTTTGAGAAAATTGGCAACATTGCTTTTCACAAATAATGTTCGCTGCAGCGCCCCCTGGTGAGTTGTCATCGTAACATTTATCTAAGAACATGCACCAATAAAACCTGAACCCATAACTAAAAACTGCATCAAAATCCGATCAGTAGTTTTGGAGAAAAATGGCAACATGTATTTGCACAAACATCCTCTCACCCCAAACCCATATACCATCTCCGTTCCGTCGTAGGTAAAAAGCTATGCGTGTCCAGTCTATAGTGTATATTAAACGCGTAAGCGCCATGATATTCACGGCGCTTTTGACCTTTTGGTCGTGAAAAAACTATAACTAATAAGCGATCTTGCGCTTGAATATTTATATTACGATTAGACGACTAATTTATGGCTTAATCGCTGCAGCGAACTTCGTTCGTTTTTGGTCAGGATAGCTTCGTCAAACACATTTTGATTTGTTTCGCAATGTGTGACATCACCCAAGGCGCCATGACAGATTGGAAAGTTTTCGTTACCAATTTACATACATTCTTTAGATCGCAAAATAAACTATGTCAATGTTTGTTTTAAATCAAAATAATACATTTTTGTGACTATATAGATTCATAACTACAGATTTAATCAATTTTTGAAATTTGGGACACAAGCCTATTGGGAATAGTACTTACATACAGAACTTGCACTCCGACGTTAATTAAAGCACATTCTTTTGTTAAAGAGACCGTCATCGTTAGGGTAGACAGGAAAGTGCCAGCATTATTTGACCAATAATTATGACGTTAATGATAAAACTTTTCTATTTGTTGCCTGAAATAAATAAATAAATTAAAAATAAAACAATATCAACTCTATGGTCAATGCCGTATCACAAACAAGAGACAACCCTTACTGACTTACAACTTCAAGTTATCGCTGACGTCAAGTATTTTTTGCGATTGTTTAGAGAGTGACATATGCCTGACTCGGTATAATCGGTATATACTTGTGGACAATTTGATTCATTATAACTTGTTGGAACATACCAATGTTCTATCAAGGGCCCCCTTTCAAACAGTATCGTTAAATATTCACCGCATTTCTGAGTGACATCGGTTTTGTATGGTCGCACTGATTGTTCAAATTTCTATGAATAAACGTGTAGGAATATTAATAATGAATTTCGAGTTGCTTTTGTCGTTGTTAACAAATTATAATTAAAGTGGTAGCTTTTGGTGACTTACGACAGTACCTAGAACATTTGGGTAGATAGTTTGATTTGTGTTTTGTGTTCTTTGATACTTATAATAGGATTTAACGCTTACGACTAAAATAAGTAAAATTTAAATAATTTAAAACTACTCCATGTGGTTGTAGACGCAGAGAGGTACTTTAAACATGTTTACCGATAGATCTGTTAATTACCGTTTTCTTGGAAACAATGTGGCATTTTGTAAGGTATAAAGGTAGTTCATTAGTTACGTACCAACAGTATCATTTCAAAGGGCTTAAGGCTTTTAATGTCAGTCTCACATGGAGTAAATTAAGCAACGTTACCTAAATGAAAATGGTAACGTATTAAACGTGGTAACTACGGAAACATCTCGCTGTCCTATCTTGTAGGAGGATCTTGTAGGAGTCTTTTTACATGGATAGTGTGGCAGCCGTAAGTCGCGATAGGATAGGAGGGCTAGTAATGTCTTGGTCAGTTGGCAGAACGTTCCTCCTGGAAAGAGAGTAGTCGCTTGTCCAGCCCAAGACTATAGATTCACGATTCATACTGTAAATTTATTTGATAGATCACAAAAGTATCAACCCACTGTACCGCTTAGTCTAAGTTCACTAAGCATGTCTAGTGATTACCTACCTTTCTCGAATGAACTCCTTGTTGATTCTTCTTGTTAAATAAAAGCTGTGAGTACCTATTACAACGTTCGTTAAAGAGTAATTCGGCAGTAAAGTCATAGTTTCCTTGTGTACCAGGTTTTCTACCAGGATTGGTCTTCTATTACAATTCGAACCAGTTTAGTATCAGGATCAGATTTTGATCACTGACACGCAGGTTGTAAGTAAATACTTTGAAACTTATTCATGGATATTCGCACGAGTGGGCAACTGTGTCTGTTTACTGACTTCAGCTTTGATTTGTATAAAGTTTTCGGTCTATAGACTAAATCAATATAAAGGTACTTATATACCTAATAAATATAACGTATAAAAATGCGACACAAAACATTAATGTCAAATAAATGGTTCTCCACGTCACGTGACGTATGGCGCAGTCCAAATGAATAATTTAACCATTAGGTACTAGGTCTTCCAATTTCCTGTTGCACAACAATGTTAAGTATCCGGCAATATCTGATAAACCACATGGGTTGTACACCTTAACACCTTCCAAGCACATCCGGATGGGCCGGCGCTGCTGCTGCATCGGCTGAAGGCCTCAAACGGCGTAAATATGCTAACCTAGCAGGTGATTACATATTTGAGCCGTTTGGGGTTGAGACACTAGATTCAGTATTATTGCCTTTGTGAACTACCTTTGATCCAGCTAAACATACTGTATAATGCTAATCTATTGTATAATAACGAATCGTTTGAAGTTCATACTCGTTTGTTAATTTAATTAAACCCAAATTCCTTGACTCCCGCGTAAGTTAATTAAAAGGCGAAGAAGAACAATGTTATGCATAAGACACATTATTCCGATACAACATTCTTCAAACATCTTTTGTGGATAAGATGTCACCTAAGCCTATAAACACGCCTTAAGTATTTAGATAGATAAGAGAAGATAATTTATACTAATACAAATAACCTAATTCTAGGTAGGTATCTACTTTTCTTACTAGATACTAGACATTTGCACCGGAGCTAGAATAATTTTCTATAAAAACTTGCGCATTCTCCTTTTGCAAGTTTTTTTTACTCGCCTCCATATTACAGTCTTACACTTTGACTCGAACTAATCTCCAAATATGAAGGTTGCAAACAAGTTACATTTTTAATATAACGGGCTGAGTTCTATATGTCGGAAAGGAAGCAAGTATGACTTATGGATTATTCACACTTTTTTCGTACCTACATATAGAAAATATTTAAGTACCATCACTAATAATAACTTACTACAATTCGCGAGGCGTAAGCTGAGCTTTGCATTTGTGTGAGTGATCACGAAAAGTAGAGTAAAAAGCTGTGTATAGCATTTGTGTACAACAAGTAACATTATACGTACACTCAACAAATGCAAAGCTCAGTTTACGCCTCGCGAACTGTACCTAAAAGCAATAACTACAGCAAACACCCGCGTTTTCGCCCCTATGTGATACTTATATTTTAATGGTTCACAATTCCCATGGGAAGACTCCCGGGATAAATGATAGTTTAAGTTAATAATATCAGGTCAGAACTATTCCACGCGGGCGAAACAACTATTTAAGACAAATATTTGCTGATCGAACCAATATTTCACCCGACCCAGGATAAAACCTAAGACTAGCAGCTAAGGTAGCAGTCTCACTGGTTGTACGTTCAACCGACTACGCCACCGAAACCAATACAAAGCACAATAAATAACAAAATGGCTACAGCAACCGCAACATGTAACAGATAGGTCTGTATGTCTGTATGCAAATGATTAAATAAATATGCCCAATGAATAATGTAACCATCCAAGCGGATATCACACGCGATTTAATTGTATTTTAAGCGGAACAATGACTCACGTTATATCGAAATTGTAAAATATTTTACATAATAAAAAACCTACTAACATTATACATAGGTACATAATATTAAAAAAACCGGCCAAGTGCGTGTCGGGGCACGCATAGAATAGGGTTCCGTAGTCACACATAATAACCTCTATAGCTCCTGAACTAACAGTTATCGGATCCGTTGATCCGTTATAGTTTTGCTTTAAAGTTCATTCCATCGACTGCTATCACAAATATTTTAGAACTAGCCGTTTAGATTTTAGAGGGGGGACGATCTTTTTCCATCCATCGCCGGGCGTCTCTGGTACGAACAAGAAGGTATTTCCAGTAGCGCCCGGCGGACTTTGTCCACCTGTGTGGGTAACTAAACTAAACTATAAGGGTTCCGAAACTTGAACAACGGAACCCTAAGAACCAGCCAAGTGCGAGTCGTACTCACGCACAAATTGTTCAACATTATACATACATCTACACTACTATTATAAAGAGGAAAGATTTGTATTTTTGTGTGTAATGAATAAACTCAAAAACTACTGTGCCGATTTCAAAAACTCTTACACCATTGGAAAGCTACATTCACCCTGAGTAACATAAGCTACGTTTTATCCCAGTAATGTGTTCCCACGGGAACCGGGAACGAGTAAACTAAATCACGCGGGCGGAGCTGCGGCGATCAGCTAGTACATACATAAAAAACTAGTGGTCGAACAGTAGACAATTAAAAACATTAAAGTATTTGGGCATTTGCCCATTTTGCCTCGCGGCTCCGCCCACGTGATATACCTAGTTTTCTCGTTCCCGAGTCCCGTGGGAACACATTACCGGGATAACAAGTAGCCTATGTTACTCAGGGATAATGTAGCTACATATCAGTGAAAGAATTTTCGAAATCTGTTCAGTAGATACGGAGCCTATTCAATTTAAACGAACAATGAATATTTGCTCTTTATAATATAACTAGCGGATGCCCGCGGCTTCGCCCGCTTGACAAATTATATACGAAAAACCACTATTCGAGATCCACTCTATTCACTAGTGAAAACCGCATCAAAATCCGTTGCGTAGTTTTAAAGATATACGCATACATACAGAACGGGCAACTTTGTTTCATAATATGTAGTGATTAAGTATAGACATTCAATTCAAACAAAAAATCAAGTCTTTGTTCTTTATAGTATTAGTTGGTAGGTATAGACTAGATGAAACCCGGCTTTGCCCGCATGGAATATTTTTCTCTTTAATAGATCCGCTTTAAAGTTTCATAAAGAAAATAATGGGTGCGCACAGATACCACATATCTTAAGTCTTAACACGTTAAAGATCGGAATCCGATACAACTCGTGGTCCGACACCAACTTGGATCTATTTAATTAAAGTTCTACAACTAAGGAAAGTCCAGTAACTCAGACACCGCAATGAAATGTTGTAATTTAGAGGAATTAACTTTTGGTGAAGGAATTAACACTACTGTGGCGCATACCTTATCTCTGACGTCATACGTCTAGATACTACAAGAAGGCGCACCCAGAACTTTCGAGTACCTACCATAATATTCCACCAATAGCTAGATACGCACACGCGCTTCAACAATTAAAAAAATCGTAGGTACAACATAAGTATAGGTATTTAAACTTGTTCCTATTGTCTAAGCCACACCTACCTAAACCAGTTTTGTATCATCGGGAATATTCTAGTACTATAGGTACTTGTATCCATTAATATAGAAGCGAATGCATGTCAACAATAAATATTCATTCATCCACATACTGTGTTACTGTAAACGTCCCAATATACCTCCCAACAACCACCACACTACTACTAATCTAAGCATGGATACTATTAAAATAATATATTAAAATAACCTACAATCAACATCAAGCGTTCTCCTTGTTAGGGAAAGTCAGCTGGTTCGAAATGAAATGAAATGAAATGATTTATTTATTTGTGTAGGTCACTAAATGGCTCTTACAAACTTCAGTAAGTACTTAAAATAAAAAATGTCATTGCTTCTATATTTACATGTACTGCCAGATTCGCAAAGCAATAAGTAGAACCGAGAGAAAGCACCTGGCAATAAAACTCTCGGTCACTCTTTTCAAATAATTGACTCATTTACACATTTTCTTAAGACTAAATGTGGACGAATTTACATTAGTCCCGTGTCAAAATCAAAAAGATTATATAATACAACAAAAAAAAATTATAGGCGCCTAAGTACAAAATATGCTACAATTACGGCATTTTAGGAGGCGCCTGCACCATGCTCAAGCCAGACACTTTTATCATTAAGGTAATCAACTGTCTTATAATATGCTTTTTGACATAAAGTGGTCTTTATAAAGGTTTTAAATTTATTGTCGGGCATACAAAGGACCGATTCAGGCAATTTATTATAAAAGCGTTATATCTTCCCCCTTGAAAGTATGACTAACCTTGCTAAGCCGTACGTACGTTTCGTACCGTTACCGTTACGTAGATTTCTGTCTGTAACCTCACTTACTTTAGTATTCGATTCCAGCCTATGACATTCGTTTTGGTGAATTATTTAAATTTATGAGAAATAAGTAGTCGAAATAAACTCATTGCTTTAAAATACAAAAAATCAATATAAACCAGTATCGATTTAAGATGGCTTTTCACTAAGAAGAAAAGGTTGCCTGAAAGAATCCAGGCAATCTTTTGATAGAAAGAGAAAATATTTAATACGACAATTTGTCTGTCTGTTTGTCCGTCCGTCGCGATTTTCAATTTACATATATTTGCATGAAATATTACAATATTCTTTTTTTTTTTTTAATTTGAGGCGATACAAAGTTCGTCGGGATAAGTAGTTATATTAAATAATGTAATAATTATACCTGAAGTATGTTTCTTAATAATATGTTAAATCTGACTCGAATTACTCTTACTCTTAGATAAAGAATCTTAAAAACTGTGTGTATAATATTAATTATTCTAATCAAACATTGATAAGTATACATAGAATCTATATATATATATATATATATACTAATTATTTGGACAATTATACCTTAAAATACTGAGTATTTTAATCAGAATTTTAAGATTGAAACTCCGACCAAACCTGACTGATTCGACCGCCATAACGCGTCAAATCATAAAAAAATACTCTACAGCGCATCCTAAAATATGTAAGTAAATAACTGAAGTAATAAAAAAAAACTGAAGACCATTTTGTATGGAAAAATATAACTAATAACAAGGCGGTATGACCAAAAGTCTTGCCTGCCCTGGAAAAAGTGCCAATGAAAAACAAAAATTAAAATAAAGGCGGGACGTACAATACTTGAAACGTGATCAATCTCTATTGTTATATTTGTTTTATTTGAATTTTATTTGCTTTCCTCGTATTCGAAATGAAAAGTAGAGTGTTTAACTCGGGTGAAAACACTCATTTCTGCCTCGAACTACTATATATACTATATAAAATATCTCGTCAGAAATGGGATGCTTTCTTCCCTTGGTTAACAATCTACTATTTCATGCGATCGAACCATTTTTTAATACAGGAGGACCACAGATCTGAAGGCATGTTTTCTACGTACTGTTTGAACGCTATCACTGCCTCTTCGGAGTTAGTAAAAGTGAAACCTATCATCAAATCTTTGATTTTGAGGAAAATACAGAAATCACAGGGTGCTAGGTCGGGGCTATGCGCAGGATGGGTGACGAGTTGTACTTTTTCGGAACCTAAAAATGACTTTGTTTTGTTGGCCATGTGTGAAGAAGCGTTGTCATGATGTAGGAGAACGCAGCTTTTGGGTCGTCTTTCGCGAATTTTTTCTAACACCCTGGGTAAACAACTGGTAGAATACCACTCGGCATTAACACTATTTTGATCTTCAAGTGGAATTGTACAGATGGGACCCGTAGCTGAGAAAAAAACGCGTTCATTTTTTTACCAACGTTTCTCGCCTGCCTCACTTTTGTTGGCTTGTTCTCATTTTTAAACACCCACTCACGAGATTACTGTTTTTTTTCGGGTTCAAAACAATAAATCCACGTTTCGTCTCCTGTGACAATGTCATAAACAGCATTAGAATGTCCGTGGTCGTACTTCGGTAGCATCTGTGAGCACCATTCCACGCGA
Source organism: Nudaria mundana (assembly GCA_963556515.1). Taxonomy (NCBI): domain Eukaryota; kingdom Metazoa; phylum Arthropoda; class Insecta; order Lepidoptera; family Erebidae; genus Nudaria; species Nudaria mundana. The sequence continues at coordinate 7,576,302 of OY748306.1, forward strand.
GCCCGCTTCTGCTCCGCTGTCAGTTCATGAGGGATCCAACGACACAAAGTTTCCGAACTTTCAATTCTTCGTGCAAAATTTTCTGGATTTGACTCATACCAATCCCCAATAGTCCTCGAATTGTCTCATAGGTAATCCGCGGGTTTTCTTCAATTAACCGCTTAACAGTAGCCACATTATTTTCGTTGACGGCTGTTGAAGGCCGCCCTTCAGGAAATTCGTCATGTAAAGAAACTCGACCTCTCTCAAATTCAGCAAACCATCGCCTCACGGTGCTCAAACAAGGTGCTTCTCTCCCAAAAGCATTTTGAAGACGAGCGGCACAGTCTTGCGGAGAGAGAGAACTTTTAAAATCATAAAAAATCATCGCTCTAAAATCTATTCGACTTAATTCCATTTTCTTTGCATACGTAGAACTTTGATGTGTGATAAAAAACAATTGGCAAATGATTTCCCGCCAATTGTTTTTTTTTATTACTAAGAAGGTTGCAACGTTTAAAAAAATATAACATTCGAAATTCAAATAGTTCCGATTAGCTAGAAGTGCAAAAGTTTTAGTGTGCCCCATGAATATAACAAATAATTATTATGAACCTATTTGGTAATGAAAATCATAATTCAACAATCAAATTCAAATTATCTACTGTGTTTATTCAAATTAACACAAGTATGTTGTGATTGTGTACATTGTTTACATTGTATTGAACTATCATATGCAATGCAATAACGATCAACTCAAAATTAGTCACGAAAATAATTAGGGAGTTTCAATATTCATATGCTTAGGTTTAAAATGTTGGAAGACGTAAATGCCTGGCCCGGTGGCGCAGTGGCATGCGTCTGCGACTGCCGTCCCTGAGGTCCCAGGTTGATTCCCGGGTCAAATCGAATATCTTCGAAACAAATATTTGTGTGATTCACAAATGTTTGTTTCGGTGTTTGGTTATTTTCTATGTAAGTATATTTAGTAGGCCATTTTGGACATAACCGATTATAAATGTGCCCGGTGACGGCAATGGGCTTACCCCCTATTACGTGGGACTAAAAATACTGGCAAATTGTGGGTGTGTAATTAATCTCTGCCTACCCCTTCGGGGATATAGGCGTTATATGTGTGTGTGTGTATATATTTATAGTAGGTTTGTGTTTAGAAATATATAAGTAGGTTACTTACCAATGTTTAGAAAAGGAAAACTAGACACAAAACCCTATACCAATCCTGGTCAGCGTGTTACATGTTGGTTAAATTCCTCCATCTTCGGGGATGCCCAGCAGTGGGAGTCAAATTGACTGAGATTATGATTATGACGAAGTGACATAATTTCCCTGACGTTTCGGTTAAATTACAATTCAAGTTTGGTCATAATCAAACACTAGCTGTTGCCTGCAACTCCGCCTGCGTTTTATAGTTTTCTTGATCACCAGTTACTGATTTACGAGGGTGGATTGAAAAGTAGTCGGCCTAACACTGATCCATTTAGTTCTAAAAATCAAATCTATACCCACTTTATTTAGTTCAGTTCAGACCTGTTAATTGTGTGAAATTTGAAACGTGTGCGATAATTAGTTTTAATTTTATAAATTTATTAACAAAGCAATCTGACATCATTTCCGCAAATGGAGCAAATCGAGCAGCGTGCCGTCATTAAGTACCTCCATAAGAAGGGGCTGTCATCAAAAGCCATCCATGATGATATGGTCAGTAGTACATTAGGGGATTGCGCTTATTCATATTCATCCGTCAAAAAATGGATAGCAGAATTCAAGCGTGGTAGAGAGAGTGTGAAAGACGAACCCCGCTCTGGAAGGCCTTCGACGTCCACTACTGACGAAAATGTTAAAAAAATACTCGACTTAATTTTGGGAGACCGTAAATTGAAAATTAGAGAGATAGCCGAGATTATAGGCATCTCTTATGAACGTATCTCAAAACATAATAGTCAACGTGTTGGGTTTCCACAAGGTGTCTGCGAGGTGGGTTCCGCGACTGCTTTCAGTTGAGCAAAAAAGGATGCGATTGACTATTGCACGCGACTGTTTGGAGTTATTTGAAGCTGATGAATGTGATTTTTTGAATCGTTTTGTTACTATGGACGAAACATGGGTTCATTACTGTACACCGGAATCAAAACAACAATCAAAACAGTGGAAAAGACCTGGTTCACCACCCCCCAAAAAGGCTAAGTCGATTTTGTCGGCAAGTAAGGTGATGGCTTCAGTATTCTGGGACTCGAAGGGTGTGATTATGGTTGATTATCTTGAAAGGGGTCAGACTATAAACTCTGATTATTACTGCACCTTACTACGTTGTTTACGAGTGGATTGAAAAGTAATCGGCCTAACCAAGAAAATAAATACATAATAAATGAAATATATTTTTATTTTTCAACGTAATCATCATCAAGTTCAATGCACTTTTGCCATCTTCCCTGCTAAATGCTTGCATTTAGCCCGTTGAAAAAAAATGATTCTTCCTTAGAGTCAAAATATGCGTCTGCTGCTGCTTTGACCTTGTCATTTGTCAAAAATCTTTGACCTCCCAAGTGCTTTTTTATGTTAGGGAACAGAAAAATATAGCTGTTGCCCGCAGCTCCGCCTGCATGTTAATTTAGATCGACATAACTTATTTATGAACCGATTGAAATAAAACAAACCTTAAATGTTAAGTTGAATAAACCACAACGCATTACTAAAAACCGCATTCAAATCGGTTAAGCCGTTTCTGAGATTATCGTGTTCAAACATTCAGACAAACTGACAATCAGACAAAAATTCTAAAAACCATAGTTTTGGGTTCTATTGCGCTCATAAAGCTTCCCTACAACAGTTTCTCTATTAAGTATATCTTCGATGTACAGACATCGACCACTTACAATTTATTATATGTATTGATTTAAGTAGCGTGAAAAAAAAGTGTATGGATGTCTTTGAAACATATTTGATCGATGGTTTCAAAAGACAAAACATATAAACCTCATTTCTTCTATTCTTCTTATCGTTGGTACACAATACGTTATCACATAAGATACATGACTTAAAAAGAGCAGTACAAATGGTAATCTTTACCCTAATAGCGATCTCTTTCAGACAACTTTTATTAATTAGTTTCAATAGCAAAATTTGTAGAAAACTGTTCTTATGTGAGCCAATATAGGCAGTGTTTGAGAAGTTCGGATCTTCTACTAAGCAAAGAGCCGTAAATCTTCACCAACTGCGTCTAGTTATATAAATAAAAAACTGCTCGGTACCTTATAGAACCTTCAACATCTTTATTAGTATTGGAAAAGTTCTATCGATTTTTTTTTAATAAAGTTTTACGCGATAATAAGTTACGCTACTAATAGTAAGTATTATATTACTTTTTACCGACTTCAAGAAAAGAAGGTGGTTCTCATTTGACTGTATTTTTTAATTGTTTTTTTTTTATGTTTGTAACCTCATACCTTCCAATTTGGTCCCATTCCGACAATTATTTGGTCACGTTCCGGTAATTTGAAGTTGGTGTTTATGTCAATGTTGGACGTGGTTTTTTCACATCTTCAATTCTCACTATTGGCACAGAATAGGGAATAGTACTTACATACAGAACTTGCACTCCGACGTTAATTAAAGCACATTCTTTTGTTTACAGAGAACATCATTCGAACGTTAGGGTTGTCCAGTAAAGTAAAATATATACCAGCATAAATTGACCAATAATTATGACGTTAATGTCTCAATATCAACTCTATGGTCAATGCCGTGTCACAAACAAGAGACAACCCTTGTACTTGTACTTGTACTTGTAGTCACGGGCTGATCTCCGCAAGTCCACGTCTAGTGCGCGGGTTTTGCGTGTGGGTGGGACACTCTCACTCGAGCCAACCGATCTCTTCCAGGCACGCCAGCAGGCCCCGCACGTTGCGCAGAGCTTCAGGGATTGATCCTGGAGACCCGAGATGCCTTGCCCTGTAGTTATGGACTTCCTCACAGCGCAGGATTAGATGACTGACCGTCTCGTCCTCAGCCATTCAAGCCCTGCAAAGGCGACTGTCTGTAACACCGATAGTGGGTAGGTGTTTGTTTAGGAGGCAATGCCCGTAATGACACTTGTGAATAGACGGAGATGGGATTTTTTCAACGTCGCAAGTCTGCCGGCTAGCCGACGATTGAGTACAGGCATAGCCTCCCTCGCTTACCGACAGTCCGGCAGACCGGTCCACAGTGTGTTGTGTTGTGTGTAAGTTTTGTGTGCCAGAAGTGTTCGTATAGTACCTACCGGAATTGGTAGGATTGGCTCTGGTCCAATGGACGTTTGGCTCGAGCCCCTTCTGGCAAGCTCGTCCGCTGCGTCATTACCTCTAGAGCCGCTGTGTCCTTTGATCCACTGTAATGTGACGTGGTTGTACTGCTTTACGCTGGATGTGTCTGATACTCAGTTTACCTAGCTCGCGTTATGCCTAACAAAAAGTAGAAGTATGTATAGTATACCATTACAAAAATAATTTGTCAAAAACGCCCTCAATATCTATGAAGGTGCCTAGGCAAATACCCTTGTTTTGTATCGCTTCCTCCGCTCGGCTTACTACCTGGTGGAGGGCGGATTCTGTTGATTTACCGGCAGTATAGGCATGCTGGTTGATGTGTAATGGGGTGTTGATCAGCACGTTTTCTCTTAGAGTCCTCTCACACAGTCTTTCAAGTGTTTTTGTGAGGAAAGAGGTGAGGCTGATTGGTCTAAATGATTTTGGATTAGTGTAGTCACTCTTACCTGGTTTGGGTATGAAGATAACCATCACCTTCCTCCAGTTCTTCGGAATGTATCTGTAGGCCAGACACGCCCTCATGATTTGTAAGAGTGGTGTAAATAATCTTAAACCCCCCCATTGCAGCAGGGCCGGGAAGATGCCATCCGGGCATGCTGACTTAAACGGTTTAAAGGTGTTTATGGCCCATGATAATCTATCTGGCGTAATTACTGTTTGGACGTATTGCCAGCTCTCATCCGTAGGCGCTGACAGGTCCTCGCTCACCTCCACGGTTTGCTTGTATCTGCAGTCCGGGAAGTGGGCACTCATTAAGACTTGTTGCGCTTCCTTGGGTGAGTTGATGTAGCTTCCGTCAGGCTTTAGGAGGCTACCTATACCGTGGTGTGGTTGGGAGGCCAAAACCTTCCTTACACGGTTAGCCTGGTCAACGGAGTTTATGTTACTCGTGAAGTTTCTCCACGATTCAGTAGATCTAAAACGGATTCGTTTTTTGTATTTGGATTTGGCTTTCTTATAGGAGTCCCAGTCTTCTTCTGATCTGGTGTTCATGGCCCTATTGAAACGTCTTCTCAGCATCTTCCGCAGTCGCTTCAGTTCGGGTTCCCACCATTTCTGTTTGTTTTCAGGTGGACCTACTCTCGGGGTGTGCAGAGGGCACGCTAACTCGTAACTATTAGTGATTATATCCGATAAGGCACTCACCTGTGATTCATTTTCTTGTATGCTGGTTATGGACCATGACAAAGTTTGTGCGTCCAACCTCGTCTGTAGTGAGCTTGCGTATTTACCTATGTTGGTTTTACGCGGGTTTCTGCCCGGTGGGGGCAGGGGTATACTTACCTGTAAATCACATCTTATCCACCGATGATCGGAACAAGATGCTTCCTTCGAGACATGCCAGTTGGTGACAAGTTCTTTTACCCTATCTATGGACAGGGTCAGGTCTATGATGGTTTGGCATCTTCTTGTCACGAAGGTGGGTTCTGATCCTATATCTAGGATGTTAAGGTTAGTGCTGAATAAGTAATTAACTATGTCATTACTTCTGTCATTGCACTTGTTCATGCCCCACAAGGTGTGGTGTGCATTTGTGTCGGCCGCTAGTATTAGTTCCGTGCCTGTCCTATCGCAGTGGCCAATAAGCTGCGTTAGTTTGTGAGCCGGCAGGTCTTCCCCATCCGGCAAGTAAGCTGAAGCGATGACAAGCTTTTGCACGGTGTCGTTTTGAGTTGTAGAGATCCGTACGGCGTATAGGTCTCTGGAACAGAACTCAGTGAGTGGATGCGCATTTATGTCTCTAGTGACATAAATGCAAGTACGCGGAGCGTTGTCTTGGGGGCCTGACACGTATAACTTACCTCCTAGATTGAAGAGTCCGTGCACCCGACCTCCTCTGATCCACGGTTCCTGGATCAGGACAACAGCTGTGGTGTTCATCTCCAGCCATTTGCGCATTGTCGCCGTTGCCGACATGCTGTGCTGGAGGTTTATTTGTAGAATTTTAAGTGGAGTCAGAGGGACAGCAGCCATCGGAGGCTATTTCCTCCATTCCTGTCTCAAGTTCCGCGAGCAGCGATGTGATCTCATCCTCTGAGTGGTCGGACCAGTCCTCCCCCTCATTTACTTTTGAATGTACGGGATGAGATCCCATGCTGACATCGTCAATATTATTTTCAACCTTGGGTGTAGAAGCCAAGGTAGGCTCAGCTGTAGTGTTGGAGTATGTTGTGTGGGCTCCGTGGTTGGACCTGAGTCGCCCACCGCGGTCTCCGTGACAGTCCCCCGTTTCCAGGGCTTGTCATAGTATTTATCACCTGGCCCCAGGAACCGGACATATACACTTCCGGCGCCTGCGGTCAGGCGGCGACCGTGCTCCATGATGATTGGTATAAGAGTCTCCGAAATGGAGGCTATCATATACCAACCATCCTTTCATCTTTGTGCGCGATGGACTATCCTAGTGTCCACCAGAGCCCACGGGTTTTCCCAGGCGAGTATAGCACCTACTATACCGGCGGTTTTATAACCGCCTAGTGGGTCAGGAACCAGGAGGCAGCACCTGACTCGTCTGGGCATCTCACTCGGACTCTTCACAACCAGCTTCTCGCCGGTGTCAAGAGTCCGACCTTCGACATTCGACTTAAGCCAGGCTACTGCCGCCTGGTTCCCGCACCACACCCTCACGGAGCCGTCATAAAAAGTTTACCTCCCCGTGAAGGCTGGACCTTCCTCGCCCCGTTTGCGTCTGAGTGCTCCCTCGATGAACTACTGCTGCAGTAAGAGGGTAGCCGCATCCGCTGTCTTTTGCGTCATCGGACACCGCCCTTCTGTGGCTAGAGCCATACAGATGGGTTTTTTGGTGACCGTAGCGTATGTGAGTTGGCCAGGGTCTGAATCATCTACCTTGGCCCGTTTGTCTGCGTCACAAGGTATTAATGATACCTCGTGTTGGGTACGTTTGGATGATGTCCCTACACCCTTCTCCTCCTTCCTTTGGTGAGGGGCACCTCCTTCCAGGCCGAGGGACTTCGCCTTCAGTCTGAACACCCCCCGACGTCCCCTGCATGAGTGGGGCGGATTCCAGGCCACGTTGCCTGGCACGATGCCTATGCTTCGAGTTTATTTTACGGCTCCTGGACTTGACGCTACCTTCAGTCGCCGAATCATACTGGCGTGTCGGGGCTGCGTCAGGGTCAGGACGTGCCGTCTGCTCTTCTGATCTCCTGGGCCACGAAATTTTAGCGTCTCAGGAGTTCGCAAAAGTATTGCCGAGATGAGGGCGCTCCCTGTGGCGTGTAACGCCGTTTGGGAAACGCCGCCGAGGCTGCGTTTTCGGACCTACGGGGGTATAGGTATCTAGGCCCTTCCCTGGTCGAGGTGGAGCGTGCTGCTGGTCGGTTTACCGCTGCCGCTGGTGAAGAGTGGCCTGAAGTAGCCGCCGAGGCGGTTGTTCCAGTCCGCTGAGTGGAGGAGGGGGTTTTAGCCACCTCCTCCATGTCTCCTTTCTCCATGTCTTATGTATTTTTTTATTCGTCCTTTAGGCTTCCCACCGTCCTTAGAGCCCGCAGCATGGGAACACGCTATGCGGGGTTATGGGCGCGACATCCGGCTCTTGGTCAGTGGCCGGAGGTAAGGCGTAAGGGTAACACCCCCTCCGGTCTGATCACACCCCGCGAGCCTTCAGCATGGCCCTCCCCCACATCCCTACGATTCTCGCCAGCTTCCCTCTGACGGGAAACTTGACCGTTTACTCCATCTTGGCTCTAGATGTAGTCTACCGTTTTGCTTGAAATTAGGACCAAAGGGAGCATATTGACGGGACGCACCCCGCCTCAACTCCCCAGGACTCCTTCATCCCCGCATACGGCGATCAACTGCCCAGCCCCTAGCGCAGGAGGACAAAGATAGATCACTGGTAGTGTCTCCATGCTACCAGTACAACCGTTGCGTAGGCAGACCGAGAGGCAATGACCTCTGTGGATGGAACCCCAGATAGCCTTGACCTGCCGTTGTCCGTCTGAGAGGAAGGTTGAGAGTCTCCTGCCCCACTTCCCAGGCCAAGGAGTCTCCTCCCCTTCAGACGTGACTGTCACCTACAGCTGGAGTGGGATAAAGAAACTGGGAGCGGAAGAGAAGAGGGGGGGAGGGGGGGTGATTAGAAGGCATAAGGTGTTGAGGTTGGATGCACGAGCACCACCCACGTCCAGTCCAACGAAGTAATCGTTAGCCTGTAGGCGTGGATGGTGGTTGGGAAAAAGTGAGCCGGTGTAGGTTTAGGATGGGATGATTTGGGTTTGGATTACTTGCACCGTTACAGGGGTAGGAAATTGAGTCTCCTGTCCCGCCCAGTCCAAACGAAGTTCGTTTAGCCTGAAGACGTTACAGGAGGTTGGGGGGTGTAATACAGGAAGGGGTTGGTGTTTGGGAGTGTGGGTAGGAATTAGAAAGGTTAAGGTCATGTTAATGGAAGGGTTATGTGGGGGAGGATCGGGAGTGGAGAGGAAGGTTGGCCCCGACACGCCCAGTCCAACGAGAACGTTAGCCTGAAGACGCGACTGGTGACCTGTGGGTATTTGGGAGTGGTTCAACTGCAAGGTGCAAGCATGTGCTGTAGTTCCCGACACGTCCAGTCCGGCGACGAGTCGCTGGCCTGAAGACGCGACTGGTGAACTTAAGGGGAGATAAAGGGTTGGATTAGGATAACGTGGGGTTGCGACTGGACGAGTTCAGTTATATCTGTTTCAGATGGAACCAGACCAATAACAGGCGGCACCGCGCGAAGGTAACAGAAACAGTCTTGGCTTGAGGGTCACGGTAACTGTAGTACTACCATCAAACCCATTAGCTTAAACGTGGGTGGGAGGAGATCCCACGTTTAAGTGGACAGAGGAGATAAGTCTCAGTAGGTCTTATGTTCTCCATCCACCGCCCCTTACTGATTTACAACTTCAAGTTGTCGCTGACGTCACGTATTTTTTGCGGTTGTTAGGCGAGTTACATGCCTGCTATTGGGTCTTAGCCTTGATGATTAGTTCAGTGAATAAACACCACACATAGAACTAAATTTTATTCAGTACAGGTTTTATTTATTTACAATAAGAATTACAAAATGCATAATAATATACTAAAAATATTAACATTGCAAAATATAGTTTAAAACATCCTCCGCGTCATTGTCGACTGGGAAGGTTACCAGAATGCTGGCTGTGTTGCCACGTCCAAAGAATCAATTTCGTTTATTCAGTTTAGGCACATAAAGAGCACATATGGACGTAAAATTTGTACAATTTTATGTCAAGTAATATTATAAAAATACTAAATTAAGTACATAAATAACCATTTGAAAATGATTATTTCGCTGGTTCGGTAAGTTGAATCTTACGTACTATCGTTGAAAGTTATTCTTTGGGCCAGAAAATAGCCAGCCTAAATAAAGTCAGTACATAAATTTACCTAATTGCAAAAGCAATGAAGCCAGGATATAATTAAGCGATGCATGATTATGCGCCAACAGCTTCGCGTATGTTCATTTATTGCACTATATGTCGCAATATGTTCTAATTTAAACACACCGTGTTCCAGTGATGTTTTATTGCAATAATAAACATGAGCAAGTCTTTAGGGGTTTAGTCTAAATGTTGAAGATGAATTATGATTGCATATCTATGAATTTGAAATACAGAAGCAACATTTTGAATTAAGTTATGGTGGACTCAACAAACACACTTTACTATTTTCAACTGACTTCCAAAAAAGGAGGACGTTTTCAATTCGAGTCTGTTTTTTTTTGTGGTTCTGTTCACCACAAAAAAAACAGACTCGATTTTGTTTTTTTTTTGTAAATGATAGCTACTACTTCCCAAGTGGTCCCATTTCAATTTGGTCCCATTCCGACAATTATTTGGTCCCAATTCGATAATTTTAAGTCGGTTGTTGTGTCTAATTTGACGTGTATTTATTTTATAATATTCACTTTTCATATAGGTACTAGACTAGCTGATAACTGCGGCTCCACCCGCGTGATATAGTTGTCTCGTTAACATTTTATGGAATAAAAAATAGTCTATAGAGCTCAGGGATAATGTACAGAAAGAATGATCAAAATTAGTTTTTTAGTTTCGGATCCCATTCAATGCAAACACACTAGCATATTATTATCTATCCTCTATGCAAAGAGTCTAGTTAGTCTAGATATCATCTACCCGCCAGGCGCCATTGGAAATACCCCCTGGTGCGTACGAGAGACGCCCGGCAATGGACGTAGGAGCAGCCAAAAAAATATATATGTTTACTATCTACAAATACCATTTATTTATACTTTTTTAGAGAGGTATACTCGTACGTATGTGTAATATTCTCAATAATCGCGTAAAAGACCCGGTACCTCGTTTAATACTAGCATTTAGTTAGTTAGTTTGTAAATTTAAATGCCTAATTTCTTTATAGTTCCCTCCTATTTGGATCCCACCTTAATATACTCTAAACACGTAACATTTACCTTTACTTAATAGTTATTTGACAATAATTTCCGTTGACTAAGAACATAGCAAGGAGGTTGGTAGGAAGAAAGATTGAATTTCACTCGATAATGAGGTTAGAGGGCTTACGAACGGTGCCCTCTGGTGTCGTCCTCGCTAACTAACCGAACACGTGATCATAATTATTATATATCTTGAGATACACTACACATGGGGAGCTTGTGTTCTAAATATTGTTGTACATGTTTGAACTAAGAATATCAAAGGTGGTTTAAGGTAAATGTTAATTGGGATGGGCCTTTCGGCTATGGTTAGTTATTAATTGTGTTTACTTATAGGCCTTGCTTACAGGTAGTTGCTTTAAGAGTATGCCTCAAAGAGCACGTTAAGCCTTCTATCCCGATAGCCATACGAACATCTATTATGGCGGAAGTTATGGGTAGTTGGATTTGGACCCTCTAAAAAATCTATTATAACTAAATATAGTACTCGATATTTTATTTTTGGGATTTTATTGCTTGGGCTTCACGGAAAATATGAGTTAGACCACAGAATATATAGGTAATAAATAGTACAAGTGGTAAGACAGAAAAACCGACTCCAACTGGGTTGGTAATAGGCTTAGTAGATAATGATCCACGATACTTGATGACTGTATACTCGTATGTAAGTTACTTTGAAGAGTGTTAGTGATTGCTGGATACTACATTACAAATGTTCTAAATGTTTTAAAGCTTCTAAAATGGTGTGACTGGTTTTAATAATATATAAACAGCAATAAACTTTCAGTTTGTATTGCAAATGTGCCGTCGACTATAACTCTCGCCCTCGTGGACACGTCAGGCACAAACACTAGAGTGTCTCTACAACTGCTAGTGAAAAATAGTATGATAAAGAATTATTTGGATTTACATTGAAACATTTCATGATTATTAGGGTAGTAAGGGGCTTTATCAACATCTCCAGGGCCCAAGGTATCCTCACTTGCACATGGTACACCTGCTGACCTAGAAGTGGAAGACAGATGCTTGTATTACTCTTACATTCTAGTCACTTCTGTGTCTAGTACCAGTTCCTTACCTTAATTTGCTCGAAATACGTTTTCGTATTACGCCATATATTTCACACAGTTCCCTCACGTCACCAAAAAGGTTGCTGTTTTGAAATATATGGAGGAATACGAAAACGTATTTCAAGCAAATTTATGTAAGGAACTGGTCTCAATATATTTGCTAGAGACTTGTCATTCTTTCAGGTCTAAGACCATGGAGAAGTTTTTAGGGACTTCGGCTCACCTATGTCCATTGCCAGGCGCCCCAGAGACCTAGGCCTTGGCATCGTAGCATCGAAGATTTGCGACATGGCTCCCCTTAACCACTCCGCCTCGGCAAACAACCTCTAAGTTGATAATACGAAAATAACAGCGTTAACCTTCACACAGACTTGATCTCTAAATATTGCGTATATGTTTCATGTAATCAACTCCACATTATACTGGTTATTATTAGGTATTGGTTTAAATTTATAATGTAAAGTCATTGTTAGTTCAACAGTAATGAACAAAAGAGTTTGTTGCATTGTGACCCATGTACCTACCAGTTTGTGAACGCAGTTTTGGTCCATTTACCAAACATTATTATTGGATCTTAAACCTTATAGTAATACATGTAGGTATAATAATCTACTAACAAGGGTCCAACAAACAAAGGCCTAACTACAGAATTTCGATATAAATAAATAAATAAATATTTTTGAACTTTTACACACGACGTCATCTAGTCCAAACTAAGCTATAAGTAAAAGCTTGTGCTATGGAATCTAGACGACTGATAAATATAATATATTTATTTCTAAATACATACATAATGTACCTACATAGATAACACCCGAACTCCGAAACAAACATTTGTGGATTACACAAACATTTGATTCGGACCCGAGAATCGCACACGAGACTTCGGAGTCGAAAGCTGATGCACTACGAATGGGTTGTGGTAGTCACAGTGTGTGTTAGTACAGTCACGTCGCAACTAGCCAAAGTAACTGAAAGCTGAACCCCAATTGCGTTGGGAAACGGCTCACTGATGACTTTTACTATCCCAATACGAAGTAATCAGATGCCAACACCATTTCATTTAGTCGGAAAAGACAGCACTTTCAAAATAAAGGCCAGATTTCGGCACAAAGTTCATTATAAAGCAATTCGTGTGGAAATTAACCCCGAACACTGGTGTAATTTAATTTTGAACAACACTTCGAACTGTTCTCGTATAAGTATGTCTAGGTAAAGGTCGGGCGAGTTGACGCCCGCAACTCTATACAGACCAGTTAAATTTAATTAGTTGCAATTAATTAAACCTTTACGTGTTCGTAATTGTGGGGAATGGTTTTATTACTGTTCATTTCTAATTACGTAATGAGATGAGAAGTATAAAATTGTATAGGCAAGTTAACAGGAACATTGCAGCGTAGAGAAGTATTCCTTATTCTGGGGTAGATGTTTTGGTGCTACTTTATGGAAGTTCTTTAATTTTCTTCTTTATTTTTGTCGAGACTTTTGTTCATAATGGGCATGTCAGCCTCATCATATCCTGTGTGAAATTTAATTTAGATCATCTGATACTATCAAATCTAATAATAGCCTGTTTCTCTGAAGGGATAGGCAGGTCTGTATTATATTATTCATATTTCGCCAAAGCTTTCCTGTCCTGGTCCTACGTTATCACTAACGCTAAGGGGTAGACAGAGTCGCATATTGGGCGTAATTAGCGCCTCTGTCTAATGTATTGACTTATAAAGACGTGAACTGTGTCTGTCTATTCACCTAAAGTCGCTTAGTGTGTAAGTTTTATTATAATAGACTTATATAAAAACATAACCACTGAACCAGCAGGCGCCTCCTAAAATGCCGTAATTGTAGCATATTTTGTACTTAGGTGACTACAATTTTTTTTTGTTGCCTTATACACGCTTATTGATTTTGACACGAGACAATGTACATTCGTCCACATTTAGTCTTAGGAAAATGTGTAAAGTTCTTTCTCTCGGTTCTACTTATTGCTTTGCGAATCTGTCAGTACATGTAAATATAGAAGCAATGATACTCGTATTCTTTTATTTTAAGTACTTACTGACGTTTGTAAGTGCCATTTAGTGACCTATACAAATAAATAAATCAGTTCATTTCTTTTCAGCTACTGAACGGGTTTCTGCACTGGAAATTCTACCTAGTGCTAACCAGAGGCATGCGTCAATGGGAGTAGGAGCAGCAGCGGTCTTGGGCCGAGAAATTAAAAAAGCTAGTATCACAAGCAACAAGTCCAGTCCAGTCAAGTCAAGCAAATGATAAACCGGTCAAGTGCAAGTCGGACTCGCGCACAAAGGGTTCGGTACCAAAATGGAAAAAAAGATCACGTTTGTTGTATGGGAGGTTGTATTATTATATTATAATTTTTTAGTATTTGTTGTTATAGAGGCAACCAAATTTCAACTTTCTAACTATCACGGTTCAGAGAAGTCTCAGTAATAGGGTCCCCGTTTTAACCTTTGGGTTCGGAACCCTAAAAAAGCTAGGATCACAAGGAACAAGTCCTGTCAAACGAATGTAAAAAAAAAATTAAAAAACCTGACTGGATTGAACCAGATATTGAACTATAAGCATATGATATTTAGTCCCACCTGCTTATAGTTAAATATCCGGGTAAGTGCAGTCGGGTTTTTTTATTATTTAACAATTTATTTTTATTTACAGCTTTTCAGTTACCCAGTGAGACTCAGGAGATAAATACCTTTCATTTGAGACCCCATTAGTCGAAATCCATTGAGCCGATAGGCCTGTAGAGGGGAACAAAAAACGTACAAACACACATACGCGCTAAACACATGACCCTCGCTGACGCAGTCGAGTAATAACAAGTCAAAATTAAATTAAAAATTTAAAAAATCCCGGCTCACAAAAAAAGTGATGTATAAGTTGACCTTTCATTTGATACCCAACACCCAATAAATACCCAATAAATAAAAATACCCAATATTTGAACACATAAATTTTTCATCACCACTTTCACCCCTCATATCTTTGAAATGGCTTAACCGATTTTTATAAAACATAGCCAAGAACACTCTCCCCTAACCCATCTTTCAAACAAAAGAAACAGAATCAAAATCGGTTCATCCGTTTGGGAGCTACGATGCCACAGACAGACTTACAAACACACACCCACACACACGTCAAACTTATAACACCCCGTTCGGGTTTCCGTCGGGGGTTAAAAAGGAACTGTATAACAGCCGGAGTCATATTGTACTTAAAACATTGCCCGGTTGTAAAACCTGAATCTCTATTGCCTATATTTCCCAGACAAAATTAAACTACCCCACAATATAAACCATAAAAATGTTCATATTCCACAAAGATGAACTTAACTTAACTTCTAAAAATATGTTCCGAACGCAGCAGAAAGATAGCCTGCGCATAATATTTAGCTAAAATCAGAAATTTATAATGCTTTTCGTCGAAGAATATAAAAGTAAAGAAGTTTGTTCAATGAAAAATAACATCGTTTTATAAATAGTTGTAAAATATAGTCTCATGAATTATATATCTGAGTCTGGTTTGGTTGTGAGGTTACAGAAGCCTGTAAATTGTACCACAAAAACATTTTAAAGTGGCTTTGATTTACGCCTAGTAATAAATTTATTTATTTATTTATCGCTGTTATCACATATACAGAGAGATACAAAAACACCAAGCTGTATAACTTAAAATAGTATGCGCACTAAGTAACAGTAAGAACAACAGATAAGTAGCAAGCTCGGCGTGATTGGTGCTTAACATAATACGAGTACAATTATAACTGAGCAGTCCTCACTAGGAGAACCCGTGTCGAGGACTACCACAGTCGCCCGATTCACTCCCAGCCGCATGTACAGAACCAGAAAAAATAAAAACTAGGAGAAAAAGAAAAAGAAATAAGCGCTCTTTCTTAGACTATTCAGTAAAATTTATAACAACAATGACAGAATTTTGGGTTCCTAACTTCTTTCTTCACTTGTGATTGACTATTGGAATACCATTATATTCCACCGGGCCTTTTCCCAACCCAGTCTGGTTGGTTTTCTAGTCTAACTGCGATGCGGCTGAACTTAGGTAGATATTTTCCGTAGAGCTATTAAATGTACAGGTAACATTTTGATACTGTTTTAGTATAATATAGATTTATTGTTTTCTTACGACGCTTCTGCGTCTGTTATTATACTCGTATCATTATTTCATCAGTATGTATCGTTAATATTCAACACATTTCTGAGTGACGTATAATAGGTTTATGAAAGGTCGCTGATTGTTCAAATTCCTATAATATGAATAAAAGTGTAAATATGAATGTCTTTGTCAGTGATGAAAGGAATTTGTTTTTTTTATGAAATACTCGTACCTTTAAGGATAATAAGTAATACCTACCTTAAAGGATAATAAGTAATTTAAATTGGACTTAATTTACCATAAACTTACAAAGTTAAGAATGTGTCCATCGGCACTTTTCTTAATGTCTCTATTATGGTATACCTTTCGTTAACATAATACATGGGGCAAACTAAAAGTTTTGCACTTCTAGCTAATCGGATCTATTTGAATTTCGAATGTTATATTTTTTTAAACGTTGCAACCTTCTTAGTAATAAAAAAAACAATTGGCGGGAAATCATTTGTCAATTGTTTTTTATCACACATAAAAGTTCTACGTATGCAACGAAAATGGAATTAAGTCGAAAAGATTTTAGAGCGATGATCTCTCCGCAAGACTGTGCCGCTCGTCTTCAAAATGCTTTTGGGAGAGAAGCACCTTGTTTGAGCACCGTGAGGCGATGGTTTGCTGAATTTGAGAGAGGTCGAGTTTCTTTACATGACGAATTTCGTGAAGGGCGGCCTTCAACTGCCGTCAACGAAAATAATGTGGCTACTGTTAAGCGGTTAATTGAAGAAAACCCGTGGATTACCTATGAGACAATTCAAGGACTATTAGGGATTGGTATGAGTCAAATCCAGAAATTTTTACACGAAGAATTGAAAATTCGGAAACTTTGTTGTCGTTGGATCCCTCGTGAACTGACAGCGGAGCAGAAGCGGGCTCGCGTGGAATGGTGCTCACAGATGCTACTGAAGTACGATCACGGACATTCTAATGCTGTTTATGACATTGTCACAGGAGACGAAACTTGGATTTATTGTTTTGAACCCGTAAAAAAACAGCAATCTTGTGAATGGGTGTTTGAAAATGAGAACAAGCCAACAAAAGTGAGGCAGGCGAAAAACGTTGGTAAAAAAATGATTGCGTTTTTTTTCTCAGTTACGGGTCCCATCTGTACAATTCTACTTGAAATTCAAAAGAGTGTTAATGCCGAGTGGTATTTTACCATTTGTTTACCCAGGGTGTTAGAAAAAGTTCTCGAAAGACGACCCAAAAGCCGCGTTCTCCTACATCATAACAATGCTTCTTGACACACGGCCAACAAAACAAAGTCATTTTTAGCTTCCGAAAAAGTACAACTCGTCACCCATCCTGCGCATAGCCCCGACCTAGCACCCTGTGATTTCTGTATTTTCCCCAAAATCAAAGATTTGATGAGAGGTTTCACTTTTACCAAATCCGAACAGGCAGTGATAGCGTTCAATCAGCACGTAGAAAACATGCTTTCAGATCTGTGGTCCTCCTGTTTTAAAAAATGGTTCGATCGCATGAAAAAATTTTTAAAATGTAAAGGAGAATATTTTGAAAAGCAATAAACATAATATTTTGGTTTTAACATGTTGTTTTTTTAAGTTACGCAAAACTTATAGTGTGACCTACGTATACCTATGTAATCCTAAAAGTTTGGCACAATGAATTTGGCATACTTTTTTTGACATAATTTTCCTTGGTCATAATTGATTTTTAGCAGCATATGTACTGTGGAATAATTATATTTAGGTCTAATATATTTATGCATAGTTATAATTTGCACAATGTTTTTAGGCATAGTGTACAGTCGCCTAATAGTATATATTACTAAAATTGAATAGGTATAAATTAATGAAATGAAATGAAAATAAAAAAGTTTCTTTAACCAGTATTTTCTATATTATATAGTGTTTTAATTATTTTACATAGTTACTTATTCTGCGTAAGATGATTTTGACTATATTCATTATAGTTTGATAAGTTTATGCCTTTATAAAACTATGCTTATAAATTTTATGCTTAAATATGATTATGCTAATTTTATTTATGACTAAGACAAATATGCTAAATTAGTTATGTGTAAAAAAATTATGCATAAATATCATTAGTCTAAATTACCATATGCCAAAATATTTTATGGTTATTTTTTTTATGCAAATGGATAGTGAACCCTCTATTATAATGCAAAGACACTTAGTTTTGTGTTCTTGAGGAATAGCACTCACTGTGCTATGTAACACTAATTAAGTACACTAAACCAACTCAAAAGGCTTAGTTCTCTTTAGTCTTCTAATTAGGTCCAAATCAAGAATTTTATTGACACCACGTCAAGAAGTTGGATGGCCTCGACGTTCACATGTTGAAGAAGCCTTCTTTCATGAGCGAAAGGAATTATTAATGTAGTAAAAAGTTCATGTACTGAATGGAGTCAGACGTTACCTGGCGAAAGTCCATGACAAAACAATGGAAAATATGATGATTTCGCTAAATAGAAGACATTATAAACGTCGACATATGTTTGACCGACTCACGAGGCATTATCAAGACTGTTTGAAAGAGAACAGCCTTGAGACCTCTTTGAGACAGTCTTGATAATGCCTCGTGAGTAGGTGAAACATATGTCGACGTTTATAATGTCTTCTATTTAGCAAAATCATTGCAATTATCTAAAAATTCAACATCATATTTTACATTATTTTAAAAGTTCATGTATTAGTTTACGAGTGTCTCACTATGGAAACTATCTCTTTACCTATAGGTATGGAAGTACTATTCCCTATTCTGTGCTAGAAGATTTTATCCAGTTGTAGCTATTTCAAAACAGCGTGTTTCTATCGTGATCAAATCATCTTTTGTTTATGTCTTACTCACTTACGTGGTTCATCTACTGAGGTACTGCCAATGCTCTGGTTTGTGTTGTAAATGGCTTAATAACGTCCATTGCTGGGCGCCTCGGGTACACCTTGGCAAGAATAATCCCAGGGCTCCAACCGGACTTTGACCACCTATGCAGCCTCTGTCAAGGTCGAATAATGGTCTAACTTGTATAACTAAAGAACGACGAGTAAGAATGTGTAAACTTTTGAGAGTATGATACTCGTATCTTCAATTGGTATTAAGATAGCACCAAATAATAATTTCCCTTGAGACTATTTCCGAAGGCGTATCCGGGTTGCCCAGCAAAGGTAAAAGAAATACACTATGAAGATACGATACTTAATTAAGGCTTAATTTTCTATTAGAAGATATCTTTGGAGATCAAAATAAAAGTGGAACTTGCGTAAGGTCCCTTTCATAACTCAATGCTTTCAGGTAAAGGGCTGTGGCCTGAATACCACATTTAGCAAAAATTACACTGTAATGTTGATGATGGAATGTATATTAGCTATAGTTGTTAAAAACACATATTTTCGTAGTAGAGTATAATATAATATATAAAAATATAAATATTGTTGGATATTCTCACACAACGTCATCTAGCCCAAACTAAGCTATAAGCTTGTGCCATGGAATCTATACAATGGATAAACATACTTATATATATTTCTAAATACATACATAACATACATAGAAAACACCCAAACTCCGAAACGACTGAATAGTAAGTAAGGTAGTTTCATCATCACACTACATATAATAGGTATGTAAATGTGTTGGTGGAGTGCTCAGGTTGGTGGAGTGCTCAGCGTGGGCGAGTCAGCGCCGGGACCTCGTAGTGGGTCTGGGCGTGGATACCCTCTCGCTGGAGACCATGCTTCAAGCCATGGTCTCCAGCGGGAGTAGGTGGAACGCGGCCGTGTCCTTCTGCGAGCAAGTCGTGCTCGCGAAGGAGGCGGCCGAGAGGGAGAGGGAACGTACCCTCCCCGCCGAATTCCGTAGTCAGCGGCGAGGGCGCCGCAGACTCATCTACGCCCAAGACCATCGACCTCCATGATCGGGGCCTGAGGACGGCGGGATCGCCACCCATCGTCCTTACAGAAGCAGGCTAGAAGGGTTGCGTGCTGCGGGGCCTTTGCCCCATAGCACGCAACCAGATTCACTCACTGACGCGGGATAAAACCCTACCCCAACGACGCGGGATTCTCATCCCGACCCAACCCCCGCAGAGACCACAGAGGTGGTCAAAGTCCGCCGGGCGCCACTGGAAATACGTTCTGCTTGTAACCAGAGACGCTCGGCAACGGACGTTAGAGCGGCCGCGGCCCTGGGCCACCGAACTAAAAAAAAAAAAAAAAAAGGTATGTAAATAGTCGGCACTAGTATAACACTAGTGCCGACTCAAACTGCGAGCTAACACGATATACTATTTTGCACTGAAATACTGATACTGCTTCAGTGGCGTGGTCGGTAGTGCATCGGCATTCGACTCCGGAGTCCCGGGTTCGATTCCCGGGTGGAATCTAATATTTGTGTGATCCACAAATGTTTGTTTCGGAGTTTGGATGTTTCTATGTATAATATAATGTATTTAGAAATATATAAGTAAGTTTGTCAGTAGTCTAGATCCCATAGCACAAGCTTATAGCTTAGTTTGGGCTGGATGACGTTGTGTGAGAATGTCCAAAAATATAAAAAAAAAATTACAATTCGTGTAAAAGACCTGTAATGATCAACAGCAATATTATCAGAAATAGAAAACTTGACACTAAACCCTATACCAACCCGTTCATAAAGCGTTAGTACCCGTTCGGCCAACGTGGTGTATGTAGCTTGAATTCCCCCCTCTTTGGGGGACCTCCACTGCTGGGTATACCCAGTCAAATGGGCTGAGATAAATATCATCTGCATCTATGTTTATTCCATGTTCCATGTTCCAAACTGGAAATATGGATGATTCCACGTGTTTTATGACGATTGTAAAATACTCCTATCTCAGTAAAGTCACGCAGTCGTTCACGTGTCTATAAAATATTAGAAAAACCGTCTGAAAAAAGGTGTAACATAAAATATAACGATAGTAGTAGTATAAATGGCAAGATAAAAAGTTCACACCCTTGTAAAATTATTTAGAAGGTATACGTACCTTCATATACCTACCTACGTGCTCTCCATATCAGGTATTTGATTTTTATGAGTTCACTAATATTTAATAGCACCTATAATCACACCTGTTTCCGCCAAGGGTTAGGCAGAGGTATATTATACGCCCACTTTTCGCAATTGACTGTATCCCCACGTGATAGGAGGTGAGCCTTTTGTGGTGATGGCCTATTTAAGTTCTCAAACTGCAATTTGATTTAAAAAATATTTATTTATTAACTAACAGAGTAACAGTATTTATAACTATCAAAACAATGATTGCTTTATTTAATTATTGAGTTTATATAATACAATAGTATACGCTAGCAGAGTTGCGTATAACTATTGGTCTTGCTTACGCTACAGAATGGGGAATAGTACTTACATACAGAACTTGCACTTTTTGTTTACAGAGAACATCATTCGAACGTTAGGGTTGTCAGGAAAGTAGCAGCATAATTTGACCAATAATTATGACGTTAATGCCTCAATATCAACTCTATGGTCAATGCCGTATCACAAACAAGAGACAACCCTTACTGACTTACAACTTCCAGTTGTCGCTGACGTCACGTATTTTTTGCGATTGTTAGGCGAGTGACATAGGCCTGCTTACGCTGCTTGGTTGGACTTGCTGACAAAGCTGATCTTAGGTGATTGGGGTTCCCTGACTCCTGCGACTTCGTTCGCAATCCCGATTTGGCAAAAAAAAATCACTGCTACTCCCCTCCTTTTTGGACGCAACGTAATGTTATATATTTTTTTATTTTATTTATTTATACTTTATTGTACGCCAATACAGTAGGTATTCATTGATCTGTACATGGAACTTATTAAGTCTAAGAGCAATACAATGGTCGGCCTTACTGCTTAAAGCAATTTCTACCAGGCAACCTTTTATATAACCTATAGCTCTCCTTGATAAATGGACTATTCAACACAAGAAGAATTTTTCAAATCGGGCTATATAGTACTTCCTGAGATTAGCGCGTTCATACAAACAAACTCTTCAGCTTTACAATATTAGTATAGATAAGTGCGGATAAATATTTTTCGATTTTATGCGACTTTATTGATTCTGCAAGTCATAAACTTGACTTAGAGGACAGTACTTACGCTCTTCAGAGTTATTGAACTCCGCCGATATTAAAAATGTGACTTGTATGCAACCCTCTATATTTGGTGAACACTCCTAAAGGTGCTTGCTCAACATATAGCTATCTTTACACATTACACGGACCTAATGCAGTTATGACAGTAAGCATAAAATACTAATACTTACTTAATAATACATACATATATACATATATCACCCCTATATCCCCGAAGGGGTAGGCAGAGGTGCATTACACACCTACTCTTTGACAGTATTTTTATTGGTACCACGTAATAGGAGACAAGCCTATTGCCATAACGGGCCACTATAGAAAGTTTTTTTATGGGTTTTAAATAATGGTTTATGTCCAAAACGGCCGAATGAGTTTAATAATAAAGAGTAGCAGCTGTGTTATAATTTTGAAAAAAAAATTGAAGCCCGTTGCCTTTTTTTTTTTTTTTTTTTTTATATTTGGTTCGCCAAATTGACGCCGCCCGCCTGGTGGTAAGTCGTGACGACGTCTAGCGATTGTGGGCCACTCTCACAGCACACATTACTATTGAGAATGGCCCTCAACTTGACGACCTACTGATGTGCCTCTTCACGCTCCGCTTAAAGAACCCAGGGTTATATGTGGGAGGAAACACGTGCACAGGCAGGGCGTTCCAGGCCACTATCGTTCGGCAGAGAAACGAACGTTTAAAACGTTCGGTTCTCGCGAACATGCTATCCACTGTGTGGGGGTGGCATCTCTGCCCGGCACGAGTCGTTCGGGATCGGAAGGAAGAGGGTGGGATCAGATTGAAGAGCTCTTCAGAACACTCGCCGTGGTAAATACGGTAGAATGCGGCCAAGGAAGCTATTGTTCGGCGCTGAACTAGCGGCTCAAGGCTTCCCGTTACCTCCGGACAATCTATAATACGGATAGCCCGTCGCTGCATAGCATCGAGAGCGTCCAGCAGATACTTCGCGGAGCCGTCCCAGAGGTGAGAGCAGTATTCGACGCAGGGTCTAATCTGCGTCTTGTACAGCAGACACCTCTGGTCCGGTGTAAAGAATCTCTTTACCTTATTCAGTATTCCTAGTTTCCGCGAAGCTAGCCCTATACATCTTTCGATGTAGTTTTTATTATTGAGCTCTCGACGAACGTCTATGCCAAGGATATCAAGGTTGTCCTTCATTGGTAATAATGCATTCTGAAGAGAGGGTAGGGGAAGGAAAGGGGATTTCTTCGCAGTAAATGCACACGCCTGTGTTTTGCGGGCATTGAACTCGACCAGGTTCTCGGTACCCCATTGAGAGATACTGTCGAGGTTACGGTCGAGATCAGCCACGAGTCGTCGTCTCTCCTCCTCAATCTCAGATCGCCCCGCCGTCGGACGAACCGAGTAACTCCCGTGCAGTGTGCTGTCATCTGCATAGCAATGAATGTTCCCGAGGGATAGCATATCATTGATATGCAGAAGAAAGAGAGTTGGTGATAGTACGGACCCCTGCGGTACCCCGGCATTCACTTGCAAGAAGCGAGAAGCCTGGCCATCGCAGAGGACCCGCACTCGGCGCTCGTTTAAAAAACTGGCAATCCAGCTGCACAGTTGAGGAGGTAGACCATATGCCGGAAGCTTGGAAAGGAGCGAAGCATGCCAGACCCTATCGAAGGCTTTGGCGATGTCCAGGCTAATAGCCAAGGACTCGCCGTGCCTTTCCATAGCCCCACCCCAGACATGCGTTACGAATGCCAGAAGATCACCCGTTGATCGCTTTGGCCTGAAGCCGTATTGTCGATCATTGATTAGCGAGTGATCCTCTAGGAATTGCATGAGCTGCTTATTTATAAGGAGCTCAAGCACCTTGCAAATGACTGAGGTGACAGCTATGGGTCGATAGTTGCCTGGATCGGACCGATCCCCTTTCTTGGGGATCGGTTGTACGTTAGCCTCCTTCCAGACCTCCGGCACGAGCCCTGAAGAGTATGACAGGCGGTACAGACGCGTTAATACTGGAGACAACTCAGCTGCACATTTTCGTAGCACCACCGCCGGAATGCCGTCAGGGCCACTGGCTTTCCGCGTGTCGAGTGACCGCAGCACTGCCCGTACATCACATTGCCTGATAACAATATCAGGCATTGTGTGGCCACAGTTGGCGATGGCGGGGGGCTGCAGGCCACGGTCGTCGACCCGGGAATTAGCCGCAAAGAGGTCTGCGAGCATATCCGCTTTCTCTTGGGCTTTGTGAGCCAGTGTTCCATCTGGGTAACGCAGTGGTGGCAGCGAGGGCTGACAAAAGTTAGATTGCACGGCTTTGGCCAGTTGCCAGAATCCACGGCTGCCCGTGGGATGGGAAGTGAGCTCCTGACCAAGCCGCGCGACGCGCTGGGCATCCGCTCTCTTAAAGGCCCTCTTACTCGACTTTGTGGCCAGGTTGTACGCTGCTTTGAGGTGGCCCACGTTTGGGTCGCGCACAGCCCGGGCCCTGATCCAGGCGCGATATGCCGACTGTTTTTGTCGAACAGCTTTGGCACAATCTCGCCCGAACCAGGGACGAGCTCTGCGGATACTGGCGACATCAGTGAAAGGGATGTAATAATCCATCCCTAAACTGATCTCGCCAGTAATAGCAGAAGCACTATCCGAAGGAGCCTTTCCTACAAAGCAGCGCTGGCTCCAGGGGACGGACGCATAATAATCGCGTAGACCGTCCCAATCCGCTGACGAGTAGTGCCATAGTCGTCGTGACGTTTGTACAGGACGTGCAGGAGGTGACACCTTCATGCCAGCGTGAACAACACAGTGGTCGGAACTACCCAGTGGGGCTCCTACTGAAACATTGTACTGGGCTGGGCGACTCGTCAGCAGTAGATCCAGCAGAGCGGGCGCGTGATCTGACCTGTCTGGTATCCGGGTGATCCCGCATACCATCTGGGTCAGACCGTGGGAGAGAGCGAACGCATGGGCGGCTCTACCCGCATGATCAGTCTTGAGGGACCCCAGCCATTCAATGTGATGGCCATTGAAGTCCCCCAGAAATACTAGGTCAGCGTTCGGGAACCGCACCTGCGCTTCATCAGCCGTCTCGCTGAGGTACTGCAAGAGCTTTGTTGTCTCAGAATCCCCTGTGTGGGATCGGTAGATGCACACGTAGATCTGGCTCATAGAGCCATGGTCTACGTGCAGCCAAAGGACGGAATTGGAGGGGTTCTCTAGGCAGCGCAACCGGCGGCAGCAAACATCCGCCCTAACGAACACGCACACCCCGGCTTTGTCTCGAAATTGTTCCTCGATGACATAGCCGGGGTAACACAGGTAAGACGTGTCGTCAGGGCGGCGTATTTGTGTCTCCGTGAGGAACATCACAGCGGGCCGTGCCGTCTCAAGGTGGTGGTGGACGGTATCGAGGTTCGCATGGAGTCCACGGACGTTAGTGAACTCCACCTCGAAATGTGAAGTTGTGGGGTTTCCTAGGGCCGCTGTGTAACGTTTATTTCTTTTTTGTTGCACTGCCATTGTAGATTTTGAAGAAGAAGCGTGAAGACAGGGCGACATTTGGTGCAGCAGTAAGTGACAAAGCGCAGGGGCTAGCTTTGTCTAGAACCGTGTGGTTAGGTCGGAGCCGACTCGCCGGACGGAAGGGCTCCCAAACCCCCCTGATGCAAGGCCGCCGCTACCCCACACCGGTTACCACCCGGAGCGGCGATCCCACATCAAGATTATGCGCAACATGTGGGGCAGCCTCCTGGGGTGGTTGGCCCCAGGCGGGCCCCATGACTGTGTTGCGGGCGGCCGCGGCAACGCCGTTGCTAAGGGTCTCCCTGGCCGGCGAATCGACCCACACCACCCACACTAGACTCCGTTTCGCCCCCACTGGTCCCATGCCTGCTGCACCATACATCGCCCCGGGCCCGGCGGTGCAGCTGCTGAACCCCTAACGCAACCCAGCCTGGGCTGGGTTACTTGGGGGGCTTTAGCACAGCTGCACGGTGGTACCCCCCCGGACCAACACTGTTGTACCACCTGGTACCCACGTAGGGGCCGAAGCCACTCCATAGGTACCGTAAATTAACGAGCCTCGTCCGTTTATCAGCAGGTGCGCCACTAGCAGGTGAGGTCGCTGGGGCCCTATAGATGTTGGTAGAGCCCCTTTGCACCCAGATTGCCTGGCGATGAAATGTTTATTAAAGGTAACATCTTACGTGCCAGTCGCTATGGAACAGCTAATTAAAGTCCTGGTCGTCTCGGACAGATTGCTATTGCATACACACTACTCAGGCAAATTTGTAGGTACTTACATAACACACATCGCACTTCCACAATAGTGGAAGTATTAATATACTTCCACAATAGTGGTAGTGTTTAATGTGTAGGGTGTGTAATAACACACCCTACACATTAAACACATTAAAACAATGACAATAACTACATATTACAACTACATTTTACTACTACTACTGAAGATCATAAGCAGCGAATACAAAATAAACAGCCCTTGTGAGTTTAATATAGAATTTATAACATAATGCTCAAAATTGGATCTGAAATATTGCTTTACAGGTGAATGCTCCCAGTGGGGGAGTAGCTTAAACGTACGCATGAAACATGATCAAATTGGGACAGAGGGTAACAACTGTAGTGAATGATTGCTTCTGTAACTATACCTATTTGAAAAAAAAACTTGGTTCTTCGTTAAATATTAAAATTTGGTACAGATATTTAACGAAGAACCAAGTTTGTTATTATACACTATATATACACTTATAATATAGACTGTTATAATACTTCTATGTTATAACTACAACTTGTATTGCAAACGAAATCTTTATCACTAGTACAATGTCTTGCGCGGTGCTTCGCGCCGCACCACGCCATAGGTTTTGGCCTATAACTTTTGAACCCTTAGGGCTAGGTCCAATATTCGATTTTTTGGCTAGCTTCCAGATCGAGGGCTATCCATAGAGGGATCAACCATCATTGGAGCATAAGCAGTTCTCGAGAGCTAAGAGGGACATTCCCCATTTCTATAGATAAATGTAACCGCATCAAAATCCGTTTCGTAGATTTAAAGATCTAAGCATACATAGGTAACGGAATCGACTTTGTTTTATACTGTGTTATGATATTGAGCACTATATACACACTATATATATATATATATATATATATGCGCTATATATACTGAAAAATGGGACAGTTGATAAACTAACGTGGTAAATAGTCCGTTTTTCAATAAAAGTCAACGAAAAGCATACATACATACAGTAGAATTTATAAGTGTGAAAGTAATTGAGTGCAGTAGTACAGTGGAGTGTGTTGTTGGAAGTAATTATATTGGAGAGCGAACTGAGTCAGGAGCTTAGATGGAATTATGTTGCAGCCTATTATGTGCTCTTGTGATCTTAAATTACAACGCCTTCTAATAGCTCCACAAGGCAGTAGACGGTCAAGGAATAGTTGCATTGAGGTCTCAACAAGACTCATGTGGCTTCACCCGAGATGTTTAGTCTTCTCGTTTTTCACTCGAACACATTACCGGGAAAAAAACTTGTCACTCATTGATACAGGTTGATTCACACGTAGGTATCAGTGTAGCTCCAGTTCATATCCATGAATTGTTTCATCTTTCTAGCACCAGTAAAACCGAAGAGGGACGGATGGGTATGACGAAACTATAAGGGTTCCGAGACGTGTACTGCGGATCCCTAAAAAGCTTCTTCTTCAACATAGCACAAGTAAATCCATGTTGAACATTTCACGAAGAGTTCTCGCTAAGTGCAATCGAAGCAATATTGTCGTACACTATTTATCTTAGAAGCTATCCGCTGCAGTTTATATTTCGATTGTATTTGTATAGCTCTTCTGCAAAGGAGCCGTTATTGAATTTATTAGAATTTATTTATGACTACTCAAGAAGCTCGAGTGTCATTCGATTTATAAAACTGTTATAACGACTTTAGTACTGTTTTAACAGACTTAAAAAAAAGGATGAGGTTCTCAATTCGACTGTACGATTTTTTTAATCCTCATAACCATAGAGATATTATAAGAGCTCATAACTTACGACTGGGTAAAAGAATATAGAATTATTTTTTATTGAAATCTACTGAAATGGGAAGCCATTTCAGTTTGGTCTCAATCCGAAAATTATTTTTCTTCTTCTTTTTTTAAAAACGTGGCTGTGATGAATGATTTCGCCAATGTCACGATAATGCTTGATTAGTTGATAGTCGCGCACAGAAGAACTAGTTATTCCTAACTAGCTCCAGGTGCATGACAAGAAACGTTGTTCGGTATGAGAGTGTCTGAAAAACCCGATTTTTGCGGAGTGCCAGGGGTAAACTAAAAAGTCACCTGTCACGCGCTCAGCAAAAATCGAACTCCCGACAATTTTTTGGTCCCATTACGGTAATTTGAAGTGGGTTCTTGTGTCAATGTCAAGGTGTCAAAAAACGTGTTTTTCTTTAAGTTTACAATGTATATGAATAACAAGTATATAAAAGTACGTTAACGGAGTTTGAAGGTTTTCCAGATATGTGTAATAATAATATGCAGTGGTCTGGACTATATAGTATTCTTATATCTGTGACTACAGACAGACTGTAGGTACTTATGTAACATCAGTTTGAAAGAATTACTCTATGTTATCATAAAGTTTAAACGGGGAAGTCCCCTAGCGCCGAACGGCAGGTAGTACCGAACGAAAGCTGTAACCGTACTAATAACGAAAAAGGACGACGCCTTGGCGTGCAACAGAAAGAGACGCAACTGGAAGGACTGCGGGTGGCACGGGAGCGGCCAGTGGCGCACGCAAAGCGAGCAAGAACGGTCGTTGTGGATTTTACGCGGGAAATTGTCGTCGCCTACAAACTTCACGTATTAGTTGTGGATTGAATATAAGTGTGGGTTCATTTTGATACGTATCTAAATTATAATTGGTAAGTACTTTTTACGTTTTGCTATCTAAAATATAAATTAAATTTATTGTTTTTATTTTATACGATGATTATTTCTCTCCAGTGAGTCCCTAGTACCGAACAGTACTGTTTCCCCTATGACCGAACAAAAATGTTTCGGCGATCACACTGTTATTCTATGCGGTGCATGTTATCAATTTATTGAATTCTTTCAGGAACAAACGTATCTTACGGTATGGAAAAAATCAAGAAAGGTCAATGGCGATCTTTAAGTTTTCTGATTGCCATTGACCTTTCTTGATTTCTTGAAAAAGTAAGCTCGAAAAAAATGTCTCTTAGAGAAGCAGCTTCAAGATATGGCATTCCTACTACCACTTTGTACGATAAGTTGAAACTGATTAAAGACGGTAAGGAGGTGGAGTTAAAACCAATACTAGGGAGGTTCACGAAGACTTTTTCATCAGAGTATGAGAATGTTTTAGCAAGTCACGTTAAAGACTTAGCTGACAGATGCATGCCACTGACAAAAAAGGAGTTTTTGAGACTAACCTTCGATTTAGCTGTGCATCTTAAGATACCACATCGTTTTAATGTTCAAAAAAAACTGCTGGTAAACAATTTTATTACGAATACATGAAACGTCATCCAGACCTATCACTACGTACGGCAGAGTCTACCAGCTTGATGCGTGCGGTCGGATTCAACAGAGCCCAGGTGAATGTATTTTTTTCTAATGTAAAAAGTACTTTGGACAAATACAATTTCCCACCATCAAACATATATAACTGTGACGAAACAGGCGTTACAACTGTACAAAAACATGCAAAGTTGATGGCAAAAGAAAACATTCGTCAAATTGGGAAGCTTACTTCAGCCGAGAGGGGAAAAAACGTTACGATCTTATTTTGCATGAGTGCTACAGGCTATTTTATACCTCCTTTTTTCGTTTTCCCTCGCCAGAGAATGCATGAAAGGCTAATGATAAATTCTCCCCCTGATAGTGAAGCTGTAGCCCAACCTAAAGGTTGGATGAATAACGAGTTTTTTTTTAAATGGTTGCATCATTTTACTAAGTTTGCTCGACCTTCAAAGGAGTCTCCAATTTTGCTTTTGCTTGATGGACACAGCAGCCACAAGACTTTGGACGTAATAAACTGGTGCAGGGATAACAATATTCACCTTATTAGCTCACCACCACACACAACACACAAGCTCCAGCCTTTGGACAGATCATTTATGCGCCTTTTAAGGACGCCTATAATGAACAATGCGGAATGTGGATAAGAGCTAATGCAGGAGCCAGAATTACAGAATATGATATTGCAGGACTTGTATCAGATGCTTTTAAAAAGGTAGCACGTTATGAAATAGCAGCAGCAGGATTCAAGTGTGCTTTTTGTGCGATTCCATTTAATGAAAATATCTTTAGCGATCTGGATTATTTGCCAAGTGACATCACGAATATTCCAATAGAAGAAATTATCGAAGAGCAAAGTAGCGGCGATCATTTTACACCCGATGTTCCTCAAATAATACCGGAGCAAACACCTACAGCCAGAATTTTACCGCAAAACTTTTCACCGCAGCCTTCTACGAGCAAAGGTCCAGATTTTGTAAGACAATCAATTTTAAACATCTCAGCGTTGCCAGACGCTGCAAAGAAAAGAGCTCAAACAAGGAAACGAAAGTCTGAGAAAAGCCAAATTCTAACTTCTTCTCCATACAAATTGTCTTTGGAAGATAAAGAAAATGAGAAAACGCTTAAGGAGGAGTAGAAACAACTACGTACATTTAAGAAGACAGATAAAGCAGAAAAGATTAAAAAGACTAAAACTTTACCATTAGCACAAAAAATATTATCTTTGCAGCAAACTAAGGACACTACGTGTGTGGTTTGTCTAGAAGATCATGATGAAGACTGGATTCAGTGCAATTCATGCAAAGAATGGGCACACGAGGCATGTGCTGGATATACCAGAGTGCTCAGAATTATATATTTGCGATCGATGTCATCTTTTTTAGGAGTGTTCGGCCATATGTGCCAATTAATAATAATGTTCGGTACTAGGTGCCACAATATAATTTACCAAAAATTGTTACCAATGATGAACCTAGATTAAAACATTTGTAATGTTTATTTTTTATTGTTCTGTTTATGCATATAAATGTCTATGATTGTTAAGTTACTGAGAACTTCATTAAAATGTTTAATACCAAATTCGTTTTTTTTAAATGTCACCTAGGCTTAGGTGTTCGGTACTGTTGGACTCTCCCCTATTAGGTGCAGCACAAGTTGTTAGATTTCTAAATTTTTTGTCTCCTTTTGAATTAAGGTGTTTTAATAATAGTGAGGACAATTCACACAACGCCATCTAGTCTCAAACTAAGCAGAACTTGTGATATGAGTACTAGATAAACTGATATAAATACTTATATACATTTTTTTTTGGAAATACATACATATTATAGGTACATAATAAACATCCAGATTTCGGTACAAACGTATGTGTCATCACACAAAGTTTGTCCCGACCGGGAACCGAACCCGACGTCGAAAGCGAATGCACTACCTACTACGCCACCGAAACAGTGTTTTACGGTAATAGTTATTTGACAATAATTTAGGTTGATTAAGTAAATAGCATTGTTTGTATTAGTGTTGGGTACGAAAAGTATCAAGTTTCTATAATAATTAGGTTAGAGGGCCAGCGTACTGTGACTTGTGGCGTCTCCTTACCTATTAATCAAGTGTAATAATACGCTGAATATACACGTAATTCATCATCATCCACCTTGCCTAGTTGGGGTCGGCTTTCCAGTCTAACTGCGATTCGGTGGAACTTCAATATTTTTTGTAAAGCGACTGATATCTGACCTGCACAACCCATGGGCGACATGGAAGATCTGTAACTAGTCAGGCCATAAATACTGTTACATTAAAACTTTAATTTTTAACTAGTGGTCCCGGCGAACTTCGTAACTCATGAAATTTTGCTTATGAACCTTCCCTGAACCTCCACAAATATTTTAAGACACAAATTAGCCAAATCGGTCCAGCCGTTCACGCGTGGTGTCGTGACTAAGGGAAATAGGGATTCATTTTCACTTTTTAATTATTTTGAATTTGGAACACGTATATTATTTTAAAAACGTCTTTCGCTTTCGCGCCATTTCACATATTTTTTCGTGTTCATTATCGAATTACAATATTATGGAATAGGGTGTTAAAGAAAATAGGATCGCAGTGATCGCCTTGCACAAAGTGGATATGGAGCCGTCGGTCATATTCCAGACACTACAAAACTTGGTATCAGCCGTATGTTCGTATATCGTACGTATATCAATAGATACAACAACACTTCGTCTGTCGAAGACCAGAAAAGATCGGGGCGGCCGCGTGCTGTTAGAACTACAAAGGCTATTAATGCTGTTAAAGCCAGAATTCGTCGAAACCTCATAAGGAAGCAAAAAATCTTATCGCGAGAAATAAAGATTCCCGCTAGGACTTTGTCACGTATTATAAAACAAGACCTGAAGCTCGGTGCTTATCGTCGATATACAGGACATGCCCTAAATCAATCTTTACGATTAAAGAGAGTGGATCGATCAGAGCACCTTCTGTCGCGATACGCAGGTGAAAGGCTCAGAAATATCATCTTTACAGATGAAAAAAAATTCACGATTGAAGAACACTACAATAAGCAAAATGATAAAGTGTACGCTCACAGTTCTAAGGAAGCTGCTTAAGTGGTCGGAATGGTACACCGTGGTCATCATACTGCGTCCGTGATGGTTTGGTGGGGCGTGTCTTATCAGGGAGTCACAAAACTACATTTTTGTGAAAAAGGAGTGAAAACTTCAGCCAAAGTGTATCAAGATACTGTCTTGGATCATGTTGTGGAACCTCTCAGCAATACACTTTTTAAAAATATACCGTGGACTTTCCAGCAGGACTCTGCTGCTGGTCACAAGGCACGAACTACCCAAGCCTGGCTAGAAACCAACGTGCTTAGCTCAACGTGCTCTCCGAGGTACGGCACGTAACAAATACATCATGGTATATAAATAAGTAGGTAACAGAATGATGAAGTTTGTGATTTGATGACAAATATAGTATATTCGTATACCTACAGCCCCGATGAAACGACAAAGTTTCGTCACCATCAACGCAACGACCGCTCCACCGAAGCCACTACCACAGAAGGTACCGGATGTGGCTACTGATGGTTTCGTGGAAAAGGAAGCACCGATCACGAACCACGATGAACCGTTGCGGCACAGATGCAGCGCAGTACAGCCCAGCGCTGCATGCCGTAGTACCGAGTACAGCGTTGTATGTCTCCCGCCTACACTACACTACTAAGGCGGATGACATCAGACAGTGCGTGCGCAAGAAGGCCAACTTCACGCCGAGAGTGCAGCTATTGGAGGCGAACCGCAACGTCAGTTTCCTGTCGTTCGTGGTGCGAGTACCCAACATCAGACTGAGCCTCGTCATGGAGGAGAACTTTTGGCCACAGGGCGTGGTGTTCCGTCGCTTCCGCGGATCGTTACCACTGGTACGCAAAAAGACCTAAATGCGATAGTGAAGTGTTTACTAACAATAGTCTTAAAATTCTATCACTAATATAATTTTTGTAATAGGTATCTATATTTATTCTTAGTTTTAGGGTATTTATCATTCCCTGGTGACCCATAAATATAGTTACTAAATAGTATCTAGTTTAGGCACCAGTCCCCAAGAATTTATTTATCATTGTTTGTATCTAGCCTTTTAAGTTTTTATAATTTGTGTTAAGAACTTTTTATTTTTGGGGAAATAAAGATTTTTATTATTTATTCCTTCCTTTATTTAACTTAAATACATATTTAATACATTTTTAAATAAATCTATAAAAAATACAAATATATTTAAAAATACAAAAAAAAGTGACCCACCGGCATCGGGTACAAGGACCAAGCTACCGGTGGTTAGGGCTCCAGAGAGAGGAATTTCCTCACGATGCGTGCCGTATCGAGTAACACTGCTTTCTGCATCAGGCCCTTGACCCGACTGTCTAACGAGAGCCTCTGTAGGTGTTGGTCGAGGCTCTTGGCAATCAGTCCATGCACGGAAACGACTATCGGTACAATAACAGCTGAGCTTACATGCCACATGTCGACAATCTCGTGGGCCAAATCCAAGTACTTTACTTGTTTGTCTTTTTCGGCTTTCACGAGATTGCCGTCATGCGGAATAGTAATATCAACTATTATTGCACGGCACTCTAACCGATCTACTAACACTATATCAGGCCTATTTGCAACAATAGTCCTGTCAGTGATAATAGATCGGTCCCAGTACAATGTGATATGATCATTTTCGAGAACTGGGTCAGGCACATACTTGCAATACGGTACTTCTTAATCCACAAGTTTGTACTACAGAGCAAGTTGTTGATGGACAATCCTAGCTACTTGGTTATGCCTATGCAAATACTCGCCGTTAGCCAAACTAGAACAACCAGAGACAATATGTCTAAGGGACTCTCCAGGACGGTGGCACGCCCGACATATGTCAACCGTACCATCCTTCAGAATATATCTCCGGTAATTCTTAGTCATGATAACTTCGTCCATAATTGCAAAGACAAACCCTTCGGTTTCTCCAAATAGATTACCGAATCGTAGCCAGGATACGGATGATTTAAAATCAATATCAGGTCCATGTAGGGCCTGATAGAAACGCCCATGTAACTCTTTACTCTTCCATACATCCATGCGGTCATTGGTACTTAGTATAACAGGTTTGCGCCAGTTCTCTTTAGCCAAACCGAGCGGGGTCAATCCGTTGTCTACTGCGACAACATCACGATGCAAATCCTCGTCCACCCGCAGGAAGTATTCCCTGAGATTGCACACCTCACGGTTGTGAAGGGTCTTAGCATTAAGAAAGCCTCGGCCCCCACACTTCCGTGGTATGTACAACCTCATTACAGATGAACGCGGATGATGCATTCGGTATGTAGTGAGTAGCGTACGGACTTTTCGATCCAGGGCGTCAAGTTCTGTCTGAGTCCATCTGAGTATGCCAAACGAGTACACTAAAACTGGCTTGACCCAACCATTGTAGGCTCGCACCTTGTTACCGCCCGATAAAAGACTTTTAAGTACTTTTTTCAGGCGGCCAAAGAAGCGTTCCCTCAATAATTGTTTCATGTCAGTCTCTGAAATGCCTAACGCTTGTGACATACCCAGGTATTTGTAAGTATCGGTTGCCGAAAGGGACCTAAGTTGGGTGGAATCCGAAAGTTGTATTCTTTCGGAATCCACTATCCCACCCTTCTTCACATGCATGCTCGCACACTTGTCTACGCCAAATTCCATTCTGATAGAATTACTAAAGGTTTCCGTTACCTTTAGTGATTCCATCAGTTGGTGACTGTTTGGGGCAAGTAATTTTAAATCATCCATGTAAAGAAGGTGAGACAAAACCTGGCCATCTTTCCGCAACCGGTACCCTAAACCTGAATTCTCCAGCAAAGCGCTGAGAGGATTCAGGGCCAGACAAAACCATAACGGACTCAGACTATCGCCCTGAAATATACCACGCTCGATCTTTATCGGTCCACCATTACCACACTTCTGTCGGCATCCTGAATAGCACAAGACGGTCTTCCATTGCCCCATGCATGCCCCTAAGAAGGTACATAGAGTTGCATCAATCTTATACAACTCCAGCACCCTCCTAAGCCATGAATGAGGCACAGAGTCATAGGCCTTCTTGCTTGCTATCCAGCATGTCGCCAGATCCTTGCGATTACGGCGTATCTGTTGGCTAATAACCATATCCATAATTAGGACCTCTTTAGTGCCACGAGCCCCACTTCTACATCCATTTTGAGAGATTGACATGATGTTGTTGTCAGTTATGTGGCGCGTTATTTTTTGTCTCAAAATAGATGTGAGAAGCTTATAGACCTTTGGTAGGCATGTAATTGGTCTATAATTTTTAGGCTCTATGGCACTACCAGATTTGTATAAGAGATGGGTGATACCAGTAGT
The DNA here is from genome assembly GCA_963556515.1 of Nudaria mundana. Taxonomy (NCBI): domain Eukaryota; kingdom Metazoa; phylum Arthropoda; class Insecta; order Lepidoptera; family Erebidae; genus Nudaria; species Nudaria mundana. Next base: position 7,612,312 of record OY748306.1, read on the forward strand.
TAGAAAATCGGGAAGCGATCCTGATTCCAAACATGATTGGAATTGAGCTGCCAACCGCCCGTGTGAACTTCGGAACCATTTTATTCAAAAATTGTGCAGTCCGTCTGGGCCTGCTGATTTCCAGTTCAGACGGACTGCGTCGGCGAATCACTACTAAATTTAATGGTTCCATAGTTTGTATCGGTTCACACAGACGATTAACATCCCGCATCCAACCATCCTCTGTGTGGCTGACAGGAGCCGACCAGATGCCACTCCAGAATGCAATGGTGGCATCATCATCTGGCCGGCGCCCGTCAATCACACTTGAATTAGATCGCTCCCAATCACTGTAGACCCATCTCTCATCTCTTTGGAACATGCAGTTTTGGGAATACCGGTCCACTCTTTTTTTATAGCTTTTTATACGATTTGCCCACGCATATACTTTCTGCTTCAGGTAGTCAATGCGCTCTGTGACCCGAAAAGCAAATTCTTGGGATCTAATATTAGTCCCCAAGAATGCCCGGTTCACAAAGCGCATCACTCTAGGGCGAGTATTGCCCGACCTGAAGGAAATAAGTTTCCCAATGAGTGCCCTGGTCTCGGCAATACGACGTTCAATCCTATACTGCCAGGCTGGTGTAACAAATTTCGGTCGAGTAGCTTTATCATTTGATAAAAGCTTAATATTTGCTACTCGACATGCCGCAACAGCCCCACAGTACAGAATCGAATGTGTATCACCGAGATTTTCACTACTGTTAAAATGGTCTGACAGTAGTGAATCCAGAGCACACATTAGGGCTATATTTTTCTTATGCGTAGGCAAACGCGGTAGACGAGGTCTTTCTGTAGGTGTTACGTTTCGATATTCCCTCAGTGCACATTCCAAAGCGCTCCCTAATTGTACATTGCACTGGGTACTTACATCTGTAACCCCGGTATCCAATAAATCATCATCAGTAGGACGTTGTGTGGAAACAGTAGGAACATGTGTACCTGATGATGTAGGTATACAGATACCAGGATTACCCTGCAAATCTGAGCGAAGCCTCTCAAGCACGGCATCATCCAACATATGACCACGTTGTATAACCCGCACTTGATCCGATAGACGTTGCGTTGATACGTTAACAGTTGGTTCAAGCTCCTGAAACAGAGACAGCATCCGTACACGATATGCAGTGAGATTAATTCCTCCCTCTGTAGCCGCAAAATATGCCCGCATGACGTTCTCGTTTATGGAAGAAGTCCATCGCATGCGGTGCACATTACCACCGGCAGCGGGGTCCCTAATCGAAGCCGGAGGGCGTCGGGGTCCCAAGCAGGTCAGTGGCCGGCCTCTCCCCGGCCGACGTACAGGTGGAGGCGACGTCGGTGGAGAGAAATACTCGTCGCTGCTAGAGCTCGACGCCTCACCAGTAGCCAAAGTTTCCAGCAAATGGGAGGCGGAGCTATGCGACGAGTCCGGGGTTGATATGGGTGCACTTTGTGTCTGTCTGGCTTTTGCTCTTGTCAGCATTATCCTTAATTATCATCCATTCATTTCTTGAAATTCTTTATATTCGTTTACCATTTTCTTAAAGTGACATATGCCAAACATCTTTGCAATTTTTGGTAATATTTCTTTATCTTGATAATATGATAATATATAGTTTGTATACGTGATTTATAAATTTATTGCCAATCGTGCTATGTAATATGTGATTATTGTATAAATTTAGATTGTACAAGTAAAAAAAATATTAAAATAATTTTAAGATGAAAAATGATGTTAGATGTTTTCAAGGGTTGCCAGGTTTTATTATTTATTATTTATTATTATTATTATTCGATAATAGAATAGTCAATTTCGGTGATAGACATTGGAGGTGCTAAGGGACTATATCAACATCTCGAGGGCTCAAGACCTCCTCACTTGCATGCGATACCTGCTGATGATTTACAATGGCAGTGCAACAAAAAAGAAATTACAATGGCAGTGCAACAAAAAAGAAATAAACGTTACACAGCGGCCCTAGGAAACCCCACAACTTCACATTTCGAGATGAAGTTCACTAACGTCCGTGGACTCCATGCGAACCTCGATACCATCCACCACCACCTTGAGACGGCACGGCCCGCTGTGATGTTCCTCACGGAGACACAAATACGCCGCCCTGACGACACGTCTTACGACACGTCTTACCTGTGTTACCCCGGCTATGTCATCGAGGAACAATTTCGAGACAAAGCCGGGGTGTGCGTGTTCGTTAGGGCGGATGTTTGCTGCCGCCGGTTGCGCTGCCTAGAGAACCCCTCCAATTCCGTCCTTTGGCTGCACGTAGACCATGGCTCTATGAGCCAGATCTACGTGTGCGTCTACCGATCCCACACAGGGGATTCTGAGACAACAAAGCTCTTCCAGTACCTCAGCGAGACGGCTGATGAAGTGCAGGTGCGGTTCCCGAACGCTGACCTAGTGTTTCTGGGGGACTTCAATGGCCATCACATTGAATGGCTGGGGTCCCTCAAGACTGATCATGCGGGTAGAGCCGCCCATGCGTTCGCTCTCTCCCACGGTCTGACCCAGATGGTATGCGGGATCACCCGGATACCAGACAGGTCAGATCACGCGCCCGCTCTGCTGGATCTACTGCTGACGAGTCGCCCAGCCCAGTACAGTGTTTCGGTAGGAGCCCCACTGGGTAGTTCCGACCACTGTGTTGTTCACGCTGGCATGAAGGTGTCACCTCCTGCACGTCCTGTACAAACGTCACGACGACTATGGCACTACTCGTCAGCGGATTGGGACGGTCTACGCGATTATTTTGCGTCCGTCCCCTGGAGCCAGCGCTGCTTTGTAGGAAAGGCTCCTTCGGATAGTGCTTTTGCTATTGCTGGCGAGATCAGTTTAGGGATGGATTATTACATCCCTTAAATTAAATAAATCTAACTACTTTGCAATATTCCGCCACATGCAAATTACCCAACTCTCGTATTTATTCATGCACAAGTCCGCCCTCCAAACCCACTTAGGCCGAAAGAATAAAGAAATAATTTTGAAAATAGAATAAATATGAGAGTTGTGTTATCGTGCAAAAAATAATAAAAACCTCGACACGTGTTTCGCCCCCAACCAGGGGCATCATCAGGAGATGTCGATGGCTCGGCGCACGGCGACCGAATGAGCCACAACTCGTAAACCGCACCTATTTATATCCTAGGTTTTTTATTTCTACCCACAACCATAATACCAAATTATTTTATGTCTACCCACCACCGTTGTTTGAATGACGTATACCTACCCGCAGCAAAGGGGAAGAGGCGAAATTTGATTTTTTTTAAAATAATTTGGTATTATGGTTGTGGGTAGAAATAAAAAACCTAGGATATAAATAGGTGCGGTTTACGGTTTACGTGATCGGACCACTAAAAAGTTTTCTAACGATTTGAAAGAATTAGTTAGAAGTACCCGCTTTGTTTTTGACCATGGGAAATACGACAAAGTTATACCAATGAATCCACGACCTCCAATATTATACGGTTTGCCAAAGATCCACAAGGAAGGCGTCCCCATCCGCCCGGTGGTGTCCAGCATCGGTTCCCCGTCATATGATCTAGCAAAATCACTTAATAACATCCTTAGGGGGAAGACTGCCTTTTCGCCTCGTTATAGTCTTAAAAATACGACTGACTTAATCAATCGTATACGGGATATCAAGCTTCCCCCTAATGCAAGGTTGCTTTCACTGGATGTCGATAACTTGTTTACTAATGTCCCTTACGAGGAATGTTTAACAATACTTAAAGATCTTTTTGAAAAACAGCGTCTACATCCAGGGGAGGCGGCTGAGCTAATCGATTTAATTTCTTTATGCATGAACCAAAACTATTTTCAATTCAACAACAAGTACTATCTATTTAAGCATGGACTGGCGATGGGTTCACCTTTGAGCCCATTTCTGGCCGATGTTTTTATGGATAGGTTTGAAAATAGTTACATTGTAGGTAACGAAAACATCCATTATTATTATAGGTACGTTGACGATATATTGTTGTGTTGGCGGGGCACCGATGTGGAACTTACGGATTTCTTATCTCATTTGAATAGTGTTCACCCTAAAATCAAATTCAAACTCGAGTTAGAGAAGGATAGGTCCATAAATTTCTTAGATTTGACTATTACTAGAAATGAGGGTGGGCATGAATTCCGGATCTTTCGCAAACCCACTCATACTGACACAGTAATTCCTGCTACTTCCTGTCATCCTTGGCAGCACAAGCTTGCCGCCTTCCACAGCTATGTTCACAGGCTATTTTCGGTTCCACTTTCTCAAATAAATTTTAACCGCGAATTAAATATTATTTATCAAATTGCTAAATCTAATGGTTACAGTACCAAGCTTGTGGACAACTTAGTTGAAAGGCGGCGAGCCTCAATTAAGCGTAGTTTACTATATGCTGTTCCCCCGGATCGTGACGTCCATCGGTATAGAGCTAGTCTAACTTATTTAGGTCCGATATCTGATAAAGTTGCCAAAATTTTACGTAAAAATAATATTCATGTCGCGTTTAGAACGGACAACACTATCCGGAGAAACATTTGCAATGTTAAGGAGAAAATTGGGGATGACAGGAAGTCTGGTGTGTATAGGCTTAAGTGTGGGGATTGTGAGGGTGTTTATATTGGCCAAACCGGCCGTAGCTTCGCGACGCGGTATAAAGAACATATATCAGCTTTTAGAAACAATCGCCCAGAACGGTCTCATTTCGCAAAACATTTGTTGGATTCCGGTCACTCCCTACCTAATCCTCACACTTATGACGTTCTGCACACCTGCAACAAAGGACTGAGGCTTTCGGTTTTGGAACAATTAGAAATCTACAAACATAGACGCTTGAACCCTAATATTTTAAATGATCAACTTAATTTCGCCTCTTCCCCTTTGCTGCGGGTAGTAGCGGGTATACGTCATTCAAACAACGGTGGTGGGTAGACATAAAATAATTTGGTATTATAGTTGTGGGTAGAAATAAAAAACCTAGGATATAAATAGGTGCGGTTTACGAGTTGTGGCTCATTCGGTCGCCGTGCGCCGAGCCATCAACATCTCCTGATGATGCCCCTGGTTGGGGGCGAAACACGTGTCGAGGTTTTTATTATTTTTTGCACGATAACACAACTCTCATATTTATTCTATTTTCAAAATTATTTCTCTATTCTTTCGGCCTAAGTGGGTTTGGAGGGCGGACTTGTGCATGAATAAATACGAGAGTTGGGTAATTTGCATGTGGCGGAATATTGCAAAGTAGTTAGATTTATTTAATTTAACTATGGACTTCCGAAAAGTAACGCCTGATAGTATTAACTTTATAAAAACAGCCAGCATAGCTTGTCAGGCAAAACTATATATTAAACTCACTAAACTGCACCGAATTGCTGTTCAGAATGTTTGGTTCAACCAACAGTGCAAACATCTGAATATAATACCCGATTATATTCAGATACGGTCGCGTAGTAAAAGCTTTGCCGCGTCAATAGCAGTAAACCGGGCTCAAAAAATTTGGCTCACCGAAGAGTCAAGACATTGGTTTTCGGTTAGGGATAATTTAAAATTACATTTAAAAGTTTTACATACTGAATTAGCTTTCTCCTTGCACTGTGTTGAATTTGACATTCTGGACGAAAAAGCTAGGGATATCGCGTCGATGGAGGTACATAAGAGGTACCTACGTCAACGTGATAAACTCAACAAGTTAACTAGGGGTAGGACAAATCAAGATTCAGGGACCTCTTCATTTCATCCACGCGTTACAAATCTCACTAGTACTCAATTCACACACAATGAACTTAGTCTATTAAATAAAGGCTTTAAGTATAATATCCCCCGCAAAATCAATGAGAGGTCACTGGAAACACTGGCCGTGGATTCAGAGGTTGCTATTATCCTTAGTAAGTCTGATTCTAAAGATAGTATCAAAAACTTAGTATCCCATCATATTAAAACATCCTTACACACACAGACAGACAGACCCTCTCCCGATTCTATTACTGCAGGGTCGTTGCGGCGGAGGATTGTCGGCTCTGGTTTGGTCATCGCTAACTCCGATAAAGGCAACAGCATTGTTGTCTTGGAGCGTGATGACTATAACCAGAAAGTCGATGATGTTCTACAGACCGACGACTTTGTGGTACTACGATCGCACCCCACTAAAAAGTTTTCTAACGATTTGAAAGAATTAGTTAAAAGTACCCGCTTTGTTTTTGACCATGGGAAATACGACAAAGTTATACCAATGAATCCACGACCTCCAATATTATACGGTTTGCCAAAGATCCACAAGGAAGGCGTCCCCATCCGCCCGGTGGTGTCCAGCATCGGTTCCCCGTCATATGATCTAGCAAAATCACTTAATAACATCCTTAGGGGGAAGACTGCCTTTTCGCCTCGTTATAGTCTTAAAAATACGACTGACTTAATCAATCGTATACGGGATATCAAGCTTCCCCCTAATGCAAGGTTGCTTTCACTGGATGTCGATAACTTGTTTACTAATGTCCCTTACGAGGAATGTTTAACAATACTTAAAGATCTTTTGAAAAAACAGCGTCTACATCCAGGGGAGGCGGCTGAGCTAATCGATTTAACTTCTTTATGCATGAACCAAAACTATTTTCAATTCAACAACAAGTACTATCTATTTAAGCATGGACTGGCGATGGGTTCACCTTTGAGCCCATTTCTGGCCGATGTTTTTATGGATAGGTTTGAAAATAGTTACATTGTAGGTAACGAAAACATCCATTATTATTATAGGTACGTTGACGATATATTGTTGTGTTGGCGGGGCACCGATGTGGAACTTACGGATTTCTTATCTCATTTGAATAGTGTTCACCCTAAAATCAAATTCAAACTCGAGTTAGAGAAGGATAGGTCCATAAATTTCTTAGATTTGACTATTACTAGAAATGAGGGTGGGCATGAATTCCGGATCTTTCGCAAACCCACTCATACTGACACAGTAATTCCTGCTACTTCCTGTCATCCTTGGCAGCACAAGCTTGCCGCCTTCCACAGCTATGTTCACAGGCTATTTTCGGTTCCACTTTCTCAAATAAATTTTAACCGCGAATTAAATATTATTTATCAAATTGCTAAATCTAATGGTTACAGTACCAAGCTTGTGGACAACTTAGTTGAAAGGCGGCGAGCCTCAATTAAGCGTAGTTTACTATATGCTGTTCCCCCGGATCGTGACGTCCATCGGTATAGAGCTAGTCTAACTTATTTAGGTCCGATATCTGATAAAGTTGCCAAAATTTTACGTAAAAATAATATTCATGTCGCGTTTAGAACGGACAACACTATCCGGAGAAACATTTGCAATGTTAAGGAGAAAATTGGGGATGACAGGAAGTCTGGTGTGTATAGGCTTAAGTGTGGGGATTGTGAGGGTGTTTATATTGGCCAAACCGGCCGTAGCTTCGCGACGCGGTATAAAGAACATATATCAGCTTTTAGAAACAATCGCCCAGAACGGTCTCATTTCGCAAAACATTTGTTGGATTCCGGTCACTCCCTACCTAATCCTCACACTTATGACGTTCTGCACACCTGCAACAAAGGACTGAGGCTTTCGGTTTTGGAACAATTAGAAATCTACAAACATAGACGCTTGAACCCTAATATTTTAAATGATCAACTTAATTTCGCCTCTTCCCCTTTGCTGCGGGTAGTAGCGGGTATACGTCATTCAAACAACGGTGGTGGGTAGACATAAAATAATTTGGTATTATGGTTGTGGGTAGAAATAAAAAACCTAGGATATAAATAGGTGCGGTTTACGAGTTGTGGCTCATTCGGTCGCCGTGCGCCGAGCCATCGACATCTCCTGATGATGCCCCTGGTTGGGGGCGAAACACGTGTCGAGGTTTTTATTATTTTTTGCACGATAACACAACTCTCATATTTATTCTATTTTCAAAATTATTTCTCTATTCTTTCGGCCTAAGTGGGTTTGGAGGGCGGACTTGTGCATGAATAAATACGAGAGTTGGGTAATTTGCATGTGGCGGAATATTGCAAAGTAGTTAGATTTATTTAATTTAACTATGGACTTCCGAAAAGTAACGCCTGATAGTATTAACTTTATTACATCCCTTTCACTGATGTCGCCAGTATCCGCAGAGCCCGTCCCTGGTTCGGGCGAGATTGTGCCAAAGCTGTTCGACAAAAACAGTCGGCATATCGCGCCTGGATCAGGGCCCGGGCTGTGCGCGACCCAAACGTGGGCCACCTCAAAGCAGCGTACAACCGGGCCACAAAGTCGAGTAAGAGGGCCTTTAAGAGAGCGGATGCCCAGCGCGTCGCGCGGCTTGGTCAGGAGCTCACTTCCCATCCCACGGGCAGCCGTGGATTCTGGCAACTGGCCAAAGCCGTGCAATCTAACTTTTGTCAGCCCTCACTGCCACCGCTGCGTTACCCAGATGGAACACTGGCTCACAAAGCCCAAGAGAAAGCGGATATGCTCGCAGACCTCTTTGCGGCTAATTCCCGGGTCGACGACCGTGGCCTGCAGCCCCCCGCCATCGCCAACTGTGGCCACACAATGCCTGATATTGTTATCAGGCAATGTGATGTACGGGCAGTGCTGCGGTCACTCGACACGCGGAAAGCCAGTGGCCCTGACGGCATTCCGGCGGTGGTGCTACGAAAATGTGCAGCTGAGTTGTCTCCAGTATTAACGCGTCTGTACCGCCTGTCATACTCTTCAGGGCTCGTGCCGGAGGTCTGGAAGGAGGCGAACGTACAACCGATCCCCAAGAAAGGGGATCGGTCCGATCCAGGCAACTATCGACCCATAGCTGTCACCTCAGTCATTTGCAAGGTGCTTGAGCTCCTTATAAATAAGCAGCTCATGCAATTCCTAGAGGATCACTCGCTAATCAATGATCGACAATACGGCTTCAGGCCAAAGCGATCAACGGGTGATCTTCTGGCATTCGTAACGCATGTCTGGGGTGGGGCTATGGAAAGGCACGGCGAGTCCTTGGCTATTAGCCTGGACATCGCCAAAGCCTTCGATAGGGTCTGGCATGCTTCGCTCCTTTCCAAGCTTCCGGCATATGGTCTACCTCCTCAACTGTGCAGCTGGATTGCCAGCTTTTTAAACGAGCGCCGAGTGCGGGTCCTCTGCGATGGCCAGGCTTCTCGCTTCTTGCAAGTGAATGCCGGGGTACCGCAGGGGTCCGTACTATCACCAACTCTCTTTCTTCTGCATATCAATGATATGCTATCCCTCGGGAACATTCATTGCTATGCAGATGACAGCACACTGCACGGGAGTTACTCGGTTCGTCCGACGGCGGGGCGATCTGAGATTGAGGAGGAGAGACGACGACTCGTGGCTGATCTCGACCGTAACCTCGACAGTATCTCTCAATGGGGTACCGAGAACCTGGTCGAGTTCAATGCCCGCAAAACACAGGCGTGTGCATTTACTGCGAAGAAATCCCCTTTCCTTCCCCTACCCTCTCTTCAGAATGCATTATTACCAATGAAGGACAACCTTGATATCCTTGGCATAGACGTTCGTCGAGAGCTCAATAATAAAAACTACATCGAAAGATGTATAGGGCTAGCTTCGCGGAAACTAGGAATACTGAATAAGGTAAAGAGATTCTTTACACCGGACCAGAGGTGTCTGCTGTACAAGACGCAGATTAGACCCTGCGTCGAATACTGCTCTCACCTCTGGGACGGCTCCGCGAAGTATCTGCTGGACGCTCTCGACGCTATGCAGCGACGGGCTATCCGTATAATAGGTTGTCCGGAGGTAACGGGAAGCCTTGAGCCGCTAGCTCAGCGCCGAACAATAGCTTCCTTGGCCGCATTCTACCGTATTTACCACGGCGAGTGTTCTGAAGAGCTCTTCAATCTGATCCCACCCTCTTCCTTCCGATCCCGAACGACTCGTGCCGGGCAGAGATGCCACCCCCACACAGTGGATAGCATGTTCGCGAGAACCGAACGTTTTAAACGTTCGTTTCTCTGCCGAACGATAGTGGCCTGGAACGCCCTGCCTGTGCACGTGTTTCCTCCCACATATAATCCTGGGTTCTTTAAGCGGAGCGTGAAGAGGCACATCAGTAGGTCGTCAAGTTGAGGGCCACTCTCAATAGTAATGTGTGCTGTGAGAGTGGCCCACAATCGCTAGACGTCGTCACGACTTACCACCAGGCGGGCGGCGTCAATTTGGCGAACCAAATATAAAAAAAAAAAAAAAAAATACACAGAAAACGATGAAATTTTCGCGTTCCAAATTTTCACGGGAACACATTAATAGGATAAAAAGTTACCTATGTGTAAATCTGATGATAAATAATAAATAAATATTTTTGGACATTCTCACACGACGTCATCTAGCCCAAATTAAGCTAATAATTATAAGCTTGTGCTATGGGATCGAGACGCATATTTCTAAATACATACATATTATACATAGAAAATACCCAAACTACGAAACAAAAAATAAATACTTAATAGATCCCAGAAATTGTCATGTACAATGGGCGGCCTTATCGCATACAGCGATCTCTTCCAGGCAGCCTTTGGATGGACTGGAATGATGTTCACTTGTGGGTGATGGTGCAATACAGCAGTTAAAATAGATACATAACAAAAACAATATATATATACATAATACAGTAAACAAAATAAACTTCGGAGCTGAAGATGACAAACAGTGGTCCTTTACCTTAGTAAGATGATAAGGGTAAGAAGTTTAAAAGTCAGAAATCCTCTTTCTATTGTAATTTAGCTTTGGAGTTTTTAAAAATTTAAATTTATTGTTTACTTATCTATATAAAAAAGAGTAATTACAAACATAAACATCAAATTCTTCATCATAATAGTGTTCACTAGTGCCTGTTGTAGGGGCACTATAGTGTTTGTGTGTGACGTGTCGGTCGTTTCCACGAGCGCGAGAGTTATAGTCGACGCACGGTCGGACATTCACAATAATATAAACTGAAATTTTATTGCAATGCTTATATGCTAAAGTAGTGAACTTGTACAAATAAAAACTGGACAAAGACTATCTATTTAAAGTATTTCAAAGTGCACATAGCACTTTTATTAAACCGTTTACCAGTTTTTTTTTTTTTTTTTAGATCCGCGACCAAGGCCGCGGCCGCTCTAACGTCCGTTGTCGGGCGTCTCTGGTTACAAGCAGAACGTATTTCCAGTGGCGCCCGGCGGAACCGTTTACCAGTAGGGTAGTTAACAGCTGTACGAAATTGTAAGAAATTTTAGCCAAATGTGTTTAGTGGTTAGGGAAGCAAAACTATGAGTGAAGTCGTAGATATATAGATTTATTAATTTTTGAACACAACAAAACAAAAATATTTACGTAGGTACCTACCTGCTTATGAATGAAAGTGGAAGAAATGAAAGAAGTATGCCAACATCGTAGCAAGTGGAATTCCATAGTCTTTGCCTACCCCCACAGCAAAGAGACGTGATTGTATGTATGTATGCACACACACATATCACGCCTATATCCCCGAAGGGGTAGGCAGAGGTGTATTACACACCCATAATTTGCCAGTATTTTTAGTCCCACGTAATAGGGGGCAAGCCTATTGCCGACACCGGGCACACATATAATGGGGTATGTCCAAAATGGCCAAATGATTTTAATAAAAAATAGTAGCTATATTTTGAAAAACATTGAAATCCGTTGCCATGCGATGAAATGTTGATGAAAGTACAGTCCTGGGCGTCTCGGACTACTATATTTACTATGTATGTATGAATGAGACTTATAAATAAAATAAAATAAAATAAAAAAGCCTTTTATTCCATGCATTTACAAAATAATTAATTATGATAAAATGTGTAAATAATTAACATGTGAATTAATAATTAAAATGTGTAAATATTTTTTCATAAATTGTAAATATCTTATGTAATAATTTGTTCATAATTAAATGTGTAAATAACTTAAATATTATTACTAATTATATTTGTTATATACTTACTACTTAATACTAGTAAGTATGAATGAGACTTATTAGCAATTATTTATTTATTTATGTAACTAAAGGCTAGGAAGCGGTAAATCAAGGAAAACGTTCCAATACCAAGTAAAAGGAAAAATACAAGTTAGGTCGTATCAGGAGGACGTAGAAATAGCCGAAAGGATGCAGCAAGCTGCGATCACAATATGTTTCTTCATATTACGTTGAAGTTTGTGACATCCCATCATTTGATATTTGAACAGTGTAGGGAATTGATATTTACTTAGTTTGCAAGTCGCGGCTGATCGTATATTTGCATCGATAGCCTCATAAATCATGAGGCGTGCTGAAACTGCATTAGCCGTAGCGGTAAACTAGCGTTGTATAAGTAACTTTATACCGTAACATACCTACCAACTGCAAATTTCGATCAGTATTTTAAAATCACGCCCACATTTCTAAAGTGTGAAGAGTGAGATGTATATAGACATTTATAACGAATTCTCAAAAATTATTTAGCCAGTTTCGAAAAGTTTTTTTACCATTAAAATTCTGCATTATTCCTATGTAACGTAGGCTATATTTTGAACTAGAAAACCCGTGGGAAGCCGGTACCAACCGCTTGTACTTTTATATAAAGAGAGAATGATAACTAACCATGCATACTGCTGTCCGAAGCATTCTTGTTTAAACGTCGACATCCTCACCGGGACTGCAATATCTCGAACGTGACTGCACTAATAATGTACCCTGGATTTGTGTCTACGATATGAAATGTAAAACTAAAACCAAGAATGAAAATGTGGAACTTCAGAGCGAGAAAGTAGCAACGAAAAGTGGTTTCAGGAAAGTGGCGCGTCGACATTGAACCTGATCTAAAGTAAAGTACTAGAAGAGACCTTTAAATCATTTTTTGAAATAAAACATCTTATGACGCTTGGCTTGGGGATTGAGCTGCTTAGTGCGTGACGAGAGCGTTACGAAAAGTAAAATTGGGCAAAATAATTAATATAGGTATTATTTAATGACACTATATTTTCACCACTATTTCTTAATGTAGAAAATAAGGAACTTTTACGTGTAGAATATAAACTTCAAAAAATGTTTTTAATCTTTAAATGTAATTAACTATGCGCAGTTTTATTAACTAAATGGCATTTCTACGCTAGCAAAGATAGAAGCTCGAAGATATTTTTATCAATTTGCAGTAAGTAATATCTTAGTTATTGGTTTTATTATTGTACCTATTTAATAAGGAAAAGCCGTAGGTACATAAGTCCTGCCGATGACATTTCAGTTTTTGTGATTTATAATTTCTACACACACACACACACATAATATTTATCGCCTATATCCCCGAAGGAGTAGACACTCCCACAATTTGCCAGTATTTTTAGTCCCACGTAATAGGGGGCAAGTCTATTGTCGTCACCGGGCACATTTATAATGGGTTACGTCCAAAATGGCCGAATTAATTTAATAAAAGTAGCAGCTAAATTGTAATTTTGATCAACTAATTTGAAACCCGTTGCCTTGCGATGAAATGTTAATGAAAGGCAACAAAATCTTATGTGCCAGCCGCTAAGGCACAGCCTGTTAAAGTCCTGGGCGTCTCGGACTATATATAATTCCTATTGAAATATTTAAGAACAGTCAAAGCAAACTCATTGCTTTCAAACACAGAAATATATTAAAAAATATAGTAGCACCATCCAGTACCAAAGACCATTATATCTGTGAGCTCCCAGTGAGAACATGTCAGGATACTATGGCGATATGTCTAATAGGTTCTGAAAAATATGATGGGTAATATACTATTTGAAATGGGAAATATCAAATCTATCTTTACAGATACCAAAGCTATATCGATATTTGTAAAAGAAGTGAAAATATATTTAGAGTGTGGAGAATGTAGAGCGTGGACACACGAACCCGCTTGGTTTGGGACCTTAAAGTGGGCTTCATGATATTTAAGTCTCAAGCAACTCTGACCTACAAGTGGTATATCAACCGGTCAACGAACTAGGCTCTGGTATATATAAAAGTCTTAAATAGCGGTAATAGGCTCATGATACAAATTGAATAACTGGTGAAATATATGCACATATTGAAAATGTGTTTCAGAAGAGGTAGTGGCTAAGATAGAAACAGGAATGCTCAGATGGCACGTAGAAAGGGTCGGGTGGAAGAAAGAAATGTACGAAACAGATAAGGTCACCCGGGGCGAATGCAAGTAGGGGGCTAAAGTAACTAATTTGATTTTCTCTTCAACTAACGGTAGTTATTAAAAGTGCCATCTATTGAAATGTAGAGTAATCATTGTTTCTTTCAATCAAATATAGATAGAGCTCCTAGACTGCTTACTGTTGTACCAACAGAGCATAGTAGGAAAATAGTTGCATTCACCCCATAAAAATTTATAACTGAATTTGAACTGTATTTGTCGGAAATTTAAGCGTATTTTAACCGAATTGATATCTATTTAGGAAAGCTGAAAATAAAATAAATAAAATAAAATAAAATAACGTTTATTATCTTTGAAATTTTTAGCAAATTATTTAGATTCGTCAAAAGTTGGTGTGACTCTACCGAGGGTTCCAAAATGCAACGAGACTGAGAAGAGCCCTCAAGAAACTCAGTTCGGCTTTTTTCAAAATATTTCATCTTAAATCTAATACAGAGTTATTTAGAAAGGAGCAATTCGTGTTACAACCAGACAGCCTTGTCATCTAAGAAATCATTAATACTATAATAAGCTTTATGGCACAATTTACTTTTTATTAGTTTTTTAAATTTATTGACAGATAAATTTGCTATTTCGGTTGGCAATGTATTGTACATTCGAATAAAGTTCCCCGCAAAAGAATTACTCACTTTATGAAGCCTAAATTTAGGAACAGCCAGTTTATCCTTATTTCTTAAGTTTAGATTATGATTATCACTATTTTTCACAAACTTACTTTTGTTCTTGTGGGTATACAATAAAATTTCATAAATATACTGTGAATACACTGTAAGGATGTTAATATGCTTAAACTTATCTCTTAATGACTCCCGAGACCCCATTCCATAGATAGTCCGGACAGCCCTCTTCTGCAACACAAAGATGCATTAAATATCGGCAGCGTTACCCCACAGTAGTATGCCATATGTCATGATACTGTGGAAGTAGCTGAAGTAGACAAGACGCGCCGTTTTAATGTCTGTAAGTTGTCGGATCTTTTTGACAGCATAGGCTGCTGAACTAAGCCTGGCCGAAATTTTCCCGATATGAGGCCTCCATTGCAATTTGGAGTCTAACGTTATGCCCAGAAAGACAGTGTCATCGCCCAATTCTATTATATCATCCCTAACCCCGCGCTGTCCACGTTTAACTTTAAATATTAAAGAAGTGTCATCAGCAAACAAAACTACCTCGTGGTCGTCTCTTATGAGGTGAGAGAGATCATTAATATATACTAGAAAAAGAAAAGGGCCCAAAATTGAACCCTGCGGTACCCCCATTGCTACAGGCTGTTTCTAGAATCTACATGTTCGTATTGTTGCCATGTCGATATTACTGATTGAAAGAGAGTTATGGCTATATTAGCCACATTTACCCCATGGGGGGGGGGGGGGGGGGGGGCTAATGTAACTTTTACTGATCTCATGCAACAATAACGTGAATTACTGAAAAACCTGAGTCTGTTGGTACTGTGTTATATGTCGAAACTGTTCATTAAAATATGCTTTATTAGTTATATGTATTAGCATTACCCTATTATTTATGTAGATTATGCTGTGTGATGGTGAAATATATTTTTTTTTATTAGAAGACATCAATGAATAATCTATTTTATTTGTGTCTATTAAGTATTTACTAACACTGATGATGATGATATGTGTAATCACTAGTTGCATCATGGAATTGTTAATAGATCTAGTGACAATGAACATTTATTATAATACAAGCGGAAGCTGGCGGCTTCGCCCGCTTGACAAATTATATACACAGAAACCTTCTTCGAGAACCATTATATCCATGGTGAAAACCGCATTAAAATCCGTTGCGTAGTTTTAAATATCTAAGCATACATACATAGACTTGGTTTTATACAAGGTTATGATTATGACGTAGTAAGGAAGTCAAACAAATAAAGGGGCATTACATCTATGCCAACCGCTTGGTAGTAGGCCCACATAATGTTGAGTTAATTATATTCTTCGACCGTGGCTTATGACGCCTATATGGGCCAAAGCCTTGTGAAGTATAACATTGTAATGCTGCTTAGGTACAAAATGAAAACAAATGTTAATCTCGCGTTGTTTTGTGTTGATGCCCCTTTGTGTAGAATATGTTTGTATGGTAATGTAGAGTAACTGTTGGACTCAAAAGATATTACTACGTGTATTATACTCGTAGAAGGATTAAAGTTCATGAAATGGAATAGACTCGTTTTGACTGTTAGGTTTTAATAGAATTTGACTTTATATTGTGAACTAACCGATGGAAATTAGTTACATAGAAGGTATATGTATTTAGGAATGTATGTTTTTCCCAGTTTAAATCGGTTTTAGGGGTTATAAAGTAACAAAGATCTGAACACAGTATGGTAAATATTACGTGTAACATTTCATTCGTGAAAAGTCGACGCTGGCTATGCCAAGCAGGCTATATATATTTTAGGGTTTCGTGCCCAATTGGGTAAAACGAGAACCCTATTACTAAGACTCTCCTGTCCGTACGACAGTCTGTCCGTCCGTCTGTCTGTCACCAGGCTCCTCATGAGCCGTGATAGTAAGAAAGTTGAAATTGTCACAGATGATATATTTCTGTTGCCGCTATATTCCCTATAATAACACATACTAAACACCCGAATTTGATAAATATTTAAGGGCGCTCCCATACAACATACGTGATTTTTTTGGTACGGGTCCCATTGTGCGTTAGTCAAACTCGCCCTTGTCCGGACTTATTATATTATTCCTATTTGTGTATTTCTCTTACGGAATCGTTCGTAATTATAATATCGTTCGCGTGACTAAAGATACCTACCCTGACATTTTCAATGCTTGCTGTTGCAATAATTATTGTTAATCAACAGTAACTGTTTAAAAAAATACAATAAAAAGTACATTTTATTATTTTACATATTTAGTAATAAAAAGTTTTGTACAATTACTTATAACTAGCTGATCGCCGCGGCTACGCCCGTTTTATATAGTTTACTCAAAACTACTGCACAGATTTTCATTTTGCTAAAGATAGATAGAGTGGTTCTCGAGGAAGGTTTCAAATGTAATTTGTCACGGACGAAACCGCGGGCGTCCGTTAGTTTCATTATAAAGTAATTCGTGTTGAAAATAACCCTGTAATGTGAAGTAATCTAATTTCAACAACACTCAAACTGTTCTCGCGTATGTCTGTTTGGTACAGTACAGTTGTACACACACAACTCTATACAGACCAGTTAAATTTAATTAATTACGTACAATTAATTAACCCTTTACGTGTTCGTAATTGTCGGGAACGGTGTTGTTACTTTCCGTTTAAAATAATTACATAATTATGTCAAAAGAGATGTGCTTTTTGGTCCCAGCGCGGGCTTTTACAGATTCGAATAAAACGTTAACTTTTCGTGCAATTATTTCTTAGCAAGTTTGAATTCAAAAGATAAAACTAATCTTATAGACAAGCGGCAAACCCCCGAAAAAGTGCTTAGAAATGAAAATGACTGACCAATCAGTGAAAATGTGATTTCCCCAATACAAATTTGTACTTTTTGTAAACCTTGGACCAAAAGGCGTCGATTGGTAAGAAAACAAAATTTGTGCGGTTGGGCTATTAATTGTTATAAACAAATTAATTTGTTAACTGATAAAAAGTTGATTTTAATTTTGGAAAATGATTTCTAAGGGTAAAACGGGCAAAATGGAACACTTTTCACTTTGTGATTTTTTCGAAAAAATGCGTTTTAAAGAAGTTACAACCATTTTAAGGCGCAAAAATGGTCACATTCAACATTTTTTATCTCGCCGAGTTTTGATCGAATTCAAAAAAATCCTGCGGCAGAATACTTATCAGATCTTAAGCTTCAACTACTTTTCAAAATGAGACTATTTTTCAAAATGAGAAAATATACATTTTTCACATCGTAAAATCTATTTATACACATAGCCTTATTTTAGCGTTCCACAAACCGGAGGCAGTGAGAAATCAGCCTAAGCAAAAAAGTTCTTAGATAATTTGTACAAATTAGTATTGGGGAAATCACATTTTCACTGATTGGTCAGTCATTTTAGTTTTTCAGGGGGTTCGCCGCTTGCCTATTAGAGTACTACAATTATTTCCACTTTGGCGCTCGACAATCCTCGACCAACATCAGGGATGATCGGAACTACAAATTACACAAGATACATTGCTTCGTACTTATAACATCCTACTAGGATATTACAGTCTTAAACAGTAATGAAAATCACCTACCAAAATATATTTGTTATGCAGCAGACCTATGAATAACCTAGATGTGGCTTGATAAATTTTTACATCGCATTCTAAAACCAGAAAATATGAAATTCTTACAGGGGAATCTATATATTTAATACGACAATTTGTCTGTCTGTCCGTCCGTCGCGTTTTTCAATTATAATAAATAATACATACATTTGCATGAAATATTAATTTTTTTATTATTTTTTTATTTTTTTTAAGGCGATACAAAGTTCCGTTATAATTCCGTTATATTCCGTTCCGTAATAACTAGTATCTCTTTAAAACCGCTATTTATAAAAAGTATTAATTGTTTATTTTGTAATAAAACCCTACAGTCTCAATCTCTGAATTAAAGATATTGATAACAAATCTGTCACTTAACAAATCCAGCTTCTCTTCTTCGGTTAAAAATCAGTTTTTGCATTAAATGGCATGATTACAAACTTTCGTCGTGTATTGCGTTGTGTAAGACACACACACACATATCACGCCTATATCCCCGAAGGAGTAGGCACACGTGCATTACACGCCCACAATTTGCCAGTACTTTAGTTCCACGTAATAGGGAGTAAGCCTATTGCCGTCACCGAGCACATTTATAATGGGTTATGTCCAAAATGGCCGAATTTAAAAAAAATAAAAGTAGCAGCTATATTTATATTGTAATTTTCAAAAAAAAATTAAGCCCGTTGCCTCGCGATGAACTGTTGATTAAAGGCAACAAAATCTTACGTGCCAGCCGCTATGGCACAGCCAATTAAAGTCCTGGGCGTCTCGGACTAATTACGGATAAAAACGGAAAAACGTTATGTAAGAATGTCCAATAATATTTATTTATTATTAAAGATACAAGTTTACTGAAGCTCTTGACAACCTAGAGCTTCAGTAAGCTATTTACTAGGTATTCGTCCTAGTAAAGAGCTGATGAAAAGCAGATAATAGGGTCCCTTAGCACCCAAATAGACAAATAATACAAACAAATATGTACTAGTTATCAATTATTAGGAACGAGATTGTGTACCGGAACTGATGTCTTGGTTACAATGAATTATGTGGATTTTGTATGAAATAGTAGCGAGCGAATTATTTATTAGCGGCCGTAAATCTTAGCCGTGTATATTGTATCCTAGTGGGTATTCACGAGCTCACATTTATAATACATTGAGATGATTGAACATTGCTTTACTCATACTGAGGCTGACTACTAACCTTCAGTGTCGCCATATTAGTTTATGGACTAAGTAGGTTTTTCAGTTTACAATGTTATCAGCACTAGAAAACGGATGTAAATAATTAGAATGCTTTCTTTTACCTTTTACCTTATATCCACCGAGCCTTTTCCCAACTCAGTTGGAGTCGGCTTTCCAGTCTAACTGCGATTCGGCTGAACTGATATTTTCCGTGAAGCGACTGCCATCTGACCTTCACAACCCATGGGCGACATCGAAGTTCTGTTGTTAGACCGGTCGGATTTTGAATTGATTTAATGCTTCAACTACCCCTAACGACTGACATAGATGTTCGTATGACAACCGGGACCGACGGCTTAACGTGCTCTGCGAGGCACAGAGGAGTCTGAATGTCTTAAGAAATGGTCACCGGCCTGACTAGATGTTGTTTAACCATTGCAAAATCTACAAAGTGTCTACCTTGTCATTAGGAAAACCAATTCTGCCTTCAAATCAATTTTAGGAGGTAGACAGGATTAACCACCCACATTTTGCCAGTAGCAATTTTGTCCCACGTAACAGTGTTAGAAAATTGTTTATGCTTTCGATAGTCATTACTTGGTGAAACCTGTAGTAACAAAATTATTTGTGCATGTTATAGCTTTCTTGATCACCAGTTACTGATTTATTATGTATAGCTGTTGAGCGATATTTTATCTTAAGATAAAATATTATAGTATCTTAGCCGTGTGCAGCGCCCCTTAGTGAACTCCACTGCGGGTGACGTAACCTACGACAAACTTATTATTTGCGGTTGGTACAGCAATCGGGTCTAGGAATCAAACCGCAAAATTAAGTTTGTTTTTTAATGTATATACTTTTACGGGATAAAAAGTGGCGTCCCAGTGTGGTGCCCTGGATATTAAGGAATAATTATACCAAGTTTCATCGTAATCGAACCGGTAGTTTTTGCGTGATGCCTGAACAAACAGACAGACAGACAAAAAAAATTTAAATCACATTTTTGGGCTCGGTGTCGGTCTAGTAACACCTCCTGCCATTTATTTTTTTGATATTTTCAATGTACAGAATTTTCACTTCTACAGATTTATTATAAGTATAGATGACTATTAAAATGTATTGGTAAGTCAATGAGGGCTTTGATAATGAATTGTATGGAATCGAATGAAAATAGAAAATAGAAAATGAAATTGACATTGTAGTAGGTAATTGTTTAGTTACTATGTAAAAATTAGCATAGCATGCATGCGATTTGGCACCCACTGTAAGTTTGTATTGTTTCCTTTCATAAATCTTTTACTTATAATAAATCTGTAGAAGTGAAAATTCTGTACATTGAAAATATAAAAAAAATAAATGGCAGGAGGTGTTACTAGACCGAACCCGAACCCAAAAATGTGATTTAATTTTTTTTTGTCTGTCTGTCTGTCTGTCTGTCTGTCTGTTTGTTCAGGTATCACGCAAAAACTACCGGTTCGATTACGATGAAACTTGGTATAATTATTCTTTAATATCCTGGGCACCACGCTGGGTACTTTTTATCCCGAAAAAGTATATACAATAAAAACAAACTTAATTTTGTGGTTCGATCCCTAGACCCGATTACTGTACCAACCGCAAATAACAAGTTTGTCGTAGGTTACGTCACCCGCAGTGGAGTTCACTAAGGGGTGTTGCACACGGCTATATACGAGTATATTATTTTATCTTAGGATACAATATCGCTCAACAGCTATACATAATAAATCAGTAACTGGTGTCAAATATTGGAAGGAATCAGGCGTTACCTGGCGAAAGTCCATGACAAAGCAATGGTAAATATGATGTTAAAACTTTTAAATAAATGTATTTTAGCGAAATAATGCTATGAATTTAAAAGTTTTAACATCATATTTACGATTGCTCAGTAACTGGTAATCAAGAAAGTTATAACACGCAGGCGGAGCTGCGGGCAACAGCTAGTTCTGGTTAGATCTACATAACATTTTTATTTATGAAGCGAATGAAAACCAAACCGCAAATTCAAATCAAAAATTCAAATCAGTTACGCCGTTTCTGAGATTAGCGTGTCCAAACATTCAGACAAACAGAGAAAAGTTCTAAAAACCATTGTTTTGGGTTTTATTGCGTTCATAAAGCCCTCCTACAACAGTTTCTCTATTATATCTACTATAATACTCGTATTCTCTATTATACCATAAAAATTCATCTTAAGATACGAAAATATGAAATATTATTTATTATCTAGAGGGGCTCGTGGTCTAGTGGTAACCGACAATGTTGACACATTGCAAAGGTTAAGCAACATCGAGTCAGGCCGGTCTTAGGATGGATGACCATTGCTTAAGACACTGAGACCCCTCCGTGCCTCGGAGAGCACGTTATGCCGTCGGTCCCGGTTGTCATACGATCATCTATGGCAGTCGTTAGGGGTAGTTGGAGCCCTAAATCAAAAATCCAACCGGGCTAACTACAGAACTTCGTTATCGCCTATGTGATGGAGGTCAGATGGCAGTCGTTTCACGGAAAATATCGAAGTTCAGCCGAATCGCAGTTAGACTGGAAAGCCGACCCCAACTGCGTTGGGAAAAGGCTCTGTGAAAGATGATCTTCGTCGTGTGTGATAGTCCATTAAATTGTATGGCGAGCGAGATTGTATCTTAAGTTAAAATATTATAGTATCTTAACCGTGTGCAGCGCCCCTTAGTGAACTCCACTGCGGGTGACGTAACCTGTTCTGAAGAGCTCTTCAATCTGACCCCACCCTCTTCCTTCCGATCCTGAACAACGCGTGCCGGGTAGAGATGCCACTCCCACATAGTGGATAGCATGTTTGCGAGAACCCAACGTTTTAAACGTTCGTTTCTCTACCGAACAATAGTGGCCTGGAACGCCCTGCCTGTGCACGTGTTTCCTCCCACATATAACCCTGGGTTCTTTAAGCGGAGCGTGAAGAGGCACATCAGTAGGCCGTCAAGTTGAGGGCCACTCTCTACAGTAATATGTGCCGTGGGAGTGGCCCACAATCGCTAGACGTCGTGACGACTTACCACCGGCGCGTCAATTTGGCGAACCCAATATAAAGAAAAAGAAAAAAACCTACGACAAACTTATTATTTGCGGTTGGTATACTTATCGGGTCTAGGGATCGAACCGCAATATTAAGTTTGTTTTTTATTGTATGTACTTTTCCGGGATAAAAAGTACCCAGTGTGGTGCCCAGGATATTAAAGAATAGATATACCAAGTTTCATCGTAATCGAACCGGTAGTTTTTGCGTGATGCCTGAACAGACAGACAGACAGACAGACAGATAGACAAAAAAAAAATTATTCACATTTTTGGGTTCGGTGTCGGTCTAGCAACACCCACTGCCATTTATTTTTTTGATATTTTCAATGTACAGAATTTTCACTTCTACAGATTTATTATAAGTATAGATGACTATTAAATTGTATTGGTAAGTCAATGAGGGCTTTGATAATGTATTGTATGGAATCGAATGAAAATAGAAAATAGAAAATGAAATTGACATTGTAGTAGGTAATTGTTTAGTTACTATGTAAAAATTAGCATAGCATGCATGCGATTTGGCACCCACTGTAAGTTTGTATTGTTTCCTTTCATAAATCTTTTACTTATAATAAATCTGTAGAAGTGAAAATTCTGTACATTGAAAATATAAAA
Organism: Nudaria mundana; assembly: GCA_963556515.1. NCBI lineage: Eukaryota > Metazoa > Arthropoda > Insecta > Lepidoptera > Erebidae > Nudaria > Nudaria mundana. The sequence goes on from OY748306.1 coordinate 7,635,650, forward strand.
AAAATAAATGGCAGGGGGTGTTACTAGACCGAACCCGAACCCAAAAATGTGATTTAATTTTTTTTTGTCTGTCTGTCTGTCTGTCTGTTTGTTCAGGTATCACGCAAAAACTACCGGTTCGATTACGATGAAACTTGGTATAATTATTCTTTAATATCCTGGGCACCACGCTGGGTACTTTTTATCCCGAAAAATTATATACAATAAAAACAAACTTAATTTTGCGGTTCGATCCCTAGACCCGATTACTGTACCAACCGCAAATAACAAGTTTGTCCTAGGTTACGTCACCCGCAGTGGAGTTCACTAAGGGGCGTTGCACACGGCTACGAGTATATTATTTTATCTTAAGATACAATATCGCTCAACATCTATACATAATAAATCAGTAACTGGTGTCAAATATTGGATGGAATCAGGCGTTACGTGGCGAAAGTCCATGACAAAGCAATGGTAAATATGATGTTAAAACTTTTAAATAAATGTATTTTAGCGAAATAATGCTATGAATTTAAAAGTTTTAACATCATATTTACGATTGCTCAGTAACTGGTAATCAAGAAAGTTATAACACGCAGGCGGAGCTGCGGGCAACAGCTAGTAAATAAATATAGTTATAACATTAAGTAAAACTAAAAAACATATACACATATATAAACATATACAGGCTTATATACTTCTTATTCCAAAGATTTATTACAAAATACGAGTCAAAAATTTGACACAACAACCGATTTCAAATTACCGAGATGGGACCAAATAATTTTCTGAATGGGACCAAATTGAAATGAGACCACTTGGGAAGTAGTAGCTTTCAATTAAAAACAAAATTTTCAAAATCGGTTTATACCTCGTTCAAATATATGAGGTAATAAACATAAAAAACATACAGTCGAATTGAGTACCTCTTCCTTTTCTGGAAGTCGGTTGAAAGATCGACAGGTTTCCAATTGAAATCACAATCTGTAGGTAATCCCAATAAAGACTATTTATACCGTCGATTGATGGCACTTGGTGGAATTTGCTACACATATTTGGACAAAAACACTTGGACGTTCCACTTGACTAGACCCGATTACTGTACCAACCGCAAATAACAAGTTTGTCCTAGGTTACGTCACCCGCAGTGGAGTTCACTAAGGGGCGTTGCACACGGCTACGAGTATATTATTTTATCTTAAGATACAATATCGCTCAACATCTATACATAATAAATCAGTAACTGGTGTCAAATATTGGATGGAATCAGGCGTTACGTGGCGAAAGTCCATGACAAAGCAATGGTAAATATGATGTTAAAACTTTTAAATAAATGTATTTTAGCGAAATAATGCTATGAATTTAAAAGTTTTAACATCATATTTACGATTGCTCAGTAACTGGTAATCAAGAAAGTTATAACACGCAGGCGGAGCTGCGGGCAACAGCTAGTAAATAAATATAGTTATAACATTAAGTAAAACTAAAAAACATATACACATATATAAACATATACAGGCTTATATACTTCTTATTCCAAAGATTTATTACAAAATACGAGTCAAAAATTTGACACAACAACCGATTTCAAATTACCGAGATGGGACCAAATAATTTTCTGAATGGGACCAAATTGAAATGAGACCACTTGGGAAGTAGTAGCTTTCAATTAAAAACAAAATTTTCAAAATCGGTTTATACCTCGTTCAAATATATGAGGTAATAAACATAAAAAACATACAGTCGAATTGAGTACCTCTTCCTTTTCTGGAAGTCGGTTGAAAGATCGACAGGTTTCCAATTGAAATCACAATCTGTAGGTAATCCCAATAAAGACTATTTATACCGTCGATTGATGGCACTTGGTGGAATTTGCTACACATATTTGGACAAAAACACTTGGACGTTCCACTTGATTTTATTTTATTTATTTTTTTTAATTTTATATACACGAATATTTTTTGACAACCATAAAAATTTCAGGGGCTCATCTGGAACGTATGTATTTCAATATATATGGAATAATACAAATACCCAACCATACAAAAAACAAAGTTATTAACGTTTTTAAAATCTCAAAATACGTGCGTTACGCATGGACACCACCATTTTATTTTACGCACGATGTTAAACGAAAGCACCTATAATACCTTATTACTAAAATTTATTTTACGAATCCATTACGCAATTACTAAAGTAAGGTATTAAAGGGTTAAGTACCTAGGTAAAGAGGTTTAAATTACCTACCTATCTAGCAGATAAAACATGATAGGTAGGTACCTAGGTACTGTTTTGTTAAGTAGGTAATTTTAAATTTAAATAGGTACCTAATTACTAAAATTTATTTTACGATTCAATATCCCCCCATATCCGCAATTACTTTTATTAAAGGGCAATTATTAAAGGGTTAAGTACCTAGGTAAAGAGGTCAAATTACCTACCTATCTAGCAGATTCATCGAAGGCGTCAATTTATCCTTTGTCCTCACGGGTGTTGGGTTCACTGACATACATGATACGTTTCACTTCACTCCACATGAAAAAGTCCATTGGGGTCAGATCCGGGGACCGAGCGGGCCACGCGACCGGAGCACCCCATCCAATCCACCTGCCTTCAAAAGCGTGCGCGCATCGAGACGTCACAACCGGAACTGCATTTATGATTGAAATTTAATTAAAACTGAAGGTCATTTGACATGTGTTTTCAAAGGGCGGTGCGGTACGTGAAGACGCGGGGTGCACGCGCCGCCGATTGTAGAATGAATGAAAGAAAATCTAATGAGTAAATTATTTTACGTAGTGAACAAATATTAGGTGGTTTTCGGGAAAAAAATTACACAACTACTTTATTCTTTTTTTAAAGCATGGATGGGTTTAGTATATATAATACCTATCACTTACCTGAATTTTTTCTGATAATTAAAAAATATTCGTGTATATTTAATTTATTTTTATAGAGATTTAAATTTATTGGATCTTAAATAAAATCAAGTGGAATGTACTAGTGTTTTTGTCAAATATGTAATCCGAATAAATAAGATGAGGGTACATAAAGATTTTATCAGATCGTTAGCGACAAAAAGCTCATTCCTTCAATACGTGGATCTCTACCTAATTACTGGCAAAAACTGTTCATATAAAATGCTTCTGCCAACTAAAACTTTTAACAAGCATTGTTATTTACCAATACAACTACATACATGACTTTCATTTAGCACCAACAGATTAAGAAATCAATTCAAATCAAATAACAGCAACAAAGTTGGAAAATCCGAGATTGACCTACTTGTTTGTAATACCGAGTACACCAATAAACAAACACAACTACATATAGTTTGGTTTATTCAATCAACTTTTACACACAATTGTGGCCTCAAACCCATTGCCGTAGTTCGGTTCACTGTTGGAAAGATTAATTCTTTTCTTTACCTACCGTGAGCAGGCCTATGTCACTCGCCCAACAACCGCAAAAAATACATTACGTCGGCGACAACTTGAAGTTGTAAATCAGTAAGAGTTGTCTCTTGTTTGTGACACGGCATTGACTATAGAGTTGATATTGAGGCATTAACGTCATAATTATTGGTCAAATTATGCTGGTAAATATTTTACTTTACTGGACAACCCTAACGTTCGATGTTCTCTGTAAACAAAAGAATGTGCTTTAATTAACGTCGGAGTGCAAGTTCTGTATGTAAGTACTATTCCCTATTCTGTGCCGTGAGTAGGATATCACTTATTGTAACGAACTCTTCATAACATAGTATAAAACATAGTAGTATGTAGATTAAAGGGAATAAGACAATAATAAATATCTACCAACCAGTAGTGCCCTGAGTGAGTCTTGTGTGCATTAGACACTTCTACTCTAGGTATTGTAACAGGTCGATGCTTCTCAACATGCAGACCGCTTAATTTCAGACTGCTTCGGTGGCGTGGTCGGTAGTGTATCCGCTTTCAACGCCGGAGTCTCGGGTTCGATTTCCGGTCGGGACAAACTTTGTGTGATGACACATACGTTTGTACCGAATTTTGGATGTTGTTTTTTTTTTTTTTTTTTATTTTTTTTATTTTTTTTTTTTTTTTTATATTTAGGTCGACAAATTGACGCCACCCGCCTGATGGTAAGCTGAGGCGACGTCTGGCAATTGAGGGCGACTCTCACAGTACACAGGAATACTATAGAGAGTGGCCCTCAACTTGACGACCCAGTAATATGCCTCTTCACGCTTCGCTTAAAGAGCCCAGGGTTATATGTTGGAGGAAACACGTGCGCAGGCAGGGCGTTCCAAGCCACCATCGTTCGGCAGAGAAACGATCGTTTAAAACGCTCGGTTCTCGCGAAGACGGTTTCCACGGTATGAGGGTGACATCTCTGGCCGGCACGCGTTGTTCGGGATCGGAAGGGAGAGGGTGGGATCAGGTTGAAGAGCTCTTCAGAACACTCACCGTGTTAAATACGGTAGAACGCGGCCAAGGAAGCAATTGTTCGGCGCTGGGCTAGCGGCTCAAGGCTTCCCGTTACCTCCGGACAGTCTATAATGCGAACAGCGCGTCGCTGCATAGCGTCGAGTGCGTCCAGCAAATACTTCGCGGAGCCGTCCCAGAGGTGAGAGCAGTATTCAACGCAGGGTCTAATCTGCGCTTTGTACAGCAGACACCTCTGGTGCGGTGTAAAGAATCGCTTTACCTTGTTCAGTATTCCTAGTTTCCGCGAAGCTAGCCCAATACATCTCTCAATGTATTTTGTGTTATTGAGCTCTCGACGAACGTCTATGCCAAGGATGTCTAGATTGTCCTTCATTGGTAATATTGCATTCTGAAGAGTGGGTAGGGGAAGGAAAGGGGATTTTTTCGCTGTAAATGCACACGCCTGTGTTTTGTGGGCATTGAACTCGACCAAGTTCTCGGCACCCCATTGGGAGATACTGTCGAGGTTTCGGTCGAGATCACCCACGAGATGTCGTCTCTCCTCCTCTATCACAGATCGCCCCGCCGTCGGACGAACCGAGTAACTCCCGTGCAATGTACTGTCATCTGCATAGCAATGAATGTTCCCAAGGGAAAGCATATCATTGATATGCAGAAGAAAGAGAGTTGGTGACAGTACGGACCCCTGCGGTACCCCGGCATTCACTTGCAAGAAGCGAGAAGCCTGGCCACCGCAGAGGACACGCACTCGGCGCTCGTTTAAGAAACTGGCAATCCAGCTGCACAGTTGAGGAGGTAGACCATATGCCGGAAGCTTGGAAAGGAGCGAAGCATGCCAGACCCTATCGAAAGCTTTGGCGATGTCCAGGCTAATAGCCAAGGACTCGCCGAACTTTTGCATAGCCTCACCCCATACATGCGTGACGAATGCCAGGAGGTCACCCGTTGATCGTTTTGGCCTGAAGCCATATTGCCGATCATTGATTAGCGAGTGATCCTCCAGGTATCGCATGAGCTGCTTATTAATAAGAAGCTCGAGCACCTTGCAAATGACTGAGGTGACAGCTATAGGTCGATAGTTGCCTGGATCGGATCGATCCCCTTTCTTGGGGATCGGTTGTACGTTCGCCTCCTTCCAGGCCTCCGGCACGAGGCCTGTAGAGTATGACAGGCGGTACAGACGCGTTAATACTGGAGACAACTCAGCAGCACATTTTCGTAGCACCACCGCCGGAATGCCGTCAGGGCCACTGGCTTTCCGCGTGTCGAGTGACCGCAGCACTGCCCGTACATCACATTGCCTGATAACAATATCAGGCATAGTGTGGCCACAGTTGGCGATGGCGGGGGGCTGCAGGCCACGGTCATCGACCCGGGAATTAGCCGCAAAGAGGTCTGCGAGCATGTCCGCCTTCTCTTGGGCTTTGTGAGCCAGTGATCCATCAGGAAAACGCAGTGGTGGCAGCGAGGGTTGACAAAAATTTGACTGTACGGCTTTGGCCAGTTGCCAGTATCCACGGCTGCCCGTGGGATGGGATGTGAGCTCCTGACCAAGCCGCGCGACGCGCTGGGCATCCGCTCTCTTGAACGCCCTCTTGCTGAACCTAGTGGCCCGATTGTACGCTGCTTTGAGGCGGTTCACGTTCGGGTCACGTGCCGCCCGAGCCCTGACCCAGGCGCGATATGCCGACTGTTTTTTCTGGACAGCCTCGGCACATTCACGCCCGAACCAGGGGCGAGCTTTGCGGATGCTGGCGACATCAGTGAAAGGGATATAATATTCTATCCCTAGACTGATCTCGCCAGCAATGGCAGCAGCGCTATCCGAAGGCGCCTTCCTACAAAGCAGCGCTGGCTCCACGGGACGGACGCAAAGTAATCGCGGAGACCGTCCCAGTCTGCCGACGAGTAGTGCCATAGTCGTCGAGTCATTTGTTCAGCACGAGCAGGCGGTGGCACTTGGAAGCTGGCGTGCACCACACAGTGGTCGGAAGTGCCCAGTGGGGCGCGTACCGACACACTGTACTCGGCTGGGCGACTCGTCAGCAGTAGATCCAGCAAGGCGGGCGTGTGGTCAGACCTGTCAGGTATCCGGGTGATCCCCCGTACCATCTGGGTCAGCCCGTGGGAGAGAGCGAATGCATGGGCGGTTCGTCCCGCATGATCGGTCCTAAGGGACCCCAGCCACTCAACGTGATGACCGTTAAAGTCCCCCAAGAAAACCAGGTCAGCGTTCGGGAACCGCAACTGCGCATCGTCAGCCATCTCGCTGAGGTATTCGAAAAGCCTTGTTGTTCCAGTGTCCCCTGTGTGGGAGCGGTAGACGCACACGTAGATCTGGCTCATGGAGCCATGATCCACGTGCAGCCAGAGGACGGAGTAGGAGGGGTTCTCCAGACAGCGCAACCGGCGGCAGCAAACATCCGCCCTAACGAACACGCACACCCCGGCTTTATCGCGGAATTGTTCCTCAGTGATATAGCCCGGGTAACAGAGGTACGACGTGTCGTCAGGGCGGCGTATCTGTGTCTCCGTTAGGAACATCACAGAAGGCCGTGCCGACTCCAGGTGACGGTGGACGGTATCGAGGTTTGCATGGAGTCCGCGGATATTCGCGAACTCCACCTCAAACGAAGTCAACTTTGTGGGGTTTCTAGGGGCCGCTGTGTACCGTCTATTATCTTGCTGCACTGTCATTGTGAAATATGGGGAAGCGTGAAGACAGGGCGATATTTGGTGCGGCAGTAAGTGACAAAGTGCAGAGGCTAGCTTCGTCTAGAACCGTGTGGTTAGGTCGGAGCCGACCCGCCGGACGGAAGGGCTCCCAAACCCCCCTGATGCAAGGCCGCCGCTACCCCACACCGGTTACCACCCGGAGCGGCGACCCCACAACAGGATTATGCGCAACATGTGGGGCAGCCTACTGGGGTGGTTGGTCCCAGGCGGGCCCCATGACTATGTTGCGGGCGGCCGCGGCAACGCCGTTGCTAAGGGTCTCCCTGGCCGGCGAATCGACCCACACCACCCACACTAGACTCCGCTTCGCCCCCACTGGACCCCTGCCTGCCGCACCATACACCGCCCCGGGCCCGGCAGTGCAGCTGCTGAACCCCTAACGCAACCCAGCCTGGGCTGGGTTACTTGGGGGGCTTTAGCACAGCTGCACGGTGGTACCCCCCCGGACCAACACTGTTGTACCACCTGGTATCCACGTAGGGGCCAAAGCCACCACATGGGTACCGTAATAAACGAACCTCGTCCGTTAATCAGCAGGTGCGCCACTAGCAGGTGAGGTCGCTGGGGCCCGATAGATGTAAGAAGGGCCCCTTTGCACCCTAATTCCTTTGTATAATATGTATGTATTTACTAAAAATATGTATGTAAGTATTTATATCAGTTTATCTAGTACTCATATCACAAGCTCTGCTTAGTTTGAGACTAGATGGCGTTGTGAATTGTCCTAACATATTTATTTATGGTTCAAAGAATTGGTACCTATCGCCATTTTGCACACACACATATCACGCCTATATCCCCAAAGGGGTAGGCAGAGGTGCGTTACACACCCACAATTTGCCAGTATTTTTAGTCCCACGTAATAAGAGCCAACCCTATTGCCGTCACCGGGCATATTTATAATGGGTTATGTCCAAAATGACCGAATGAATTTAATAAAAAGAAGCAGCTATATTGTAATTTTGGAAAAATTTGAAAAAACATTTCATGCATGAAATGTTGATGAAACGAAACAAAATCTTACGTGCCAGCCGCTGTGGCACAGCCAATTACAGTCCTCGGCGTCTCGGACTAATTGTATTTATTATACCTATTCTGTTTTTTAGTATTTATTGTTATAGAGGCAACAAAAATACATTATCTGTGAAAATTTCAACTTTGTAACTATCACGGTTAACGAGAAACAGCCCGGTGACAGACGGACAGACGGACAACGAAGCCTTAATAATAGGGTTCCCGTTTTAACCATTGGGATTGGCATTGAACTAAAAATTCGCAATTAACGTGTAAAAAGCATTTGGTTTGGGTCTAGACGAGGATTCGTTCAAAATGACTTTAAGATAATATAATTTAACCATTTGCTTTAGAATTTAGAGCATGTCTTGGCACTAAAATCCTGTAGACGACGATCATTTTATTAACTAGATCGTAGAAGAAGATTCTTAGACGGCGTGTGCGGCAATCTTCAACAATTTGTGCTGAAATCCGCACAAAAACGACTTCACTTTAAAAATATATGACTGCTGTATAAGCTGAAGGAAGCTTGGTGTAAACCATAATCCTATTCATACATTTTCAGCCTATAAGCCCTTATTTGCAATAAATCGACTGACTTGCTCATTACTCATCTATAGCATACATCTTCATTAAGACTTTTCGATCCAATACTGAGACTAAGTACGTAACTACCTCGGTGGTACAGTGGTATCTGTATGCGACTGTCATGCCTGAGGTCTTGTGTCCATTAATGTTTGTTTCGGAGATTGGGTATTTTCTATGTATAAAACATTGGAGAATGAGAATGTTTAACAGCTCTTTGGGACAGTCTTGATAATGCCTCGTGAGTAGGTGAAACATATGTCGACGTTATAATGTCTTCTATTTAGCGAAATCATTGCAATTATATATAAATTAAACATCATTTTCTCCATTGTTTTATCATGGACTTTCGCCAGGTAACGCCTTACTCCATTCAGTATTTTCCATGTATGTTTATCGAAGTATATATAATTTTGACAAGGAAAACTCTACACAAACCCCTATACCAACCTGTCTGGCCAACGTGTTAAATATAGGCTAAATTTCCCCCTTTTTGAGGGAGGTATATGCCCCGCAGTGGAGTTCAAATCTTACCAAAAGAAAATTAAAACCAGTTAACTGTTAAACCACCTGTATAAAACACAGGGATATACGGTTGTTACAATTGTTGACAGCCGTATGTAGAGTGTTTCGGATAAAATTATACACATGCCCGATGCAAGCTGCCCGCAACAAGCTGCACTCCCACTCCGGAAATTTGAGAATGTTGAAGGTAAAAGTGAGTGCACAATTACAAAGAGTGCACATTTTCGTTTAAAAAAAAATCTTTTGCTGCAGAATTCGTTTAAAAATACTAAGAAATTTCATCTTGTGCGTTCTGGAGTGGGGTAGCATTACCTACTAAAGAATCAATATCAACAAATATTTTTGGACATTCTCACACGTCATCTAGCCCAAATTAAGCTAATATAAGCTTGTGCTATAGGATCTAGATAACTGATAAACATACTTATGTATTTTTAAATAGCCAAAAGTACCCAAACTCCGAAACAAACATTTGTGGATCGCACAAATAATTTGATTCGACCCGGAATCGAACCTGGGACCTCAGGGAAGGCAGTGACATACTCATACCACTGCGCCACCGAGGCAGTCTATAAGTGGCAGGCAATAAATGGAAATACCAGTTTTATGTAATTGTTTTTATTTTATTTTTTATCAGAAATAAGTTCACATAACAGATTAGGTACAACCATTGTAAAACAATCATACAATCAGGGACATTACAGTTTGGGTCACACTCCACAAAGGTAGTAGGTATCAGTCAAATTGATTCATGACCCACCTGTCAGAGAATTTGTTTAAAACTTTTAAACGCGTAAATCTATACAACATTGCGACAATGAGGGTCAGAGTTATTAAATTTTTTCAACTCAATCCTGACAATTTTTTAGTCCCGGCCGCTCGCCGAGCGTCTCTGGTTACACGCAAAAGGTATTTCCAGTGGCGCCCGGCTTTTATCCTTACTAAACTAAAGTGAAATGCTGTATCCGATCACAAAGACCAAGCAAAACGCTGCAATTAGTGGCAATATTAAGAAACTCTTTCTAAATAAGTCTACAGCTGTGTTAAACTGTGTTCCCTTTGAGAAATAATAATTAATTAAAAAATCCCTTTGAAACACTTATTTAAATACAAGACTCTTTGAATGAAACAACTTAACTAGGAAAATTAATTAAAAAACAAAACATTGTCTATGGTCCTGACAGACGCTAAGAATTAGATAAGATATGCACAAAGTGTTAAACCTTTACTCGGGACAATACATAGACCTCCAACCTATAGACTGCCAGTATCGGATAAAAATTGTGTGTCATACTCGATGGCGCGCGAGGAGCCGTCATCGCAGCCAAAAAAGTGAAAACGTACGTAATAAAGTAAAGACATTAAACCACTTGAAACACATATTAAATAATAACATAAATTAGGTTTACATGAAAATACGCCCAATTGACTAAATGAGTTGTTGCTGATCGGCAACAACGACGAGAAATTTTTGAAACTACTCTTCGTGTCTATTATTAAAAATCTTTGGGAAAAGACAATAAAAAAATTATATTTTAAGTTAATAGAGGTAGGTACTATTTAGATACTTTTTGTGGTATACCTTTCGTTAACATAATATATTATGTAATCCTAAAATGTTTTGGCACAATGAATTTGGCATACTTTTTTTGGCATAATTATACTTGGTCATAATTGATTTTTAGCAGCATATGTACTGTGGCATAATTATATTTAGGTCTAATATATTTATACATATTTTTTTCTTTGAACAAAATGGGTAGGTTAGGTTAGGTTTAAACTGTGACCACCTACGCACGAGCCAAGCGAGCGAAGCGAGCGGTGCCGCGGCAGCGCCCGGCGAGTGCCAGAAACTACTTGCATTAATAGAAAAAAGAGATTGTTTTGTTTGATTTTCATTACGGACTTTCATTACGGATCATAAGGTTCTGGAAGCAAAAAGTACTTGGATGGATATCGACTGTAAATTAATACGCTCTGAGAGCAAAACGTCTCCAATTGAAAATTACTGTATGTTCCGAGAGCACAACGTCCTCAATGCTAAATACTCGCCACGTAAAAGGCCCGGTGGTAGGTAGGTATGGAAAACGACATTTTCTCTTGTATTTTTTAAAAAAAATATTCTAATTATTAAAAGAAAGAACTTATTGTAGGATAGCACTAGTATAGTATTCTGATATCTGTGCTATAGCAAAAAAAAATACACTTGAGATAACAACACAACGAACATTGCATTGAATGAGTAGGAAGTAGTAGCGGAGTCTTCTCTAAGATGGTCCCAATCGAAAATGTATGTAAAACGATACCAGTCACAATTTTAAACCTATCGACTTGAAATTTGACATGCAGATAGGTCACATTAACGTGCTTTGCTGTATAGTTTTTGGTATATGTGGCTTTTATAGTTTTTTAGTTATTAATTACGTTCTCCGTCTTATTTATTTCGACGTAACCGCCCGCGTTCCGGCGAACACCTAGTTTTAGAAACTCTTTACAAGAACTCATAAGGTGTAATACGCTCTTCTTCAAGAATTTTCTTTTCTTCGGCGTATCGTATACTAGGTTGCCGCAGTCACGAAACGTACCGTTACGCTGCAGCATATATTTGAGCGAAGCGAGTTTTGATTCAAAGCGATTCTGTCAAAGTATTTTTTGTCATTACGCTATGGGAATTTTTACCATCAATTAAATTATTTTTATTTGATCGAAATTCAAAATTCTGGAAAATTCGTAAGAACCTGGGTAATTCTGTAAGCTTTTGACAAGTGCAAGAAAATCCGAAATCAGCCGAGTATTCGCCGAGAAACAATTTAACATAAATCGTAATTTGAGTCACCCGTTGAGAGCTCCGCTCGCCTTCGGCTCGCTTCGCTCAATTAAAACGAATATCATATAACTTTCGTCTCTTGACACCATGAAACAGGCGACAGGCGACAGGCGAAGGAGAAAACTATGCAATTTTTTTATGTCTTTATGCACTTTTGTAGACGTCTACTCGAAATATCTACAGTAAAATCAATCATAAAATAGACAATGAAAAATGATAATCTAAAGAGGTTTAATTTTATGAGGAAATGGAAAAGTTCGTTATGCATCAAACACGTTTTGATTTAATGTCAACTTCAGTTGAACCGGGTGCCACTGGACATACCCTCTGCTAGTAACCAGAGACGCCCGGCAACGGACGTTAGAGCGGCCGCGGCCTTGGACCGCGGAATTAAAAATAAAAAAAAATAAAAAAAAAACTTCAGTTTTTACTAAACACTTATTGAAATGAGGACGATTAGCTCCATGGGTTTTTTGCCGTGGGAGACCAATTGATTGAAAGACGTCATGACTGGAGGACTAACTATTGTAAAGTCCATTTTGCTTCCTGAACCTTATGATCCGTAATGTAAATTTTATGCTTAAATATGATTATGCTAATTTTATTTATGATTAAGACAAATACCTATGCTAAATTTGTTATGGATAAAAAAATTATGCATAAATATTATTAGTCTAAATTACAATATGCCAAAATATTTTATGGTTATTTTTTTATGCAAATGGATAGTGTACCACTTTTTGTGGTTGATTTCCAAATGTTATAAAACAATATACACTGAACCTAACCCTATACAGGCCAAATAAAATTAATAATTAAGCAAAACAGCTAATTTCTGTACATAAACTGAAAGTGCGCGTGCTAATATACGTAGCTTAGACTTGCATAATTAGATTCAGCGAATGCAACATACAACATTCTCGTACATTCACATAAAAGTGTGGAGCATAGTGCACAAAAACAATGGATTTGCATTACAAAGGCTTGCTCTGTGTGCGCCCTAATGAACAGTAATTGTTTAAATTCACAAGAATGTGGGTAGCACGGAATACGCAACAACTTCCAAACACTTCATTACGTTATACATACTTTTCTGTATAAACGTATACTTAAATACCTAACTTAGTGCATACATACATATTTTCACGCCTCGACAATATGCAGAGACTATGGAATTCCACTTGCCACGATCTTGGCATACTTTTTTAAACTAAAACTATCTGCATGCACGCTCTCCGGTTATGGGTACTCTGGACCTGGCCTTTGGTCAAAACATCTCCGATTTGTTCGAAGTACGTTTGCCTAGGTCGACCCTTACCTGCATGTCCATTCACGCCCGTCTTATATATATGTTTCGTCAATTTTCTTTCATTCGAACCATCTAAGTATCCCTTTTTCTATCTTACTCACTACATCTTCTAACCTAACCTAACTTAGTACGTACACATAATGATCGAACATTAGAGACATAGACACTATTTGGGCTCTGTACCCCCCTTTTTCCTCCTAATCAAAAAATCTGAACGATTAAATAAAATAAATCTAACTACTTTGCAATATTCCGCCACATGCAAATTACCCAACTCTCGTATTTATTCATGCACAAGTCCGCCCTCCAAACCCACTTAGGTCGAAAGAATAGAGAAATAATTTTGAAAATAGAATAAATATGAGAGTTGTGCACGGCGACCGAGTTCGGTCGCCGTGCGCCGAGCCATCGACATCTCCTGAGGATGCCCCTGGTTGGGGGCGAAACACGTGTCGAGATTTTTAATATTTTTTGCACGTACTCTCATATTTATTCTATTTTCAAAATCATTTCTCTATTCATTCGGCCTAAGTGGGTTTGGAGAGCGGACTTGTGCATGAATAAATACGAGAGTTGGGTAATTTGCATGTGGCGGAATATTGCAAAGTAGTTAGATTTATTTTATTTAACTATGGACTTCCGAAAAGTAACGCCTGATAGTATTAACTCTGAACGATTAGACCACAGAACCCCATCTATAACATCGAAACTTACTAAGTAAGTTTCGATAACTGTAACTAAGTTAAATAAGTTACACGACAAAAATAATGTACAACTCAAACGATATTATTAAAATATTATACTAGTAATTTTATTATATTAAAACCGGTCAAGTGCGTGTTGGGTGAGATCATTACGGATCATAAGGTTCTGGAAGCAAAAAGTACTTGAATGCATATCGACTGTAAATTAAAACGCTCTGAGAGCAAAACGTCTCCAATTGAAAATGACTGTATGTTCCGAGAGCACAACGTCCTCAATGCGCCTCAAATAAAAACAAATAAAAAAAATTAAAAATTAATATTTCATGCAAATGTATGTAAATTGAAAAACGCGACGGACGGGCAGACAGACAGACAAATTGTCGTATTAAATATATAAATAACTTTTCTTTTTTCAGATTTTTAAGTTAGCTTTAAGAGAGTTGAATATCTCACAAACAGATAATTATATCAAAAAATCGTATGTAAAAACCTTTCAATGTTTTTATAAGACCTCTAATGTGGGTGGGGATGATTTTTTTTGTTGTGTCTACCCCATGACGTGGGGTAGACACAACAAAAAAATCATCCCCGCTTTACGTCTGGGGTACGCCAAAAAAAAATATTTTTATATTTTTCTTTTAGCACTTGTCGGCGTGGTAAATACACAAATCAATGCAAAGGTTCTTATTTTTAGCAAAACCGTTTATGACGGAAACCTACGCATGGACAGATGAACGGACATGACGAAACTACATATATCATCAAATGTGTCATGAAACCTGACAATGTAATCAAACATTAAAAAGCAAAATACAGAACAAACAACTACATTTGGAACTTTCAAAGAGAACTAAAGTTGTTAACAGAAGTTGCAATTGAGTTGTTTAAGATTTAACGGAACAATAGAACTGAAATAGGTAAGTGAAAACGGGTGTAGGCTTGCTGACTGGGATGTTTCGAATAGAATTTATTAGTGTGCCTGATGCACTCTGCATAACACATGCACTCAAGAGGAGTTGAGAATGTCGAGGTCACACAAGTTCAGAGTGTAGATTGGGTTAGCAAAGGGTTTTGTTGACTTGTGGTTTTAAAGTTATACAAATAGGGTTGTGTCATAAAAAAACCTAGTGTTATCTATAAAACTATGTAAAGATACTATCTCCTTTTTTGTGGTGGTGTTCACTGTGTTTAAAGTAGTACTGTTAAGGAACCCTAATAAGTTCTTCAAGGTTCTGCGTAATTCTCACTTGTAGGTGGTATGAATGTGATTTTTAGTATAATAATTTATTCATTAAAAACATAAATGTGAAATACTAAGTTCAATATTATGAATAGGCGTCGTTGTCAACTTCGCCGATAAAAGAATTGAGATCTTGGTATTTGAGTGCCAAGTTCCAGAATATTGTCTATATAAATAATTAGTTAATATAAAATTTAAATTACCTACCGAAAATTAATCTACAGAATACAATTATTTTACTTCAGATGTAGAAGCTCAAAATATGACTTGGCTAGTTTCATGTATACCATGCTAAGTTATACCTATTTGAATGTTTTTGTGGAGTCATACGTAGGTAAGTGTACTTCTTGGTTGTACTGTACTTACTATAGATACTGTTAGGTTGATATTATAATACCTAAGTTACTTGTAAATTTGGTTTGTTAGTAAGCTAGCTAAGTCAAATCTTATTTTTTTCAATCTACTTATATTTGTCAATTAATATCGCTAAAACAATATTCTACTCGTCTAATAAAATTGGGTCGAGAAATATTTCAACATTGTAATTCCACCTTTCAAATTTCGCCTTAGATTTAAACAGTTCCCAACTTTCCTTGTATACGTAATTTCCATTGGTCGATTTTCCAGTCAACGTGTCATTATGACAACTTTACTTGTAGCACAAAGGTGTCTAATCAGCAATGTATTTATATTTCAAGTTTAATCCCTAATTTACTCTTTGGAGAGTAAAAGTTCCAAGTTCACCAAAAAGTTTCAGTAAGTTGTTTGAAATTTTACGTTATGTAATTGGCTTGACAAATGATTAGGCTGGTAGGAACGTATGTATTTATACGTATTTACGGATATTTTTCTTCATTACATTTTCGTAACCTGCCTACTCAGCACCAGCATGCACCGGTGATCACCTGTGCCTACATATCTACTTTTTCCTATTGTGTTCCAATATGCTTCTGTGTGTGAAATAGACGTCTTTTCTCCCATTTTGCATCCAATTTTATACAAATAGTTATCACACATCGCAATATAACGCTTAGATTCACTCAATCGCTACCATTTTTTTATTACACAAAGGTACGTTAGTTGCCTTTTTATTCAGACAGGTCTGTTCCAATTAATAAAATGTCAGGTTATATTTGCGATTGACTATTTGGAGCTGTCGAATACCGGATGGAATTTGAAGTTTGGGAATTTTAAACGGGTACCTAAACGTGTTCATATATGTGCTTCATATACGGGCTTCCTCTGCTTCACGTGAATGTACGTTTTTTTTCACAGTACCACTTAGTACATTCTAATTCTATGGTTTTTAGAGTTCCGTACCCAAAGGGTAAAATAGGAACCCTATTACTGAGACTTCGCTGTCCGTCCGTCTTTCCGTCTGTCTTGGGCTGTATCTCATGAACCGTGATAGTTATAAAGTTCAAATTTTCACAGATGATGTATTTACTTGTATATTATGACAACAAATACTTTTCAACAAAATTGACTGCTTCAGTGGCGTAGTTGGTAGTGCACCCGCTTTCGACGCCGGAGTCTCGGGTTCGATTCCCAGTCGAGACAAACATATACGTTTATACCGAAGTCTGATGGTTCCGATGTCTAATATGTATATATTTACAAAAAAAATGTACATAAGTATTTATGTCAGTTTATTTACTCATATCACAAGCTCTGCTTAGTTTAAGATTAGATGGCGTTGTGTGAATTGTCCGAACATATTTAAAAAAAAAACTAAATTAAAATATAATAAATATAACAAACGTGATTTTTTACCGTTTTGGTACGGAATCCTTTGTGCGTGAGTTCCACTCGCACTTGGCCAGTTTTTTCTTGTAATAAATATAGCCTTTATTTCTCTGAAATAGTTTACTCGCTCCCAGTTCCCACGGGAACACGATACGGGGATACAAGGTAGCTATGTCCTTAGCTATCTCTGTACCTACCAAAAATTTAAATTAGTTCATTATTTTAGCCCTGAAAGCGTAACAGACATACAGAATAAGCATTCTAATGGTAAAATAATTTTTGGAATAGGTCCAGAAGTTTTTGAGATACATAGATACGAAATTCAAATCTTTGCTCTTAATAATATTAGTATAGATTATGTGCAGACATTTTTGTACATAAGGCACGCCCTCATTCAAAGGTAACAACAGTGATTACTCACATTACTCTCTGGGACCTTGGATTTATGGTTAACATTTAATCACACAGCTTATCTGTGCCCATCAATCTGTTGCAGTATTTGTACTATTTCCACCTGTCATCCCGTTAAAATTGCTTATTCTACCTCTCCCGTATATATTTATGTGTTGAAGGCCCTATCCCGATGATAAAGTACGGCAATTGCGTGACACCCTTGAAAAATTACGTCCTTGATGTATCAAATTAGAAGTAAAACTAAAATATTGACCGAACAATTTATGGAATCTTTTACCCTTCTGTAAATACTACAAGCATATCTCTAGTATTTTTTTCAATAACTCGACGCTCAGCTCAACTCGGCTCTGTAGTTCGAACCTAAATTCAAACATACATTCGTTTCATACCTGCTATCTCTGTAGTAGGCAATAAACTAAAAAAGTCAACAATACTAAAAAGTATATCGTGACAAATTAAAATTTAAAAACAGGCGAAGTGCGAGTCGGACTCGCGCACTATGGATTCTGTACAAAAACGGTAAAAAAAAAAATTTTTAAAATTTTAATTTTTTTTATTGTGCACCCTAATGCCACGTCTATTGCCGAGCGCCTCTGTGAATGAGATACAGCGTAGAAACAGACAGACGGACGGACCAACGTACAACGAAGTCTCAGTAATAGCGTTCTCGTTTTACTCTTTGGATACGGAACCATAAAAATCAATAGGAATCTCAGAACCGAAACAAGTGACTTTACTTGAGAAAATTGTATTACTGTCTGCAGATCACTCGCGAGCGTCAGAGTAGCAGTCTGTGATGTAGGTACCAGCTATTTCACTCTTAACTTTGCAATATTTTCTATGTGTCGCGCCAAATTCTACGAATCAAATCAAAGTTGCGCGGGTTGCCCCACGAGATACGACCATATTTGCGACCGAGATTTATCTTTTCTCAGCCAGAAATTGTGTTTACTATTTTTATGTTGGATTTCTTTAAATTCGACAGAGTCAAGACTGCCAGAGTTTACTTGGTCCACGCTTTGATATATTGAATTTTATTTAAAGTTAACGTGAAGTTCGTTTGATCTGCTTGTATGTACATTGTACTTAAACTAACTGCTTTGATTGTTTATTCAACACAAGAATAAATACAAATGATAAAACCGAGTAGATTAGGCTCCAATATAGATTCATAGCCTGTTGGTACTGTTCTACTGCTGGGAAAAGGCCTCCTTCAACTCGTTCAAAACTCTTCTGTCTTGTACAGGTGTCAGATCCCTGAGGTTGAGCCATCTGGGCCAGATTCTTACTTGGAGGCCTTATTTACATTTTGCTTTCTTCTTCTTCTTTCTTTAAAAACGTGGCTCCATCGATGTTCATCGATGATTTCGTCAATGTCAAGGTAATGCTTGATTAGTTGATAGTCCCGCACAGAAGAACTAGTTATTCCTAACTAGCTCCTGGTGCAGGACAAGAAACGTTGTACGGTATGTGAGTGTCTGGAAACCCGATTTTTGCGGAGCGCCAGAGGTAACCTAAAATGCCACCAGCCACGCGCTCAGCAAAAATCGAACTTCCTACCTTTTGCTTTGTAAATCTGCCAATAAATGTAAACTCATTTATGACGTGCGTAAGCTTCGTTAGAAAATGATACTCATACGTGTTACCAGTAACCAAAATTATAAAAGAATTTTGAATATGGTTTCATTTACTGAATTTTTTATTACGATTCCTATATCTATAAATCTAAACAAAAGAGGTCACACATTTCATGGTCCACAGTTAGCACGCCGCTTATCTCTGTCCATTTATCTGTGGGTACTTGTAATATTTTCACCTGTCATCCCTTAAACAAGGCTTGTTCCAACTCAGCGTGTGTCATGCAAAGCCCTGTCTCCGGTGACGAAGTATGGCGATGGCATGACAACCCTGACAAATCGCCACCTGATATAATGACCGGCACTTATAACCGGGTGTGCCCTATCAAATCCACCTATTTAGCTGCATTATTACTAACGGCTATAGGTTACTTTTACGCCACTTGAATTGAGAGTGAGAAAACTATTGAGCGAAGTGAGCGAAAAATTAAAATCGGTCATTAAAAATAAAATAAATAAATATATACATAAAATTTAACACTTCGCTCAGTTTTTAGCAACAGCAGCATGCATTGCATACCTAGTTTATAGCGGGCTAGTGACATTAAAATGAATTTCAGGTGCAAAGAGAATTTATTAAATTGAATGGAAAATTAGATGTATAATCTCATTTTTTTTTAAATCAAGCTTTTATTATCATAATATTGCATGTCATGCGACTTACATACGCGGGCAAGGTTTCAGCTCAATCGGAAACCGGGAAGTGTGTAAATTTAACTTAAATTTAACACACTTCCCGGTTGTAAATATTTAACTTACTAAAGTTAAATTTGATTGAAACGTGTATTATACAGTTTATTGGTGTGAATCCCATATGAATTACCACTTGAATGTATTAAAGATTAGTTTGAAAATGTTATTTTATTACTATGTAGATACTTAATGGATAGGTACTTTTATTTAAATATCGACTATTGTATAATACTGCACTAGAAATCAATAGTTGCGTTTTAATACTGCGTTCCCACAGAGATAAGAATCATAGTGTTGCCCATCAACAAGAGAAAAAGAAGAATGGGTATGGGTATCTCAAAATAACGCAAGATTTAAATCTGCCTGTTTTTGGGCAGTAAAGTGTTGGTAACCCCAAAAAAAAAGTGTATTCATTACTGAACAATATCTTTAAATAATAAGGAGGGGTTCGTGGTCTAGTGGTAACCGACAATGTTAACACATTGCAAAGGTTAAGCAACATCGACTCAGGCCGGTCTTAGGATGGGTGACCATTTCTTAAGACACTGAGACCCCTCCGTGTCTCGGAGAGCACGTTAAGTCGTCGGTCCCGGTTGTCATACAAACATCTATGGCAGTCGTTAGAGGAAGTTGGAGCCCTTAATCAAAAATCCGACCGGTCTAACTACAGAACTTCGATATCGCCCATGGGTTGTGAAGGTCAGATGGCAGTCGCTTCACGGAAAATATCGAAGTTCAGCCGAATGGTAGTTAGACTGGAAAGCCGACCCTAACTGAGTTGGGAAAAGGCTCAGTGAATGATGATCTTTAAATGATAAGAGTATGGCAACCGTAGTTTTCAAAGTACGTACAAAAATGGCCAGCGGGACGAGCATGGCGGAAGAGAAAATGTCGATGACGTAACCTATTCATTATTTTTAATACATACATTTTTTTTAATTTCCTACCATAGCATTGGTTATCGATAAACTCTTCCTACCGCCATGCTCGCCCTGCGCGGTTTATCTTAATATTCTACCGGCTACGATGCACGGTATTGTGTATTACACCAAGTCGTATGGCGAAGGTGACCGCTTACTATTAGCGACTATCAGTTGTAGGTTTAGGAAGCTACCCTAAACCTACAACTGAGTAGCAAGTCTCAGTCGCCTGCTATGCTACTTTATCACACAATGGACCCGGCGGCGACGATGCCCGCACTGTGAATCCATGGAGTGCTTAGTTTTAGATCTCTCCGGGACAAATGTGGGTGTATAATTCACCTCTGCGTACCCCCTGGCGGATATAAGCGTGATTATATGTATACACCAACATAAAATCGTAGAAATCCTTTTCATGTAAACTGATGAAAGTGTATCAAGAGCAATCAAGAGCGTCACGATACGTCACGGCTTCACTGTCAATTTGTTGCTGACGAGGCGGTACCCCCGCGTCTAGGGAAATCTACTGAGTGCTTTCTACCACTACCTACGAGTGTCGAACTCTGTACTACCTTGTTATGTAAGTAATACCGGTGTTGTCACGATACCTATAATGACGGCTATATCCCCGAGGAGGTAGGCAGATTAACATTACATACACACGGAAGAATTTCTAGTAGTATTTAGTCCCACGTAATAAGGGTCAAATGTATTGCCGTTAACAATATCTATACTTCTTACTTGCTTACTTATAATATTATTAAGAGGAACATTTTTATTGCTTGTTTCAATTGAATAGGGTGCGTATCTACTGAAACGATTTTGAAAATTCTTTCAATGATATGTAGCGGTATTTATTTATATTTATTATCTTTAAATATAATTCTACTGTACGTGTATATCACTGAACTCCTCCTAAACGGCTGGACCGAAATTGATGTAATTTTTTGTGTGTGTTCAAGGGGATTCGAGAATGGTTTAGATTCACAATTTGGTTCTTTTTTATTTTTTTTAGCGGACCCGACAGACGTTGCCCTGCGAAAAAAAATTAGAATTAAAATTTGTTTCACCTCTTCACGAGGCATTCTCAACACTGTCTCAAAGAGGCTATTCTCTTTGAGACAGTCTTGAGAATGCCTATATATATATATATATATATATATATATTATAGTTACATAGGCTTATTTAAAAAAACACGTTTGTTGTAAGGGAGCCCCCTTAAATGTTTATTATATTCTGTTTTAGAGTATTTGTTGTTACAGAGGCAACAGAAATACATCATCTGTGAAAATTTCAACTTTCTAACTATCACGGTTCACGAGATACAGCGCAAGACAGAGGCCAAGGTCCACCGGGCGCCACTGGGAATTCTTTCAGTGTCTACCGGAGGCGCTCGGCAATGGACGTAGCGTAGGTGCGGCCGCAGCCCAGGGACGCGGATTACAAAAAAAGCCGGAGGCAGACGGACGGACAGCGAATTCTCAGTAATAGGGTTCCCGTTTTAGCCTTTGGGCACGGAACTCTAACAAAATATAGACAAAGTAACTGAAAACAATTAGGCTTATCGTTTAAAACTACAAAACTATGACGTCACTTACTTTTACCATCAAGCCAGTAGTATCATCAATTCATGATTAAAAATAAATATAAGAAAGATAAAAGCTTTATTTTATACATACTTATTTGACTTTTTAATTAAATAGTTTTGTTAATTTTAATTCTTTATTTTAGTTTAAGCGAACCTGTCACACACTACATCTACGAACTCTGTACACTCTACATGTACTAACAGTTTCGGAATGGTTATAACACAACAATTTCGAATTACAATATTCGATACGAGATTCGATTACAATATTCGAATGTACAATACATTGCCAACCGAAATAGCAAATTTATCTGTCAATAAATTTAAAAAACCAATAAAAAGTAAATTGTACCATAAAGCTTATTATAGTATTAATGATTTCTTAGATGACAAGGCGGCCTGGTTGTAACAACGTAACGAATTGCTCCTTTCTAAATAACTCTGTATTAGATTTAAGATGAAATATTTTGAAAAAAGCCGAGCTGAGTTTCTTGAGGGCTCTTCTCAGTCTCGTTGCATTTTGGAACCCTCGGTAGAGTCACACCAACTTCTGACGAATCTAAATAATTTTCTGAAAATTTCAAAGATAAAAAAAAAATAAAAAAAATAAAATAAAAAAAAAAAATCATTTCCATTATATTGCGACACAACAAAACTAAAAGACTGGGCCCCCATATCAGCATCCATGTGTATAAAACATAGCTTAGTTAAACCCGTTTCCACCAGAGCTGTGCTATACGGACCATAGAATATGATTGGTGGATACCACCCACATCCATTTCAACGTAGCGTAGCACATCTCTGTGGAAAGGCACCCAATATTTTACATTTCAACATAACGTAGCGCATCTCTGTGGA
Source organism: Nudaria mundana (assembly GCA_963556515.1). Classification (NCBI taxonomy): domain Eukaryota; kingdom Metazoa; phylum Arthropoda; class Insecta; order Lepidoptera; family Erebidae; genus Nudaria; species Nudaria mundana. Next base: position 7,658,856 of record OY748306.1, read on the forward strand.
AAGGCACCCAATTTTAACATTGTAACTGATGCCTATCGTTTTAATATACAACATTTTATATCCCAAAGGGGTCCACGGTCCCTATTGGACGTAGATAGGCGACCGTTTTGGTAAAACTTTTAATTTGATTGGCAACTCAATATCAAAGATAACACCCTAAAGAGGCGCAATTCAACTTTAGATTACTGGTTATCTTGGAACTTACTGTACTTAAGGTCAAGGAAGCCGCAGTGAATTGGTCCTTTTTTAGGATTCCGTACCCAAAGGGTAAAACGGGAGCCCTATAACTGAAACTTCGCTGTCCGTCCGTCCGTCTGTCTTGGTCTATGTCTCATGAACGGTGATAGTAAGAAGTTAAAATTTTCACAAATGATGTATTTCTGTTGCCTTTATAACAACAAATACTAAAAAACAGGATATAATTAATATTTAAGGGGGCTCGAATACAACAAATGTGATTTTTTTACCGTTTTGATACGGAATCCTTTGGACGGAGTCCGACTCGCACTTGACCCATTTTATTTATTCTCCTTACTACGGATTTAAATACAAAATAATGGGGTTTTGCAATTAATTATCGTCCTTCAATTTGATTGTATCCCCCTATTCCTTACAACTAACGACGTAACTGCCGAAAAGTGGATGTACTTATAATATAAAACCATAACTGCCTACTCCTTCAACGAAAAAAACAGATATACATTGTAGATATTCTATTTATATAGAATACCACTAAATAGAATCTCTGTAGTCCTAGTAGTACAGAGTCACCGAGTAAGAGTAGTAATCGAATCAAATGGTATGAAAGCTATCGAAATATATCTTTCAAATTGTTAACTGTAAACTACTAGCTATATGGAAAATGCAAATAAACTGAGTGATGTGCAAATAGTGGAAGTAAGCGCAATCCAGAGCGTACCACACACTGCAGGGCAAACCGTTTGAATATTTCATAGCCAGAACACACAAGTTCTCCCGATTTGTGCATCAAACTCACGCCCCTGCGGTCGAGTTGGTCACAATGAAGTTAACTGAAGTGGGTCTGGTTCGAACAGGTTTATATATCGTTGTACTTTGCGACGTTACCAGATAACTCGGTAAAGAAAAAGGTGTGGTATGAATTTGATTTTTTTATTACCTATTTCTTGTAAAATCAGAATCACCATGCGAGATTGTTGATGCGACTTGAATGATATTGCTACAGCGGATGGATATTATTTAAGATACAAAACAAGTTTTTTTATTTAGGAATGTTTTCCGTGTTAGAATACTTCACTTTCAAACGACTACAAAAATGTTAATAGCTTGGTATGGAGGTAACCATATCAACATCAGCTAAGAGGACAAATCAAGTTGTCCTCGCCTGCACGCGGTACACTTGCTGGCAGACTACCACTGAAAAACTCGTCTCTTATTACTTGGGCCTAAGTCGCGTAAATGAATGTAATGCTACTGCTATACTACTACGTTGCAACTGCAATTGGTCAAAAAATCGGTAGTCTGCTAAACTCACAAGCAACGCACCAGGATGGCGCCAGAAAGGCACCAAACCGAATGACTGCAGAGTTTAATCATCATTAGGTTAAATTGCTTAAATTTAACCTGGTTAAATGGCAGCTACAAGCGCGTCACAAGCTAGCAGGCAGACGCACGTTCGCCATTGGACTGCGTTTGTGTTAGTAGACTACGAAAACTGTAAAAATTTGCCTTCGAAGTGCAAATACGATGCTACTTTGCTACAATTGCAATACGCGACTTGCACCCCTTGTCACTAACAAGCAGACCATTGTTGGTAGGTAGGTACCTACACAAGGTATTTCCAGTGGCGCCCGGTGGACTTTGGCCACCGGTGTGGCCTCTTCGGGGGTTTGGTCTGAATGAAAATCCCACGTCGTTGCGATTGGGTTTTGTCCCACCTCGGTGAGTGAATCTGGTTGCGTGCTGTGGGGCTGGCACCCCGTGACCCTTCTAGCCTGCTTCTGTGGGTGGCTACCCCGTCGTCCTCAGGCCCCGATCATAGAGGTCGATGGTCCTGGGCGTAAATGAGTCTGCGGTGCCCTGGCGGCTGACTGCGAAACTCAGCGGGGAGAGTGCGCTCCCTCCCCCTCTCGTTGCGCCAACCCTCGCGCTGTAGACCATGGCTTGAAGCATGGTTTCCAGCGAGAGGGTATCCACGCCCAGGGAGGGTATCCACGCCCAGAATTAATGAACCTATTGTACCGTCGGTGTGTTACGACATACCGCTGAGAGGCGCACTGCTCGCGCCCCACCAGTCTCACGCGTCAGCTCTGCGACAAGGTCGTAGTATATATACGAAGGACAAGCGTCATTTCGTCCTCTTGCGCGAACTACAATATATCCATGCAAGTTGCTGTCTATCTTACAGCACCTGCCTCGGACCTGAAGCCTGTAACCTATACTAAACTAAATACTTAACGTTGTGTAGAATCATTTACTATCCACGAACCAACGCCGTGGCATTATTACTTGTAATCTGTTTTCTCAAACATTATAATTATGTATAAAAACTAAGTGTTCTTATTTATTACTATTCAGTGGAAATCACCTAATCTGGTAGGGAAGAACTCCATCTTCGTTACACTATAATAAAACTCGACACTGAAACTTCTGACTTAATTTTCTACCTGTGTCGTGTGTCGGAATGACACGTGGACTTTCCCATATACCTAGGGCAGGAATACGCTAGCCGCTGAGCAATTATCTTTCGGACTAGCTGTAGTTGTCCGTCGGCAAACAGTTACTAATAGTCTTTTGTCCTCCTATAAGGTACTGTCAATATTTCAAATACTTATTTACTTATCTGTATAGCAAAATATTATGTAGGTATACTTAATAACATCTATCTATCTTATATCACAGAATAGCTTAGGGAATAGTACCTATTATGCGGACACCCCCGGCTTCCCCCGCTTGACAAATTATACATATACAAAATCCTTTCTTGAAAAACCACTCTATACGTTGGTGAAAACCTCATCAAAATCCGTTGCGTACTTTTAAAGATCTAAGCATACATAGGGACAGACAGAAGCCGGGAAGCGACTTTGTTTTATACTATGTAAAATTGAGTGTCGCCGTTATTAAAAAAAATAATTAAAGAAACCTTTTGTGAAATTTTAACTACAGTGTATTCTAGATAATCAATGTTGCCTTCAAAAAAAATAATACTCGTAATTAAATTTCAACCTTTTGAAAAATCCACGCCAGAAAAGAGTCACTCCAAATTAAAAAATCTTAAGGAAAATAACTGAGAAAATTAATTAAAATCCTGTTTTGGTTTTTGTTTATGATACTGACAAGCTGAGAATTTCCTACAAAGAAATATGTACCTACTTAGAACAATTATAATTATTTTTCGAAGGAGCTCTTGTTACAAAAGATGAAGACATATTTTGAAACTAGCTGTTGCCCGCAGCTCCGCCTGCGTGTTATATTTTTTTTGATCACCAGTTACTGATTTATTATGTATAGCTGTTGCCCGCAGCACCGCCTGCGTATTTCTTTAGATCTACATAACTGATAACCGATTGAAATAAAACAAACCTTAAATGTTAAGTTGAATAAACCACAACACATTACTGAAAACCGCATTCAAATTGGTTTAGCCGTGTCTGAGATTAGCTTGTTCAAACATTCAGACAAACAGACAAAAATTCTAAAAACCACTGTTTTGGGTTCTATTGCGATCATAAAGCCCCCCTACAACAGTTTCTCTATTATATCTTCGATGTACAGACATCGACCAGTTACAATTTTACTGAGCGAAGCGAGGGTAGCGAGCGAAGCTCCTTATCAGGTGAATCAAATGCAACTCGATGTGAAATTGTTTCTCGACAACTACCCGACCGATTTTCATGATTTTTTAACTCAAAAATCAAGCATTCTCAGGAGCAGGTTTTGTTCGAGACCGAATTTTGATTTAGGACCCTCAAAAAAAGTTATTGACCAAAAATATGACAATAGTCGCTTCGCTCAATTACATGCTGCAGCGCAGTATCACGTCAGCGACCGCAGTTCCTAGTTATATGTATTGATTAAAATTCGTTATTTTTTTTTCGTTTTATATTGAAACTAAGATTTTTTTGTTTTTGGTTTATTTTTTTGTGTTTACATCGTAGTTCCGCGAAAAGGTCTTATTTTTTATAATAAATAAATTAATATTTTTAGACATTCTCACACAACGTCGTCCAGCCCAAATAAAGCTAATATAAGCTTGTGCTATGAGATCTAAACGACTGATAAACATACTTATATATTTCTAAATACATATATATTATATATAGAAAATTCCCAAACTCCGAAACAAACATTTGTGGATCACACAAATAATTTGATTCGACCCGGTCTCGAACCTGAGTGTCTACAGTTCCTTACGTTAATTTGCTCGAAATACGTTTTCGTATTGCCCATACATTTCACACCAGCGCACCTAGCGGTAACGTCAGGGAACTGTGTGAAATGTATTGAGGAACACGAAAACGTATTTCGAGTAAATTAACGTAAGGAACTCGTACTAGACACACTGATACCCAGTCGCATACTCATCCTCGTCTCGTACCACTGCGCCACCGAAACAGTCAACTTAGACTTGTTTTAATGTCGCACTAGTAAATATTTTAACGTTACTTTTGGTTGATTATAATTATTTAATAAGTTCAATTGATTAATAGGTTTTAATAAATTTGGCACCCTCTTGAAAATTCGTTAAGATTGTTGGCACTTGGCGGAACCAATAGTAATATATGATGAACAAACACACTTGTACAATATTCCACAACTTTATTTGATTTATTTTACCGACCAGTTTCACTTTTTAGCAATATCAAAGGTGTTTTAATTCTTTGTTTTCTTTTTAAACACCTTTGATAATGCTTAAAAGCGAAACCGGTCGATGAAAATAAATCAAATAAAGTTGTGGAATAGTGTATAAGTAAATGTGTTTGTTCGTCATGTATTAATATAGGTTCCACCAAGTGCCAACAATCGGAAGAATAAACTACATTATCATTATCAGAATAGTGAAGTGGAAAAAAATGAATATTTTGCGAACAAGATATGAAAACAAAAACTTTGGGTTCAAGATAGTCGATGCGGCAAATCTTTCACTCAAAATAACACAAACTTTAATTGTTTACTTCGCAAAGTTACCACATTTGTGAAATTTTTACGATAACTCCCTGTATTTGTACGAAAGTTACTCGTGGACCCACTAACTTTTATTATTATAAGGTCATTGGTTTAATGTTTACAACGGAAAGTTCTACTACTTCTGCTTCCAACTATAAATTTTTCTATTTGCACATTCATAACTTTTGTACAGATAGGTATCTATATCTAAACGGGGCGTAATCGTGATAAATATCAAAGCTTATCACAACTGCCCCTTTACCCCTACTTACTCTACCTAACCTGGCGGGCGTCGCAGATGATTGCCGGGCACGGGTACTTCGTTAAGTACAGGTCGCGAGGCGTAAGCGGAGCTTTGCATTTCACATGTGAGGTCACATATACGTTCACGTACACTGCACTGTGAGTGCAGTGTACGTGAACGTATATGTGACCTCTTTTACACACACATGTGTTGTACACAAGCTACAAAAAGAGTTTTTAATCTACTTTTCGTGGTTACTCACACAAATGCAAATCTCCGCTTACGCCTCGCGACCTATCCTGTGGCGCATACATTGTGAGGTTACGCCCCAGTGTAAAGACTGCACGGCTTCACAGTGCACTCCATAAATACTCTCTTACTGGAGACCATGATACGATACGAGCCATTTTCTCCAGCGGGCGAAAGTGGAACGTGGCTGTGTCCTTCTGCGAGCAGGTAAATGCTCCCGAAGTGGGCCTCCGAGAGAGTGGCTTTCCGATCTACGCGCAGGACTTCCGACCGACCAAGATACGGGATAACACCCGACCCAATCCCCGACAACAGCGAAGAATAAAAAAAAGGACAAGTGCGTGTGGAGCCAGCCACGCATAGAATTGTGGCTGGCTCGAAAAATCTGAAATATATTATTTTTTATTTATTTAGTTATGTACACACATAACGGTAAAAGAGCGAGAAGAATACAATACAGAAATATCATTAATACAAGGGCACCACTTATTTCAAATTCCAGTGGGCCACGGCCAGGGGATGGAAATGCTAGGTAGAATAAAGTTAATGTGTGCGTAGATCGGTTGAAATACATAGATACATACGATACACATATACATACATATTATACTTACATGAAATTTACATAATTATAAAATAAATAAATACATACAAATATATAAGTACAAATTATACTGAATACATACACATAAATATAAAGATATACATAACCTAATTATTATAAATACATATACATACAGATAATTCAGGGCAGAGAGGAGAGATAGAAATCTTCCACTTTTCCCTTAAAGGTGAAGATAGTATTACAGCATTGTATATTCGGCGGGAGCGAGTTCCACAGCCTGACCGCATGCACAGTAAAGGAGTAGGAGTAGAAATCGGATTTGTGAGAGGGACAGTTGCGGTATTGGAGATGAAACCTACACGAAACATCAGGTGCGTTCAAGTAGGAAAAACGCTCTCGTAGATAGGACGGATAGGAAGGATTGTGTAGGATATTATATAGCACACATAATATCAGAGTATTTCTGCGAAGACGAATTGGGAGTCCTTGCGGAATTGTGAGACGTGATCATACTTACGCAAGTTGAATATGAAACGGATATATACTCGTAGATTTTGTAAGCGCTCAAGTTTATTTAGAAGCTTCTCGGTGGCATCCAGGTAGCAGGCATAGCATAGTCTAAAATGGGCTGAATCAACGTCTGCGCAAGGGACACCTTGATGTCCAAGGGCAAGAAGTCTTGAAGACATTTAAGGGTGTGAAACGTGAAATGAACTTGCTTAGTCAGCTGCCCTACATGAGCATCCCACGATAGATGACAGTCGATAAAAACGCCAAGGTTCTTTGCGACCTCAGTGTATGCAATCTGATAATCATCCATGATAACTGATGGGAACGCCATGTCTAACCCACCTCGCATTTGCCTACTGCCAATAATCATGGCTATCATATCATAATGATATATCATAATGGTAGTCCATGATAAGGAAAACTATAACGGATTATATATATAGCTTTGTTTGTTCAGGAGGAGTTATAGAGTCTATAATAAGTAACTACGGAACCCATGAGTACCCCAACACGTAATTGGTCGGTTTTTTTTCAGTAACAAATTTCAGATATTCAAAAATTAACAAATATTAACAAATTTCTGAACGACAACTATTTCTCCTCTGTTAGAAAAGCTTTTAATTATAAACATACAACAATAGACCCGTCCGCGTCGTTATTAAAATACTTATTTATTCATTGTGATTATTTTGCTTTAAAGAAAATCATTTTCTGTTATGATTAGTTCGGTCCGCATTCAGATCTTTTCTATTCATAAGAACCACTGGTAATACCATTTAATTTTGTATTTTTTGCAACTATTAATTATTTTTTAAAAACATAGAGTTCCGCCTAGTTCTTAGGGTTCCAAACCAGTGTCGTCTGCAAGCAGTGCACCTGCTGCTCAACATAAAAGTCTTAATTATTTTAAAGTTAAAGTTTATATTCGTGAAGAAGAAAAATATGAAACCAAAATTGTCTAGTTTGGCCTGGATCTTAGTAAAATTAATACACACTTTCTTAGTGAACCTTTTTTATAGTGAAAACATGTAAAATATGACAGAATAATATTGTCACGGTACAGACTTGAGCGAGTGTACATTTTGTGAACCTACCCAGTGATTTCCCCTGGGATGTTATGATTTAGACTTTAATGTTCTCTTCTAGAATAAATACCTTTTTCCTAAATAAAAGTCTTCTTACGTTATTAATATTATCAATTTTCAAATTAAATAATATTTAAGAAATTCTTCCTACTTCATAACAAATGGTGTTGCAAATAAGTAAGAACCTTTTCTAACCGTTTTCAGGAAGTTTCTCCATTCGATTGGTATATTATTTAGTTATGATCCGATTTACGGGATTCTTCTTTATTTAGATGTGGAATAGTTGCCATTTGGTCCCATAAAAATTAAGCATAGTTTAAAACTGTAGTTTTGATTTGTTGTTTTTCTTATTAACATACTTATATAGAGGTATTTACTTTTCAACTGACTTCCAAAAAAGGAAGAGGTTGTCTTTTTATCTGAATTTGAAGTCGGTTGTTGAGTAAACTTTTGACGTGCTTTCACTTTAATAATAGGTACCTCATCATTCACGGAGCCTTTTCCCAACTCAGTTGTGGTCGGTTTTCAAGTCTAACTGCGATTTAGCTGAATTTCGATATTTTCCGTTAAGCAACTGCTATCTGACCTCCACAACCCATGGGCGATATCGAAGTTCTGTAGTTAGACCGGTCGGATTTTTCATTAAGGGCTCCAACTACCTCAACGACTGCCATAGATGTTCGTATAACAACCGGGACCGACGGATTAACGTGCTCTCCGAGGCACGAGATTCGGTGGAATGACGATGTATGTACGTGGGATAGACTGGATATCCGGAATCAAGGTGCTCTAAATTCAGCTGTGATCTGATGGCGATAATAATGATAATCCATTGATAACCGGCAACAGAACCTTGTTTAAATGCGCTCTTATCTCCCAAATTGACAAGTGATACGCAAACACACTGGAGCAATAATCGAAGTAAGTGCAATCCGCAGTGTGTATTTCATAGCTAGAACACACAAGTCCTCACGATTTATGCATCAAACTCTCGCCCCTGCAATTATTGATTACCACAATAAAATTAAGTTGAAATAGGCCTCTTTTGGTCAAAACAAATCCTCTCACGTTCGCCTCCTTTTACGTAACTTTGAGGGCGAGCCCATTGTCACTAAGTGGAAACTTTACTATTTGCTGCTGCATCTCTTAGAGGTGAGGTTTACTTGAGGCTCGAAGTTCTTGGTGGAACCTCTTAAAGACAAACCTAAATATCTATACATAAATAGAAATTATACACTCTTCTTAACTTGCTGCATTTAGGTTTACTGATGGGCGTCCCGAGTACGCCATGGGAAGAATAAGAATAACACCAGGACGTCTTCGGATAAATAATACACTTATTACTTATACTTTTTCACAAAATTTGCGAATCTAAAATCTCTGAAACTTCTGATTTACATTTCTATTTGCCACGAAAGTCAGATTGACACGTGGATATTCCCATACAGAGGCACATTCCAGCCGCTGAACAATTAGTTTGGCACTGGCTGCAATTGTCCCCTCAGCAAACGTTCACTAAGTCTTTTGTATTTCGTTATATTATATTTAGGTAACGCATGTCATGTATTCACTTGAAACTTAACAGTAACAGGTTATACCTGCGGCTCCACCCGCATAGAATAAAGTCTCAGTAATAGGGTTCCTGTTTTACCCTTTGGGTACGGTACCCTAAAAAGGATTAAGTAATTTATATAAAGCAATAGAAAACTACATAAGAAATCCCCAAAAGGACTTATTTCGTTGACGCTGATGTAGGTTCACTATTTATCAAACACAGCCACAGTTGGCTTATTGGATTAAGTCAAACACGCAATCAGACTTCCTGTAATTGTGGCTTTTCTACACACCTTTCACCTATAAAGTTAAACGTAGGTAAATAATCAATATGGAAGAGAATAATAGTATAGGTAACTTTAAAAAAATCTACTATTTTCTAGATTATTTGCTAGAATGATAATGAACACTTGGGGTCTTCTCAAGACCAGAAGGCTGGTTACTTTTTAGCTCAAAGAATAAGCATTGCCATACAACGTGGCAATGCTGCCAGCCTTCTGGGAACATTACCAGTCGGCGACGAGGCGGAGGAGTTCTTTGACGCATGTATATAGTGTACATTTTAGTGTATAGTATAGTTTGTAGTAAATGTAAATAGTATTTTCTTCTACAGTTAATTTTCGTTTTTTTTGTGTCCCTATTGTAAATAAATTCAAACTACGAGTAATTACACATTATTATAATACCTACCGTAAGAAGTTCTTGTAAATAGATATAGTAGTTTAAATAGATACTTGTTAACTGGGCTCCTGTTACATTTTTGTTATTTTAAATTGTAAAACACATTTTTTTTTATTTTTTGAGGCTGATGTAGTTCCGCCCCTGGTCGCCACTGGAAATACCTCCGCGTACCAGAGACGCCCGGCAATGGACGTAGGAGCGGCCGCAGCCTTGGGCTGCAGGCTTCAAAAAAAAGGCTGATGTAGATTAAATTTTTTAATCTTTTTAATTTTTGTTATGTTTTATTTTTATTTATATTTAATTCGTTCCTTTGTACTTTTTTATTCGATAACGTTACGAGACGTATTCATATACAACAAACGGCCGTGTTACAGACACCCCATTTTGTTTTATATAGAAAGTTAGAGAACTTTTGTATTGTGCCCATCTCTATGTACGATTCTTTAGAAAGGTACTTGAAATAATAATCAATAAAAAAATTTATTTTAACTCAAGCTTTTATCATCATAATATTACATTGTCATGCGACTTACATACACGGGCAAGGTTTCAGCTCAACCGGAAACCGGGAAGTGTGTTGAATTTAACTTGCAAGATTACATCGATTACACACCGACATTGGGTCAGGTGAAAGTAAATAACCGCTTGTAAAAGCGTTAAGACCAAATTTTACATCAAAACCTGAGTTTTACAACTTATTTGGTACTATAAAGTTTCCCCACCCTATCCATCAAACAGGGTTCGTTACGTCGTAAGTGATATGTATCAATCGGTCCGCTCTCCCTATCCGTTTTCGCTCGACAATGAATTGGTACATCTGGCCGCCAATCTAGTTTCAATTTCAGTCTAGCACTCACTTTAGACCAATTTGCATCTAGATTTATGTATGTAACTGGACTTTAATTTGCCAATTTTAGTTGTTCAGAATCTATCAGACTTTAATCATCCTCAAATTAAACTACCATTCTGAGCTACCGAACCATGGTAGTATAATTCTTCCTTCATTAGCCATTTTTTTTAAATGCCGATTTATCTTTCGTTGCCATACGCCCCGGGTTTCTTTGACCCCAGGGAGCCCGGCGGACTTTGACCACCTATATCATATACGGGGAGTCTGTAAAGGTTGGGTTAGGTGTTATCCCGCATCTTTGGAGTCGTTATACCTACTGAAGATTGCCTGTGGATCGCATTTCTTATTTTAGTTTTCTTCTGAAACATATTCCTGAGATAAATAATGTCTCATATTTACTGCCAGGTTAGGTTCAGCTGCAATGTACAAAATTTCAATCAAAATAATAATCAGTACTTATATCAATATTAACCAAAATACTTATTGACGATTAGCTTATATAAGGTTCTGAAAAATGAATCCAAAGTGTCTGGAAACGGTAATAACACGCCCCCTACTATTTGGGTCCAATAAAATTGAAAATGACTGGCGAAAAGTGAGCGTGTGATGTGAAGTTCACTATAGTCTTACTCACTATAGTCGGAATTAGGTGAGTACCTATTTAGTAGGTAATTTGCTCGAATCTTTTTTACCCAATTGACCCGGAAAAGGTAATCCTTTATTACTAGTTCGTCGTCGTGGAGTTTCAGATACATTTAAACGTGTTACCCTTCAGTATGATGCGATTATGCTTCACAAAAGCATTAAGGTTAACTTACAGGTTCTCAACGTTCCTGGCACCGAATTAGGGCGACAACCCGGTAAGCCGTCGCAGGAATTTCTTGTAAGTCTTGAGAAAAACATAGTTATTTTACTTATTAACAAAAACTATTATAATTTTACACATTTTTTTATCGAGCGAGCGAAGCATCTATATTTCGAGATTGGACAATTTTGCTTTCGTCCGTCTGTCTGTCTGTATGTGTGTTTCGTGCTAGCAGCCACAGTTTTTATCCGATCTTCACAAAATTTGGCACAAGTGTTCCTTAATTTAATACAATTTTTAAATCGTGAGCTTTTTGGATTGAGGGGGAAATTAGGTAAATATGGTCAAATAACGTTTTAATGTTTTTTTTCAGAACTAGCGGTCCCCTTTATTATCCGATCTTCACGAAACTTGGCACAAGTATTCCTTTACTAGAAACAATATTATTAGTGGAGTTTTTTTTATTGGGGAGACGAGGTGGGGGGGAAATCCCGAAAAGTGATTTTACTGTTCGCGAAGTCTACTGTTCGACCATTGGGCGACCACTGGTACTTTTATTTACTAACCGGGTGCGGTTAAATAGTAATACTGATTTGATATTCTATTTTAGTAGCAATATTACAATCTCAGATGACGCCTTGAGACGAAACCGGGCATCGAATAAAAGCAAAACTAAGTAGTGGAAATATGTATTTGTGTATTGTGTGTAGCAATATCCACCAAGTGCTATCAATGGACAGTATAAATAAGTATTCCGCGTTCTTATGTTTACTATTATATCTAAGAATATTTGTTACACACATTCAATGTCACGCTTTTATCACCAAAAACAAACAGACAGAGTACCTAAATTTATAACGTATATGCCTATTAGTTCCTATTAGTGTATTAGTCTACTTTTTATTAAATGCATTCGGCCATTTTGGATATAACCTATTATAAATGTGCCCGGTGACGGCAATAGGCTTGCCCCCTATTACGTGGGCCTAAAAATACTGGCAAATTGTGGGTGTATAATGCACCTCTGTCTACCCCTTCGGGAATATAGGCGTGATATGTGTGTGTGTAGTCTATTAGAGCCTATTAGTTCCTGGAACTATGGGCCTTTTTACCACAGACTCGTCAGTCAGTAGTAGATGCGCCACGAACAGGTGACGATGGTTTGGGCCCTGAAGATATTGATAGAGCGTTTTAACTCCGAAGTCTACTTATTCCTTACTGAAAAGCTACTAATGCTTGGTAACCCTAGTGACGTTGTTGTGCAAGCTCTCTTGAGGGATCGTGAGTGCCGCGGGTAGTTGGACAACAATGTCACTTTCATATGATCTTACTACAGATATAAGTAATCTTTATCTATTAAAATATAGTTGGCCGTTTTAAAATCTAAAAGACCTGATATTTTCTTGTTAACTCCCTATTCGTGGTGGAGATAATTTCAAAACTTCAAAAATGTTTTAATCGGAACATCCTTTTTCGAGTTCATTTATTTATTTATTTATGTACACACAGTATATACATTATTGTGAATGGAAACATTACATACATGTATACAGAGACACCATTTATCTCTAAAGAGATCTCTTCCAATAAGCCTTAGAGAGGAGACGTGAGTTCATTCAGGTACTGGCGTGTGAGCAGGTTAATACTGTTATTCAGGTTGATAAACTTACATACACTTTAACTACATAAATACACAAATACATACAAATTAACTTATCATAAATATAGATACATAAACATACACAGATTGAAGGGAAGGGAAGGGAAGCGAGATAATGTTCCTTCACTCTCTTCTTGAAAACATACAACGCGTTCCACAGCCTAAAGAGTTTTAGGTTAACAGAGGCAACTTTGTTTTAAATGTATAATAGAGAAGAATCTTTATTTATTTATTTATTTTTAATTCCGCGAGACCACGACCGCTTCTATGTCCATTGCCGCGGGCGTAGAGAAATACATAAATTAAATCTGAGTAGTTTTGCCTCTCGGCATTTTCAATAGCTGTAGATGGACAAACAGACAGACATACGCCACGCTTATATCCCGAAGGGGTAGACAGAGGTGCATTACACAGCCACACCTTGCTAGTAACTTTGTTGGTCCCACTTAGTAGGGGAAAACCTTACCGAGCACTACAGAAAATCCATTCCACTATAGAAATTCAAACCAAGATTTCAACAGCTAGGACAGTTGTTACATACCACTAAATAGAATATCTGCAGTCCGAGCGAGTATGTTTTGCTATGACCTAATCTGAAATTCAATTCTAAGCTCTGACTTTGGGATGTGGGATCTATGTAACTATTTTAATTCACTATTGCGTGGTTGTCGAATGATTAGACACGTACCTACTACTTACATTTTAAATTTTACATAGAGCACTTTATACTGTACTAGCGGACGTCCGCGGCTTAGGCCGCTTCACAAATTATATATCAATATAAACCGTATCAAAATCCGTTGCGTAGTTTTAAAAATCTAAGCATACATACGGAAACTACAACATTGTTTTATACTATGTTATGACTAGGTACAAGTTAAAAATATAATTAGATTTAGCCTGCATTCGACATAATATTCACATAAAAGAATGAAACACAGAGTGCACAAAAACATGAATTTGCATTACAAAAGGCTCACTCTGTGTGCATTCTAATGAACAGTAATTGTTTAAATTCACAAGAAACTGGGTAGCGCGGAATACGCAACAAGTACTTATAAAAATAACTTTGATGTCGGTAACTGTATAAATTATATATACTTTGTATCAGTGAACGGAAATACACACACACACACACACACATATCACGCCTATATCCACGAAGGGGTAGGCAGAGGTGCATTACACACCCACAATTTGCCAGTATTTTTTCTCACGTCACCGGGCACATTTATAATGGGTTATGTCCAAAATGGCCGAATGAATTTAATAAAAAGTCAGCTATATTGTAATTTTGAAAAAAATTGCAACCCGTTGCCTTGCGATGAAATGTTGATGTATAAGTAGGTAGGTAGAAATGCATAAGTCCTAGGCGTTTCGAACTACGGAAATATAGTATAAAAAACTAAAAACTTACGAGCCTACCTATTTCTTCTTCTTTTTTTTTTTAAAAACGTGGCTCCATCGATGTTCATCAATGATTTCGCCAATGTCAAGGTAATGCTCGATTAGTTGAAAGTCCTGCACGTAAGAACTAGTTATTCCAAACTAGCTCCAGGTGCAGGACAAGCAACGTTGTTCGGTTTGTGAGTGTCTGGGAGCCCGATTTTTGCGGAGCGTCAAAGGTAACCTAAAAGCCACGCCACGCGCTCTGCAAAAATGGAACTCCGTCTACCTACTTACTTAGGCGTTATCCTTTGACTACGGCCGATGTAACCTGTTCTAAACGTCAGGCAATAAAAATCACCTATAGATAACAAAACGTGAAAGTTTAAATAAAGTTATTCTATAAATAAAATCTTTAAAAATAAATAAGAAGTGTCTCATTTACGAAAAGCAATTTAAATAGGTGCTATTTAAACAGTTATTTATGCTTCATAAACCTACATGTAAATGACATATAATCATGTGTAATGTATTCATAGACGATGCACCAAAATCCTAGTGTAAGCGTCGAATGCCTGTCACTGGGCTAGCTCTGGATTAGCGTTTATTACGCCTGAATATAACATCAAAGAGCCGACGATGAGGTAGAATACAAAATTAGATTTTATTCAACCTGATGAGCGAGACCAAATTAGTTTTGTGATATTAGACATAGATACTGCAATGATTCACACAAAATCACATCTTTATACGGGTACACAGAGGAGCATATTACGCTTATGTATTTATTTTGTCAAGGTTGTAACGAAACAATAAAAAAAATCCGTTTTAAAATTATAAATAAATCATATTTTTGTAAATATTTTTGGACATTCTCAAACAACGTTATCTAGCCCAAACTAAGCCATAAGCTTGTGCTATGGGATCTAGACAACTGATAAACATACATGTATATTTCTAAATATATACATTTAAGGATCATACAAATATTTGATTCGACCTGGAAATCGAACCCGAGTCTACGGAGTTGAAAGCCAATACACTACCAAATCAATCAAAGATAATAATAGTCAAAGATATGTAGTAATAAAGAATAATCATTTACTTCAGGTAATTAGGTTAACCCATAAAACAATAGAATTTATACAATACGGTTAATTAAATACAGGCAACTATAGTTTAGTACCTACATACAAAAATATTTTTAATTAAATTTAAATCAGATAGGCAGCGTTTCCCAAAGTGGGCGATAACGTCCCCTTGTGGGCGCTGCAGGCCTAAAGGGGGGCGGTAAGACCCAGAAAAACTTTGAAGTATTGTCAAAAGTCACCACTTTAGACAATAATCCAAAGTTTGGTTACTTCTTGGTAATAAAATACACAACATACATCTCAAAAAATTGCAAATTCCTGTGTTTAGTATTCTTAAAGATTTTTTTTCAAAAATGTCTTGTTTTCACCAAGATTAATAAAAATCGGCGGTGTCGCTAGTGGACGCCAGCGCTTACCAGGGTGCACTCTTAAGTTATAGTGGTTTTTAAGTAGGTAAAAAAATGGGGGCGCTAAAAAATTATTAATTATCAAAGTGGGCAGTAGACAAAATAAGTTTGGGAACCCCTGAGATAGGGTAATGACGATTTCATAGTAAGGTACCATAAACTCAAATCAAACATAGCTTTTTTGGTGGTTGGGAATGCATTTATGCACTTCGCCTCCCCACTGCGGGGTCAGCGGTACGGCTTCGTGTGGGACTCCCGGCCCTTGAGACTACATGGGGCACACTAAAAGTTTTGCACTTCTAGCTAATCGGAACTATTTGAATTTCGAATGTTATATTTTTTCAAACTTTGCAACCTTCTTAGTAATCATTTCTCAATTGTTTTTTATCACACATCAAAGTTCTACGTATGCAACGAAAATGGAATTAAGTTGAAAAGATTTTAGAGCGATGATTTTTTATGATTTCAAAAGTTCTCTCTCTCTCCGCAAGACTGTGCCGCTCGTCTTTAAAATGCTTTTGGGAGAGAAGCACCTTGTTTGAGCACCGTGAGGCGATGGTTTGCTGAATTTGAGAGAGGTCTTCAACTGCCGTCAACGAAAATAATTAAGCGGTTAATTGTAGAAAACCCGCGGATTACCTATGAGACAATTCGAGGACTATTGGGGATTGGTATGAGTCAAATCCAGAAAATTTTACACGATGAATTGACAGTCCGGAAACTTTTTTGTCGTTGGATCCCTCATGAACTGACAGCGTAGCAGAAGCGGGCTCGCGTGGAATGGTGCTCACAGATGCTACTGAAGTACGACCACGTACATTCTAATGCTGTTTATGACATTGTCACAGGAGACGAAACGTGGATTTATTGTTTTGAACCCGAAAAAAAACAGCAATCTTGTGAATGGGTGTTTGAAAATGAGAACAAGTCAACAAAAGTGACGCAGGCGAGAAACGTTGGTAAAAAAATGATCGCGTTTTTTTTCTCAGCTACGGGACGTATCTGTACAATTCCACTTGAAGATCAAATGAGTGTTACTGCCGAGTGGTATTCTACCATTTGTTTACCAAGGGTGTTAGAAAAAGTTCGCGAAAGATGACCCAAAAGCCGCGTTCTCCTACATCATGACAACGCTTCTTCACACACGGCCAACAAAACAAAGTCATTTTTAGCTTCCGAAAAAGTACAACTCGTCACCCATCTTGCACATAGCCCCGACCTAGCACCTTGTGGTTTCTGTATTTTTCACAAAATCAAAGATTTGATGAGAGGTTTCACTTTTACCAACTCCGAAGAGGCAGTGATAGCGTTCAATCAGAATGTAGAAAACATGCATTCAGATCTGTGGTCCTCCTGTTTAAAAAAATGGTTCGATCGCATGAAAAAATGTTTAAAATGTAAAGGAGAGTATTTTGAAAAGCAATAAACATAATATTTTGATTTTAACATGTTGTTTTTTTAAGTTACGCAAAACTTATAGTGTGACCTACGTACCCACTAAAGCTCCACAGTGTTTCTCCTTCGGCTTAGCCGGGCCACTACCGGATAGAGAATACTGGCAGAGGGAATCAAATATAGTTATTGTCAAGTTCTAAAGTATCAAATGTCAATTGAAGTAGGTACATCAATGTCAATTTGATAGCTTGCTATTAAAAATTATTGAAAAAGGTATTGTCAGGTATAATATTTCGCGGGATGGTGTCCTTGTTCCCAATCCCCACAAGAACAAATCACTGGGATAATAACTAATCCATGTGACAATTCAGGACCTTTTCTTTTTTTTTTTGATTCCGCGGCCGCTCTTAAGTCTGTTGCCGGGAGTCCCTGGTACATACGCAGAAGGTATTTCCTGTGGCGCCCGGCGGCAATTCAGGACCTAGTCTATCTTTGTACTAATTTTCATCCAAATCTATTCAACAGTTCACTAGTAATTAAGTAACACAACATCCTTTGCAAATCTCATTCTAAAACTCATTGTACTTGCAAATTGTATTATTTTATTTACTGTGTATAAATCCTTGTTAAAATGAATACAAAGAAAATGCTTTGTGTTTAAAAATGCGAGCGGATGTTGTTTCATAATCCATAGAAATGGGATTTAAAATAGTTTATACAGACCATTTTAATAGTGACGTGGTTTTTTAGCTTGTACGCTACTGTATGTACATGTAAAGTAATACAATTTACATTTATAAATCATTAACAAGGCACCAAGGTTTGTATAAGGATATCCCTATTTGTACTTGTAGGTATAAATAGGGATATAATGTATAATATGATGTAATCTATCCATCTATAGGTATAGATGGATAGATTACATAGGTACAAATCTTCAGCACCCTAACCAACTGACACCTAAACTGTCTGGAAACTGCAAAATGCTCATTACGTAGGACCAATAAAATGTCTGGTTAAATGTCCGTGCTACTCTTTCATAAATAAAGATGTGTCACACATCGCACACATACACACACAAAAATGTGTTTTTCTATGGGTTTCGGTACGTAGACAGGTCGCGAGGCGTAAGCGGAAATTTGCATTTGTGTTAGTGCAGTGTACGTGAACGTATATGTGACCTCTTTTACACACCCATGTGTTGTACACACAGCTACAAAAAGAGTTTTTACTCTACTTTTCGTGGTCACTAACACAAATGCAAAGCTCCGCTTAAGCCTCGCGACCTGTATCTACTATTCCCTATTCTGTGGTTTGGGCCAGTTGTCAGAATGTCTGTGGTATCATATTGCAAAAACAGGACTACAGACGAAGACGCTGGCGTCCGCTAGTTTAATAAAATAAATGTAGACGTTAATACCATGTAATTTGTGCACCCACCTTAACTTTCAACGTTCTCAAATTTCCGGGGCAGAGTGTACGTAGCGTGCGGGATCGTGGCGTGCACCGGGCATGTTTAATGTTATCCGACACACTCTGGTACGCCTGTCAACAACAGCATACACCGCCAATGTGTATACAGAACAACACTACATGCTTCTATTGTCCCCTTGGTATACAACTGTAACTCATTGAGACAGTAGTTAACAACTTTTAATTCTGTCAGCGCGTTCTAAATTGAATTTCTTGTTGGTTCTGTACTTGCTTCTTACTTCTTAGGAAGGAGAAGAGTTTTGTAAAGTCCTGGCGGGATGTAGCTGTGCTAACGAGTTTAACCAAAGAAACAATACCTGTATACACAAGTCTCACTAAACTTTTTGACCTCTCAGGCTGCCTTTTCCACAAGTATGTAGTAACAGAAATTATTTAAAGCTTAAGTAGGTACTATCAACTCAGTTTAAGTATGTAACAAATAAGGTATGTACCTATAAATTGCGAAAGCGTGAATTTGTTTGGAAGTTCTAGAACATGCGTCCGTATTACGCAGACACCACGTGTGTGCATGTCTTTGTTTGTCACTGCATACTTAATTCTATTGATCACTGTACATATTAAAGTTCTAAAAAAACAACCAATAAAAGACATGAATAAATGTATCACAGTCAGTAAACACCCGTGATTGGCTAGTTATGATTATTATGACGCTCGCTAAAGCAAGTTATGACTGGTCACCAATAATACCATTCATCCAATAACGATCAAAATTACGATCAATCGTGATACAAAACAATACAAAACTATTTACAAGCAAACAATTTAGTCATTTAGATTAACAGCGGATCTGATCATAAATCATTTGAATAATTCACCAATTATAAATGCCACGTCCCAACTATTACTCATTTTAGGATTAGTCGTTAACAATAATAAATGATAGTGCTTGTCGCTGATACTAAGCATATTATTATTATATTATGTAATAACTGACCCGGCTAATGTAATGCTGCCATATACAACATCAAATAATGACACATATAGTTTCAAAAAATTAGGGGTTTGTTCTCATACTAACCAAATAAAAAATAACTTTAAAATTGATTGAGCCCACAGATTATCGGTGGAGACCATTCTTGCTGGGGACTCTAGTGGGAGCAGGTGGAACGTAGTCGTGTCCTAGGGCTGGGCTAAGCACAGCACGCAGATTTATTCACCGACTCGAGATAAAACCCAACCCCAACCCAACTACGTGACAGAGGCGGGTCTGATATGACGATTCGAATGACGTTATCCCGACGCACGTTAATTCGAAAATATGTCGAAGTGGTACGCTAGCTCGAAAGTACTTTAAATCGAAAACCACTACATCGAATGACGTTGTCGCGACGCACGTTAATTCGAAAATATTTAGAAGTGGTACGCCAGTTCGAAAGTACTTTAAATCGAAAACCACTCATACGAATAGCATACTCCAATCTGAATTTGTCTGGGGATCGAACTGGCGACCTCGATAAAGCCTAATCTTTGTATTGGGTTTGAGAAACAAGATCAATGAGAAGTATTATTTTAAGTTAACTTTTTAATTTCCAGTTAGTACAGTAATCAACAAAGAAGTCAATAAATCACAATTATAGGTGGTATACTCATTACCAAAGTAACAACACTGTCATATTGATGACAAAATGATTCAATCAACTCAATATAGACTAGTATTAAAAGCTACAGCTCTTATAAATTCAATAGTGGACATTGTGTTTTTCTTTTGTCAATGTTAATTTATCGAGGAAGGCTATAGCTAAATAAAATCACGCTACGAGCAATAGGCGCAGAGCAGCAATGAAAAGTTTTGCAAAACAATTTTACACGGGCAAAGTTGCAGGCACCAGCTAGTCTATTTTAAAAGTATGACCAAACATTGTCCGTTGTAACGGTACCCAATACACCGCATGTAAAAATTAATCAAAATAAGTCAAAAAGTAAAATGAATGGACACCATGTTGGAACAGTGTGGGTTATTTAATAGATTGTGCGTGTCCAATCATTACTCTGGCAGTGACACGAACAAATTGGAGTAATTACAAAATCATTGGCCCTCCAGTAATTACAAATATGATAAATGGACAAATAATTATTTCATCGTCATCTTATACTGTATAAAAGTATTACACTAAATATACATTAAATATCGGATGCCTTTGTTATATTGGATTAGATTTTCCCAAAAAGGAACACAGTCCAAATTAAAACACATACATCACACTCTTGAGGTAAATGCGTGATTGATTAATCACGCATTTACGTCGAGAGTGTGTTCATTACGATATAAGATTTACATTGAGATTACAATTACACACATTATGACAAGACGATTTTGACATTAGATTTTTGGTCCGACGTTATAGGAGGTAAGCCTGTTGCCGTTACCGGGTACCATAATAAAAAAAGTGAAACAGTTATGCATAAACCTGACTTCAAATTGCCGAAATGGAAATGGACCAAATTGAAATGGGACTACACGGAAAGCAGCCGAAATAGATAAAACACGTAAAATAAAAATACAGGCGAATTGATAACTTCCTCCTTTTTTTAAAGTAGGTTAAAAAATAGACCATCAATAATCATTAAAAAATAAGGCTTACAAAAAATAAGTAAGCTTTAAACGAAAGTCTCGTTTTATTAAAACACTGTAAATGTTCTACGTCAGTTCTACAAAATGTTGTAGTCTCTGCTACGTCGTAGTCAATCGCTACGGTAATGCTTAAACAAGCTACGAGCTGAATGCACCCCTTTCGAACCCACTCCTAACACTTTTAGCTCACTTGAAGAACTAGTAAATCCATCAAACAAGTGTTGCCATCCTTTCTGTGACACAATATGTACAAATATTATATGACAAGTATGCGGGGAAGACGCGAGTCAAGTTTATACTCCAATATTACAAAGCGTTCAACTTTAGGAATCGAATCTAACTTCAAGCACAAGTTACTCGACGTGCTCACCTCAAAGTGAAGTGAATTTAAGTTGAAATTGTTATGCTGTGGTTTATACTTATTTATAATCTAATAATTTTTTTTAAGATTGTCATTGCTACTGGATGCGAAGCTCGAGACCTAATGTTGTGGCGTTCGTTGAGGGAGGCCAGAGGGAGGGATGCCCAGCAGTGGGTGTCAATTGGCTGAAATTATGATGATGAAGAGGTTTGAAGATAGTTTTTTTTTTAATTTTATAGTAGTTAGTTACGTAGTTTTTAGGGTTCCGTAGTTCAAGTCTTGAAACGAAATGAAGTGATTTATTTATTTGTAGCTCTTACAAACGTCAGAAAGTACTTAAAATAAAAATTACTAGTTATCCCGACGAACTTTGTATCGCATAAAAAAATGTATATACGAGTATATAAAAAAAAAATAATAATAATATTTCATGCAAATGTATGTAAATTGAAAAACGCGACGGACGGACAGACAGACAGACAGACAAATTGTCGTATTAAATATATAGATTATTGTTTCTACATTTACATCTACTGCCAGGTTCGCAAAGTAATAGGTAGAACCTAGAGAAAGAACCTGGCAGTAAAACTTGTAACCCTAAGCCCCTAGTCATGTCCGTCCGTCCGTCCATCCTCGGCTTTCGTCTAACTAAACCGTAGAAAGATGAAGCTTTGTATGGATATGTGTTTATGAAATAAAATATTGAAAAA
Organism: Nudaria mundana; assembly: GCA_963556515.1. Classification (NCBI taxonomy): domain Eukaryota; kingdom Metazoa; phylum Arthropoda; class Insecta; order Lepidoptera; family Erebidae; genus Nudaria; species Nudaria mundana. The sequence goes on from OY748306.1 coordinate 7,681,623, forward strand.
TAATCTTTTTGGGGTACACGTAAAGTGTGCTACCCCATCGTGAGGTATCATTAGGTAGGTATTTTAAAAACATTGAGAGATTTTAATCAGAACAGCAATAAGGTTGTACCATATTACGTGGAACCGGCAAAATTACTGCAAGGTGTGGTTGTGCAGTGCATCTCTGCCTAACCTTTCGGGGTGTCATTAATGAAAGTACAAATGGTGTTCTTCTCGCTAACAAGCGAGGTAAGAGAGTGTTAATTACCGGGTAGAGTCGACACACTCGTGCGAGTAAAAGCATGGTTTTACGACCAAAATAAGTCGGTTGTTTGTGTCTGTTGGTAAAACCTTATCAACATGACTTTGCTTCTAGATAATCATGTATCTACGTCACCTTGTTTTATTTCCATATGTTATACAAGCCCTCAACATGTGATATTACAACCTTAGGGAAATCTCTGTCAGATATTGTTTGAATGACTCATTTTAAAGTTTGTAAACCCGCGGGGCAGTATTAGTGTCACGCTACGGATATGTTAACTGCTTGTTTACTACCGTAGTTGTTTTCTACACACACACATATCACGCCTATATCCTCGAAAAGGTAGGCAGAAGTGCATACACCCACAATTTGCCAGTATTTTTAGTACCACATAATGCAAGCCTATTGCCGTCACCGGCCACACATATAAAGGGATAAGTAATAGATGATATAACAACAAATTTTCTAATATTTACAACATATAACAACGGAACCTATAATTTTATTTAATATAGCGATTAGTTAATATAATGAACGATATATACATTTATTTACAATAAGAATTACAATATACAAAATAAACATAATTATAGACTAAAAATATTTACATTACAAAATATCGTTTAAAAAATCCTCCGCGTCATTGCCGACTGGGAAGGTTCCCAGAATGCTGGCTGTGTTGCCACGTTGGATGGCGATACTTATTCTTGGGGCCAGAAAATAGCCAGCCTTCTGGTCCTGAGAAGCATCGATTAGGCGTTTAGCAATGTCTCTATAAAGGCGGCGAGCACTCGGACCCCATGACCCCAGTGTCTCAACCCCAAACGGCTCAAATATGTAATCACCTGCTAGGTTAGCATATTTACGCCGTTTAAAGCCTTCAGCCGATGCAGCAGCAGTGCCGGCACATCCGGATGTGCTTGGAAGGTGTGAAGGTGCTAAGGTGTCAACGCATGTAGCATCCCACACCAAAGGCCTTCCCATCTTCCACGGTAGCAACGACATACCGTCCGGTCTCTTTCCATCGCTTCGTGCTAAACCATTTGGTTCGCGTACGGCCGGAAGACCTGCGGTGGAAAGAGCCCTACGAATTATGTCGTTTAGAATAGCGTGCCGAGGTATAGGACCTGCGCTTCTGCTACAAGAAAGGCCATGGTGTCCCAGATTATCGACGGCTACTCCACAGGTGCAATGATGCGGGGATACACAAGGTGTACCCAGCCGAAGGCAAGTGGCAATGCGGAAGGTAGTGTCGTCCAACATTGTACCGATGTTGGGCGATGTGAGCGCCTGGATCCATAACCCTGACTCCCATTCTCCAATAGTTAGTAGGCGTGCACGCTCTGAAATATTGACAGAAGTGTCAATTAGTGTATTAATTCTCAATTTACAGAGCGGTGAATCCCACAGTCGCTGTGAGCCTAGGCGTGAGGGCAGGTCAGTGTCGGGGCAAGACATCCTCCAAGCATTTATGGCATCGGTCTTGCATCGCACCTCGGAATCAATCAGTGTATTTGACAAATTTTCCTGACTAATTCTTCGGTGCTATGGACCGACGACAGAAATGCTGGCAGACTAACATCTGTGACTCTGCGAATACCTAGCCCGCCCAAGCGAACTGGAAGAGACGCTTGGACCCAGGCCCGGTCATTAATATTTACATTTAAAATTTTACACAATGAATTTTGTATTAAGTTGTCTAGTCTGCCCAAAATTTCTACATTTTTCCAAAATTGTCCTGAACGGAGGGCATGTGTAAATTTGGGAACGAAAAGACAAAAACGAAGAATAGTGAAAGCTGAATGAATACTGATATTACATAGACATCGATAAAAGTGGAAAAGCCATCTTCTAAAATCGGGGACCCTAGAAGGCGTAAAGAAGTTTTGTCCAAAACTTTTATGTTGGGGGTCAGACAGTTGAATTTGGAGATTGTTGTTAATTTATCTGTGTTTTCAGATATAAAAACCTCACATTTATTCGGGTTCAGTTCTAAACCAATTGACTGAAACTCGTTCTTTATTAGGGCTAAATCTTGTAAAACTGTCTCTACTTTTCCCCCTAAAGTCCCGTCGTCTAGATACCAAATGTTAAATTTGGATTTTATGTTTTGAATTATTGGGTTAATGGCCAAACTGAAGATGACTAGTCCCAACGGATCACCTTGCTGACATCCAACGTCTGAATTCAAAAGGTGGTCTTTATAAATTAATTTTGTTGGCTGACTATAGCATTGCCAAAGAAAAATAAATATTTTGGGGGTTTCTGATTTGGCCTGTGTCAGCAAGGTGTCCCTGTTTACAGAGTTGAAGGCGTTTTTCAGGTCAACTTTCAAGATGACCTCTCCATCTTCGCTACTGTCAAGGTATGTTGCTAGCGCATGGATTGCGGCCTCACAATCTCCTTTTGAACCAAAACCTAATTGAAAGGGCTGAAATTTGCTAGTAAGCTCCGTACTATAAAAACGACAACAAATTTTGGCTGCCAAACGCCGCAAAGTGCTACCTACGGCAATGGGACGAATGCCACCATACAAAATATCTGTGATGCCACTGTCCACATTGCCTGAGAGCATGAGGTTGACTAGAGCTGTTAGCTCCCTCAGAAGTGCATCACCAGCTTCCCCAGCGCTCGGACACAACAGATCCTTAAGGTGCTGTGGTGTCAGACCGTCAAGTCCACCAGCTGATCCAAAACGAAAGGAGTCAACAGCTGTGCGCACATCCTTCGCAGTAGTCTCAAGATTTTCTTTATCGTTGTTCGGAGGATCAGGGAAAGAGAGGTCAGCTGCGGATGGTGGGTGCTTACTCTGCAAGCCCGTCAAAGTTTCTACAGAATAAGGAGCCAGCACGTCGCTACTAAAAAGTAGCCTTGCCGCCCCACTGATGTCGCCTTCCCTTACTTTATTCTCTACAAGTTTTAATTTCTTGGCCTGAGAATAATCAGGGGCCGAAATGTGGATTGAATTTGAATTTAAACTGTTAAAATTGTTTGTACAATTTTCTTTGATTTGGACCGTCAAAGATGTCAACGGCCTTTTCTTTACGTGTAGGATTCTATAAGGGAAGGTTAACATTTGTGAACGATTGATATAATTTTAAAATAACTAATTTTTATAAGCATAATATACATTAAATATAACATCGTTTGACATACCACTCAAAAGATATAAAACTTATTTGGTCTAATAGGAAGAAATTTGACAAATATTCACTTCCCAAAAAATTTTTCGTATAATTTCATTTGCCAAATTATTACTTAGCAAAAAATCTATTCTCAAAAAATTGTAACGCAAACCTAATGTTTGGGAAAACTATAACTTGTTTACCAACTAGTTCTTTTAACATTTTTTATTTAGTCAAATAACCATTTTTTTTAAATCCTAATGTATATACTATAAACAATCTTATTTTTATTAATGCAAGTCGTTTCTGGCACTCGCCGGCCGCTGCCGCGGCACCGCTCGCTTCGCTCGCTTGGCTCGTGCATCGGAGGTCACAGTTTTAACCTAACCTAAACTACCCATTTCGTTTAAAGAAGAAATTAACCTAATCTAAATAGTTCAGTTCCGGGTAACCTACTAAAAACAATCTCTTTTTTCTATTAATGCAAGTCGCTGGCACTCCGCCGGGCGCCACTGGACATACCCTCTGCTAGTAACCAGGGACGCCCGGCAACGGACGTTAGAGCGGCCGAGGCCTTGGGCCGCGGAATTAAAAAAAAAAAAAAAAAAAACAAAAAGTCGCTGGCACTCGCCGGCCACTGCCACGGCCCCGCTCGCTTCGCTCGCTTGGCTCGTGCATAGGAGGTCACAGTTTTAACCTAACCTAACCTACCCATTTTGTTTTCACCAAACGTTTAAAACGGTTAAAGAAGAAATTAACCTAATCTAAATAGTTCAGTTCCGGGTAACCTACTAAAAACAATATCTTTTTTCTATTAATGCAAGTCGCTGGCACTCGCCGGCCACTGCCACGGCACCGCTCGCTTCGCTCGCTCGGCTCGTGCATAGGAGGTCACAGTTTTAACCTAACCTACCCATTTTGTTTCAAGAAAAAATTAACCTAATCTAAATAGTTCAGTTCCGGGTAACCTACTAAAAACAATATCTTTTTTCTATTAATGCAAGTCGCTGGCACTCGCCGGCCGCTACCGCGGCACCGCTCGCTTCGCTCGCTCGGCTCGTGCATAGGAAGTCACAGTTTTAACCTAACCTAACCTACCCATTTTGTTTTCACCAAACGTTTATTGTCTGAAGATTGTTTGTACTCAGAGTCAGTGCGTTAACCATAATGACATTTTTTATATATATTAAACGTTAGACCTAATGATTTTCGATTAAATAAACAATATATATATATATATATATATATATATTAAACGTTAGACCAAATGATTTTCGATTACATAAACGTTATATCAAACAACGTTATACTAATTAAGTTTTAGAATAAATAAATGTTATATGTAAAGAAATTATATCAACAGTTGGTATATCTCGTTGATTATATCTTATGAACGATAATAAAATGAAATTAGACCAAATGAGTTTATACCTTATGAGACGCACCCCATATAAAGGTTTATTTCCAAAATGGCTGAATGAATTTAATAAAAAGTAGCAGCTATATTGTAATTTTGAAAAAAAATTGGAACCCGTTGCCTTGCGATATAATGTTGATGAAAGGCAACAAAATCTTACGTGCCAGCCGCTGTGACACATCCAATTAAAGTCCTAGGAGTCTCGGACTCAATGAACAGACTGAACTCAAAGAAATAACTAATGAACAACGTTGTAAAAAACACGTTATCACGCGGACGTGTCAAAACATAGATAAATAGATGTATAAATCGGTGCGTAATAGGAAAACCTCTTTGTTATATAAACACTCGTCTGTATACAGGGTGTTTTGAAATGTTTGCAGTTCTCAAATCTTGTTTATGTAACGGTGACTGTTGTCCCGTCCTCGTCCTGTGCAAACGAGCTCTACAACAAACTTTGTAAGTGGGTTTTATCCATACGCTATAAATCAGGCGGGAAAACATATGTAGATTTTTAACTTGAACTACCATACATTATATATTGTATAAACATGGCTAGCTCGTATTTTGTCAGTAGTTTCGTTGGTGGTAAGCCTATTACCACGTCACCGACAACTTGAAGTTGTAAGTCAGTAAGGGTTGTCTCTTGTTTGTGATACGGCATTGACCATAGAGTTGATATTGAGGCATTAACGTCATAATTATTGGACAAATTATGATAGTACTTTCCTGACAACCCTAACGTTTGAATGATGTTCTCTGTAAACAAAATAATGTGCTTTATTTAACGTTGGAGTGCAAGTTCTGTATGTAAGTACTATTCCCTATTATGTGCTATTACCGTTACCGGACAACTTTTTGGTTTTTTTTAACCCCTCGAGGACGCGGCCGCTCCTATGTCCATTGCAACGGGAGTCTCTGGTACGCACCAGAAGGTCAACCTGAACTACAGAAATACATTAAACCATTATGCAATCCCAACCTTAATTCAAGGCACAATTCATTAGCTAACTTATTTATCATTTATTAAAAAGAAACAAACGTTTAAATTAAATATCTTCTTGTAAAACGCCGTTGTACTACGCTCACTATATTCTTTTTATAATTATGTACTTTTGGGTATATTTACAAAAATAATAAATAAAGTAAATAACTGTAGGAAAATATTAATAAGATAGCAGCCGATCAAAAATAAGATTTAATCATCTTCCTTATAATGAAAAAATTGGCCCACAAACTTAATTATATCTGGTAACTTGGTTATTGATACTTGTGTATCCTGCAGCGAGATTGAAATTCAATATCCTGCGGAAAAAATATTAGTCGATTAACGTCCAAAACGGGCCAATTCATCGGCTGACATTATTGAGTTATGATTAATACGCCGGAAGAGTCGGGCAAATAGATCAGGAAGCTGGCAGCATGCCAAGTGGGTGAATAATTCTCTTAGCGAGTTGGAATAAAGGAGAAATAATACTTTCTTGATAGCGGTCGTGCGTTGTCAGCTAAATGGCGCCTATGGAACTTGATAATAAAAAACAGTTAGTGGTCGGTCTGCAGACGTACTGATATTGTAGGTTGTATAATATCGGGCTGTTGGTTTTTAGGCTCAGATTAAAGAATGGTAATTCATTTTCTACTGTATACGATTCCCGGTAATACTCGTAGCAATATGCTCGGCCCCTATTACGAGTACATGTGATTACTGGAAATATATAAGTGAGTAATGCACTTATGCCTACTCGCGATTATAATTATTTGGGTGTATGTGTGTATGCAATTAGAAACACTCGAAAATAACAATAAATTAGATTGGACTTTTACCTGTGACCAACAATATAAGGTGATTACATATTTGAGCCGTTTGGGGTTGAGACACTGGGGTCATGGGATCCGAGTGCTCGCCGCCTTTAGCCGACATTGCCAAACGCTTACCTAATCGATGCTTCTCAGGACCATTAATATTTGACCATATTTTCTGGCCCAAAGAATAAGGGATGATTTAGGGATGATTTATATTAGACCACGCTGTGCCCGGGGTGTGCCGAGTACGTGGCCCGGACGGGGCACGGATTTGAAACGTTACATACATTTTATATGAACCAGTTTATATTACACAGTGCATAATCCGTGTTCCGTCCGGGCCCGGACGAGGCTCGTCTACACCACGGTTGTTGCACGGTCCTGCCCCGTCCCCTCCACGTCCCGTCGTAATACGTACAGTCTTCCGTGCTGCGTACGGACAGTGAGCGACGAATGTTCAGTGAGGGAGCACGCACGTTTTTTTTGTTTCACCGAAGCTCAGTTTCCTTGTGATTCATATCAATTTATTTAAGTTATGTAATTAATGTTTTAGGGCTCCTGCATGTTGATACATGTCAATATGTGGCGTTCCATATTAAAAGGGACCTTAAAGACCTGTATTATAGTGAGCGGACCGCCGCACAGTTGGACGGGTTTCGGATTAGCGGACGTTTTTATTTAGGATTTTTTTTACTTTTATTTCCGACCCACTGTGCGCCGCTCGGCGGCACAGTTCGTCTCAATCAAACTTCAATTACCTGAGACATACTGCTAATCGTTGTTTAGGTTCTATTGGTGTCTTGAATCTCGTCTGCTGTCTTGTAAGGGCCTTTAGCTCATTTAGTAAAATGTCAAAGTTTTCCTTGGACATTCTAAAATTTCCAAAGAATTATTATATTATTAAGTATCTACATAGAGTATTAAATTCTCCATCAAATCGACGCCTTCTCCAAAGAGGAATGCATCCTCTTTGGAGAAGGCGTCGATTTGATCTGATATGATTTGATTGATTTGATAGCTCCATTTCCGTTTAACCTAGTTCTTCTTAGTCCTTGCTTCTGCTTCCTCTTCATCAATAGCTATCGCAATAGCAGCCATCTCCAGTAAAGATAACTCCATTATTATTAAATTGCAATAATTGGGAATTATTCACATCACTACGCCATATTGAAGCGACCGTGGCGGCTTATAATCCGTTTAACACTCGGTGTAGTATAATCGTGCAGCACGGGCGGGATCCGCTCCGGCCACGCCCCGGCCCGGACACGGACCGGTCTAATATAAATCCTCCCTAAGTATCGCCATCCAACGTGACAACACAGCCAGCATTCTGGGAACCTTCCCAGTCGGCAATAACGCGGAGGATTTTTTTAACGATATTTTATAATGTAAATATTTTTTGTATATAATTAATATTGTAATTCTTATTGTAAATAAGATACAATCTAATAAAATGTAGACATACAACACCATATATAAAGATCCCGCTGTACATTCTACTTGTACGAACAACATACTATCTAAATCGTCGGGAAACGTGTCACAGCTTAACTTAATCAAAGAAATAACAATCTAATCATACAATTGGCTCGGTCTCAACTGAATTGTATTAAGAAATCTAGCTAATTACTTCACTTCGCCGTCTTATAAGCCTGGCTCAATTGAGTTAACATCCCGGTACCTAATTGTGCAGGTGGCGTCAATCTTTGAGAGAAACGGTTATATGTGAGGCTGGTACACACTGCAGACCTCTATATGATATATTGAATTGAATAATTCAAACAATTGCGACACAATCAACTGCCTCGGTGGCGTATTGGTATGTGTCGTGCCCGGCACACCATCCTGGGTCGAATCAAATATTTGTGTGATCCACAAATGTTTGTTTCGGAGCATTGAAAAATATCAGTCGTCTCGATCCTATGGCACAAGCTTATATTAGCTTTGGGCTAGATGACGTTTTGTAAGAATGTCAAAAATATTGGTCGGGAGTGGTGAAATTATTCCCGATTGGGACAAACTTCGTTTCATGACACATACATGTATGTTTGTATTCGAGTCTATAATTGGAGAACAAAAATACAGGCATAATGCCTATCTCGCGGCTACACTCATGGGGAATAGTTATTCTCTATTCTTATTAAAAAAAATAAATGGATAATGAAATGTGTGTTAGTCTGATGTAGCTATTAAACTTTCATTGGAATCAGTTCTGTAGTTTTCTCGTGAAAGAGTAACAATCATCCAAAGTATTTATTATTTTGTAAGAACATGCCAATTATGAAACATACTTGGCTTGGCGGATTAAGTTGGTGCTCAGAAAGGTAACAGAAACAGCCAAAATTTAATAATTGTAAATCAAAGATATTCCTTACAATATTTTAATACAATTTAGTAGAGTATAATGAACACTCAGCTTTAAATCAAGATTAATGAGAGAGTGTCCTCCGCCATCACGGACAGTGTCAGGCTGCTTAGCGGCTGCACAGACCCGACTCGCGCATCATCTGGATTCGATTAAAATTTAATCCACTAAGTGTTATTAGTTTCTCACTGAGATTAGAAGCATCTTACGAACACTGTATACACTTATGTGGACAATAGGTTATTTTACTTGTCTATCGAATGGGAGTTAAAATGAATTGGCAATGGAATTATGAGGGTTAATACTTCTCGTTGCTCAAACTAAAGTTATCATTAGGTGTGATGATAAGGTTGTATTTTGTCAAGGCCATGTTTTCACGCCGGGCGCCACTGAAAATACCTTCTGCGTGCGTACCAGAGACGACCGGCAACGGACGTGGGAGCAGAATTAAAAAAAAGAGGCCATGTTTTCAAGTTCTAAATGACTTAGTTTTTAAATATACATACACACACACGCATATCACGCCTATATCCCCGAAGTGGTAGGCAGAGGCGCATTACACACCCAAAATTTGCCAGTCTGTAGTATCAGTAGTCTCACGTAATAGGGGGCACGGAGCACTCTAGAAAGTGGGTTATGTCCAAAATGGCCGAATAAATTTAATAAAATAAGCTGCTATATTTTTATTTTGAAAACTAAATTTGAAACCCGTTGCCTTGCGATGAAATGTTGATGAAGGCAACAAATCTTATAGTACGATATAATGGGTGCTAAGGGTGCTAAGCTATCTACATCTCCACAGTCGAAGTGAACAAACCTGCGCGTGATGCATCTGCGGACAGAATTACAAGGTTCTGGCAGAAATACTCAAAATGAAATAAAACGCCTATATTAATGAACCCTGTCTACCCCTTCCGGGATAAATAAGTAATGTTATGGTGTGCCAAACTTGGCCACCTCGCCGAAAGCTCGAGATGAAGTCAGGATTCTGCACGTTAAGACCGTAGATTCAGATTCTCACAAACAAAAGAAAAAATCTCGTGGCAATTCTTCAGATACCGATTAATTCTAAATGTGAAAGTTTAGGTGTTATGTTGATCATTGTACTTTAAACACTGAACGAATAAACCCGGTTACCCATATCACAGAATAGGGAATAGTACCTACTTACATACAGAACTTGCACTCCGACGTTAATTAAAGCATATTCTTTTGTTTACAGGGAACATCATTCGAACGTTAGGGTTGTCCAGTAAAGCAAAATATATACCAGCATAATTTGACCAATAATTATGACGTTAATGCCTCAATATCAACTCTATGGTCAATGCCGAGTCACAAACAGGAGACCACCCTTACTGACTTTACTGTAGCTGACGTCACGTATTTTTTGCGATTGTTAGGCGAGTGACATAGCCCTGCCCGTATGCTTAGTTGGCTTCTCTTTTTCTAAACCACATTCTGTTTTTGAAAGACGAAACACGTTCAGCCATAATTACTTTCTTTTATAAAAGGTTGTTTTTAAATGAACATAAAATTTCTCATTCGACAAAAAAAAACATAAAAACAATAAGCTTTTATGTTCAAGACGTGACGATGGTATAATTAAATTTGCCCGCAGTGGGAAATAAAATGTGAGTTTATGAAATACGACCGAGAGTCCACTTAACGGTCCGTGGCAGGATTAATGAGCTCATCCCTATTGCCACCCAGTAGTGTCCTTTATCAGTTATTCTTCGTAGAAAACTGACAGTCTGAAAACTCGTTGTCAGAAGAAACAAGGGATTCTTACGCTAGTTTGAATTTTGAATGATATCATAGCTTAATATTGGGGTAACTTACGGTTACGAGGCTTGGACCTAAATGCCCCTTTTTAGAAGTAGTAAGTGATCACAAGGGCCCACACTTTTTTCATCTTTTTCAATAGCAAATAAGAGTTACTAGCTAAAAGTGCTTGTGTGCAACTACTGGCAAATTGTATATGTGTACTTAATGCACCTCTGCTTATCCCCTATATATATATCTTAGTAGACGGGCGGGATTTAACTTTAACTAAAGTAATTTTGTCGTAACGGTGCTTATACAAACAGAACTAACCGCAACGCGTACTCTTCAATTTAGATTTAATTTATTGATAAACTTGCCGTCTCAAAGCAAATCCATTCGGGTCCAAAATTCCCTTCTGGCCACTTAGGACGGATTCTATGTTGGACGGATTCCATGTTGGACGGATTCCATTTCGGACGAGTTCCACATTGGGCGGAATCAGTACAGTCATGTTTAAATCGTTTTATTAGATTCTGCAAATAGTTGTCCTATTGGGCGTAGCCAGGTACAGGCAAGGGGCGATAATAGAACTCGTAGGTCAAGAGATATTAATGTGTTTATGCAGCAGCGAGAAATTGTTAACGATTTTTTAAATGAAAAATGTTCTATTATGCAATGTCTTAACCGATTGGGCGCTTTCACACTACCACGATATCGTGACGATATCGTGCATTTTATCGTGGCGATATCGTGACGATATCGTGACTAAACCAGGAGTCACTGTGATTTCACCAGAGATTAATCACAGCATAATGACCATATGATTCGTCACTGTTCGCATCTGTTATCTCGCTCAATTTAGTCTACTAATATTTTGCATATTTAAATTGCAACAAAAATGTTGTATTACCAGGATATAGCCCCCAGACCTACTCATAGAACCTAGATATGTAGGGGAACATATAAATACGTCCAACTGTCACCGGTAATATCATAGTTTTGGGGAAGTGGGATAGGAATTGGGATTTTTTTTTTATAGGTAGAGATGGAGTTTTGTTACTTGAAGGAGGTTCAAAGGGTGTCCGAAAATAAAGTCAAAATTAACCTGGGATGCTTAGTTTCCGAGATATCAGGTACTGGGAATCTTGGGTATTTTTGTGGGATGGAAATTCCCGGGATTTTTTTTGCAGGCGAATAGAATACGTCTCGGCAGGGGCGCAGGGGAACAAAAATTTGCTCAGAATGGAGCTGGGAAGCTCCGATACCGGGATATAGGGGCTTCATGTTTTGTGGAAAGTGGGATGAGAATTGGGAAGAAAAATTTTGTGGGAAGATGGGGTTCAAATACTTACTATAGAGCCGGAAAAATGTAAAATAAAAAATATTAGTAGACTACACTAAATTGAGCGAGATAACAGATGCGAACAGTGACTGAATCATATGCTCATATGCTGTGTGTATTAATCACAGGTGAAATCACAGTGACTCCTTGTTTAGTCACGATATCGCCACGATAAAATGCATGATATCGTCACGATATCGTGGCAGTGTGAAAGCGCCCATTATGTGAGGTGTAAACATTGTTTTTTTTTGTTTCTATCCAATAATTGTTTTTTTTTCTATTTATCCTTTTATTATAAGAAGTGTTATTTTTTGTTCTGTTATTCTTTAATACACTAGGATTTAAATTAACACGAATGGTATTTTATTATTTAGTGTACTTCCGGCCAATGTGTAACTCGTCCGAAATGGAGTCCGTCCAACATGGAATCCGTCTAACATGGAATCCGTCCTAAGGGGCCAGAAGGCAAAATTCAACTGTAGGTAGGTATCAAAAAGTTGTATCTATACCATTCCGTAAAGCAATCAGTTCATGTGAGATGACAATATTTATTTGATTGATTGAAGATAATATTTTATTGAATGGAATCAGGCGTTACCTGGCGAAAGTCCATGATAAAACAATGGGGTAAGATGTTGATTTTTTTATATAATTGCACTAATTTCGCTAAATAGAAGACATTATAATCGTCGACATATGTTTCACCTACTCACGAGGCATTCTCAAGACTGTCTCAAAGAGAACAGCCTGTTCTCTTTGAGACAGTCGTACAGTGCAGTGACAGTTAGTGCAATTACATACAAAATTCAACATCTTACACCTAATAAAAATACTGAAAGCATTTCTAAGGCTGCATAACAATTTCTCTTTAGAACTATGAAATCTTTGTGCAGTGTTGAGTTACCGCCGGGTGCCCACTATGCACACTTCCGAATGCGCGCCTGAGGTGCCCGGCAATGGATGTAGTGTTGGCCGCAGCCTTGCGCCACGGACTTAAAAAAGTATTGAAGTTATATTTCGTTATATAAAGATCACGATAAAAAAAATTGTTTGAGACCAAGCAACACTTGATATGTGTGAACTTAGCAGATCATTGTCCAGCAGATCAAAAAAAAAGTGAGTTGCTTTTGCATGCAGCTAAGTTCTATTGTTCCTGGTAGTTTTTAGAAATAGTTCTGGCGTTTTTACCTCAAAAATGTCAATTAACGAAATGATCTGCAACTTCCCGTAGCAGATCATTGTCCGGCAGATCAAAAAAAAAAGTGAGTTCCTTTCGCATGCAGCTGAGTTCTATAGTTCCTGATAGTTTTTAGAAATAGTTCTGGAGTTTTTACCCCAAAAAATGTCAATTAACGAAATGATCTGATAACTTCCCATAGCAGATCACTTTGCAGCAGATCGGAAACAAATGTGAGTTCTTTTTGCATGCAGCTGAGTTCTGCAGTTCTAGATACTCAGAGATAGTTCTGAACCATCGTGGGGATACCAGCGGATCATGTCAGAACGTTGTAAATTCAATAAACACAATTTTCATCGTGAAAATGGAATAAATAATTCGAGTTATTGTGAAAGGCTAGAACTCTGCAATTTTTAACACATTCGTATGGGACTACATACTAGAGCTCGATTGGAGCGGATCATATGAGAACCTTTAAAAAGTCGCAAAATATAATTTTCATCGTTTCAAACAATTCTCGAAGGCTAGAGATTAGCTTTTCACGTATGAGAACTACAATCTAGAGCTCGATTGGAGTCCGGAACTCACGTCCCAGTACCAGCAGATCATGTGAGAACCTTTGAAATCTAGAAAAATATAATTTTCGTCTATTTAAAAAAATCTCGAATGCTAGAACTCTTTCGCTTTGCACATATTCGTATGAGAACTACAATCTAGAGCACGATTGCAGTCCGGAACTATAGAACTCAGCTGCATGGGAAAGTAACTCACTTTTTTTTGATCTGCTGGACAATGATCTGCTACGGGAAGTTAGCAGATCATTTCGTTAATTGACATTTTTTGGGGTAAAAACGCCAGAACTAATTCTACAAACTATCAGGAACTATAGAACTCAGCTGCATGCGAAAAGAACTCACTTTTTTTTGATCTGCTGCAAATTGATCTGCTACGGGAAGTTAGCAGATCATTTCGTTAATTGACATTTTTTGGGGTAAAAACGCCAGAACTATTTCTAAAAACTATCAGGAACTATAGAACTCCGCTGCATGAGAAAGGAACTCACTTTTTTTTTATCTGCTGGACAATGATCTGCTAAGGGAAGTTAGTAGATCATTTCTTTAATTGACATTTTTTGGGGTAAAAACGCCAGAACTATTTCTAAAAACTATCAGGAACTATAGAACTCAGCTGCAGCACATTTTTTTTTGATCTGCTGGACAATGATCTGCTAAGTTCACACACATGCAACACTTGTACTAATTTTGTATGTTTTCTGTGACCACGCACAGAAAGACGAAAGTAAAATTGTTCAGTCTGTAAAATGTAGATGATTCGCTCGCTCGGTCAATAAAGGAGTAGAAAAATTAAACATATATTTCATTTTTTTAAAGATAAAACCACGAGAACGGCTGAACAGATATGTAATTTATGTAAACCCAATATACTCCCCTGGGGAACGCCGAATTCAGCAGTGCCTATTCAGAAGTGCAGACTTACTTAATATTGACAAAAGTGTAGGAATCGGCTTATTCGTAATAAAATATCTACTAAAATATCAAAGCTCTTGACACTTAAACAAGTATTTTATCCAGGTCACCTTGTTTTATTTCCATATGTTATACAAGCTCTCAACATATGAAGTTTCAGCCTTAGGGAAATCTCTGTCAGATATTGTTTGAAATGGCTCATTTTAAAGTTTGCAAGCCCGCGGGGCAGTATTAGTGTCGCGCCACGGAGATGAAATGTGTAAACAGCTTGTTTACTATTTCATATTACTTAATCGTAACAAAATAATATCCAACGCCGTACAAAGCAGTACCTACTACCATAAAGTAATTTATTTATTATTTATTTATTTACTTATTCTTTCTTACTTACATCTTTGCAGGTGTACACCTAATACGATAAAGTAAATTATTATACAAATGAAAATCAATTATGCATAGCACTTAAAATTCTCAGCGGTAGCAGTAGCGGCAACGGTAGCAGTAGCGGCAGTGGTAGCGGTAACAAACGCCAACGCCAACACCATCACCAACACCAACATCAAACCAACACCAACACCAACACATACACCAACACCAACACCAACACCACCACCAACACCAACACAAACATCAACGCCAACGCCAACACCAAGTTGGTGTTGGCGTTGTGTGGCGTTAGTGTTGGTGTTCCAACACAAACTTATAATTTCACTGTTAGTGTTAGCGGCAGCGGTAGCGGTTGCGGTAGCGATAGCGGTAGCGATAGCGGTAGCGATAGCGATAGCGGTAGCGATAGCGGTAGCGATAGCGGTAGCGATAGCGGTAGCGATAGCGGTAGCGATAGCGATAGCGGTAGCGAATGCGGTAGCGATAGCGGTAGCGATAGCGGTAGCGATAGCGGTAGCGATAGCGGTAGCGATAGCGGTAGCGATAGCGGTAGCGATAGCGGTAGCGATAGCGGTAGCGATAGCGGTAGCGATAGCGGTAGCGATAGCGGTAGCGATAGCGGTAGCGATAGCGGTAGCGATAGCGGTAGCGATAGCGGTAGCGATAGCGGTAGCGACAGCGGTAGCGATAGCGGTAGCGATAGCGGTAGCGATAGCGGTAGCGATAGCGGTAGCGATAACGGTAGCGATAGCGGTAGCGATAGCGATAGCGGTAGCGATAGCGGTAGCGATAGCGGTAGCGATAACGGTAGCGATAGCGGTAGCGATAGCGGTAGCGATAGCGGTAGCGATAGCGATAGCGATAGCGATATCGGTAGCGGTAGCGGTAGCGATAGCGGTAGCGATAGCGGTAGCGATAGCGGTAGCGATAGCGGTAGCGATAGCGGTAGCGGTAGCGATAGCGGTAGCGATAGCGGTAGCGATAGCGGTAGCGATAGCGGTAGCGATAGCGGTAGCGATAGCGGTAGCGATAGCGGCAGCGCTAGCGGTAGCGATAGCGGTAGCGATAGCGGTAGCGATAGCGGTAGCGATAACGGTAGCGATAGCGGTAGCGATAGCGGTAGCGATAGTGGTAGCGATAGCGGTAGCGATAGCAGTAGCGGTAGCAGTAGCGGTAGCAGTAGCGGTAACACCAACACAAACGCCAACGCCAACACCAACGCGCACGCCAACGCCAACGCCAACGCCAACGCCAACGCCAACGCCAACGCCAACGCCGGCGCCAACACCATCACCAACACCAACACCAACATCAAACCAACACCAACACCAACACCAACTTTCACATTTTACAGAAAATAAGTTACTTCATAGCAAACAGTTTGGGTTCCCTAAAGGTAGAAACACAACGGATGCAGGAGTTGCACTTGTGAAACATATATTTGATGCATGAGAGGAAAAGCAGGACGCCATTGGTATCTTTTGTGATCTATCAAAAGCTTTTGATTGTGTTGATCATGAGACTTTACTAAAATTAGGTTATTATGGTGTTTCGCACAGCTCACTTGGCTTACTGGAGTCTTACCTCACTGATAGAGTACAAAAAGTTAACGTTAATGGCACCGACTCTTCTGGCGCCTCATTAGTCATGGGAGTACTCCAGGGCTCGATATTAGGACCCCTTTTATTCTTAATATACGTAAATGATCTACCTTACTTCACTAAAAATCTTTGTGAAATAGTATTATTTGCTGATGACACATCATTAATTTTTAAAAGTGGTAGACGAAAAGTACTACTTGACGATGTAAATAATACCCTTTCGGAAATACTGCATTGGTTCACAAGTAACAACTTGCTGCTCAATGCGAAGAAAACAAAATGTGTAGAATTTACTATGCCCAATGTTAGACAGGTGGATACTCATATTACTATGGATAATGAATTAGTCAAATAGTCAATACCACAGTTTTTCTTGGAATAACTTTAGATAGTAAACTGCAATGGGGTTCTCATATCACAGCCTTGGCAGGAAGACTTAGTTCGGCTGCCTATGCGGTTAGAAAGATAAGGTCACTGACTGATGAAAAAACGGCACGATTAGTTTATTTTAGCTACTTTTATAGCGTTATGTCATATGGTCTGCTGCTATGGGGCTCAGCTGCCGATATTGAGACAATATTCATATTACAGAAACGAGCTATACGAGCAATCTATAGACTCGGACTCCGTGACTCGCTGAAGGAACTATTTAAAGAAATTAATATTTTAACCGTTGCTTCTCAATATGTTTACGACAACATCGTGTATGTACGGATGTAACAGTGAAAAGCCAATCTCACCCACCAGCGGGTTCAGCGGAGACTCATGAGACAATTGTGGTATCCCAGGGCGCCAGTTCACATATGAACGGTGTGTGTGATGATTGGAGAATTCAATAAGGTACAACAGTTAGAGGGTTCACAGAGAGTATAATTTTATAAGCTTAAAATATTGAACAATATGTATTGAAATTGGTTGTAAAGTTTATACAAAAAGGTTAGGTATGTAGCTGCTAGCCTACTTCTTAAATCATAAATTACAGGTACAGGAATTATTTCAATCTTGACTTCCGGTTATGCCGATGGTTCTTGGAACTAGAGTACACAGTATTATTAATGAAGAACAGGGGATCAGATGTTTATCAAGTACTTAACTTAAATGCTTGGTCCACGCGGTCAGCTGGGATTGTTGGGGTGGCGCACGTGCTGTGGTCTTGGGAGCCCAAGATGACCTCGTGTATCCTCGACGTAGATTGATCGGACTTTATACTGTACTGCTCCAAATACGTCGACTACCTTAGAAATTCTGCACCAAGACATCAGACATCAGTAACAAAATCAAGACACGCCCTTCGGAATGCCTAAAACAGAGAAAAAATGCTTCCACGCTGTCCAAGTTGAATAGGAGAGAACGCTCCCAGCTTCTTGAGATCATGTTAGACAGGACGCTTGAACTGTATCGACGATTGTTTCGATTTAATTTATATTGTTTCCAAGTAAAATAACTTCTTTCAGAATAGAATTTTGTAGGTTAAGTATGCGACAGATGTAGTGTTGAAGAGATATTATCAATAAAGTCTTGAGCAGTGGAAACAGGCCGGCGATCTTGCGCCTTGCCTTTTTATAAATTCGTCTTGGTTATCTCGAAGCTTCTCTTGACGAAAAACCAGTCTTACACTTGATTTTATAAGTAAACCACTTGTCACTCAGCGGAAACCAACAACCTCTCTGAAATTGACAGCTCACTGACAATTGACAGTGCTAGATAATACTCTACCAAGCTCCCACTAAATCTATACAATGCGTAGAATTCCGTATTGTGAACGAATCATAATCAAGACTTGACGTTTGTCGAGTTGACATCTATACATCAACTGACACTAATGACGTTCATAATCTCATTACAGATGTTTGTTTACGTTTTGTGAGTGTAATGAAATTACGATGTTACACCACCCCTCCCCTTAAGAGGATTTCCTGTGGGGAAGTTACAACCATCACAAGGAAATTCAGAACCAAACAAAGTGAGTGACTAAAGTCAAAGAGCTTAATCCTATCCAAACGTTAGCCTAAATAAACGATTTGTATCATGTCCATGATATCAAGGTATTCATGGACATGAGATCAAACCTAACAAGAAAACAAATGCTAATACCTACAATACACCAACAGGAGCAGAATTGTAGTACCAATATTGTCCTAATATGAAATAAAGATGTAACCACAATGACTACATTTTCCTATCTACCTAGAGAAATTTTTAAAACACGCACGGCTTTGAGGAAGGAACGCTCGATACGGCGGCCTACCTACATCTCTAAGAAGAGAAATATAAATAAGAGAGGTTAGAATTTTTTTTTATATGCTAACCCAAAATTGATGAACTTTCACAAAATATAGGTGAAGTTCTAAGAGAGAAACAGATAAGAGAAGTCAGCATTTTTTTTTAAATGCTAAACCAAAATTGATGAACTTTCACCAAAATATAGGTGAAGTTCCAAGAGAAAAGTATATCTATAATATAATAATATCTATTACAATTTACCTGCCTACGTGCCTCTTACCTAACGCAAAAACATACTGGTAAGGACCTCCTATTTTATGTAGGGTAAAAAATATTAGGTATGTTATATTTAGTTAAGAGATCTTTAAATTTATTACTAACAAATTGAGACCCATTTTCTCCGTGAACTAGAAACACATTCTTTTCTATGAACCTGGCCACCTTAGCACCTGTTGCTGTCCGTTTAGGACTCAACATAACGTTATTGCTAGAGTGGTCAGTCACAACAATCAAACGTTCATCCCTGTTCCCGGAGACTGGAAATGGTCCCAGCAACTTACAAGAAATGGCTTCGAAAATCATCATCAAAGAATCGGCTTAGAAACAGTTTTAGGATTACCCATAATACCTGGACTAGATGTATTGACGGGCTTACGTAGTTTGCATATTTCGCAACTCCCTACGTTTTTCGTCACACTTTCGTACATCTGAGGCCAAAAGTAATTAAGTGACAAATGCTTATGGGTTTTCCATACACCTAGATGAGCACTTACTCTAGCCTATCTTCTTGTGGAACTACCTTCCATTGAAATTTCGTTGTATGATTATATTTATTTTTAGAGTACCTATATAAGAGATTTTTTCTAAAGCTAAAATTAGGGTAGTGTTTAGGATGTTTAGTGACCATATCTTTCATATGTAACTTACTCATAGTACAGTCCACTGAGTCAATCTTGACATGAGGCAAAGCATCTGGGACAACATGATCCTTGCCCTTGCTGTGCTCTATATCAAGACTGAACTGGCTCAGTCTGACTAAGGGATTACACAAATTAACCCTAACAGAGGGAACAGTTTGTGAAATCAAATTCTTAGCCAACTCAAACTGATGCCAAAAGTCTATCCCAAACACCGTCGAGGTCGTGATACCTGGGACGACATAGAATTTAATTACTTTAATAGTAGAATTATATAAGATGGGTAGAGAGACATAGCCTAAGCACTCAAGGTTAGTGCTGTCGGCAGTCTTAATAGTGAAGCTACGATCCGAGTTAAGGCTTTCCACTTTAAACCCTAGATCTAAGAATATGCGGTGTGAGTCATTGCCTAGCACAGAGCATGACGCACGCGAATCTAAGAGACCTAAAACATTTAAGTTAAGTATTCTCATCTCGAGATAGGGTCGAATGTCATTTTCCTCTTTTTTGAAAAGAGGTTCACAGCTAGAGAGAGTTGGTGAGGTTCCACTTTCCACCACGTCCGGTGTCAGACTCATGCAAGCAATTTTCTTTGGCTCTAGAGGCATGTTGCATTTAGGGCAGTCAGGCCTCTTCACCCCTTTCTTCCCACACCTAAAGCACAATATTTCCCTCGAGCGCTCACATGAGTATGCACTGTGGTCAGAGTCTCCACACCGTAGACATTTTCTACTAGTCGTTGAGGGTCTGTTCTCAACAACTGGAATAGATTTATTAGATAAAGAACTACTTTCTAAAAGAGTGACCTGTTTTGCAGGTTTAACTAAGTTTCTATGTTGGAGTTTATTTAAATCCGAAGAAATCTCTTCGGATTTAAAATAAAAGTATCGAGCTCGGGCTCTTTAAAGCTTTGGGCTCTGACACGTGCCAACTCCAACCGTTTACCTATTGATTTTAATTGATCGACACTGTCGACTTCATGGAGGGCTAGTTCCTTCATGTAGTCCGGTCTTACATTATGCATCAAAATATCTAGTTTTTCATTCAGAGACATAGGGAAAGAAAGTCTTGAGAACATGGCAGACATGATCGAAATGTAACTTGCCATTGTCTCGGTTCGGGCTTGTGTACGACGCCTAATTTCATCACGCAACCTGTAATCATAATCAGGTGTGTCAAAGTTATCCCTCAGTTCAGTAATCAGCTGTTGATATGAACTGATGGTGTCCCTGTTTGTCCGGTACCACGCTAGGGCAGCACCGTCCAGCAAATCAGAGAAGGCAGCCAATATCTTGGACTCCTTGACTTCACGTGCCTGTCTAAGCTCTTCTAATCTTTCTAGAAATACGCGTACACAGGTCGAACCGTCATATTTTAAATTAAAAGTATTTAAATTGATCGGACGATCTTTGTAAACTATAGTTTCCTTGCCAGTAGGAATACTACTACGCATCGAGCGGTCACTCCTCAAACGCACGGTAGGGATCCTATCATTGAATGGTTGTTCGGACTCGCTGTCAGAATTCTCCGATTCACCATTTGGTTCAACACTAGCGAGAACCTTGATGAGCCTACCTCGGATATTGTTCAGTAACTCACAACTAATACCACAACGAGCTAAGCGATCTATCAAATAGTTAGCCCTAAGAGCGGACCTCGAACAAACATTCCTATCTCTACCGACCTCACCCGATGTGATAAGTGCCTCTAATTCTTGGACTTTGGGCTCACAAGACTGCAGCTCGATGTCTGGACTCGGTGTCCCGATGGGAATAGCCTTTAAGCTGCCTCGTCGAGACAGTCTGAATACCGTCCTCAGCTGACCCCGCAGTGAAGTCACCGTTGAAGAAGAGTCAACTGAAACCCTAAGAATTTCGAGTTCATAACAAAGTTCATCCTTTCTCAAGCAAGATATGTATTTATGGATGTGTGACATCTTTAAAAAATTTAAGTACAAAAAGCAAAAATAAATTTAAGTTCTCCGAAGTGGAGGTACAAAGTTTCAAATTTAGTAGTTATTAATAGGTACCTGATATGGATTTCAAAAATATTTATTAATAGTTAAACACAGGTAAGGCACTTATTTAAAATAGTTAATGTACAGTTTAGGTACTAAAAGGCACAAAGAGAATTCAAAAATAGTAATAATTAAAGTTAAGTAGTTTAGGTACTACTGTACAGGTAGAAAACAGTTCAATTAGAAAGTAGTGTTTTAAGTTATATTAAGTAAGTAGTTGACAAAACATTTATTTGTCAACTTTGCTCTTCCACGCTTAGTCTAGAAAGTTAAGTCATAATAATAAAGTTTGAGGTCTTACCCTCATCACAGAAATCAAAAAGGAAAAAATTGTAAATTTTTTCTATTAGAATGAATATAGGTCATGCCCTTGAAGAGAAAAAATTCTACCCACATTAGGAGTAAGTAAAATTTATCTAGTAGAATAATATTTTTTTTCCTTTGTGAGTTTACCCTCACACAAAAAGAAAAAAAGAAAAAGAAAACAAGAGGTTTGCCTACTAAAATAGTTAGCAGGCAAACAGACTTAAGAACTAATCTGAAAAAAGGGGCCCAATGAATTTAATATTAGCAGCAATTTTAATTGTGAGAAGAAATTTTGAATTGGTTGTACCACAAAGTGGAAATGGGAGACAACCTTGCTTACGTACCTGCCACTTGGTACAGCCAATTAAGGTCCTGGAGAGTTTCAGACCGAATACCTTATTGAAACCCTGCCCATCACACACACAAAATGGAGAAAAGCCTCTAAGTTGGGCGACACTTGTAACAGTGAAAAGCCAATCTCACCGACCAGCGGGTTCAGCGGAGACTCATGAGACAATTGTGGTATCCCAGGGCGCCAGTTCACATATGAACGGTGTGTGTGATGATTGGAGAATTCAATAAGGTACAACAGTTAGAGGGTTCACAGAGAGTATAATTTTATAAGCTTAAAATATTGAACAATATGTATTGAAATTGGTTGTAAAGTTTATACAAAAAGGTTACGTATGTAGCTGCTAGCCTACTTCTTAAATCATAAATTACAGGTACAGGAATTATTTCAATCTTGACATCCGGTTATGCCGATGGTTCTTGGAAATAGAGTACACAGTATTATTAATGAAGAACAGGGATCAGATGTTTATCAAGTACTTAACTTAAATGCTTGGTCCACGCGGTCAGCTGGGATTGTTGGGGTGGCGCACGTGCTGTGGTCTTGTGAGCCCAAGACGACCTCGTGTATCCTCGACGTAGATTGATCGGACTTTATACTGTACTGCTCCAGATACGTCGTCTACCTTAGAAATTCTGCACCAAGACACCAGAAATCAGTAACAAAATCAAGACACGCCCTTCGGAATGCCTAAAACAGAGAAAAAATGCTTCCACGCTGTCCAAGTTGAATAGGAGAGAACGCTCCCAGCTTCTTGAGATCACGTTAGACAGGACGCTTGAACTGTATCGACGATTGTTTCGATTTAATTTATATTGTTTCCAAGTAAAATAACTTCTTTCAGAATAGAATTTTATAGGTTAAGTATGCGACAGATGTAGTGTTTGAAGAGATATTATCAATAAAGTCTTGAGCAGTGGAAAGAGGCCGGCGATCTTGCGCCTTGCCTTTTTATAAATTCGTCTTGGTTATCTCGAAGCTTCATTTGACGAAAAACCAGTCTTACACTTGATTTTATAAGTAAACCACTTGTCACTCAGCGGAAACCAACAACCTCTCTGAAATTGACAGCTCACTGACAATTGACAGTGCTAGATAATACTCTGCCAAGCTCCCACTAAATCTATACAATGCGTAGAATTCCGTATTGTGACGAATCATAATCAAGACTTGACGTTTGTCGAGTTGACATCTATACATCAACTGACACTAATGACGTTCATAATCTCATTACAAATGTTGGTTTACGTTTTGTGAGTGTAATGAAATTACGATGTTACACGAAAGAACATAGAACTCTTCAAAAA
This sequence comes from Nudaria mundana, assembly GCA_963556515.1. NCBI lineage: Eukaryota > Metazoa > Arthropoda > Insecta > Lepidoptera > Erebidae > Nudaria > Nudaria mundana. Next base: position 7,705,460 of record OY748306.1, read on the forward strand.
AAGATCCGATAACCATAATTATAATACAAGAAATAAAAATAAACTGGCAATGACAAAAATTAGACTTCATAAAGTTGGTAATTCGTTTGTAGGCAAATGTATATATTTAATAAAATTCCGCAGGATCTGGTTGACATGCCTCTTAATAAGTTTAAAATAGTAGTGAAAAAACATTTGATGAAGAAAGGCTATTATAATGAAGACGAATATCTTAATGATAAAAATGCATGGTCACCCTAATCTGCTGTTGTTAGCCACTCGTACAATACAAATTGTAACACAATGTAAACAAAACATTATTAAAAAGAAAATGGATAATCTACCTGAGTTTCTTGCTGGTATCTTCTCAGGAGAACCAACTTACCGAACCAGCGAAAGAATCATTTTCAAATGGTTATTTATGTAATTAATTTAGTATTTTTATAATAGTGCTTGACATAAAATTGTAAAATTTTGACATTCATATGTGCACATAAGTGCCTAAACTGAATAAATGAAATTGTATCTTTGATTCTTCTTGAAATTAAATGTACTGTTGCCAAAAAAACAAAAGAACGCTTCAGAGAATGACTTAGATGACACAGAGAAAAATTATATAAACTTGCTACAATTAACAGCCAAATATTTTAAAGAGGATCTTATCATACATCTATGTAAAATATGAGGTACTTGCTATTTAAATATACCATAATTTTTTGTTAAATTTCTTTTAGTGTGTAGCTTTACAAAAATAATTAGTAAATGGTAAAAAGAGCAAATTGCATTAATTTTATTTTGCGTTTTGTTTTTAGGAACCGTTGTCCAGGTCTGATATGACTAGCCGAGGAAAAACCACAGCACCAAACATAGTTTCTGGTATGTATTTTATAGTTTCTGGTATGTATTTTATGTATTAAAAATATTATTTATCATATTAAATTAATTTTCAGCCTATTTGGACTATTAATAATGTATATGAATAAATGTAAATGTATTTAATGTAAACATTAGTAATGTATATGTCGCAGCCAACTGGATAAATCAGCCAGACGGGCTAGCCGGCGGACAACTTGCCAAGTGACTGATTTAACCAGAAGACTGCGACATATGCATTTTGTTCTTAGTCGTGTGTTTTGTTTCACTCACTACATTACGTTGTATGTTTGTTTTGGTGTAAACTTGTCAATAAATAAATAGGTAAATTTGATTGAAATGAAATGATCCTTACATGAAACCGAGTTGATCTGAACCTAAAAAAATATCGATCTGAATTATTTTTAGAAGCCAAAGGACTAGAGTTTGCCATTGGCGTTTGCCGTCAATCCATATTTTACTTAATAAAACTTTTTTACTTACAGGTATCGACAATATTTCAATTAATTATTTAAAGTTTTGTTATACTATTCCTACTGGCAACGTTGAATTATTTAATATCTGTCAATACCAAGTTATATGGATGAGCAAATTAAATATTACGAATGAGAAATATTTGTTTTGATAAATTTAATATTTTTGCCGAAAAAATTCATTAAAATTTCAAAGGACTGAGTTACATAAGCAGACGTATCAGTTACAGAAACTCGCGTGGAAACCTCAGAGCAAAATTGACATTTAAAATCATTCTTCATTGGTGCCGTCATCTCTCTGAATTTCCGAGGAGTAATATATACGCCGAAATCATTACACGCTGATTTTATCATCGTCAGCAGTCGAAAGGGTTCGATCTCGGAATAATATTTGGATTCCTTTTTTAACATCTAAATTACTGTACTGATAATAATAAAAAAGTTAGTCATTTCTGTAATTCTTCTCACTCGATCAAGTTTAACATTAGTAGCAGTACGATATTTCATTGATGAATTGACGAGGACGCCAGGCTCAAGGCTGCACGTCTCGCACACACACATCCATCCTTCGAGCGCTTCTAAGTACCGCGCAAATCATGTGTTAGGGAGCAATGACCCCTCGCAGCCAATATGGCCAGTATCACTACGAAACATACCTACTTGAACATAAAATACACACTCCAATTTCTCCTTCGTACTTTACACGGGCTTAGGACCGTCTGTACTACCTACTTTATTATTAACAATAGCGACTTAATGACTTTTGAACTATGTAATAATAATAATAAAAAAAATCGGAGCTATTTACAAATAAAATCAAACTTACATACCTATTTACAGTTTATTTACACAAATTTACAGTTCTCTGTACCGAAGTAACTGCTCGATATGGAGTCCATTCCTTTCTTCCGAAACAACCAAGTCTCTTTGTACAAAAGTTGATACAAGAAGCCAAATACAAGATTAAGTGATTCTCTTTTCCAGGTTCCACAAAACCTTCTGCGAGCAGGTAATGCTCGTGAAGGAGGCGGCCGGTAGGGTGAGGGAGCGTACCCTCCCCGCTGAGTTCAGAAGTGTGCGGCGAGGACGCGGCAGACGTGACTACGCCCAGGACCATCGACCTCCATGATCGGGGCCTGAGGACGATGGATTAGCAACCCACCGTCCTTACAGAAGCAGGCTAGAAGGGCTGCATGATGTGGGGCTTCACTCCACGCACGACTTCACTCACCGACGCGGGATTTAACCCGACCCCAAGGATGCGGGGTAACACCCGACCACCACGCCACAATGGGGGCCAAGGTCCGCCGGGCGCCACTGGGAATTCTCTCAGTGTCTACCGGAGGCGCTCGGCAATGGACGTAGGTGCGGCCGCGGCCCAGGGCTGCGGAAAAAAAAAAAAAAAAAAAAAAAAAAAGGTTCCACAAAAAAATCGCCGAAATCAATATAATGACAAAACGAAAAATATAATGATTTCGGCGAAAAAAGCGGTTAGCGGCAGCGGTAGTGGTAGCGGAAGCCGTAGCGGAAGCGGTAGCGGAAGCGGTAGCGGAAGCGGTAGCGGAAGCGGTAGCGGAAGCGGTAGCGGAAGCGGTAGCGGAAGCGGTAGCGGAAGCGGTAGCGGAAGCGGTAGCGGAAGCGGTAGCGGAAGCGGTAGCGACAGCGGTAGCGACAGCGGTAGCGACAGCGGTAGCGACAGCGGTAGCGACAGCGGTAGTGGTAGCGATAGCGGTAGCGATAGCGGTAGCGATAGCGGTAGCGATAGCGATAGCGGTAGCGATAGCGGTAGCGGTAGCGATAGCGGTAGCGATAGCGGTAGCGATAGCGGTAGCGATAGCGGTAGCGATAGCGGTAGCGATAGCGGTAGCGATAGCGGTAGCGATAGCGGTAGCGATAGCGGTAGCGATAGCGGTAGCGATAGCGATAGCGGTAGCGATAGCGGTAGCGATAGCGGTAGCGATAGCGGTAGCGATAGCGGTAGCGATAGCGGTAGCGATAGCGGTAGCGATAGCGGTAGCGATAGCGGTAGCGATAGCGGTAGCGATAGCGGTAGCGATAGCGGTAGCGATAGCGGTAGCGATAGCGGTAGCGATATAATGATAGCGAAGTAACTGCTCGATATGGAGTCCATTCCTTTCGATACACAAACGTGCACGTGTTAATTGATTATCTTTCAACTTGTTCCATGTGTCTCTATCACTTTTCACAATATCAAAAGCGTCCACTATCGCACTGTGTAGTTCTTCGCGGGTTTGATGACTTCCATTTGGGAATAATCATTCAAACGTCCTCGGGCTTGTGCATGTAACGGTGTCCGGAACTGTCCGTGGTCGAGTAAGCGCTGGGTTGCAGCCAAGATGGTCCCGCGTGTCGGCACTTGAGGATCACTGACTCCTCGTAGCCGTAACGCATTTCAGTGCTCCGGCTGGGAGTACAATCGCCTAGCCTCTTGTAGGTTGTGGTTAGCAATGGCATACAATTGTACCATTGCTAGATACTTCACATTCGAATATTCGTACTGACGACTCATTTTACTCACTGACACACACTATTACTCAACAGACACCGGCGCTGTCACGAGGTCTACTGGACAGGCGAGCCGCAGCCCGCAGTGTCGGCGCGTCGCGCTGCTAGGAGGATTCGGAGGGGTACGCTGAGGTGGGGGCCGGCGGCGGCTTACGCTTGCTTCTGTGCCAGCGCATTGTTGAATGAAAACGAACTGTATCGTTGTAAAACTTAAGTATTTAAGAGAGTGAGTCCACTTGTAACATGTTGTTTTCGCCACACTCCCAGAATACAAACATTAGTGTTGATGGATCGTTTGTCAACACTGTCAATTGTCAGTGAGCTGTCAATTTTAGACAAGTGAAGGAATCGTCCATGGAGGTACACGCGTTGTATAGCGTCTTCCATGAAATATGGTGAGAGCGGGGCTAAAATACTAGTAATATCAATTATTTGTTATTAAAGAAAGGTATACTCCTGTATCACCTTTCTTTAATAACAAATAATTGATAAGCTATGATTTGATTTGAGCGGAAACTCACAACAAATGTGTTGTGAGTTTCCGCCGGTGACAAGTTTTTTTTCCTTAGAGAATCGAGTGTGGAACTGGTTTTTCGTGCATAGAAGATTCGAGATAACCAGGACGAATTAATAAAAAGGCGAGGCGCAAGATCTTTTAGAAGCCTCTTTTTACTGCTCTTGTTCCTTACTGATAATATCTCTCGATCACTACATCTGTCTGATACTTAACCTACAAATATTTTGTCTGAAGGAAGTTATTTTACTTGGAAACAATCTAAATTAAATCGAAACAATCGTCGATACAGTTCAAGCGTCCTGTCTAACGTGATCTCAAGAAGCTGAGAGCGTTCTCTCCTATCCAATTTGGACAGCGTGAAAGTATTTCTTTTCTCTGTTTTAGGCATTCTTCTTAGTCATGATATTGATACTGATGTCTGATGTCTTGGTGCAGAATTTCTGAGGTAGTCGACATATCTGGAGCAGTACGATACAAAATCCGATAAGTCTACGTCGAGGATATACGAGGTCGTCTTGGGCTCACAAGACCACAGCACGAGGGACACCCTAACATCCTCAGCTGACCGCGTGGACCAAGTGTTAAGTTAAGTACCTGCTCAACAACTAATCCCCTGTTCTACATTAATAAATCTGTCTACTCTATTTCCAAGAACCATCGGAATAACCAAATTCAATACATATTTTAAGAAGGAGGCTAGGAGCTACCTACCTATCTTTTTGTGTAAACTTAATAACCAAATTCAATACATATTGTTCAATATTTTAAGGTTATTGTTAAAAGACAAACACAAGAGAGAAAGAGGGCAGTGTTGCCATATATAAAGTACTTATTTCTAACACGCCTCCTTACTTTTATACTGCAACACTTTTCAACTTAACTTAACATAGCATAGTTAAACAACAAAATTTTTAGAACTTATAGTTTTAGAACAAACTAGGTATTCTATATACTGACCCAATATAACACTATATTTTTATATTTAACATCTCTCTAAATTTAAGAAATTTTATATTACCTAATGCTTTAGTTAAAATATCTGAAACAGTATTTTCCGACTCTATTTTGATAACTTCAATCAATTTCTGTAAGACACTTTCATGTATGAAGTGATAATGTACCTCTATATGCTTGGAGTTTTTGTAAAATTTCCATACTTAGCTATGGCTACTGCGCCTGTATTATCTTCAAATATTTTAACTGGTTCACAATTCCTTTTAAATACATCATTAATTAAACACAATAAAAATTTAATTTCTGATACTGCCTCAGATAGGGCAATATACTCAGCAAATGTAGAAGACTTTGTAATACAGTTCTGTTTCTTAGATTTCCACATAATAACATTTCCAAACAATCTAATAATATATCCAGTGGTTGATTTTCTGTCAGTAACATCTCCTGCCCAATCAGAATCAACAAAGCAATCTAGAATGTTTGCTTTAACATTTTTATAATATTTTAATTTTAAATCTTTTGTCAAAAATAAGTATTTTAAGACTCTTAAAGCATATCTGAAATGTGTCTCATTGCAACAATTTTGAAATCGACTTAAATAATTTACAGAAAATGAGATATCTGGTCTAGTTCCAGATCTAATATATAATAATGCGCCTATCAAATTTCTATACTTTATGTCTTCATTCAATACAGATTTTTCCAATTTTAAGTTCATTTCCATTGGTGTGGTATACAGTTTAGCATTTTCAATATTTTATCTTTTTGCTAAAGACTAATTTTAAAGTTTAATTTTGTTCTTGACTCATAGTTAAAACATTATTTTGTTCATAGTTGTACTCAATATCTATACCTATGTACTTAGTTACTTTCCCTAAGTCTTTCATTTTGAATCTATGAGATAATATAGTTTTAGTATCTTTAATTACAATGTTGTCATCAGAACATATCAACAGATCATCACCGAATAATAAAATGTAAATATCTGAGCACTTTTCCTTTTTAAAATACAAACAATAATCATATTTAGATCTTTGAAAATCTAGTTCAGTCAAGAATTTATTGAAACACTCATACCAAGCACGAGGACTTTCTTTTAAACCATATAATGATTTATTTAACATATAAACTCTATCTGTATCATCATTATAGCCCATAGGCTGTTTTACATAAACTTTAGACATAATTTTACCATTAAGAAACGCTGTTTCAACATCCATTTGATGTATTTCTAATGAATTTGACAACAGTATGACAACAACAGTTTTAAAGTAGGCATTTTCGCTACAGGAGAATAAATATCATCAATGCAATCTTTCTGCTGAAAACCTCGTACAACTAATCTGGCTTTATACTCACAGTTTGATTTCTGCTTGTATACCCATTTGACATCTATAACCTTTTGATTGACAGGCTTATTTACTAAAGACCATGTATTGTTTTTAACTAAGCTGTACATCTCTCTGTCCCTTGCCTCTATCCATTTCTCGCTATCCTCACATGTTGTCGCCTCCTGAAAGTTTTCTGGAATCATAGCATTACAAAAGTTAACAAAAACACAATAGCCAAATTCTTCTGCAAATTTAACTGGTTTCTTGATTGTTCTTTTTGGTGTCTCATTCTGAGTATTTTCACTTGAACTACTGTACTTCATCTGACTTATTTTCTTGTTTATTCATTTCTTCTTTATATTTTGAGGTTAACTCCTTCATTCTGGGACTGGGACGATCATCTTTCTGTATTATACTTTCTTTGAATTCATCACCAAAACCAATACATTTGACATGTTCTTCAATAATATCACAATGTTACTACAATAATACTACAATAACTTTGTTTCTTATTAGTACCAACTTCAGTGTAACCAAGTAAAATTCCAGATTCTGCTTTCTTATCAAATTTAGACTGTCTTTTCACTTCAGGGATTTTCACAAAGACTTTACGCAAGTTATTATAAGAAGGTTTTTGTTTAAAAAATATTTCATACGGTGTTTTTATTTCTGTGGTATTTGTTAATGTTCTGTTTTTCAAGTATGCCGCAGCCTTTACAACTTCAGGCTAATAGTGACGTTCTACTTAGCTTCTGACAGGAGACATCTTGCCATATCCATAATTGTTCTATTAAATCTCTCAGCAGTTCCGTTCAACTCATGAACGTAGGCTGGACATGGTTTAATTATTATTCCTTTTTCTTTAGCAAATGTCATAACTTTATTATTTATATATTCCGTTCCGTTATCACAAATTATTTGTTTAATCATTTTTCCAGTCAGGTTGTGACATTCATTTACATACCGCATCAAACATTCATAAACTTGATCCTTTGATTTAATGCAATATACTTTACTTAACTTGCTGTTGTGGTCTATAAAACTCACAAAACATTTCTCACCTTGGTTTCCCACAGTACTGTGAGGACCATTTAAGTCTGTATGGACAATTTCCAATATATCATTAGCTCGTCTTCTATTGTTCTTGAAAGGTAGGTTATGCATTTTATTCTGTATACAAATAGCACATTTCATATATTCATCTTCAATTTGTTTAGGTAATCCTTCTAATAATGGTTCTTCACACATTGTTTTCAACTTCTTAAAATTTATATGACCAAGTGTTCGGTGTATCTTCTCCTTGACGCTGATAGAAACCACAGTCGCTTGCCTTGAAGCGTCATACATAAAACTTTTCATAACATACAGCATATTCTGTTTCATAGCGAGTGCGACAATCTGTATTTTCCTGTTGTATATTGTAGATATGCTACCTTTAGATACAATACAATGATTATCTGTTATCTTTGAATAGCTCAGTAAGTTAGCTTTCATTTCTTTTACATAAAATACTTTATTTAATGTCACTTCAGACCTTTTGCCATATACCTTGAAGTATGTATTAATTGTGCCCTCTTTGGTCGCTTCTAAAATCCTTCCATCGCCAACTTTTACCTTAACAGGAGTGTCTAACATATCATAATTTTCAAAATATAAATCACTATTTATAATGTGGTCGGTACAGCCACTGTCCAATAACCAGTTTATTTCATTATTTTGTGTCTTTTCGTATTCACATGACATGTTGTTGTTAATAATTGTATGAAAACTATTTCCAGATTGCCCATAATTCAGCTTGGAGTAAAGACCCCTATGACTGGCTGTGCCCCGACCACGACTAAAGTTATTTCTTCTAAAGCGACAATTTTTACTAATGTGATTTTGTTTACCACAGGTATAACAAGTTTTACTTTGTGTTGGGACTGACCTGGCTTTAAATACATTGCTTGACTTGGTATTTGATGGATTGTCTGGGCCTTCTGACTTTTCTGAGTCATCTTTAACTGCTCTCAACTTAATTTTGCTCTTCAAGTAGTCTACTGTTCGTGATTCTTCTGGTAGGACGTCAATCAGGTCTCCAATATGACTGTAGTCTGGTGGCAAAGCCTTCAACATATAGTTGAGCTTTTCTTGTTCAGTAACGGTCGCACCAGCCTGCTTTAATTCGTTCACAGTTTTTTCGAAATCATTAAAAAATTAATTTACCTCAGAGTAATTTTTCAACTTGACATTTTCTAGGTTATGCCTGCACACAATTTGCAATGCTGTAGATTTCTTTAAGTACATCTCGTCAAACTTTTGGATGATTTCATAAGAACTATTTAGATTGCAAATATATTCCAGCTGTGTGTTGCTAATGGCACTGTAAATGTAATTTGTAGCCTGGCAGTCACGTGTATGCCATATTTCTTTATCTTCGCTCGTTTTGGATCTCGTCACCACCTCTTCGCATCCCTTGAATTCTAAGAATTTCAGTATTCTTATTTTCCAGTTGCATTAATCGACACCGTCGAAAATTGGAATATTAATATCGCATTTCGCCGCCATTTCGATGCTACTTGTGGTGATTTTGTAAATCGGAAATAATCGTTCGCAAAATATATTTCTTTAACCACGGTCCGCAACCATGTTTAAATAAACGCTGTAGTTTGTATCAAGCGACATTTATTTCTCACTTCTAAGTTATAATCTACTTTAATACACATGAACACAAAATATACGACCGTAGCCATTACCATCGAACACAAGAGAGAAAGAGGGCAGTGTTGCCATATATAAAGTACTTATTTCTAACAGTTATAACAATATATACTCTGTGAACTCTCTCTACTGTTGTGCTTTATTTAATTCTCCCACCATCACACACACCGTTCATATGTGAAATGGCGCCCTGGGATACTATATAATTGTCTCATGAGCCTCCGCTGAACCCGCTGGTGGGTAAGGTTGACTTACACTGTTACACACTACAACGGGTTCTCATTTGATGTCTAGGAACTAAATATTATTTTTAGATTTCAAAAAAAATGTGTTTGTTTTTGTATTTGTATTAATGCTGCCAGTTGGTTCAAAAATTATTCCGAAAGTTCACTTTCGGAATAATTTTCACCCTTGCGTAGTGCTGACGGTAATAAAATCAACGTGTATAATGACAAAACGAAAAATATAATGATTTCGGCGAAAAAAGTGGTTAGCGGCAGCGGTAGCGGTAGCGGAAGCGGTAGCGAAAGCGGTAGCGAAAGCGGTAGCGAAAGCGGTAGCGAAAGCGGTAGCGGAAGTCGTAGCAGAAGTGGTAGCGGAAGCGGTAGCGGAAGCGGTAGTGGTAGCGGAAGCTGTAGCGGAAGTGGTAGCGGAAGCGGTAGCGGAAGCGGTACCGGAAGCGGTACCGGAAGCGGTAGCGGAAGCGGTAGTGATAGCGGTAGCGATAGCGGTAGCGCCAACGTCAATGCCATTGCCAACGGATACGCCAACGCCAACACCAACACAAACTTATAACGTCACTGTGTTAGTGTTACCGGCAGTGGTAGCGGTTGCGGTAGCGATAGCGGTAGCGGTAGCGGTAGCGGTAGCGGAAGCGTTAGCGGAAGCGTTAGCGGAAGCGTTAGCGGAAGCGGTAGCGGAAGCGGTAGCGGAAGCGGTAGCGAAAGCGGTAGCGGAAGTGGTAGCGGTAGCCAACGCCAACGCCAACGCCAACGCCAACTCTAACGCCAACGCCAACGCCAAAGCGGTAGCGGAAGCGGTAGCGGTAGCGGAAGCGGTAGCGGAAGCGGTAGCGGAAGCGGTAGCGGAAGCGGTAGCGGGAGCGATAGCGGAAGCGGTAGCGGAAGCGGTAGCGGAGGCGGAAGCGGAAGCGGTAGTGGTAGTAATTTCTGTAGAGTTGGTGTGCTGAGATTTTGAGATGCCCAGTTGTCTATTTCTGTGCGTATACAAGCTGCTTTTAACATTGTCAAAATTTGGTAATTCTTGTATAATGTCGTATCCATATCTTTTAGCTTTTTAGTACATATCTTGTATGCAGCTGAAATCGGCTTCAGATCTTCACATATAATTTGTTTACAATTTTCGATGGCTACTTTCACTTAATTTTTTTCAAAATTTGGAATGCAAGAACTGCATTGAACATTTTCTCTTAATATTCGTACATGGCTCCTATTCGAATTCAAAGTAACACTTGCCGAACATCCATCTTTTCTATTTACACAGCGCCACCAACTTGAGTCCTTTTTATTTTTCTGTTTATAATATTGATGCCCAGCCCGTAATAAAATTTCAACGCCTCGTGCACCATTAACAATTCTTAATTTATTTATTTATTTATTTATTTTATTTTTAGGAAAGCTTACAGCTATTGAGTTTACAATCATTAATCAAGAGTGGTCAGTGACACTTGCCAAAAACAAGCTTCCACATATAGTGATGACACTATAGTCGCCGGTTTGAAAATAAACATAATGAAAACAACGAAAAAAAAAAGAAACAAAAAACAAAAAAAAAATCTAAACATTGTACACATCAACATACCGTCACCAAAATAACAAAATAAAACAGTTCACAAAAAACTAGATTGGGTCCAGATGCCTGTTCAAGGTCATCTGTCCTCTGCCGTCGCCGTCGTCGTCCCAAAGTACTCCCTATTAATTAGTTTTCTTACACTGAGTGCACTAGTACAAAAGAGGTCGATTTCAAATTGCGCAGATAAGTCGTTAAATGCCCTCACACTACGTATACTGAAGCTATTGCGTCTATAATTTGTTGATGCAAACGGTGCATGCAGGAGCGGTCGCCTACGGAGGCCATTCTGGTTGGTCTGCAGACACAGGTTATAGAGCAGATCCGGACAATCCACAGATCCGTTAGCAATGTTTATTAGAAAGCAGATGTCACTAGTGTTGCGTCTCATTTCCAACGGCAGGAAGTGATACCGCTTACAACGGTGATCGTAGTCAGTTGATGACTGTTTCCCCTTGTAGTCCAGGTAACGAAGGAATTTTTTCTGTATTGATTCGATACGGTTCCTGTAAATGTCGTATTGCGGGTTCCAAACTTGTGAGTTGAACTCGAGGTGGCTGCGCACGTAGGAGCAATACAGGATTTTAATACATTTTAGGGACTGGAATTCCGAGCAGGTTCTGATGATGAACCCCAAGGCCTTACATGCTTTGCTGACGATAGCCTCAATATGGCCATCAAAGATCAGCTTGTCGTCATGCAGCACACCCAGGTCTCTAATATTGTTCACCCTACTTATGTTTTTGCCATCTAGGGTGTATCCTGGACCGACTACAGACAACTTACGTGTAAACGTCATGAAATAACATTTAGAGATGTTAAGTTCTAATTTATTTATGTTGCAGTAAGCTGTAAATCGCTCAAGGTCCGACTGAAGTTCTTGAGTGTCAGATAGGTTGCGAATTGGCTTTAGGATTTTCATATCATCTGCGTACAGTAATATTCGGGAATGAATGAAACAATTCTTTATATCTATAATAAATAGGGTAAACAACAGAGGTCCTAGAATTGAGCCCTGGGGTACACCAGAAGGAACAGAAATCCAGCCGGAAGTATACCCTCGAAGTACAACTGCCTGCGTGCGATTACCTATGTAAGAGGAGAACCATCTAAATAAGTCGCCGTGGATTCCTGCAGCTAGTAATTTCCTGAGTAGCACACCATGATCAATCCGGTCAAAACATTTAGCGTAATCTGTGTAAACGACATCCAGTTGGCCTCCCCTCTCCATTGCTGATGTTATTATATCGTTAGAGAGAATTAAGTTCGAGGCCGTGGACCGGTTTCTAAGGAAACCATGTTGTTCCTCCCCAAACTGATGCCTCATCGAATCGTAAACATCAGAGTGGACTACGCGCTCCAGAACCTTTGATAATAAACACAGCTTGGAAATAGGGCGATAGTTTTCTACCTGCGATTTATTACCTTTTTTGAAGATAGGGGTAACAAAAGCTGACTTCCACAACCGCGGTACAATACCCTCCTTTAATGACCGTTCAAACAAAAGACAGACGGGTGTAACGAGACTTTTAGCACAATTAATTATAAAAATTGGGGGTATCATGTCTGGTCCCCCCGACTTACAAGGGTCAAGATCAGTCAGCAACTTGAAGATACGATCCGGGGATATCTCTACGAAGTTCAAGTTTACAGAATTATCCGAGTGCGCGTGATCATCGACATCGCCGTCGACAGACACAAGATCAGTTGCTTGGTATGTGGAACGGAAGTAAGCAGAAAACAGCTCCGTAATACCCTCACCTGTATCCGCAGTTCTATCCAAATATTGCATAACGTTGGGCAAGGCACCACTACTTTTTCTGTTCTTAACAAAAGACCAAAAGACCCTGGGGTTTTCGATAATCGATGACTCAATCCTTTGTAAATACGATCGATAACAGTCGTTTTCGTAACGCTTAGCTCGGTTACGTAGCAGAGAAAAGGACTGGTAATCACATAAATTGCCGTATTTTTTGTATTTTTTATGATATTTTAACTTTTCATTTAATATCTTTATTAACGCACTGGTGAACCACGGCGGGTATAATGATTTTTTATGCGGTTTAGTGGGGATATGAATGTCTCTTAGTTCATAAAGTTTACTATAAAAAAGATCCAATGCGCGATCCAGAGAGTGATCCGATAGTAGTGTTACCCAATCCACACAATCCAGTCCAAAGTTAATAGATGCGTAATCGCCCTTATGAAACAGGTACTTAGTATCGAATCGCTCTGTAAGGTCGCGGTTTACTACCAAATCGGCCTGGATCACTAAGGGTTTGTGTTGTGGGTCAATGGGTGATATTAAGGGATCGGTACTTTCATGAACTTGGACAGGACCATTCGAGAAAACAAGGTCTAATAATCTATCTATCACGTTACGCTCGCCATTATATTGAGACAAATTACACATATGGACCGTATCAAAAAAGTCAGTTAAATATTGTTTACTGATATTAATAGGTAGTAGTTCAGAACTGTCAACCGTCGGTACCATTCAACGTAACCATTACAATTAAAATCGCCCGTTATTATAAACGTATCAGTGGGGTGGGCTGTGAATAACCCATTGAGTCGCTGGTGAAAATTTTGAAGCTGTGCTTGATACGAGTACCCGAGGTTTTCGTCACATAAATACAAACAACAAATATGAATGTAAGAACTTACAGTTTGCCCCGGCCTCCTCAAAATAATGGTCACCCAAATATCTTCTGCCGTACTACGCCAGTCAGTTCTTTCTATAACGGTTAAATCATTTTTCACAGCAATCAAAACACCGCCCCCCTTGTCCTGCGACGTTCTACTATAATCGCGGTCCCGCCTCCACACCAAGTATCGGGAGTCAAACAACTCACCACTGCTGACACCGTCCACAAGCCATGTTTCAGAAATTATAATAATATCGTAGTTACTTAAGCAAACATTACGGTATAGTTTATTTGTTTTCGTGCGCAGACCACGCACGTTTTGATAGAAAATATTAAGCACTATTTAAACTTTCCAATAACAAAATAATAATGTAAATAGAACTCAAAAACACATTGAAATCAACGCAATATCTACTGCAATAATAAACTGTAGTGGAGGTAACAATTAAAAATGTAATAAGTACATTTAGAAACACAACGACACTGTGTCTAGTATTATTTAGCTTGAACAGATAAACAACCAACGAGAAATAATATGGGACGAAGACGGCAGTCCAAATACGGCATGTCTTAAACAACACCGCACGACATTCAAATCTCTATCTATATCTAATTTCACTGTATCACTAGAAGATCCCGCACCCGACATTGCAACGACCTTGCACTATGCATAAAACGAACAACTGATAAGGTGAAACCCGGTTATAGATAATAATTTTCTTGTCTGTCTCTTTCACACATTTTGACTATAACGATGGAAAGGACAACAAATCCCTACTTCCCGCTCGGTGCTTCTTTTACGGCACGTGATATTTTGACAGAATTTATTACGTTTTAAAACACCTATATTCCATTTCAATTTTAATTTGACACTGATTGTACCGTGCAAAAATAACAATACTTTTTTTTTTTTTTTTTTAGTTCCGCGACCTCTTAAGGCCGCGGCCGCTCTAACGTCCGTTTGCCGGGCGTCTCTGGTTACAAGCAGAACGTATTTCCAGTGGCGCCCGGCGGACTTTGACCACCTCTGTGGTCTCTGCGGGGGTTGGGTCGGGATGAGAATCCCGCGTCGTTGGGGTAGGGTTTTATCCCGCGTCAATGAGTGAATCTGGTTGCATGCTATGGGGCAAAGGCCCCGCAGCACGCAACCCTTCTAGCCTGCTTCTGTAAGGACGACGGGTGGCGATCCCGCCGTCCTCAGGCCCCGATCATGGAGGTCGATGGTCTTGGGCGTAGATGAGTCTGCGGCGGCCTCGCCGCTGACTACGGAACTCGGCGGGGAGGGCACGCTCCCTCTCCCTCTCGGCCGCCTCCTTCGCGAGCACGACTTGCTAGCAGAAGGACACGGCCGCGTTCCACCTACTCCCGCTGGAGACCATGGCTTGAAGCATGGTCTCCAGCGAGAGGGTATCCACGCCCAGACCCACTACGAGGTCCCGGCGCTGACTCGCCCACGCTGAGCACTCCACCAACGTGTGGAGTGCGGTGTCGTCGTCGGAAACCTCGCAGTGTTGACACCGGGGTGTGACCTCACGATGGATGCGAAACAGATAGCTACCGAAGCATCCATGCCCGGTAACGATCTGCGTCCCACGATACGTGAGGTCACCATGCTGCCTCTGCAGCCAATCGTCCATGATCGGTCTCACCGCCGCGATGATGGTGGCACCCCACTTGGGTTGCTCAAGTCTTACCCTCCATGACTCCATGAGATCCTGGCGGAGTTGGGACCGCCGGTCATCGATTTCTCGAGACGCAGGCCTGTGGTCCCGCTCCAGCGCCTCCTTGCGCCATTGGAACAATGACGCGAGGGCTCTCGCTTCCAGGTCCCATGGAGGGGTCCCGGCTAGGAGACATGCAGCCTCTCCGGAGATCGTGCGGTAGCCCCTTATTGTTTTGACGGCCAAGGTCCTCAACGGTCTGTTAAGGAGCGTTGAGTTGTTGGCCGTCAACCGCGCCGCCCATACGGGAGCCCCGTATAGGGCCATACTCCGCACGATCCCCAGGTACAGTCTCCTGCAGGAAGCGTTGGGTCCCTTTAGGTTGGGCATCAGTCGCGAAAGCGCGACCGATGCCTGTGTCACCTTGGGGACCAAACTTCGGAAATGTGGTCCGAAGTTCCATCGGCTATCAAGTACGATCCCTAGATACTTCATCGAGGGCTTGATGCCGATGCTAACGCCTCCCACATTTATGCTGGAACCTTCAGGTGGACCGTTCCGAGGTCTGTGAAAACACAGAACCTCGGACTTGTGCAAGGCCACCTCCAGTCCCAGCCGCCGTATCCGACCCACGACTTGAGCAACACCCGTCGTGACCTTGAGTGCTGCCTCCTGGTACGTTGCACCCCGCGCCGTGACGAGGGTATCGTCGGCGTAGCACGTTACGCCGACGCCCTCAGGCAACGCACCCCGCAGCACCCAGTCGTAGCCGATGTTCCACAGAAGCGGCCCCAGGACCGACCCCTGCGGAACACCGCACGACACATCTCGCCGAGCTGGCCCGAGCCAGCTGGGGAAAGCTATGGCCCTCTCCGAGAGATAGGCCCCGACAATACGACGGAGGTAGAGAGGCGTTTCGTGATACACGAGCGCCTCCCTAACGCAGCTCCATGGCAAGGTGTTGAACGCGTTGGCGATGTCAAGAGACACCGCCACCACCACCTTGCCCTGTGAGACTGCTTCCTCCGTCAGGCTCTTGACGCGCATGATCGCGCTCACGGTGGAGCGTCCCCGACGGAAACCGTACTGGTTGTCCGCCAGGTCTGGCCCCACCGTCGAGAGATGCTCGACGAGGCGTTCCGCGATAATTCGCTCAAAGAGCTTACACACCTCGTCGAGCAACACGATCGGCCGGTATCCGGACGGTGAGTCCACCGGCCGCCCCGCCTTACGAATCAGGACCAGTTTCCCCGTCCTCCACACCTTGGGAAACTGGCCCCTTTCGAGGCATGCGCTAAAGAGCCCCATCAGTCGAGGCCCGAGTTCTTCGAGGGCCAGGACCCATGCACGGCCAGGAATGCCGTCGGGTCCGGGGGCAGTGGTTTTCCGGCGTTTAAGCCGGAGTACTGCCGCACCTAGCTCCCCCACCCTAACTTCGGGTACGTCGTCTTCACTGATGCTATCCGCGTCGGGCAGAGACGGAGCCATGCGCGGAGGGACGTGCTCCTCCGCGCTCGTCGGAAACAGGGAGCCCATGACCCGCTCCAGCTGCTGCGGCTGGAGACTCTGGGTCAGTGGGGGCGCCCTAGGTCGGAGTTTCTCCCTGACCTGTAGGTACGGGCGCCCCCATGGGTTCTGCTGCAGGGTCTCCAGGAGCTCCTCGCGGGCCGCCGTCTTGGCCCGCTTTATTTTCTCCTGGAGATTACCTTTAGCCTCCCTGTAAGCCTGATAAAGCTCCGCCTCTCGGGTTGCCGCGTCGTCTGGGCGGCGATGCTTCCGGCGAAACCTGGTGTACTGGCGGCGGGCGGAGATGCATGCTGCGCGCAGCTGTGCAATCTCAAGCGACCACCAGTACACCTGCTTCCTTGCCGGTCTGGGTGTAACCCTAGGCATCGCCGCATCACAGATTTGCGACATGGCTCTCCTGAACCACTCCGCCTCGGCATCCACATCGGCAGGCCGGTCCGGTGCCGGAATCCAGGCCTGCACGATGGATGCCTCCAGGAGAGCCTCCCGATCCAGATGGTGAAGTGCCCAACGCGGATCCGGGGGATTTTGTACCGGCTGTGGGAGGTCAGGTGGGGGGACGACTTCGAATCGGATGTACCGATGGTCCGAGTGCGTCTCCTCACCCTCCTCCACGTGCCAGCCAGTAATACGGGTGGCGAGGGCAGAGGTCGCGAACGATACGTCCACGACCGAGCTGGTCCCCCGCCGCCAGAAGGTGGCGACATTCCCCCGGTTGAGGACCTCCAGACCACGTGTTCTGGTCCAGTCCTCAAGAAGCCTCCCCTTGTCCCTGGATTCCCGGGAGCCCCACGCCTCACTCCAGGCGTTGAAGTCTCCCAGGAGCAGGACAGGGCGAGGACGGCACGCAGCGAAGACGACGTCGAGCTTAGTGAGCCATAGCTCAAACTGAGTCTCGTCCAGTGTCGGCGAGATGTAGGTGGCCACGACTGCCAACCCATCATATTCCGCCGCAACACACCCGCGGCCCCTTGCAATGATAGCAAGGCGCGAGTTGTCTGCGGCGGACCCCCCGAAGATAAAACAGGCCGAGCCGTCCTCGTCCACCGGGCTTCCCGGGTGGACGTAGTACGGCTCGGCGACCACGGCCAAGTTTATGGACCACTGCCGGATGCTCTGGTACAGAAGATCCTGAGCAGCGCGGCAGCGGTTCAAATTCACTTGCAGGATGCGGATATGGGCGTCAGACATTAATGGACGTCCATATCAGCATCCCGCCGAGAAACATCTGGCCGTGCAGTAGCGGCACCCCCACCGCTCTCAGCGGACGGACGAGGCTTTGGCCTCGAGGCGGCGCAGGTTGTGCTGCCGACCCGGTGGTCCGCAGTTTTGCCCTCCGCCTCGCATCTAAAGCAGCGAGGCGGGGCATCACAGGCACTTGCCTTGTGACCGGGCCGGCTGCAGCGGAAGCACCGATCGCCCACGGTGACTTCCACTGTGCACTGCACTCCGACGTGCCCCACCACCATGCACCGGAAACATCTGGTTTCCCGGGCACGAAGGAGGTGCACCTGCGCCTTTAGGAAGCCCCCTACGAGGAGGCTTCGTCCGTCCGTCACTTTCAGTGCCGCCGCGACGGGGCACTGGACGACTGTCATCCCATGACCAGTGGAGCCGAAGGAGATGTCTCCAGACTTCACCTGGTCACGGGGGCAGCCGCCCGCCTCCACGACGGCGGAGATTACTTCCTCCGTCGTGGCCGCGTCATCCAGACCCGTGATGCGCAATGCAGCGCATTTGGTGGGCCTGGTGACGCAGACGGCTTCTGCGTCCAGCGCGTCCCTAAGCTGCGCTGCTAGGGCGTCAGCTTTAGGGCCGCTGGTGGCGCCGGAGACCTCGAGGAGGCGAGCCCCGGTGCGTGTCGTCTTGCACCGGAGACCCCCCTGGATATCGAGGGCTGAGAGGTTGACTGAGGACTTCACGGTCCTCAGGACATCAGCGTACCCCACACCCCTCTCCACACCCTCCGTCGTCACCGTAAGGACGACGGCTGTGGAGAGGCCTCCCCTCTCCATTGCTGATGTTATTATATCGTTAGAGAGAATTAAGTTCGAGGCCGTGGACCGGTTTCTAAGGAAACCATGTTGTTCCTCCCCAAACTGATGCCTCATCGAATCGTAAACATCAGAGTGGACTACGCGCTCCAGAACCTTTGATAATAAACACAGCTTGGAAATAGGGCGATAGTTTTCTACCTGCGATTTATTACCTTTTTTGAAGATAGGGGTAACAAAAGCTGACTTCCACAACCGCGGTACAATACCCTCCTTTAATGACCGTTCAAACAAAAGACAGACGGGTGTAACGAGACTTTTAGCACAATTAATTATAAAAATTGGGGGTATCATGTCTGGTCCCCCCGACTTACAAGGGTCAAGATCAGTCAGCAACTTGAAGATACGATCCGGGGATATCTCTACGAAGTTCAAGTTTACAGAATTATCCGAGTGCGCGTGATCATCGACATCGCCGTCGACAGACACAAGATCAGTTGCTTGGTATGTGGAACGGAAGTAAGCAGAAAACAGCTCCGTAATACCCTCACCTGTATCCGCAGTTCTATCCAAATATTGCATAACGTTGGGCAAGGCACCACTACTTTTTCTGTTCTTAACAAAAGACCAAAAGACCCTGGGGTTTTCGATAATCGATGACTCAATCCTTTGTAAATACGATCGATAACAGTCGTTTTCGTAACGCTTAGCTCGGTTACGTAGCAGAGAAAAGGACTGGTAATCACATAAATTGCCGTATTTTTTGTATTTTTTATGATATTTTAACTTTTCATTTAATATCTTTATTAACGCACTGGTGAACCACGGCGGGTATAATGATTTTTTATGCGGTTTAGTGGGGATATGAATGTCTCTTAGTTCATAAAGTTTACTATAAAAAAGATCCAATGCGCGATCCAGAGAGTGATCCGATAGTAGTGTTACCCAATCCACACAATCCAGTCCAAAGTTAATAGATGCGTAATCGCCCTTATGAAACAGGTACTTAGTATCGAATCGCTCTGTAAGGTCGCGGTTTACTACCAAATCGGCCTGGATCACTAAGGGTTTGTGTTGTGGGTCAATGGGTGATATTAAGGGATCGGTACTTTCATGAACTTGGACAGGACCATTCGAGAAAACAAGGTCTAATAATCTATCTATCACGTTACGCTCGCCATTATATTGAGACAAATTACACATATGGACCGTATCAAAAAAGTCAGTTAAATATTGTTTACTGATATTAATAGGTAGTAGTTCAGAACTGTCAACCGTCGGTACCATTCAACGTAACCATTACAATTAAAATCGCCCGTTATTATAAACGTATCAGTGGGGTGGGCTGTGAATAACCCATTGAGTCGCTGGTGAAAATTTTGAAGCTGTGCTTGATACGAGTACCCGAGGTTTTCGTCACATAAATACAAACAACAAATATGAATGTAAGAACTTACAGTTTGCCCCGGCCTCCTCAAAATAATGGTCACCCAAATATCTTCTGCCGTACTACGCCAGTCAGTTCTTTCTATAACGGTTAAATCATTTTTCACAGCAATCAAAACACCGCCCCCCTTGTCCTGCGACGTTCTACTATAATCGCGGTCCCGCCTCCACACCAAGTATCGGGAGTCAAACAACTCACCACTGCTGACACCGTCCACAAGCCATGTTTCAGAAATTATAATAATATCGTAGTTACTTAAGCAAACATTACGGTATAGTTTATTTGTTTTCGTGCGCAGACCACGCACGTTTTGATAGAAAATATTAAGCACTATTTAAACTTTCCAATAACAAAATAATAATGTAAATAGAACTCAAAAACACATTGAAATCAACGCAATATCTACTGCAATAATAAACTGTAGTGGAGGTAACAATTAAAAATGTAATAAGTACATTTAGAAACACAACGACACTGTGTCTAGTATTATTTAGCTTGAACAGATAAACAACCAACGAGAAATAATATGGGACGAAGACGGCAGTCCAAATACGGCATGTCTTAAACAACACCGCACGACATTCAAATCTCTATCTATATCTAATTTCACTGTATCACTAGAAGATCCCGCACCCGACATTGCAACGACCTTGCACTATGCATAAAACGAACAACTGATAAGGTGAAACCCGGTTATAGATAATAATTTTCTTGTCTGTCTCTTTCACACATTTTGACTATAACGATGGAAAGGACAACAAATCCCTACTTCCCGCTCGGTGCTTCTTTTACGGCACGTGATATTTTGACAGAATTTATTACGTTTTAAAACACCTATATTCCATTTCAATTTTAATTTGACACTGATTGTACCGTGCAAAAATAACAATACTTTTTTTTTTTTTTTTTTAGTTCCGCGACCTCTTAAGGCCGCGGCCGCTCTAACGTCCGTTTGCCGGGCGTCTCTGGTTACAAGCAGAACGTATTTCCAGTGGCGCCCGGCGGACTTTGACCACCTCTGTGGTCTCTGCGGGGGTTGGGTCGGGATGAGAATCCCGCGTCGTTGGGGTAGGGTTTTATCCCGCGTCAATGAGTGAATCTGGTTGCATGCTATGGGGCAAAGGCCCCGCAGCACGCAACCCTTCTAGCCTGCTTCTGTAAGGACGACGGGTGGCGATCCCGCCGTCCTCAGGCCCCGATCATGGAGGTCGATGGTCTTGGGCGTAGATGAGTCTGCGGCGGCCTCGCCGCTGACTACGGAACTCGGCGGGGAGGGCACGCTCCCTCTCCCTCTCGGCCGCCTCCTTCGCGAGCACGACTTGCTAGCAGAAGGACACGGCCGCGTTCCACCTACTCCCGCTGGAGACCATGGCTTGAAGCATGGTCTCCAGCGAGAGGGTATCCACGCCCAGACCCACTACGAGGTCCCGGCGCTGACTCGCCCACGCTGAGCACTCCACCAACGTGTGGAGTGCGGTGTCGTCGTCGGAAACCTCGCAGTGTTGACACCGGGGTGTGACCTCACGATGGATGCGAAACAGATAGCTACCGAAGCATCCATGCCCGGTAACGATCTGCGTCCCACGATACGTGAGGTCACCATGCTGCCTCTGCAGCCAATCGTCCATGATCGGTCTCACCGCCGCGATGATGGTGGCACCCCACTTGGGTTGCTCAAGTCTTACCCTCCATGACTCCATGAGATCCTGGCGGAGTTGGGACCGCCGGTCATCGATTTCTCGAGACGCAGGCCTGTGGTCCCGCTCCAGCGCCTCCTTGCGCCATTGGAACAATGACGCGAGGGCTCTCGCTTCCAGGTCCCATGGAGGGGTCCCGGCTAGGAGACATGCAGCCTCTCCGGAGATCGTGCGGTAGCCCCTTATTGTTTTGACGGCCAAGGTCCTCAACGGTCTGTTAAGGAGCGTTGAGTTGTTGGCCGTCAACCGCGCCGCCCATACGGGAGCCCCGTATAGGGCCATACTCCGCACGATCCCCAGGTACAGTCTCCTGCAGGAAGCGTTGGGTCCCTTTAGGTTGGGCATCAGTCGCGAAAGCGCGACCGATGCCTGTGTCACCTTGGGGACCAAACTTCGGAAATGTGGTCCGAAGTTCCATCGGCTATCAAGTACGATCCCTAGATACTTCATCGAGGGCTTGATGCCGATGCTAACGCCTCCCACATTTATGCTGGAACCTTCAGGTGGACCGTTCCGAGGTCTGTGAAAACACAGAACCTCGGACTTGTGCAAGGCCACCTCCAGTCCCAGCCGCCGTATCCGACCCACGACTTGAGCAACACCCGTCGTGACCTTGAGTGCTGCCTCCTGGTACGTTGCACCCCGCGCCGTGACGAGGGTATCGTCGGCGTAGCACGTTACGCCGACGCCCTCAGGCAACGCACCCCGCAGCACCCAGTCGTAGCCGATGTTCCACAGAAGCGGCCCCAGGACCGACCCCTGCGGAACACCGCACGACACATCTCGCCGAGCTGGCCCGAGCCAGCTGGGGAAAGCTATGGCCCTCTCCGAGAGATAGGCCCCGACAATACGACGGAGGTAGAGAGGCGTTTCGTGATACACGAGCGCCTCCCTAACGCAGCTCCATGGCAAGGTGTTGAACGCGTTGGCGATGTCAAGAGACACCGCCACCACCACCTTGCCCTGTGAGACTGCTTCCTCCGTCAGGCTCTTGACGCGCATGATCGCGCTCACGGTGGAGCGTCCCCGACGGAAACCGTACTGGTTGTCCGCCAGGTCTGGCCCCACCGTCGAGAGATGCTCGACGAGGCGTTCCGCGATAATTCGCTCAAAGAGCTTACACACCTCGTCGAGCAACACGATCGGCCGGTATCCGGACGGTGAGTCCACCGGCCGCCCCGCCTTACGAATCAGGACCAGTTTCCCCGTCCTCCACACCTTGGGAAACTGGCCCCTTTCGAGGCATGCGCTAAAGAGCCCCATCAGTCGAGGCCCGAGTTCTTCGAGGGCCAGGACCCATGCACGGCCAGGAATGCCGTCGGGTCCGGGGGCAGTGGTTTTCCGGCGTTTAAGCCGGAGTACTGCCGCACCTAGCTCCCCCACCCTAACTTCGGGTACGTCGTCTTCACTGATGCTATCCGCGTCGGGCAGAGACGGAGCCATGCGCGGAGGGACGTGCTCCTCCGCGCTCGTCGGAAACAGGGAGCCCATGACCCGCTCCAGCTGCTGCGGCTGGAGACTCTGGGTCAGTGGGGGCGCCCTAGGTCGGAGTTTCTCCCTGACCTGTAGGTACGGGCGCCCCCATGGGTTCTGCTGCAGGGTCTCCAGGAGCTCCTCGCGGGCCGCCGTCTTGGCCCGCTTTATTTTCTCCTGGAGATTACCTTTAGCCTCCCTGTAAGCCTGATAAAGCTCCGCCTCTCGGGTTGCCGCGTCGTCTGGGCGGCGATGCTTCCGGCGAAACCTGGTGTACTGGCGGCGGGCGGAGATGCATGCTGCGCGCAGCTGTGCAATCTCAAGCGACCACCAGTACACCTGCTTCCTTGCCGGTCTGGGTGTAACCCTAGGCATCGCCGCATCACAGATTTGCGACATGGCTCTCCTGAACCACTCCGCCTCGGCATCCACATCGGCAGGCCGGTCCGGTGCCGGAATCCAGGCCTGCACGATGGATGCCTCCAGGAGAGCCTCCCGATCCAGATGGTGAAGTGCCCAACGCGGATCCGGGGGATTTTGTACCGGCTGTGGGAGGTCAGGTGGGGGGACGACTTCGAATCGGATGTACCGATGGTCCGAGTGCGTCTCCTCACCCTCCTCCACGTGCCAGCCAGTAATACGGGTGGCGAGGGCAGAGGTCGCGAACGATACGTCCACGACCGAGCTGGTCCCCCGCCGCCAGAAGGTGGCGACATTCCCCCGGTTGAGGACCTCCAGACCACGTGTTCTGGTCCAGTCCTCAAGAAGCCTCCCCTTGTCCCTGGATTCCCGGGAGCCCCACGCCTCACTCCAGGCGTTGAAGTCTCCCAGGAGCAGGACAGGGCGAGGACGGCACGCAGCGAAGACGACGTCGAGCTTAGTGAGCCATAGCTCAAACTGAGTCTCGTCCAGTGTCGGCGAGATGTAGGTGGCCACGACTGCCAACCCATCATATTCCGCCGCAACACACCCGCGGCCCCTTGCAATGATAGCAAGGCGCGAGTTGTCTGCGGCGGACCCCCCGAAGATAAAACAGGCCGAGCCGTCCTCGTCCACCGGGCTTCCCGGGTGGACGTAGTACGGCTCGGCGACCACGGCCAAGTTTATGGACCACTGCCGGATGCTCTGGTACAGAAGATCCTGAGCAGCGCGGCAGCGGTTCAAATTCACTTGCAGGATGCGGATATGGGCGTCAGACATTAATGGACGTCCATATCAGCATCCCGCCGAGAAACATCTGGCCGTGCAGTAGCGGCACCCCCACCGCTCTCAGCGGACGGACGAGGCTTTGGCCTCGAGGCGGCGCAGGTTGTGCTGCCGACCCGGTGGTCCGCAGTTTTGCCCTCCGCCTCGCATCTAAAGCAGCGAGGCGGGGCATCACAGGCACTTGCCTTGTGACCGGGCCGGCTGCAGCGGAAGCACCGATCGCCCACGGTGACTTCCACTGTGCACTGCACTCCGACGTGCCCCACCACCATGCACCGGAAACATCTGGTTTCCCGGGCACGAAGGAGGTGCACCTGCGCCTTTAGGAAGCCCCCTACGAGGAGGCTTCGTCCGTCCGTCACTTTCAGTGCCGCCGCGACGGGGCACTGGACGACTGTCATCCCATGACCAGTGGAGCCGAAGGAGATGTCTCCAGACTTCACCTGGTCACGGGGGCAGCCGCCCGCCTCCACGACGGCGGAGATTACTTCCTCCGTCGTGGCCGCGTCATCCAGACCCGTGATGCGCAATGCAGCGCATTTGGTGGGCCTGGTGACGCAGACGGCTTCTGCGTCCAGCGCGTCCCTAAGCTGCGCTGCTAGGGCGTCAGCTTTAGGGCCGCTGGTGGCGCCGGAGACCTCGAGGAGGCGAGCCCCGGTGCGTGTCGTCTTGCACCGGAGACCCCCCTGGATATCGAGGGCTGAGAGGTTGACTGAGGACTTCACGGTCCTCAGGACATCAGCGTACCCCACACCCCTCTCCACACCCTCCGTCGTCACCGTAAGGACGACGGCTGTGGAGCGAGGAGCGCGGGGCCTCTTCGGCGCCTTCGCCGCGGCGGCTTTGGCCACTTTCTTGGCCGCTTTCTTGGCGGCCTTCGTCTTCCTCTTCTTGGCCCCCACTACCTCCCATCCCTCCCGTCCGGAGGGATGTAAAGGAGCAGCGGGAGCGTTAGAGGAAGAGGAGGCGGCAGGGGTGCCGCTCTTCTTGCCGCGCCCCTTCGCCTTCCGCGCCTGGGCCGCGGTCTCGGCCGGCAACCGGTACGCTGGAGCGGACTGGGGCGGAGCGGGGTGGCGGACAGCGGGTGTGCCGCTTGGTCCTGGAGCGGGAGAACCGCTAACAGCCGCCGCGTATGAGAACGCGGGACGTGCTAGCGGAGGGCGGTACGCCCGGTCCTCCAGGACCGCGAGGCGCCTCTCGATCGCCGCCAGGACCTGTACCATAGTCGGCTCAGGCTGTGGCGGCGATCCGAGCGCCGTGTTGGGCACCGTGGTGGGCGCCATGGTGGGCGCCGTGGTGGGCGCCTTTTTGGACGCCGTGGTTGGTGCCGTCGTGGGCGCCTTGGTGGGCGCCGTGGTGGGCGCCGTGGGTGGCGCCGTCTTCGGCGCCGGTCCAGCCGTCGGAGGAGGAGGCGCCAGCATGGGACCGGGACGCCTTGACCACCTTGGTCAAGTCAGCGACCTCCCGCCACAGGTCATCCATCTGCTTCCTGGAAGCAGCGAGCTCCGCCTCCAGGCTCGTCACCTGCTTCCGGAGCCTCGCCTCCTCCTTAGTGACGCTCCGCGCGAGGAGCTTGTTGAGGGAAGATTGGGCTTCATCCACCAATGAAGCCACAATCTTCTTCCTCCCCGCCACGTTTCTGTTGCCCCGCATAGCCGCGTTCATGCGGGCAAAAACGCTCATCAGCTCCCGCGCGGGCGGCCCACCGATTTCCCGGCGACTTCGCTGGGACAGTTGGACCGAGGACGGAGGAGTTGGCGGCCGCCTTCTGTACGCGTCGAGACGCGTACGCACCGTCTTGACCGGCACCTCCTCCTCCGAATCGGTGGAGAGGAGGGACCCCCACCCGGAGCAGCTGGTGCTACGGTCACGCGGCGGCCCCCCCTTCTCCTCGAGGGTCCTCTTCTTCGTCGCAGAAGAGCGGCCCTTCTTCTTCACACTGCTGGGAGCTGACCCATCGTCAGTCCCAGCAGCATCAGTTCCTTGGGGCGTCGACATCGCGCTGCAGCTAGGCGGCGCGGCGCGGCGCGAGCCCCCAAATCAATTTGCATCGGAGTCCGTGATGGATGCGTAAAGTCGTCGGTTGATACTGCCCGGGAAAAGGCAGTATCGGGACCGGGGGTATCGTCGGGTTCACTATTCATAATGATCACAATTTTTATTGGCACCAAGTTCAGACTAAATACGTTCGGTCACCCAACTTGCCACTGCGTTACCGTGGTCAAGTTGGGGTCCAGGGCGGACGGCGAGGACGTAGTATCTAATCACTTGGGGCCCCGCCCCAAATAACAATACTAACATAGTTTTCGAAATGGGATTAAATGTATGAAGTAACGAAATGTTTACCAAACGCAACTTTTTAGTAGGTATAGTTTGAGGTTTACCAAATGGGAAGTTTACCATATGGGATATGGCCGTAAAATATGAGGTACTTGTTATTTAAATATACCATATTTTTTTGTTAAATTTCTTTTAGTATGTAGCTTTACAAAAATAATTTGTAAATGGTAAAAAGAACAAATGGCATTAATTTTATTTTGCGTTTTGTTTTTAGGAACCGTTTCTGATTAATATCAGAATATTTTTTTCAGAATTCAGATATTTTTAGTGGTTTTAGTGGTATTTTTAGTGGTTTTTCCTCGGCTAGATTACTAGCCGAGGAAAAACCACAGCAGCAAACATAGTTTCTGGTATGTATTTTATGTATTAAAAATATTTTTTATCTATAAATTAATTTTCAGCCTATTTGGACTATTAATAATGTATATGAATGAATGTAAATGTATATAATGTAAACATTAGTAATGTATATGTCGCAGCCAACTGGATAAATCAGCCAGACGGGCTAGCCGGCGGACAACTTGCCAAGTGACTGATTTAACCAGAAGACTGCGACATATGCATTTTGTTCTTAGTCGTGTGTTTTGTTTCACTCACTACATTACGTTGTGTTTTTGTTTTGGTGTAAACTTGTCAATAAATAAATAGGTAAATTTGATTGAAATGAAATGATCCTTACATGAAACCGAGTTGATCTGAACCTAAAAAAATATCGATCTGAATTATTTTTAGAAGCCAAAGGACTAGAGTTTGCCATTGGCGTTTGCCGTCAATCCATATTTTACTTAATAAAACTTTTTTACTTACAGGTATCGACAATATTTCAATTAATTGAATTTCAAGCGTTTTGTTATACTATTCCTACTGGCAACGTTGAATTATTTAATATCTGTCAATACCAAGTTAGCCAACGGATACGCCAACGCCAACACCAACACAAACTTATAACGTCACTGTGTTAGTGTTACCGGCAGTGGTAGCGGTTGCGGTAGCGATAGCGTTAGCGGTAGCGGAAGCGGTAGCGTAAGCGGTAGCGGAAGCGGTAGTGGAAGAGGTAGCGGAAGCTTTAGCGGAAGCGGTAGCGGAAGCGGTAGCGGAAGCGGAAGCGGTAGCGGAAGCGGTAGCGGAAGCGGTAGCGGAAGCGGTAGCAGAAGCGGTAGCGGAAGCGGTAACGGAAGGGGTAGCGGAAGCGATAGCGTAAGGGATAGCGGCTAACTTGGTATTGACAGATATTAAATAATTCAACGTTGCCAGTAGGAATAGTATAACATCGGTAGCGAAGACGGTAGCGATAGCGGCAGCGATAGCGGTAGCGATAGCGGTAGCGATCCGCTTACGCTACCGCTTCCGCTACCGCTTCAGCTACCGCTTACGCTACCGCTTCCACAACCGCTTCCGCTACCGCTTCCGCTACCGCTTCCGCTGCCGCTACCGCTTCCGCTTCCGCTGCCGCTACCGCTTCCGCTTCCGCTACCGCTGCCGCTTCCGCTAGCGCTGCCGCTACCGCAACCGCTACCGCTGCCACTAACACTAACACAGTGACGGTATTAGTTTGTGTTGGTGTTGGCGTTGGCGTTGGCGTTGGTGTTACCGCTACCACTTCCGCTACCGCTTCCGCTTCCGCTACCGCTTCCGCTTCCGCTACCGCTTCAGCTACCGCTTACGCTACCGCTTCCGCTACCGCTTCAGCTACCGCTTCTGCTACCGCTTCCGCTACCGCTTCCGCTACCGCTTCCGCTACCGCTTCCGCTGCCGCTACCGCTTCCGCTTCCGCTTCCGCTGCCGCTACCGCTTCCGCTTCCGCTACCGCTGCCGCTTCCGCTAGCGCTGCCGCTACCGCAACCGCTACCGCTGCCGCTAACACTAACACAGTGACGGTATTAGTTTGTGTTGGTGTTGGCGTTGGCGTTGGCGTTGATGTTACCGCTACCACTTCCGCTACCGCTTCCGCTACCGCTTCCGCTTCCGCTACCGCTTCAGCTACCGCTTACGCTACCGCTTCAGCTACCGCTTCTGCTACCGCTTCCGCTACCGCTTCCGCTACCGCTTCCGCTACCGCTTCCGCTACCGCTTCCGCTACCGCTTCCGCTACCGCTTCCGCTTCCGCTACCACTTCCGCTACCGCTTCCGCTACCGCTTCCGCTAACGCTTCCGCTACCTCTTCCACTACCGCTTCCGCTACCGCTTACGCTACCGCTTCGGCTAACGCTTCGGTAGCGATAGCGGTAGCGATCGCTACCGCTATCGCTACCGTCTTCGCTATAATATAATATATAATATAATATATAATATCTGTCAATACCAAGTTAGCCAACGGATACGCCAACGCCAACACCAACACAAACTTATAACGTCACTGTGTTAGTGTTACCGGCAGTGGTAGCGGAAGCGGTAGCGGAAGCGGTAGCAGAAGCGGTAGCTGAAGCGGTAGCGGAAGCGGTAGCGTAAGCGGTAGCTGAAGCGGTAGCGGAAGCGGAAGCGGTAGCGGAAGCGGAAGCGGTAGCGGAAGCGGTAGCGGAAGCGGTAGCAGAAGCGGTAGCTGAAGCGGTAGCGTAAGCGGTAGCTGAAGCGGTAGCGGAAGCGGAAGCGGTAGCGGAAGCGGTAGCGGAAGTGGTAGCGGTAACACCAACGCCAACGCCAACGCCAACACCAACACAAACTAATACCGTCACTGTGTTAGTGTTAGCGGCAGCGGTAGCGGTTGCGGTAGCGGCAGCGCTAGCGGAAGCGGCAGCGGTAGCGGAAGCGGAAGCGGTAGCGGCAGCGGAAGCGGAAGCGGAAGCGGTAGCGGCAGCGGAAGCGGTAGCGGAAGCGGTAGCGGAAGCGGTAGCGGAAGCGGTAGCGGAAGCGGTAGCGGAAGCGGTAGCAGAAGCGGTAGCTGAAGCGGTAGCGGAAGCGGTAGCGTAAGCGGTAGCTGAAGCGGTAGCGGAAGCGGAAGCGGTAGCGGAAGCGGAAGCGGTAGCGGAAGTGGTAGCGGTAACACCAACGCCAACGCCAACGCCAACACCAACACAAACTAATACCGTCACTGTGTTAGTGTTAGCGGCAGCGGTAGCGGTTGCGGTAGCGGCAGCGCTAGCGGAAGCGGCAGCGGTAGCGGAAGCGGAAGCGGTAGCGGCAGCGGAAGCGGAAGCGGTAGCGGCAGCGGAAGTGGTAGCGGAAGCGGTAGCGGAAGCGGTTGTGGAAGCGGTAGCGTAAGCGGTAGCTGAAGCGGTAGCGTAAGCGGTAGCTGAAGCGGTAGCGGAAGCGGTAGCGTAAGCGGATCGCTACCGCTATCGCTACCGCTATCGCTGCCGCTATCGCTACCGTCTTCGCTACCGATGTTATACTATTCCTACTGGCAACGTTGAATTATTTAATATCTGTCAATACCAAGTTAGCCGCTATCCCTTACGCTATCGCTTCCGCTACCCCTTCCGTTACCGCTTCCGCTACCGCTTCTGCTACCGCTTCCGCTACCGCTTCCGCTACCGCTTCCGCTACCGCTTCCGCTTCCGCTACCGCTTCCGCTACCGCTTCCGCTAAAGCTTCCGCTACCTCTTCCACTACCGCTTCCGCTACCGCTTACGCTACCGCTTCCGCTACCGCTAACGCTATCGCTACCGCAACCGCTACCACTGCCGGTAACACTAACACAGTGACGTTATAAGTTTGTGTTGGTGTTGGCGTTGGCGTATCCGTTGGCTAACTTGGTATTGACAGATATTAAATAATTCAACGTTGCCAGTAGGAATAGTATAACAAAACGCTTGAAATTCAATTAATTGAAATATTGTCGATACCTGTAAGTAAAAAAGTTTTATTAAGTAAAATATGGATTGACGGCAAACGCCAATGGCAAACTCTAGTCCTTTGGCTTCTAAAAATAATTCAGATCGATATTTTTTTAGGTTCAGATCAACTCGGTTTCATGTAAGGATCATTTCATTTCAATCAAATTTACCTATTTATTTATTGACAAGTTTACACCAAAACAAAAACACAACGTAATGTAGTGAGTGAAACAAAACACACGACTAAGAACAAAATGCATATGTCGCAGTCTTCTGGTTAAATCAGTCACTTGGCAAGTTGTCCGCCGGCTAGCCCGTCTGGCTGATTTATCCAGTTGGCTGCGACATATACATTACTAATGTTTACATTATATACATTTACATTCATTCATATACATTATTAATAGTCCAAATAGGCTGAAAATTAATTTATAGATAAAAAATATTTTTAATACATAAAATACATACCAGAAACTATGTTTGCTGCTGTGGTTTTTCCTCGGCTAGTAATCTAGCCGAGGAAAAACCACTAAAAATACCACTAAAACCACTAAAAATATCTGAATTCTGAAAAAAATATTCTGATATTAATCAGAAACGGTTCCTAAAAACAAAACGCAAAATAAAATTAATGCCATTTGTTCTTTTTACCATTTACAAATTATTTTTGTAAAGCTACATACTAAAAGAAATTTAACAAAAAAATATGGTATATTTAAATAACAAGTACCTCATATTTTACGGCCATATCCCATATGGTAAACTTCCCATTTGGTAAACCTCAAACTATACCTACTAAAAAGTTGCGTTTGGTAAACATTTCGTTACTTCATACATTTAATCCCATTTCGAAAACTATGTTAGTATTGTTATTTGGGGCGGGGCCCCAAGTGATTAGATACTACGTCCTCGCCGTCCGCCCTGGACCCCAACTTGACCACGGTAACGCAGTGGCAAGTTGGGTGACCGAACGTATTTAGTCTGAACTTGGTGCCAATAAAAATTGTGATCATTATGAATAGTGAACCCGACGATACCCCCGGTCCCGATACTGCCTTTTCCCGGGCAGTATCAACCGACGACTTTACGCATCCATCACGGACTCCGATGCAAATTGATTTGGGGGCTCGCGCCGCGCCGCGCCGCCTAGCTGCAGCGCGATGTCGACGCCCCAAGGAACTGATGCTGCTGGGACTGACGATGGGTCAGCTCCCAGCAGTGTGAAGAAGAAGGGCCGCTCTTCTGCGACGAAGAAGAGGACCCTCGAGGAGAAGGGGGGGCCGCCGCGTGACCGTAGCACCAGCTGCTCCGGGTGGGGGTCCCTCCTCTCCACCGATTCGGAGGAGGAGGTGCCGGTCAAGACGGTGCGTACGCGTCTCGACGCGTACAGAAGGCGGCCGCCAACTCCTCCGTCCTCGGTCCAACTGTCCCAGCGAAGCGGCAGCGGTAGCGGTTGCGGTAGCGGCAGCGCTAGCGGAAGCGGCAGCGGTAGCGGAAGCGGAAGCGGTAGCGGCAGCGGAAGCGGAAGCGGTAGCGGCAGCGGAAGCGGTAGCGGAAGCGGTAGCGGAAGCGGTTGTGGAAGCGGTAGCGGAAGCGGTAGCGGAAGCGGTAGCGGTAGCGGAAGCGGTAGCGGAAGCGGTAGCGGAAGCGGTAGCGGAAGCGGTAGCGGAAGCGGTAGCGGAAGCGGTAGCAGAAGCGGTAGCGGAAGCGGTAGTGGAAGCGGTAGCGGGAGCGATAGCGGAAGCGGTAGCGGAGGCGGAAGCGGAAGCGGAAGCGGTAGTGGTAGTAATTTCTGTAGAGTTGGTGTGCTGAGATTTTGAGACGCCCAGTTGTCTATTTCTGTGCGTATACAAGCTGCTTTTAACATTGTCAAAATTTGGTAATTCTTGTATAATGTCGTATCCATATCTTTTAGCTTTTTAGTACATATCTTGTATGCAGCTGAAATCGGCTTCAGATTTTCACATATAATTTGTTTACAATTTTCGATGGCTACTTTCACTTAATTTTTTTCAAAATTTGGAATACAAGAACTGCATTGAACATTTTCTCTTAATACTCGTACATGGCTCCTATTCGAATTCAAAGTAACACTTGCCGAACATCCATATTTTCTATTTACACAGCGCCACCAACTTGAGTCCTTTTTATTTTTCTGTTTATAATATTGATGCCCAGCCCGTAATAAAATTTCAACGCCTCGTGCACCATTAACAATTCTTAATTTCACTGTATCACTAGAAGATCCCGCACCCGACATTGCAACGACCTTGCACTATGCATAAAACGAATAAACTGATAAGGTGAAACCCGGTTATAGATAATAATTTTCTTGTCTGTCTCTTTCACACATTTTGACTATAAGGCCGATACCTCACCGAGACGCCATGGCGACGTCGCCAGTCGGTCGCCAACTAGTTCTCATTGAGATATATGACGGCTAAGAATTATTAATGTTAATTACGTAAGTACTTAACACAAATTAATAGCTTAGGTAGTTTAAAATGTAAATGTTTAGTATAAAATGCTGATATCCGTGCATTAGGCCGATACCTCACCGAGACGCCATGGCGACGTGGCCAGCGACGTCGCCAACTAGTTCTCATTGAGATATATGACACTTGGCGACCGACTGGCGACGTTGCCAGTCGGTCGCCAAGTGAGTTAGCCGTCATATATCTCAATGAGAACTAGTTGGCGACCGACTGGCGACGTCGCCATGGCGTCTCGGTGAGGTATCGGCCTAACGATGGAAAGGACAACAAATCCCTACCTCCCGCTCGGTGCTTCTTTTACGGCACGTGATATTTTGACAGACTTTATTACGTTTTAAAACACCTATATTTCATTTCAATTTTAATTTGACACTGATTGTACCGTGCAAAAATAACAATACTAACATAGTTTTCAAAATGGGATTAAATGTATGAAGTAACGAAATGTTTACCAAACGCAACTTTTTAGTAGGTATAGTTTGAGGTTTACCAAATGGGAAGTTTACCATATGGGATATGGCCGTAAAATATGAGGTACTTGTTATTTAAATATACCATATTTTTTTGTTAAATTTCTTTTAGTATGTAGCTTTACAAAAATAATTTGTAAATGGTAAAAAGAACAAATGGCATTAATTTTATTTTGCGTTTTGTTTTTAGGAACCGTTTCTGATTAATATCAGAATATTTTTTTCAGAATTCAGATATTTTTCCAAAAACCACAGCACCAAACATAGTTTCTGGTATGTATTTTATGTATTAAAAATATTATTTATCTATAAATTAATTTTCAGCCTAATTGGACCATTAATAATGTATATGAATGAATGTAAATGTATATAATGTAAACATTAGTAATGTATATGTCGCAGCCAACTGGATAAATCAGCCAGACGGGCTAGCCGGCGGACAACTTGCCAAGTGACTGATTTAACCAGAAGACTGCGACATATGCATTTTGTTCTTAGTCGTGTGTTTTGTTTCACTCACTACATTACGTTGTATTTTTGTTTTGGTGTAAACTTGTCAATAAATAAATAGATAAATTTGATTGAAATGAAATGATCCTTACATGAAACCGAGTTGATCTGAACCTAAAAAAATATCGATCTGAATTATTTTTAGAAGCCAAAGGACTAGAGTTTGCCATTGGCGTTTGCCGTCAATCCATATTTTACTTAATAAAACTTTTTTACTTACAGGTATCGACAATATTTCAATTAATTGAATTTCAAGCGTTTTGTTATACTATTCCTACTGGCAACGTTGAATTATTTAATATCTGTCAATACCAAGTTATATGGATGAGCAAATTTAATATTATGAATGAGAAATATTTGTTTTTATAAATTTAATATTTTTGCCGAAAAAATTAATAAATTTTTGAATGTCAAATATTTGTTTTGTTTTTTATAAAACTCCCTCTCTTCCCAGCTAGTTATCCCATATGGCGGTGGGGTAAGCTTTCCTTTCCAGAAAAAATTTGGTATTATCACTGATAAAATTGTGTGTATTTCAGGCCTATTTTATGTGAAATTACATGTCTGTTTCGGAAATTACATTTTTGTTCTTGTTTTATAAAAAACAAATTTGATTTCTTCCACTTTGCTCTATCCTCGACGTCGTCGTCTTCGGAAGCTTGACACTCTCTCATGTCCTTTGACACTACATCTTTCCATCCCTGGGCGAAGGTCCAGAGGGAGACCCAGGACACGATGGATAGATGTCATAGAGTGTCATAGGACATGAGAGAGTGTCAAGCTTCTGAAGACGACGTCGAGGATAAAGCGAAGTGGAAGAAATCAAATTTGTTTTTATAAAACAAAAATGTAATTTCCGAAACAGACATGTAATTTTAAATAAAATAGGCCTGAAATACACACAACTTTATTTGTAATAATACATTTGTTTTCCTGAAAAACTCATGTATTTGCGGCAATTTTACTTAATACTATCAGTAATTTTACATAATATTTGAAGCAATTTTACATAATGATTTTAGTAATTTTACATAATTATAAGAAAGTGCACACAACCAACATGTAATTTCACATAAAATTAACTTGAAAAGTACACATTCTTCTCAGTAGTTTTACATAAAGTTTCCTGAAATGAGCATTTTACTTGCGGTAACTTCACAAAATTGTGTGTAGGTACTCACAATCGATATGTTTTACATAAAATGTGCCTGAAAAATACTGAATGTTATCGGGAACATTACGTAAATTTTGTTGAATTTTACATAAATTTGGCGTCATTTTACAAAATAAAATGTTGTATACATTCTGTAAAAACATCATATTTGTGTAAAATTTTCGTTATGTAATTTTACATATTCATGAATACATAGTTGTTATGTAAAATAACATGTCAAGTATTTTTACATAAATCGAATGTACTATACCTTATGTAAAATTACATCTTCATCGTGTAAAATTACATGTAAGTATGTAACGTAAATCCGATTTACTATACGTTATGTAAAATTACATGTCATGTGAAATTACAGAAACATCTAAAATTACATAACTGTTTGGGCACGATAGTTGCCCAAACTTTTATGTAATTTTCCCTGAAAATTTTTAACAGATATAGTATAGAAGTGATGTGATAATTTATAGTGATGTCGACGTGGTGTCTATAATAATATGCGTTTGCCACTTTGTTGGTCCCACGTAATAGGGAGCGAGCCTATTCCCTTTTTGGGGACCTTGGATAAGTTTACTAGAGTCTCGTTCATCTGTCAATCCGCGTGCTCTGGCAATTTTTATTAGGTTCCCTAGCACTTTAAACGTCATAGATAGTTGGTACTACGTCACAGAATAGAGAATAGTACTTACATACAGAACTTGCACTGCGACGTTAATTACAGCACATTCTTTTGTTAACAGAGAACATAATTCGAACGTTAGGGTTGTCAGTAAAGTAAAATATATACCAGCATAATTTGACCAATAATTATGACGTTAATGCGTCAATATCAACTCTATGGTCCATGCCGTGTCACAAACAAGAGAGAACCCTTACTGACTTACAACTTCAAGTTGTTGCTGAAGTCACGTATTTTTTGCGATTGTTAGGCGAGTGACATAGGCCTGACTACGTAAGTAAAAAATAAGATAGGTACCGCTTAGGTAATCCATCAAAATATATGACAACAAAATATTACGTTCTATTTTATATTAAAAATACGGACAACATCATAACAATAAAATATACGACGTTTCGTTCCACCCACCGTTTCCAATGACATTACATAAAAATAGAAACACAAAATACCGAAGCTCATGATTTCCGAACGAATACGTCCGACAATAAAGAAAGACCAATGGTCCAGCGGTTAATATTTATTTCCCATGTTTACTAAGATTAATACATAAACTATTGTAACCAAGTAAAAACTTGGACCCTTTTTACCCGTGATTTATGGTAGGTATACTAGCTGTTACCTGCGACCCTGCGCGGGTGGAATCTTTACTATAACTAGCTGTTCCGGCGAACTTCGTCCCGTATTTTTTTTTTCATAAGAACTGTAGTGGCCATAGGAAATAGGGACTATTACAAAACAGGGGTTGGTGATAGAAGGGTAAAAATTTAGGGTTAAAAAATAAAAATAAAAAATTTGTCTAAAAATTAAAAACTAGGAGCTTCGGTCGCTGCCGTGGTACTGCGCTGCAGCATGCAATTGAGCGAAGCGACTATATCAATCTATAAGGAGCAGGTTTTCAAGGGTCCTAAATCAAAATTCGGTCTCGAACAAAACCTGCTCCTGAGATTGCTTGATTTTTGAGTGAAAAAATCATGAAAATCGGTTAGGTAGTTGTCGAGAAACAATTTCACATCGAGTTGCATTTGAGTCACCTGATAAGGATCGCTACGCTCGCTTCGCTCAATTAATGTTAGGATGGACACCCTTATCACTACTATACGGGGTATGAAAAATAGATAGTAGTCTATTCTCAGACCTACAGAATATGCATAAAAAATCATAAAAAATTGAGCGAGGGAAGCGTCTATATTTCGAGATGGACAATTTTGCTTTCGTCAGTCTGTCTGTATGTGTGTGTGTTCTGGGCTAGCAGCTACAGTTTCTATCCAATCTTCACGAAACTTGGCACAAGTGTTCCTTCATTTAATTTTTTTTTGTACAGAATGGTCGTTTTTCAACCGACTTCCAAAAAAGGAAGTGGTTCTCAATTCGACTATATGTTTTATTTTTTGGACTGGGTGAACCGATTTTGTAATCTATATATTTAATACGACAATTTGTCTGTCTATCTGTCTGTCCGTCCGTCGCGTTTTTCAATTTACATACATTTGCATGAAATTTTTATTTTTTTTATATATATTTCTTTACTTTTTATTTTTTATATTTGAGGCGATACAAAGTTCGCCGATATATATATATATATATATATTTTTTTATATTTTTTTTTTATTTTTATTTTTTTTTAATTCTTCATTTATTATCAGGCTACGTCAGAAAAGTTACAGATCTTATATTAACTTATTCTACGGCCCATAGATACATACCTTAAAACTAATAATACATTTAATTATATCTTACAATAAACTGTCTGTTGTTTAAACGGGTGTCGTGTTACACTTCGCGTAAGGTAACGTGCCGCGAAACCGTCTATACACGACACCTTTCGGCAAAACTCTTCCTTAAGTAACACGTCGAGATGATGAGTCGGCACCCTAATCACGAACGACTTAAAGTTCATGTTGTGGCGCGAATCCAACCTCTCGACTCTCAAGGCCCAGTTGGTCTTCGTCCTGATGTACTCCGCGATCTCAATGTCCTTCGTGGAGTGATGAAGTCGGTACACATACAGTAACGTACTCGGTATCGCAGGACGTAACAACATATTAGGCCCGGCCAGACCCGTACCGCACTGGTTTGGACATGGAGGCTTCCTCTTCTTCTTCTCTACCTTGATGACGCCATCCTTGTCGCACGCGACCTTTTTCAGGATCTTCGGTTTCGGCAGAAGGGGCTCCTGTCGTTTTTTACCTTCCCCCTCCTGCCTGTTTCTAGGTTCAGCGGGTTTCTTGGTTCCGGCTTTGTTAGCGTAGGAACAATTAGGTGATGCAATACATCCTTGACCCACAACCTTCCCCGCTACCGCTGACGCAACAGGGACAGCGGCGGAGCGATTCGCCCTGTCGGCAAATTCCACTACCGGTGACGTAAACTCGCTCGGCGACGCAAAACTGCTAAGTGGTGCATTTTGTTCACCACGACGGAGGTTATTGTTGGCGGCATCCGATGACCTACCTGTAGAAATAGTGCTACGTAGTAACACTACCTCGGCCCGCAGCTCACCAATCGTGCGATCTGACGCTTCCATCTTCAATTCCATTGCGGCCAGGGTTGCTTTCAAGGATGTGATATCCTTAAGCAACCTGGTGACGTCTATTGTACCTACGGACGGCCGCAGCTTCGTCCCTTGGTTTTAACCAACTTAAAAAAAGAAGGAGGTGAAATTTACTTTTTTTAATTGAAAGCTAGAGCTTCCCATGTGGTCCCATTCCGACAGTTATTTGGTCCCACTACGGTATTCAAAGTCGGGTTTTTTGTTTACAAAGCAGGTATTTTTTATAAAATAAAAGTAGCCTAAGTGTCTCAGGGAGCGAAGCGACCGAAGTCTCCGTTTCAACTTGCATACTGGGGAGAATTTCTTTCGTCTGTACCTCTACATCTCTACATCTACGGGTTCTGTCAGATCATGTTTGCGGCCGTATTTATCAACCGATTTTCATGAAACCTTACACACACACTCCTTGTTTACAATGAATAACATGTGAATGATATTTTTTGGATTGAATGAAAAATGAAAGAGTAATAAAGAAAATTGAAAAATAAATTTTCTAAACAAAGCTCCCGAAGTCTACGGTTCACAGAACCACTAGTAAGTTACTCCTTATAACATCAGTGACAGGGTAAGTGTATCCATAACTGGATAGCATACATGAAAAGAGTTATGAAAGTGGGAGAAGCGCAAGTATGCCAGGATCGCAGCAAGTGGAACTACATAGTCCCTGCCTACCCCATTGGGAAAGAGGAGTGACTGTGTGTGTGTATGCTACATCAGTTGCATCAGCAAGAGTATCAGAGAACACGCGAATATGGCGCGGTGACGCGTAAGACAGCGTGGTGAATGATCAGTGTGTTCGTTACCATACAAATAGTATAGGCCAGATTTTGTTCAGATGTCATAATGCGTGGTTTGACCGTCCCTTCAGAGTATCAGCAAGAGTAACTTAGGTTTAGGTAATTAGGTACTACAAAAGTATTCCACGCGGATGAAGCAGCGGGCAATTAGGTAGTTTTGAAATAATTATTAAAATCGGTTAATTCGTTGCAGAGTTTATAGATCACAAACAGACAATTTTTTTTTAATAATATTTGTATGGAAGTGTGACAAATATCTTGTAAATACTTGGTAGGTAATACGTTGGAAAAACTGAGAAAATAGATCAAAAAACCATGGTACCATTCCAAGTAGGCAAATAATTCTTTAACAACTTGATATAATAAATAATAATAAATATTTTTGGACATTCTCACACAACGTCATCTAGCCCAAATTAAGCTAATATAAGCTTGTGTTATGGGATCTAGACGACTGATAAACATACTTATATATTTATAAATACATACATATTATACATAGAAAATACCCAAACTCCGAAACAAACATTTGTGGATCACACAAATAATTCTAATCGACCCGGAATCGAACCTGGGACCTCAGGGGCGGCAGTCGCATACTCATACCACTGAGCCACCGAGGCAGTCGATATAGTGCTACTGAAGACTCTAATCGTGTCAGTTCGGCTCGGCTTGGCAGAAAAATAGTGCCTAATAATGTAAATACACATACGTAAAAACCATCACACCTTTTTCCCATAGGGGTAGGCACGGATTTCCACTTGCTAAGATCCTGGCATACTTTTCTTCCTTAACTTTCGTACATGCTCGCCGGTTAGGGGTACTTTTACCTGGACTTTTTTCAAGACATCTGCGATTTAGTCGCGAAATGGTCGCCTGGATCTACCAGTGGTAGCACGGGTTTAAAACAGCCGTTTTAAACCTACGATGTTCTATCGAACGAACACTGTTGGTTTTAAACCGTGTAGCCAACAATGCCACGTGCAAAACCGCGTTGGCAATCGTGTATTTATCCCTTTAGTACAAGTAGGTACAAGGGATAAATACACGATTGCCTTTTTTTTGTATGTAATGTGAATGACTTAAGAAGTTATGGACCAGTGACCTACTATGTCCAATATAAAATGACATAACAATTCTGGTTTTACATTTTTTAAACATTGACTTTCTCTGGCATAGGATACTTTTTATCCTGGGAATTTGTTACCTTGAGAATTGGGAAATAGAAAACTATTCCACGTGGACATCAGCTATACTATACTTAAATATTTATAAAAATAGTTACTGTTTTATTTTCTACATTGTCACTGTCGTAACAATGGCAACACTGTTGCGGCCAACTTAGTTCAAGTTTCATTATGCACCAACATAACTTGACCGTCGCAACTTTTCTCGTCGCTTGTTCTAGTAGGTCTTCTTAAAATGGTGTTATCTGCATATTGCATGTTTAGTGAATTCGGGTTACGCTCGTAACCATGAATGAAAATTATATTGACACTACAGGCTACACGAGGTACTTAGTTGCAGTTTACTTGGAAAATAACTGGAATCAGTTATTCTGTAATGTAAATTCAAACTGAAAAAGAAACTAAACGAGACTGATTTGGCCAATTTTCATCTTAAATATTTGTAGAAGTTAAGAAAAAGATTAAAAAGTTAGAAGATTGAAAACAAATACTAAAAACCGGCCAAGTGCATATCGGGAATAGGGTCCCGTAGTCAACCATAACAGCTTGTAGAACTTCTGAACTAAAAAAGTTAACTGATCTGTTAGTTTTCCTTAAAAATTAATTACATGGACTACCATCATGAATTTTACCAGATTTTTCAAGCCAGTCGTTTAGCTTTTAGAAGGGGGGAAGGGCAGACGCCCTGTTTTAACAACAAAATGGCCTTTAAAGTTGAATTTCTCATTAATGGATTCTTTATCAAAAAGTTGTCTTAGGAATCTATCACGGTTTTTAAAAGAACTATCCCCGAAACGATGAAGTTGACGCATGAAAAAAAATCATCCCTACACTACAGGGGAGGTACTCACAATATAAACATTTTTCATCATTTTTATATTAGCACTATGTCGGCGTGGTAAATACACATATTCATGCAAAGTTTCATCTTTCCAACACTTACCGGTTAGGACGCAAACCGAGGAAGGACGGACGAACGGACATGACGAAACTATAAGGGTTATGAGACTTGAACTACGGAACCCTAATAACTAACCATCCCAGCGAACTTCGTACCATCTTAAATTTTAGAATTTTGAGGTGGGCTTGAACTCCAAAGATATTGGTAGGAAAATTTCAAATGGAAGTATCAGTGTTGTTTGTGTCTTCTTATATCGCTCCAGTTAAAAATTATAATAGTCTGCAAAAAACTGCTATAGATTACCCAACATTATTGAATTATGATTAACACTTATGAAGAACGACGTAAATTATGTAAAGAAGCACTGGCAGTGTTCCAAGTCAGCAAATTATTCGTCTACAATTTGAAATACTCTCGTAAGAAAGAATAACTCATATTATACTTGTACCTAATCATGTTACGCATTTGCATACCAATGGCTTGGAAAAATCCGTACTTGGGTAGTTTGCTGATCTATGTAAATTTTAATATCTTAAGCTAGTATAAAACAAGTCACTTAGCGCTGTATGTCTGTCCCTGTGTATGCTTAGATCTTTAAAACTACGCAACAGATTTTTATGGGGTTTTCACCAATGGGTAGAGTGGTTCTCGAGGAAGGTTTTAATTTATTATTTGTCAAGTCGCAAGTAGTTTATAAATTCCAGCCAGTTGTGACAATTGGTCAATTTATTTATTTGGTATAGACATTCTGAGAGTATTGACAAAATTTTAATCGATATTATACCTACTTGTAGATGCGTGATATCCACGCTAGCGGTATAGGTACACAATAACAAAAAAAAACTCTGACTAGGGGAAGGATAAACTCAGAGAGCAGATAACTGCTGTGTATAACCTAAGTAGGATATTCTCTTACCGAACTCTGATGATTTCATTAGTCAATCGGTCATTGCGGCCTGGTGGCTGAGACGTTGGTCTCGGGTTTTTTAAGACGTAAGTTCATACCCGTCTATTGAATTGAATCCACTCCTATCACAAGCACTTATAGCTTACATAAAGAGGTTGACAGAAAGGTTAGTACCTAACGACTAGCAGTCGCAAAAACTGTTACCTATAAGTAAGGCACTGTATTTTATATTTGAATATGATAAAGGTCATTAGATATCTGCTGGCAGCTGGAATATAAAAGTTATCGATATTAAAGAGCGGCCATTATTTGAATTGTTTCCACGACGATTTATGAACAGTGTAGTTAGTACGTACAGAATGAATACAAAAATTCACGCGCCAACAATTTCAGAAGTGATACAAAGTAAACATGCAATTAATGGCACCCATACGGAATATGTACGAATAAATAATAGTTGTTCAGTGTTGTAAATGTTACACAGTAGGTAGGTACGTTACGCTCCACTTTTCTAGTAATTTCGTGAACAAATTTCAATGTTTGTTGTCCTGA
This sequence comes from Nudaria mundana, assembly GCA_963556515.1. Classification (NCBI taxonomy): domain Eukaryota; kingdom Metazoa; phylum Arthropoda; class Insecta; order Lepidoptera; family Erebidae; genus Nudaria; species Nudaria mundana. The sequence goes on from OY748306.1 coordinate 7,748,611, forward strand.
TTCGCAAAAAGCACGGCGACGTGACCAGAATGTGAATTAATCGAACGAGTACAGAGTTTTGATAACCAATTTATGTTTACTAGAGGATAGCCGTGTCTCTGTCCGCTTTCAAATTTTTCCGTATAGAATTTTGGTGAAGGTACCTTCTAGATATGTAATAGGTATGCCTCTAACTAATAATGTTCCTCTGATGATGTTGTATAAAGAAATTTAGCAAAATATTCCATTCGACACTTCTATGTCTTACAGACGACGACGCGGGATAAAACCCGATCGACAGAGGCCGAGAGGGCCTACCTATAGGCACAGAAAATAGAGTATTCTGTTGTATAGGTGATCAAAGTTCGCCGGCGCGGCGTTTCGCTCTGCGGGGGGTTGTCCCGTGAGTGCCCGTGCGTGACGCCCGACAATGGACAATAGGGAGGCATCTGCAGCCACTCGTCCATGATCGATCTCACCACCGCGTTGACGGTGGTTCCCCACTTCGGTTGCTTAAGTCGCACCCTACATGTCTCAAACACCAATAACTACCCACTTTCACATCTTATTTCTAACAATTTATGTCCATTCAAAGGTTGCCTGTAAGAAATCGCTTTTTAGTGATAAGGTACTTTTCCATACGTGATACGATGTTTCTAATATTTATTGACCGAGCGAGCGAAGCGTCTCAGTTTTAACTCGAGGACTGGCCGATTTGGCGTTGGTATGTGTGTCAGTTCCGGTCTACACAGTGGCGTAACGATAGGGTGGCAGGGCTGGCAAAATGCCACGGGCCCCCGACCCAAGAGGGCCCCGGTCCAAGAAGCCGCGAGTTCAAAAATATTTTTTTACATTGTACCCCAGTATTTTGTTTTATTTGTAAAGTATATTTTTATAAGTTCTGCTTAAAATCCAAAGTGACAATTCTAAAGAGTTTCCAATCTTTAAGCATTTCAACCAACCTTTTTTTTTGTTTTTTAGTTCTACGGCCGCCTAACGTCCGTTGCCGGGCGTCTCTGGTTACAATCTGCTTGTTTTTCGTTTTTCTAGTGGCGCCCGGCGGACTTTGACCACCTCTGTGGTCTCTGCGGGGGTTGGGTCGGGATGAGAATCCCGCGTCGTTGGGGTAGGGTTTTATCCCGCGTCAGTGAGTGAATCTGGTTGCGTGCTATGGGGCAAAGGCTCCGCAGCACGCAACCCTTCTAGCCTGCTTCTGTAAGGACGTCGGGTGGCGATCCCGCCGTCCTCAGGCCCCGATCATGGAGGTCGATGGTCTTGGACGTAGATGAGTCTGCGGCGGCCTCGCCGCTTTTTTATCCCGCGTCGGTGAGTGAATCTGGTTTCTTGCTGTGGGGCAAAGGCCTCGCAGCACGTAACCCTTCTAGCCTGCTTCCGCCGTCCTCAGACGTGGGCGTCCTGGGCGTGGATAAGTCTGCGACGCCCTGGCCGCTGACTGCGAAACTCAGCGGGGAGGGTACGCTCCCTCTCCCTCTCGGCCGTCTCCTTGCTCGCAGAAGGACAAGGCCGCGTTCCAACTACTCGCGCTGGAGACCATGGCTTGGAGCATGGTTTCCAGCGAGAGGATATCCACGCCCAGACCCACTACGAGGTCCCAGCGATGACTCGCCCACACTGAGCACTCCACCAACGTGTGGAGTGCAGTGTCGTCGTCCGAAACCTCGCAGTGTTGACACCGGGGTGTGTGACCTCATGATGGATGCTAAACAGATAGCTACCGAAGCATCCATGCCCGGTAACGTTCTGCGTCGCACGATACGTGAGGTCACCATGCCGCCTCTGCAGCCACTCGTTCATGATCGGTCTCACCGCCGCGATGACGGTAGTTCCCCACTTTGGTTGCTCAAGTCGCACCCTCCAAGTCTCCATGAGATCCTGGCGGAGTTGGGACCGCTGGTCCTCGTTTTCTCGAGCGGCAGTCCTGTGGTCCCGTTCCAGCGCTTCGTTGTGCCATTGAAACAATGACGCAAGGGCTCTCGCTTCCAGGTCCCATGAAGGGAAATCTCGAAGTTTTTTAAAATTAAACCGATTACAACGTGTCGATTTTTACTGATAGGGCCCCATATGGTATAGTTACGCCACTGGGTCTACAGGCCGCATTTTTCAGCCGATTTTCATGAAATTTGGCACAAGTGTTCTTTTTTGCAAAGCGCAACTTTTGTCGAAGGGATTTTTCGATTGGGGGGAAAATGGGGGAGAAATGGGGGGAAAATGCGAAAATAACGCGAGGTCTACTGTTCACAGAACCACTAGTTTGTATTGGTGTACAATAAAGTTTATTCTATTATATTAGATAGCCGTATATACTGTAGTCCTAAACGAATTATTTTACTCTTTGCCTTTCCGAACGGAGTCCATCATGTCAAACAAAGCTACTGTCATGTCAAACATGACAAAGTGTCAGAAAAGTCAAAAATATCAAAACATTAAAATTTTTGCTTGTCTTGTGCAAAGAGAATACAATAGTCTTGTGAACTCTTGTGCGACTTGTCCCTGCCTCTTGTCTCTTGTCGTCATATTAATATATAACCAAACGTATTTTTATACTCTACTCTTTGATAATAACTCATTTGTGCGATACAAAGAAATTGATTGATTTATACCTCTTTCATAAATAAAATTTATAAATTGAATCCTAGCGAGTCCTTGACTCTTCTTCTCAGTCTTGGCAAAGGCAATTCACTCTGTTTAGGTAGTAAATTAATATGTGCATATCTGCACTTTGCCAACATGTCTAAGACTTTAAAATTAAGGAAGATCCTTAGACCTATCCATACCTTAACTCGGCATTATTGCGAAAACAAAACTATATACCAAACTCATGAAGAAGGTGAGAAACCACGTAAAGTTCACGGTAAAGAAATTGTCGAATGGAGGAAGCCTTGGATAAAGCGAGAAGGTGAATTTACAACCAAATTATCTGTATTTGTGGAGAAGAACCCAAATCCTGATATACTAAACGCTTTTTCCAAAATACCGAACCTCAACATTAAAATGATCAAAGAATGGTGGAATGACATGAAAATATTACAGGAGATTGAGAATCAGAAGTTTTTGACTCAAAGAGTAGCATGTTTAGGTGCCAATTTGGCTGCAGTACATTTCTTTACTTTTCGTCAAGCGGCTGTCAGGTAAAAAGTACATATTATTCCCTATAATATATTCTTATCAGTTTTATTATAACAGTCTTAGTTATCAATCTTGTAGTTCATTATGATGCAAAGGCTCGGTGGATGATGGCTAGAAATTAAATGTATCAACTTTTTAGCTTTTACAATTTTCACTCATTATTTTGGCTGTAAGTCTCTAGGAAGTATAAGGGTCCCTTTTAATATCTCTGAGACCTAAGTGATCCTTACATGCACCTGCTGTAACTGCTATTTAGACGGGACTAAATCGTGGCAATCAACCTGTGACCATAGATTGCACCAATCCAAAGAAACCCTGTAACAAAATGCAATAAAATATTATAATCTAATATAACAATACTCCAGAAGAAAAAGACACAGCACACATTTTTTTTTATAAATTGAATAAAATTTTATTCTCTTTAGTTTATGTTGTGCACCTTATAATTCCAGGTTGAAAGGTTCAAAGATATGGATAACAGGTACTGCATCAACACTGAAACTACCAGATACCTTTGAAGATGGTTGGCACGTAGAAGCAGTTGATTGCAGCAAATTCCATCACAATGGCATTCGATATGAAGGATTAGAAAATCTATTAAATCTAAACTTTTTAAAATGGCTCTGTATAAGGAATAGTAAGTACATAGATGTATGGTGTATGGACAGAATAGCTGGACAAAATGGGCAAACTTTAGAGTTTTTAGACATGAGTGGCTGTACATTATGTGTTGGAAGCATATTTGCACTGAGCAAAATGTCTGCGTTAAAGTTTTTAGTTATAACTGAACCTGGTGATAATATCGCTATACAAGCTGCTCTGTCAATATTGGAAGAGAAAAATCCTAATCTAATAATAAAAGCTGTGCCAGCAGTTTCTTGATGTTAGATAATTTTATGTAATTAATTTATGTTAGGACATAATTTATAGAGAAATAAAATTTACAAAAATTTTGATATCCTTTTATTGAAATAGTCCATTCTAAGCTTGCAAGAGGCTACAGAAGCTTGTTTATTACTCACATATATACCATCACGCATATATCCCAGAATAGGTATACAGATAATAATATGCATTATACACTCACACATTGCCAGTACTTTTGTTGGTCCCACATAATAGGGCACAAGCCCATAAAGCACTAAACTAAAACTTTGAGAGTTCTGACAGCCAGGACAGATGTAATAAACCTACCACTAAATAGTCTGTAGTTTATTGAGCGAAGTGAGAGGAGCTCCTTATCCGGTGACTCCAATGCAACTCGATGTGAAATTGTTTCTCGAAAACTACCCAACTGTTTTTCATGATTTTTTCACTCAAGCATTCTCAGGAGCAAGTTTTGTTCGAGACCGAATTTTTGATTTAGGACCCTCAAACAAAGTTAGACCAAAAATATGTCAACTTTTTTGAGGGTCCTAAATCAAAATTCGGTCTCGAACAAAACCTGCTCCTTATAGATTGATAAATGCCTTAATAGAAATAGTCGCTTCATCAATTACATGCTGCAGCGCAGTACCACGGCAGTGATCGCAGCTCCTAGTTACTCAATCAATCACGCATAAAGCGTTGAACAGATTCCCAACTGGTCCTCTTTAGCACTCTGCCATCTCTAGCACATCTTGTTTCTAGGAACAGCAGTGGTCCAACTTGAGGACTATAATCAATGTTATGAATAAGAAACTGGGTATAGTCAAAAAATAAACAAAGCGAATGTTTTCGAGGTTTTAATGTTTAACATAAGTTCATACAATGATCCAATGTGTTTGAACAAACTGTCCATAACACTATGGGTTGGCTCTTGGTTCGCTTTTGTTGTTGATTACAATATCTAATTTAAAAAGTGCCACTTATTGGTCCATTAGTTGGATTCATAAACATTAAAAATCTTGCAATAAATGTAAAAGTGGTTACTGATTTATCTATTCATTCTTTCACTTATGATTGTGTTTCACTAATTCAATCTAATACACATTAAATTGAACACTTAACATCTAAATAAATCTTCTAAACAAGATATTTACATTTATTATTTTGACTAAACAATTACACTAATACCTTATGTAGAAGAAATAAATAACGAATATGAAATGCTTTTATTTTAAAATGTCCTTTCGAAATAATTACTAATTTCTTAAAAATAATAACATTTAACTTGTTAAAGCAACACAGTTAACTCAGTCTAATAAAACTGCCTATTACATGTAGTTTATTGACTGTCAATACTTAGAACAAAAAAACACGTCAAAAATTTACACAACCGACTTCAAATTACCGAAATGGGACCAAATAATTGTCAGAATGGGACCACTTGGGACGTAGTAGCTATCAATAAATGAAAAAATATCAAAATCAGTTTACCTAGTCCAAAGATTTAAGGTAAGAAACATTTAAAAAAAACAGTCGAATTGAGAACCTCCTTTTTTGGAAGTCGGTTGAAAGTATCGCCGTATTAAAGTACTACTAAGATTTGTAAGTCAATAAGGCACTAGAAATATGCAGTTCAATTATGATTTTTTCATATTTGTTATTATTACAATAACACTAAAAGACATTCACTCAAAACACAACACAACGTCAAAACTTCAATATTTTATCTCAACAAGGAGTAGCAAACTTAAATACATATTGGACAGTTAAAAAAAATTGTAATATTTAGTACAGAGCGCAAAGGTAATATGTATGCAAACCTCTATATCATAACTAGGTATGCAATGCATGCTACTAATTGCAAATGTTGAGCGGCGCAAATTTTTTTATGCTCCATTTTTCATGATTTCAGAGTTATGCACTCCCGGGTATGATGTCGACCAGCATGCCAAATTTGGTCAAAATCGGTCGATCCGTTTCGAAGAAGTTGGCACACAAACGATTTACACTTGTCGTCTAAGATAGAGCTCCGCTCAATTAAGTATGCATACATAACACCTTTGTATACATATTTATAGTTTTGTGGTCATATTCGATGCAAGAAAATTTCTATTTATTATTATATTTATTAGATATTGCAACAAGTTGTGTAAATATAATGATCTATACTTTTCATACTAAGTTTATTAAACATTCAAATATTATATGACATGATAAATGCAATTATTTATTTCACTTATCTATTACTGTCTATTCGGACTGATAGTACAATATTGTATCTGATTGCGTATTTAAATATTATGAAAAACATTTACATGTATTGGTGCACGTGAATATAGTAAACAAATTGTACGAATCATATACTTATTCTCATTTCGTTAATATTAATCGAATCACATAAAATCGTATCGAAAATTGACATTCGAAAATAAAATTTAACAATTAACTTTGTTTAAAATTCACTTGACACCTGATATTATATTCATTTGAAATCCTGTTTCATGATATATCAATTGGTTCCTTTGGTGTCTATCACTAAACACATGGAAACTGTTTTAGATACAGACTAAATACCAAAACACCCTAAATTAACACACAATGGTAAGATTTATCTCCCATAATGTGTTTCGAGAAAAGTAATCCACACAGGTAATCCACCCACCGCCAATCAGTAAGTAAATAGTAAGCCACTAAATAAGAATAATTTCTGGGACATCATGAAACAGGATGTATATAAAATATTTGCTATATTTAGTATTGATTATGTAGAATCGAGAAACGAATCGTATTCATTACACTGATTGCAAGAATATAATTCATATAACATTATTTCCACTGATAAAACTGTCTACATTTTACCTTAATTTGAATTATTTATCACTGCAAACCTTAACGTTGACCATTAAAAATCACAAAACCTTACTGACTGCAGTCGTATTGCCTTATTTTTGCTGACGCTACAATGCTTATAAAACGCCAGGGAAAAATATGTATATCAAAATTATGATATCACCCCCAATAATATTTCATATTTAAAAATTGTCATATGTTAATAGAGGCCACCTCGTAAAGACTCGCGAACGAGCCAATCAATACTATGTTATGGCTCGTTTTGCGGGATCAAATTTTGAGAATGCACTATGAACAAGAATCTATAGTTATAAAAAAATATAGCACCACGCCACTCAAAATCGGTAAGGGTGTTTTTTATAGAGCATACATTGAAAAACATTACTGTCTTCGTGTCTCAGCGGTAAAATTGAAAGTACAGTCGCCACATAGATAGATATATATATCACTGTGTACGGAAATTAATGCAAACATGGCGTAGATATACCTAAATAAATAAATACCTTATTGCCCGACGTTTCGACCAAGTTGCACAGGCCACGTTCGCATTCATTACAGTATACATAGCAGCCCATCCCATACAAAGAAAAGTTCTGACATACTGATATTACTCCCTAGCGACTGTTATGTACGTATAATTCCCAATAGGTGTAGTGTAGATTAATGATCTTACACAACGTCTGTGTACATACCGTATAGGGTGTAATTATTTGGCAGACACGATCATTTACTGTTCTATAGAAGTTAGTTGAAAGGCCTTTAGACAAATAAGTAATTCAAATTAAGGTAGCGTAATGATTATCATACTGATTTTATTACTATTTACTGGTAACAACACTTCTATTATGAGTTAAAACTGTATGACAACACTTACGATTGGTGAATTGACTACACAGGGGACGCGTGCCAAAACTCGGTAGTTTATTCAACACCAAATAAATTATTGTGGGTGGTACTTATAGAATTACTACAATACTTTTGTATGTTTTTTTTTTGTGTGTAAGAGAACAACAACCCGCCATGTTTAATGTGTGTGAGTGTAATAGTACAACAAACCGCCAACTTTAAATGTAATAGAACAACAACAGGCCAAGTTTAAGTGTAATAGTACAACAAACCGCCAAGTTTAAGTGTATGAGTACAACAAACCGTCAAGTTTAAGTGTATGAGTACAACAAACCGCCAAGTTTAAGTGTATGAGTACAACAAACCGCCAACTTTAAATGTAATAGAACAACAAAAGGTCAAGTTTAAGTGTAATAGTACAACAAACCGCCAAGTTTAAGTGTATGAGTACAACAAACCGTCAAGTTTAAGTGTATGAGTACAACAAACCGTCAAGTTTAAGTGTATGAGTACAACAAACCGCCAAGTTTAAGTGTATGAGTACAACAAACCGTCAACTTTAAATGTATGAGTACAACAAACCGCCAACTTTAAATGTAATAGAACAACAAAAGGTCAAGTTTAAGTGTAATAGTACAACAAACCGCCAAGTTTAAGTGTAATAGTACAACAAACCGCCAAGTTTAAGTGTATGAGTACAACAAACCGCCAACTTTAAATGTAATAGAACAACAAAAGGTCAAGTTTAAGTGTAATAGTACAACAAACCGCCAAGTTTAAGTGTATGAGTGCAACAAACCGTCAAGTTTAAAGCGCAGGCCACACCGACAGCTGGCGGGCGAGCGAGCTAGGCGAGAGGGCGAAGCGAAATAGCAAACTACGCAAAATTTCGGCGAAGTAAACTATGTGGTTCACACCGAAAACTATGGACGGACGGGCGTAGCGGGCGGACCGTGTCCCTTCGTCCAGCATACTCACCATGGAATCCTGATACCGTCAAACGGGGTGAACAGGAAAGATTTTTATCTTTAAAGGATGAAAACAAACACTACGTCGGTATAAATGATAGGTTAAATATTACTAAAACTATGGTCGACTTGAATAGACTTTGAATTTAAAAACTAATTAGAAATTATGCTGCTGATTTTCTATAAATCGATAAAAGGAGATCGATAATCGAGAAATTGGGGTCAATAGGAACCGTTCATGAGCCATAGGACCAAGCGCATAGGGTTGTCACCACGTCCAATTATTTTGTTATCGTCCCTATACAACTGTTGCACGTCCTTATTTAATAATAACGTCGTTCCGATTAACCCCCCTACTCGTTCCTAAAAACATCTATGACGTGCCTTATAACCTCATAGTTACCCACAATTTACAGTAGTCTACAATTTTTGCTTTTATATTATAATAATGCTCATATTTGCTTAAACATTGTTTATTTAAGGTAGAATAATAAGTGGTACTTTGTTTAAAACAAGTTTTATCCTGACAAATGCACTTGTATATAGTTAAATGGGAGGGTTTAATAACACAATTTGAGAACTGTTTGAGAGCCCCCCACTTTAACGACTTCAAATGAAAATTTCTGACAGATTTGACGTTTCTTAGATGTTGCCAGCTTGTTAAATATATAATCTACTATCAAAACACACAGAAAAAAATCAGAAAATGTCATACTATGGTAGATACCCTCAGTCCCTGACGTTAGAATCTCATGGCTCATTTACACCAGGTTGACAGTCGACTTCGCTTGCCAGTCGAAGGCGACAACCAACCCAGTGTAAACACATTTAGGCGACGATAGCTGAGCTAGCTAGAGCTAAGCTAGCGAAGTGGGCGCGCCTAACAAGGTGAACGAGAAGCTTCGCTGGAATAGTCGGATAATTTCGTTAGGTTCGCTCGCATCGCTAGTAGGTTTAGTCGGTAGCTCGCAGTGTGAACTGAGTATGTAAAGAGGTGAAACGATGTTCGCCCGCCTAGCTCGCTCGCCCACCCGCTGGCGGTTTGGCCTGCACTTAAGTGTATGAGTACAACAAACCGTCAAGTTTAAGTGTATGAGTACAACAAACCGCCAAGTGTAAGTGTATGAGTACAACAAACCGCCAAGTTTAAGTGTATGAGTACAACAAACCGTCAAGTTTAAGTGTATGAGTACAACAAACCGCCAAGTGTAAGTGTATGAGTACAACAAACCGCCAAGTGTAAGTGTATGAGTACAACAAACCGCCAAGTTTAAGTGTATGAGTACAACAAACTGCCAACTTTAAGTGTGATAGTACAACAACAGGCCAAGTTTAAGTGTAATAGTACAACAAACCGCCAAGTTTAAGTGTATGAGTACAACAAACCGTCAAGTTTAAGTGTATGAGTACAACAAACCGCCAAGTGTAAGTGTATGAGTACAACAAACCGCCAAGTGTAAGTGTATGAGTATAACCAACCGTCAAGTTTAAGTGTATGAGTACAACAAACCGCCAAGTGTAAGTGTATGAGTACAACAAACCGCCAAGTGTAAGTGTATGAGTACAACAAACCGCCAAGTTTAAGTGTATGAGTACAACAAACCGTCAAGTTTAAGTGTATGAGTACAACAAACCGCCAAGTGTAAGTGTATGAGTACTACAAACCGCCAAGTTTAAGTGTATGAGTACAACAAACCGTCAAGTTTAAGTGTATGAGTACAACAAACCGCCAAGTGTAAGTGTATGAGTACAACAAACCGCCAAGTTTAAGTGTAATAGTACAACAAACCGTCAAGTTTAAGTGTATGAGTACAACAAACCGCCAAGTGTAAGTGTATGAGTACAACAAACCGCCAAGTTTAAGTGTAATAGTACAACAAACCGCCAAGTTCAAGTGTATGAGAACAATAAACTGCCAAGTTTTCGCACTTCTTCCCAAATATCGAGACACAACATTTTAACCGTGCGAAAATATCTCTTAACATTTTTTTTTAATTTTTAATAAATTCATTTCACTTCCGGACTCCTAAAGCAATTATCTAAATACTATTAACGCCGAAGAGATCATTTTAAAAATACAATTTAGATATACATAACATTTAATTTGTATTGGCCGAAATTTCACATGTATAAATTATATATTTTTTATCTTTTTTTTACCTATAATATAATTAGCATTATCTAAATAAAAACTTAATTACTTTGAGAGCCAGGAATACTTAGTTCTAGTATTATAATATAACTAATATTTACAATGAGATTATATATATATATAGAAATATTGATTTATCTAGTGTCGTTACAGATTTGAGCTATTTAATGTAAGTAGGTATGGTTAAAACAAAGATAGCTACATCGATAATAAAATGATAGAAATGTGTGATATTTATTTTTTATATATATATAGAATATATTTGGATATAACTTCTGATACATGACATGTAGTTATACCACTACAAATTATATTTTATATAAAACCACATTATAAATAATCAATAGACACCAATCTAATAAAATAAACTTGAAACATTTGGAAGACGAACATCACAACATAAATAAAAACGATACACAATCGACAACGGGCATTGTTATGGCTCCTGCAGGGCGAGCATAGCCGTAGGAAGAGTTTGTCGATAACCAATGATATCTCACAAAATGTCAATGACGTGACCTAATCAACACATTCTTTGAGATTTCCTGCCATATAATTGGTTATCGACAAACTCTTCCTAACGTCATGCTCGCACTGCTGGGGATGATCTATTTCATTGTCAAGTCTCACGTTAAAGTATGTACTTATGGATGTTTTTACGCACAACCGTCAAGTCCCATCAAGTGCGTAAAATAATTATATCTAGACCGTATCTACATGAAATAATGTTCAGTTATATACGTGATTGGCGTGACATTTGACAATAAAAATTAATCATCCTCCGGAACCCATTAATATGTTCCCAACGACATATCTTAACTCAATACCACGTCTTATAAGTTATAATTTAAGTTCACGTTAAATTATATCCGAATTATAGTAAAATTACACGATTAATCGATAATTTCGACACAAAGAAAAACAAAATAGACACTGGGGATTACCCTTAATATAACAAGCCATTACACAAAACCCTTAATGTTACCTAGATTATACAACATTCGCTCTATTTATATAATCTTGCGCAGGTAAACATATGTGTATTTAGAATATTATATTTTGTAAATGCATCAATCGATGAAACCAAAAAAAAATTTTTTTTTATTCATTCATAATCTCAACTACTGATTTACTAACATTGTATACAAATACTATCAACGCACTGATTGGATATATAGTACTTTTGTCACTGCGAGAATGGGATCGTCAATATAAAGCCTGAAGCACATTAAGGCACCTACTCTCCCACCACTTCACCACTCCAACCGTGGACTCAAATTCGAGCCTTAAAACGTGAGGCATTGTCTACACTAATATTCTTCATTCACCGAGCCTTTTCCCAACTCAATTGGGGTCGGCTTTCCAGTCTAACTGCGATTCGGCTGAACTTTGATATTTTCCGTGAAGCGACTGCCATCTGACCTCCACAACCCATGGGCGATATCGAAGTTCTGTAGTTAGACCGCGAGGATTTTTGATTTAGGGCTCCAATTACCCCTAACGACTGCCATAGATGTTTGTATGATAATCGGGACCGACGGCTTAACGTGCTCTCCGAGGCACGGAGGGGTCTCAGTGTCTTAAGAAATGGTCACCCATCCTAAGACACTGAGATCCCAAACAATAAGCCCTATAATATACATTGTCTATACTAATATTATAAAGTGGAAAGATTTTATCGCTTGTTTGAAGCGAATAGGATCCGTAACTACCTACTTTGACTGCCTCGGTGGCTCAGTGGTATGAGTATGCGACTGCCGCCCCTGAGGTCCCTGGTTCGATTCCGGGTCGATTCGAATTATTTGTGTGATCCACAAATGTTTGTTTCGGAGTTTGGGTATTTTCTATGTATAATATGTATGTATTTAGAAATATATAAGTATGTTTATCAGTCGTCTAGATCCCATAGCACAAGCTTATAGCTTAATTTGGGCTAGATGACGTAGTGTGAGAATGTCCAAAAATATTTATTTATTTATTATTATTTATTACTTCCCAAAATTAGAATTCTCAAAAACGGATATTTAGATATTTTTTTTACTGATATTATCCCTGAGTAACATAGTCTTCTTTTTATCCCGGTAATGTGTTCCCACGGGAACCGAGACCGAGAAAACTATATCACGCGGGCGAAACCGCTGCTATCAGCTAGTATAATATCACTTCATAATGTCAATATGAAATGGCCGCGAAATAAAAGGTGGTGACTACCAGCCATATTGTCTTTATGAAATTATACTATAAGTTCTACATTTTAACGCTCGAATTTGAATACAGGGTTAGAGCGGAGCCGGTGGCGTGCTTTACCCTTTATTCGTCCAAATTATGCAACGACAGATTCATTTCGTTAGTGACACAAACGTATTGGCCGCGCACGATGACAGTGGGATGGAACCTTATCACAGTAACCGCATAGTGATGTCATCAATCGCTAAAAAGTACGGATGATGTTTTTTATCAGTACTTTTTAGCAAATTATTACGTAACGAAGGGGTTATTGCGACAAGGTTCCATCCCACTGGCATCGTGCGCGGCTCATACCTACCAGTACTGTAAGATTTTTGGAGTTTACTCCTTAAGAATCGATTTTCATATATAAGGCGCCCGGTATGAGAAAAATCCGAGGGGTAAAACCTACTAACAAGTAACGAAAATCGTGTCACGTTTTTGGTGCGCACCTTTAGTGCGCAACTTTCTAATTTGTTATGGTTAGATACTCGTACTTAAGGAGTAAACTCCAGTCGTGCGTCGGAGCTGACACACACACTTTTTTTTATCAGTACTTTTTAGCAAATTATTACGTAACGAAGGGGTTATTGCGACAAGGTTCCATCCCACTGGCATCGTGCGCGGCTCATACCTACCAGTACTGTAAGATTTTTTTTGAACAATTAGAAGATACTCTGATTTATAATAAATTAAATAAGAGAAATGAAGAATCATCACAACTTACTCAGACCGCCATAAGACATTCAATACGCAACTCTGCGAAAGTGTTGCGCATAGCAACACTTCACACAGAATAGGACATGATTTCTATATAATAATATATACTCATTTATTATATTGATATTCCACACGTCATTGTAAATAATCAATCTACTACTATTATACATTTTGGCTGGCACATTTTTTTACTATAGGCCACAGGTTACTTCCATTGTATAAAAATAAAACTATGAAAAAAGTACGATTCGAATTTGAATTTCGATATGAACTAGAAGTTTAGACTAAAGTTGTCGATATTAGAACGCACGATTATTTAACCTGATAGCAATAGTGAGGTACACTAGTTAAGTTTGTGTGTTGTTACTGGGTTGTTCCTATGTATACTACCTAAGCTCATTATTTAAGGTTTTATTATAAGTCTCGCTAAACAATTTCAACTTTTGCGCAGCCGTTAGCAATAAACGACTTTTTATCCATAGTCTATGACAGATATCATAGACAAGGCGAAACGCCATTCATACCTTGTTTACACAACTCTATACAGCCAGCGTCGACTTCAGTCAGTCGATATATTCGACCAATCATTTCAAATGTGTCACGTGACCTAAATTTTCTGCGATGTCATAGTTTGAATATATCCATCCACTGAAGTCGACGGAGCCATGCTTTTAGGGTTTGATAAACTAGTTCAAATCCCCCATATAATGATAAGTGCGTTTTGTGTCAAAACAGAATAATAATACGGTCACACAGCACACATACAAACAAAATACTTAAATACAAATATACAAATAAGTATTGAGATCGTGCCACGATGACGATGCGTTTGATACTATAAATAAAAAAAAACTATTGTTATAAATGATCCAATTATAAGCGAATTAGATCTCTGAGTACTATTTTGTAAAGCCATCAAAGAAACTCTATAAAACAATACACAGATGTTATAAATACCTGTATGTACATTTTTTTGTTATTTTCTTTTTTTTATTTTATCTGTAAAATGCGATAATAATTAGATGTGGATTACGTTTAATCCGGATAACTTTTAACAAATTATAAGAATTCTTGTTAAAATTAAATGATTATTTTTATGGTGAAATAAGTGAAACAATCGTACCATGGTTACTTTTAGTTTTAAACTACATTAAACTTACAATTTAAATCAATAAATCAATTAGAACATACATTGCCAATTCTCACGGACTTATACATTACCAATTAATTTTTTATGATTTTTTTACTCTTTATTAATTAAAAAGTATTTTTTTGAGTTAAATAAAATACTACGAATAACGTTACACTATACTATAATAGTCACTGTATTAAAAAAAATGCTAGTGCATTTAGATCAATCCGAAAATCACGAACCATGTCGTATACCTCCATTGTTCTCGGAATAAATAGGATTTAGCTATTTGCAACGTCTTTTATGTATGAATCCTTGTTTCCTAAATAATTTGGTAGATCATATACGTATACGTATACGTAACATGTATACGTATACGTAACATGTATACGTAACATGTGTGCGGAACACGTATACACATATACGTGTTCGTATCTATAAAAGTATCTTCATCGACAGACTTACACCAAAAAAGAGCCTATTAATTTTCAAACTTTCACGATTTGCACATACAACTGTTACCTAGACAGGACAATTAGATATCGAAGCTTCTATATTATCAAAATTTCAGTAAAGAGCCTCCTATTTTAGTTTCACAAACGTCCGCGCAAACTTGGCACGTTTTGAAATAGAAGGTAATAGGCTAACAAACAGCTAAATCCTTAACAAACATTTATTCACGGACTACAATAGTGATGGTATACCTGCACCGCTAACTGGCCGTAGACGTCGGCTGCAAACTTGCTGACGTCAATGGAGAATTTACTGAAATAAATATTGAAATATTAGTTATCAGTAGTAGGAAATTTCAGTTCCTATATTTGCAAGTTATAACCAATGAACGAAAAAAAACAGATTTTATCGCTCGAAAATGACCCAACGCAGATATTGCCGCGAAGGTGTCAATCTCAATTTATTAAAGGACGTTATACTTTTTTTAAATATTTTACAGTTGGCGGTAAGTCTGCAAAAATTGCAAAAGGTGTGTAGTTAGATTGTTGCAGTCGGTCTGTCATTTTCCGCGCTTATCACACGATAGTAGCTATGCGTTACTTAACCAATCAGAGACGTACATTGACGCTTCGATGAAAAGGAGCGAAGGAACAATGAAAAATGTTGTAGAAACCACGTTAACAATACTCACTGGTAGGTGTATTAGCTTCAGAATGCGGCGTCAGGTTAGAATGCGCCATCAGCTTTTGTCGCACTTCGCGTATCTTCAGTTGTAACGCCGTTTTAGTCGGGAAAATGTCCATATGGGTTGCCTACAATAAAACAAGTTATTTTAATCGAAAAATTACAGCTAGACATTTTTTTTAAACCGTGGTGTGATGAGCCACGCACTGCAGTTGGTTGGTCGAACTATCAGAAACGTACAGATTATATTGTTCTGTACGCTTCTGATTGGCTCCCCACCCGCGCTACCCGAACACGGCGTGGGGGGTGACATCTCCTCTATACCTCCTGCTACTGTCGCTATGCAAGTGTCAGTTACCTGGAAGTGTGTAGTGGCCTGCGTGGTAGGGAACATCCCGTGCTCCTGGAACAGCTTCAGCACGAGATGTCTCCGCTGCTCCAGCACGCGCCGGTGCCCCGCCTCGCCGCGCGCGCCGCACGCTCCACCCGTCGCGCTGCCCGCGCCCGTGCTACCCGAACACGGCGTTCGAGGAGACATCTCTTCTATACCTTCTGATACTGCCGCTATGGAATTACAGTACACACATATAGCATTCTTAATGGTCACTTTTCATAATGAGATTTTTGAGTTTCTCAAGTCGTCCAATTTTGAAAAAGTGATTTCTGGAAAACGTATGTAGCATTTACGCAGGGCTACAACCCGAGCCATTCGGTCGATTTCACTCAAATTAAACACAAACGTGTATTTTAATAGTGGGTCAGCCGGCGACGGGGATGCTCATTGACACAACTTTCCAGGGCCAAATTAAGGACTTAAAATCTTTACAAAAAAAAATCACGAATTCATGAAACAAAACTTTTTTAAATTAAGTATGTTTGAATTTTTTACGCTAAAAACAAAAACAAAAAAGAAATAAAAAACATTTATACAAGTACCTCTAATCTCACCTCTATACGTATCGAGGTTGAAATCCGGTCCGAAGAACGTGTTCCCCACAAGTTTGTTCGTGGTTGTTGTATGTGGCGTGCTGTACGAGTGTGGTGTCGGCATGCCGTTGCCGTTCATCACTTCTAATTCCAATTGTGGGGTGACAACAATGCTTTCTTCTTCTGAAAATTTGAAAGTAAAACGTTATATTAGTACAATCATAACACAGTGTATAACAAAGTCGACCGTGCCGTATGTATGCATAGATCTTTAAAACTGCGCAACGGATTTTGATGCGGTTTATTGCGGATATGCGGATAGTGATTCTCGAGAATGATTCTCGATTTTAAGTTGCCTGCTTGACAAATATAAAGTACTAAAGTACTTTATATTTGTCAAGCAGGCGAAGCCACGGGCGTCCGATAGTTATATTTAATTAACCCTGAAAACAAGAAAGTTGCCCCCAAAACATTTTTAAACCGTTTTTAAGAGCGTGTACGCCGTCTATGCGCAATTTGACTCAAAAACTATACTTTTCAAACCTGTTAATATCGTGAACTACTTATCTTACAAAAATGTTAATTACTAATAACTTTAGGAAATTTTGTAGTCTCAATAGTTAGTAGAGAAAATATTTCGATTAATACAGTATTTGTGAATTCTATTAAGATAACCTAACCGAGATTTTCTCAATTACCCTTTCAGCATCAATTTCGAAGCTGCAAATATATGAAACTTCTGACAAAATTAATTAACAAAAAATATTAACCAATCGATAAGATCCTTAGGAAAATAGTTAGTTGAAAAGATTTTATGATTTAGGTATATTATTACAAGAAATTAAAATTTAAACGATGTGAAATATTAGGAAATTTAAAAGGTTTTTTCACCGATATATCTTATTAAATTCAATATAAGAATAGTTCAACTTAAAAGACCAATATCTTTTTTAAAATACCTAATTTGAATTTTTAATAAATTTATTACTATTAATTTTCTATAAATTTCTCTTTTCTATTCAAATCAGTTCGCCGCGTGGCTTTCTAGAGTGAGGATGTGTCGCTCGGCGCTCTGATTGACCTGTGTTGAACTTTGCCGTGCGTATACATTTATAGCGTCATCGACAAATCTTGGTACTTTGGTAAGTAAAATATTTTATGATTTTTTTTTATGGCAGACAATATTTTAGTCACAACAAATTATATTTCAGCCGCAATGGGAAATAAAACCAAGTTATTTTTAGCGAAGAAACGAAAACGAAAAAAATATACAAATTTGGAAAAGGCAAGAGCTAAAAGGTATAAATGATATACTAGTTCAACCCTCGGCTTCGCCAAATTAAAATATACACTTTTGCATCCTTATATTAATATGGTGTTTTATCTGGATCCTAATAACGCTAAGAGCAAATGTATTTGAGATGCATGAAAACATATATACTAATAAGTGACTTAGCTTGTAGTGTTTAGTGGTACTTTTTACTATTAGTCTACTTGAGACAGGTTTTATTTCAGAAAGGCCCGTTAACCATGGCAATTTCAATTGTATTTCAATGCCATAGATTTACACGATTAACATACTATACAATTCTATTTAAAAACGTTGATATTATTTTATCCTAAGTCTGTTTCGTTTTCATAATTTTTTTATTTAATTACTGCGTGATACTTACGCTTGCTTTAAAATAACAAGGTTTGTGTGCTTATTGGTTTATGGTTTCATTACAAGCAATGTAAAAGAAACTCAAGTGATGAAGGAGTAACGGGAACAGTTGAGTATGACCATGCAAAATGTCATGACGAAGGAGCAAAATGGTAGTCCCACGAAAGTCCAGGTCGATGCCGCTGAGAACTACGACATATTAATTGAATTTATAAAGATGTTATTTCCTTCTTTTCTTTTGTTTCATTTCTCTCTACACTAAAGTCCAAGTACGAAGTCGCAAGCAGAAGCTAGTGTAAAATAAGGGTGTCCCTTGTTTGACCGAAAGGAATTGGCAAATGTTCACTTCCCAAAAAAAATTTCGCATAATTTCATTTGCCAAATTATTACTTAGCAAAAAATCTATTCACGAAAACTTTTAACGCAAACCTAAGGTTTTAGGAAATTAACTTGTAAACTATAACTTGTTTATGAACTAGTACTTTTAACATTTTTTATTTTAACAGTTTTTACGCAAAATATTCAATTCTTCCTTTCCTATTCAGTCAAATGCTTCAATGACAAAAATGTGTTAAAGAAGAAAGTAACCTACTAAAAACAATCGTTTTTTCTATTAATGCAAGTTGTTTCTAGCGTAGGAGGGCACAGTTTTAACCTAACCTAACCTACCCATTTTGTTTACTTCCCATATTTTTTGTCTTAACAAATCATTTCAACATAAGTTTATTGTCTGAAGATTGTTTACTGTAATAAATAATTTGAAGACCAAATGCCCTAATGACATTATACTTGGTAGGTAATATTTTGCCAAGTAAAAATTTGACCAAATAAAAATATGCGTACTAAAATCATTCGAAATATTGCAATGGTATAAAAAAAGGTTGCTAAAATTTGTTTGGGTAATGAAATTTTGTCAAAATCTTTTCGGCAAAACGGCAGGCACCCGTAAAATAAACTACTAAGTTTTAATTGAATACCAAAAAAAATCATAAATTTATAATATTTTTTTTCAAACTAACTTCACTGGAACTATAGTGTTCACTAGAACGGATCAAGATATATTAGTTTGATTATAGCACGCCAGCGCTTCACACACAGTTACACTCGTGTCGCGCTTCTTCTGTGTGGGTTTGAATTACCTAAACTTAACATCGCGCTGTAGGCGTACACGCTCTTAAACTTTCACGAACTTTCGACCCTCGTGTTTGGTCGATCTTTTACTTCTAATAGGTTATGGGTCCAGCACGCTTCCACTGCGAGATGGACTGGGCTGTGTTCACCCTTGCACCAATAAATCAAATCAAATAATAAAATAAATATTTTAAATATAAATACTTTTTTGGAGTCTCACAAACTAAGCTAGAAGCTGGTGCTATGGGATCTAGACAACTGATACACATACATAATATACATAGAAAACACCCAAACTCCGAAACAAACATTAGTAGATCACACAAATATTAGATTCGCCCCGGGAATCGAACCCGAGACTCCGGTGTCGAAAGCCGATGCACTACCGACCACGCCAATCATTGAAATATGATCAAAATCAAAGACCTTATAATACAACGGACATAGGATCTAGAACAAAACGCAAGAAAATAATGTCCCGAGTCGACCTATACATTATACATAGGCATACATAGATATAAACAAATTTCATATTAAAATTTAAACCTTGATTGCACTAATTTATCGCATTACGTAGCTTCTATCTGTCCGCCTGACTAATTCACCTTATGCAGCTTATACTTGAACTACGTGAACATAGAAACAATGGAGTAGGTTTATTTTGTTAAAGTCTTTTAAGGATTCCATGATATGTACCTACGTAGGCGTAATAATTAATGTAAGACTACAATAAATTCCATAATCTTATAAATTGTAATTACTTGTTTATGTTAGACGAAATAAGCTGAAAAACTAATTAACGACTGACAAAGATTTTTTTTTTCGATTCAGTTTCATAATAAGTAACTGTAGTGTATGAATAACAAAAAGGGAATTAATGAATTTAACTAATTATAATATTATAAATGCCAAACTTCTTGCGGATGTCAAAGTTCTTCCGCTTTCATTACTATTTTCATAACGCTATGTCGCTACGTCTACTACAAGATAGCCGTGTTTCAAGTGACTGAATTAGTTGCTAAAACTGCGCATCATTAATTTATTTTTATCTTATGGTTAATTTTTGGGATACGAAATTATTGGCTACTAGCTGATCACCGTGACTCCGCCCGCGAGATATAGTTATCTCGGCCCCGATTCCCGTGGGAATACATTACCGAGAATCCAAATAAAAAGAAAATAACAGTACATACACGAAATAAAATGACATGTGTAATTATATTTATGACAAAACAATGATACCCTGTGAAAATTAAAAACATTTTTGGGCTTATCTCCTCCATTCAATCAAGGGATTCTTGTACAAGTTTCATAAAGATCGGACCTCTTTTTGTTATGTCCATAAAATGAGCCGAACAAACAAGATTGTTATTTTTTGGATCAAAATATTCTTCTCGCCGTGCTAGGGCAATAATATTTTTCCATTGTGCACAGTGTACTGGATCCCGAGGAAAACTGAAATAGATGTTGGTTCATATAACGAAAAAAAAATCATAAAGAGCCAAGGCGTCTCCACTATAATCTTTGTTCCAAATAGTTTTATCGCTATCGGTAATCCGAATAAATCTGAATGGTCATTTTGTTAGTACATTATTCAGTGAAAATGAAATGGTCTCTTTCTTTTTACTGAGCTTGGGATGAGTTCGAAAGAGACAGATAGGTACTTCGGTATTGGACTGGATTGCAATATTTACTATTGTCTTTTAATTTATTATCGACGAAATACTGTATTTTAAGTGAAATAATAAATTGCAAATAATAAAACAAAAGCTTATTTACTGAAAATATGATACACCGTCTTCAATTTGCTTTTTTTTCGTAGTTTTTACACGTTTTTACAATACAGTACGGCATTGTGCAACGTGTTGTCGTTCAGTTGTCAAAATCAAGACTGGCGCGCGATTGTTTCTCTTTTAGCGTTTTGTTTCTCTTTTAGTTCGGACACTTTTGAGCGATGATCCGAAATCCATTGTATTTAAAATCATTGATCAAAATAAATACAAACCCATTCCAATTTTGTTGAGTTTTTTCCTTATATAGAGCTGTGGGCTCCTGGGCACTGCCATAGTGGGACTGCACGCTTCAGGCTTGAACTGCGGCAATATACTGAACTTCTTCTCGAAGTTCACCGTTTCCAGAACCCTGTTAGACATAATATTATATTTTTAACTGGTTACTATTTAGTATAGATAGTATCCTGGCAAACGGTATTTTTTATCAAACAATGAGCGTGCCTGCCTCGTTAGAACAAAACGCCTACATATATTAAAAATATCCCCTCGTGGATAGCCCCAACTATATTTGTTATTTGATACTCACTTATCGCGGCCATCTTCGTTTCCTTTCTTAAACAGGCTCTTCTTATGCGAAGGGCTAGGAAGGTCGGCTTGTGGTTTGGGCGAACTCGTATCGTAACATGGACTCGTAACATCCATGGCGTTGCTACAACTTGTTGGTACATCGATACGAGAGACGTTGTTCATTGTTGTAGTGGCTATGGATGTTATGGGTTCGTTACTACCAGTAGAACCGGTCGATGTACCTAAAGATAAAAATAGGAAATAGAATTTATGTAAATTTGTATACTTTATTTTGCTTTGTGTATACTGCATAATTATTTATTATAATAAATTACGGATACTTCGGGAGTCAACCCGTGACCACGGTTGGTGCAATCCAACCCGAAACGTCGGGAAGCAATAAAGGACCGTACCGAATATCACGATTGTCCCGTTTTGAACAACAAAGTGGATATATTTTTTGTTATTTTCCCCACTTACCGCGACTAAGTCGTTTCTGTAACGGCGCCCTTCCAAGTTGCGCAGGCGTCGGCGCCAACGGGAATGGTCGAGTTTCTTCAGCAGGCACTTCCCATTGGCTAGTCACAGGTTTAGGTAGCGGGTTGCTGTTGCTTTGTGATACAATAACAGACTGGCCGCTCGGCTGACTCTGAATATAAGGCTTGCTTGTCTCTACTTCTGAAAACAAACCGTATGTGTTACTACCGGTTAATAATTTCTTATTATCACTGCCCTATCAACATCTTTGATGCCCAAGTCATCCCCAACTTTCATAAGTGTTTTCATGCATGCTCGCAGGTTATGGGCCTATTTTCAAGACATCTGGGATTTGGTCGCATTATGGAATTAAAAAACCCTGTAAAATAATACTAATTACGGTATAAAATGTACCCACCTGGGTTGTTATGTGTTGGCACATAGGTAAGTCTCTGCAGGTGGAGGCAATGCATGGAGTCACTGCCGGGACTTTCCGCCACTTGGCTCGGTTTGATCAACAAGTTGCCCGACGCGTCCAGCGATAATGTTAACGGGCCTGGAAATAGACAATAAAAGTTATTCGGATTGATTATTTAATTATATGTCACATAAAATATGTCCGTGTGTCTGTCTATCAGTATGTGTACACGTTGAAATGAGTATTATTTTAGTGCTGGTAGAATTTCATGAATGTAGTGAAAATTTACTGATATGAATAAACGATTTTAGTGAAGCTTGCCGATCTTTAATATTTTAAATGGATACACCAGTTATGCTGAAAAACTCTATCAAAAACTACATAAACTGACTGATATCGACAATATATAAAAAAAAAAGTGTGTGTGTCAGCTCCGACGCACGACTGGAGTTTACTCCTTAAGTACGAGTATCTAACCATAACAAATTAGAAAGTTGCGCACTAAAGGTGCGCACCAAAAACGTGACACGATTTTCGTTACTTGTTAGTAGGTTTTACCCCTCGGATTTTTCTCATACCGGGCGCCTTATATATGAAAATCGATTCTTAAGGAGTAAACTCCAAAAATCTTACAGTACTGGTAGGTATGAGCCGCGCACGATGCCAGTGGGATGGAACCTTGTCGCAATAACCCCTTCGTTACGTAATAATTTGCTAAAAAGTACTGATAAAAAAAAGTGTGTGTGTCAGCTCCGACACACGACTGGAGTTTACTCCTTAACTACGAGTATCTAACCATAACAAATTAGAAAGTTGCGCACTAGAGGTGCGCACCAAAAACGTGACACGATTTTCGTTACTTGTTAGTAGGTTTTACCCCTCGGATTTTTCTCATACCGGGCGCCTTATATATGAAAATCGATTCTTATGGAGTAAACTCCAAAAAAATCTTGCTCGGAGTTGACCTTATCGATATCACAGGTCTGAACATAATTATATTTGTGACGTAACTTTGTAATTTACATAATTCTACCCTCCCAAAGTAAAAAATAAAAAAGTGTGTGTGTCAGCTCCGACGCACGACTGGAGTTTACTCCTTAAGTAAGAGTATCTAACCATAACAAATTAGAAAGTTGCGCACTAGAGGTCCGCACCAAAAACGTGACACGATTTTCGTTACTTGTTAGTAGGTTTTACCCCTCGGATTTTTCTCATACCGGGCGCCTTATATATGAAAATCGATTCTTAAGGAGTAAACTCCAATAACAAAAATATAGCAGTAAAGTAAGGCAATCGAGACAAGAAAAAAGTGTAAAAAAGCTTCGGGGGTTTAAAACATTATTATTATTATGATTTCTTATCCTAAATGCTGTCGT
This sequence comes from Nudaria mundana, assembly GCA_963556515.1. NCBI lineage: Eukaryota > Metazoa > Arthropoda > Insecta > Lepidoptera > Erebidae > Nudaria > Nudaria mundana. The sequence continues at coordinate 7,772,927 of OY748306.1, forward strand.
CTGTATTAGACATGGAAGTGTCCAAATCAAACGTATTTATGACAGAACCATCTATTCTATCATGTTGAGAACTACGGTACTAAATGTATAGCTGTCGTTGCGTGCTTCATGGTACACATGAAGCACGCAACGACAGCTCTCGTCGACCAACTTACGTCATTACTGGGTACGAGTGATAAGGACAGATATAAGAATCGCTCACTATCGCAATGTAACTCGGTAACGGTCCGTTTGTTGACAAAAATTCTCTTGTTTTGTTGGCCTTACTTTAGAGACATAGTCAAAAAACCTTCGTGTGTTGTAGTTAATCTATTTTTTAAATACTCACAAGGCGAGTTATCCCCAATATTCTTTCTGACAAACGTCAACCCTTTAAGTACAGCACTACTCAACGCGGCGGAAACAGGCGGAGCGGATGTAGGGTGATGTGTGGCCACACAGGTGGAGATCACTTGAGTACCACACGGGCCGGTCGGAGAGTGCATTATAGAAGCTATAGCGTTGTCCAGAGCGGCTTGAGTACTGAGGTTGGGAGTGTTGCCAGCGCTTAGGGAAATACCCTGAAAGTGAGGAAAAATAGTTAGTAGGTGTGAATCTAAATATTAAATAAATTCGGTTATTTATGACTGTTTCGAATTAATTTAGAGAGGAAATTAAAGAGAATAAACAAAAATTTAGTTTCAGAACTTTATCGTATTTAAAATAGCTTGTTAGTAATCTAGTAAGTCAAGACTTAGAAAAAAAATACACAAAATCATGTCTTTCTTCTCCGGAGGGGGAGACAGAAATGTTTTATACGGCTAATATTTTACTATAATAATATTTGATAGGGAGCGACCCTGTTGCTGTTACCATGGACTTTGGATATTTGTCTTTGAGAATAATTTGGGATACTTCAGTCAAATAAGTAGATACTCAAAAGTGACGTATGTGTATGAAAAAATTTAGTTTAGCTGCTCAAGCATTAAACTAAGGCTGAGATTCATAAACCGCACTAAGCCTTTACTTTGGGAAACCCTACTTAGTAAAGTACTAGTGCACGATATCGTAGACTTTACGTTTCAAAGTAAACTTTGAATGATTATACTACTAATTTTAATAGTCTTGTGCCTCGTGCAAAATTTATAATATATTGGTCTATTTAATCTGGCCGGGGTATAAGCTCATAATTGTCAATGTCATTCCTGTGATCTGTTTGTTTGAAATGAATAAACAGATTATACAGAAAGGCTCAAAATTACGTTTCTTTATTACATATTGAATATTTCAGTAACGCAGTTTTAATAATATTATAAATATGTAGTCGCGATGCAGTGACAATCATTTTTATGAGCTAATGTATTCAAAATAATTACCTTTTTTACGAAAAATCTAGCATTAGTAATTAATTTACGCGTGTTAAGTCTTTCAGTATTCGGTCGTTATAGTCCGGCAATTTCGTGCGCGACCGTCCCGCGGGGTGACAGACGGTGGCGGGGACGAGGTAGCGCGTCATTCTAGCACACGGCTACACACGAAGAGAAGTTTGCCAGGATAAATCTTGCGATAAGTTGTACTTACTTGTGACGTAATATAGGAGTAAATAAAAAGATAGAACTACTTTTATTGTTTATTTTTTTTTATTATGGTTGAGGATAAATTATTAGGAAAACTAAAATTATGATATATTGTTTTATTATAAATCAATTTTCATATCACTTTCATGTTCACTCTCTGTTTGATCTTCTTCATAACTTTCGTCGTCATTACCATCGTCGTTTTCACCCAGTTGAATTATGAATCTAAAAAGACAAAAATGTACTATAGAAGTAATAAACAACTTCACGTACAATGACATGATTCCGAGATTATAGCTTGAGCACTCTGCCAAGTTAAAGCAATAATAATCGATTATGTTAATAAACAATAACGTACCTGTCCATTTCATCGTCAAATACTCGATCTGAATTATAATATTCGTCCTCGTATTTCGCCTTACAAAAAATTGGTACACTTTATGTACAACTCCTTAACTTGTCTTGAGATAGCCTTACTCATCCTGAGATCTTAATCTCGTGTGCGTCGAACTCAAAGTAGTACGGAATACCAAGCACGTGTTGCCGCTTCGACTGCGCGGCCGAGACTGCCGTATTTGACGCGCAGATGCACGCGTTTCCCTTCCCCGCTGCACCACCCGCTACCCGCTGACATCTTTAGTACCTCGTCCCTGCCACCGTCTGTCACCCCGCAGGACGGTCGCGCACGAGCTTGCCGGACTATAGTACCATAATACAAAAATATAGTAAAAATCCAGACCTGTACGCTGTGTGATAAAATAGTTGTCGCTGACACACCGCTCACGTGAGGTGAATGGACCATTTGATTCGATACCAGAGGTTTGTTCGTATGACTGAAGCCCCATTGCCTGTGATTGTCACCTGAAATTCATAATAAAGAAGACACAATCCATGAATGAGCATTAATACTAGTAAATTGCAAGAGTCATGATCTCAGGCCATCGCTACCTGAGAGCGAAATCAACATTTTTTTGTGTCTAGCAATAATCTTACCAGGATCAGCGTGAGTAGATTTGAAAGCGCCACCTGTCGGCTGGAACCCTTTCGGTCCGCCTGGACTTGAAGCAGTTATGCCACCAAGTAGATTGTCTGAAGAACCGGCCCTGATATACACAAAATACTAATAATATTAAAAAAAACACTTCAAACATTGACACAAAAACCGACTTCAAAGTCGAGAGATATTATTAGGAAACAAACATAAACTAGTGGTTCTGTGAACAGTAGACCTCGCGTTATTTTCGCATTTTCCCCCCAATCGAAAAACCCCTTCGACAATAGTTGCGACTTGCAACAAAGAACACTTGTGCCAAATTTCATGAAAATCGGCTGAAAAATGCGGCCTGTAGACCGGAACTGACACACATACCAACAAAGCCAAATCGGCCAGTCCTCGAGTTAAAACTGAGACGGTTCGCTCGCTCGGTCAAAAATACAGTCTAATTGAGGACCTCCTCCTATTTTGGAAGTCGAGGAAGTAGTGATTTAGAAACTGGGGAAATAATACCTTACAGGCTTTGCCAAACAGAAGGCGTTATTAGCGCCGCGTAAGCATCGCGTTTTAACGTCGCGCTATTTTCATGTCACACAAAAAGATTACCCCGACGCTCCTACGCGACGTGCCATTCGCCAGAGCACTATAGATCGATAGCAGAATGTGAAAATTTTGTTCGTTATTAGAGATGTCGAGTGATTGATGAACTTTATTATGCTCTATCACGGTCACAGAGAAAAAGAGTATGGGTGCACGACATCAATAAAAAGAGGAACAATTTAGGAGAATATCGTCGTATTTATTTATAGGTATTTTCTAACTAATAATAAAAAATTTCGGACATTATGCATTAACACACATACATTCACGCAAAAATTACAACGCCAGACGTTAAAGCGTCCTAACGCCGCGACAGAGCGCTGCGTAATGCTAGCGCTGGCGCTCTGTTTGGCGGTACAATCGGTACATCACCATCGCAGTACAACACAGCTCGGCGTCATAGCGTCGCGTTAGGTTAGCGCCCTGACGCGCTATAATAACGCGTTTTGTTTAACAAAGCCTTTATACTACTCGTCACTCCACCGGGCTCCACTATAACTACTAATAATTATGTACCACAATGAACAGACACATAAATAACACATGTGCAGCAGGAGCGCCTGATAATTAGTTATATATATAAGCATAAAAAATAAGAATTGAATCGATCTTTGGTAGATGTATCCAATTTACTGCAATCCAGATCGCAATTTAATAATTAACGATCCAATAAATTTATTGAAACCTATAAATCGGGCATCCCTACATTGGTAGCAATGGGTGAACCGTTAGTCAAATCTACCAGGTGTTACGTAAGGGTTATATCAACCCGAAGCCAGCCCAATCAGCTGGTAGACCAGAACCTGTTTCGATATGTGGTGACCGCAAGAGAAGAAAAAAAAAGTTCATAAAAAAACATTATTACCGAATAAAATACACACTTGTTTAAACAACACTAGCTAAAATCAGCTGCTTCGGTAATCAACATCAAATAGGTACAAATAATAGGTACAAATAATGCGCGCCTGTGAAAAGCCTTCCGTCTCACTCCTGGTAGGAACATTTTGTCTCTGTTTCGCATCAAGCGATGCCGCACGAACACGAATCGCTCGGTCGGCTTCGGTCGCCGTTTGAAGTTTCCTAGAATTTTATTTAAAATCATTTAGCAAGGTCACAGGTCAGTTCAGTTGCATTCTTTGCTTTGTGCGGTGAGGTAGCTAAATAGTTGTTTAGTGTGTTAATTTGTGAGTTGTGTCAAGTTGTGTGTGATAATGATTGTGTTGTGTAGTAATGGCTCTGAGTAACAAAGAGTATTACGAGATGATGCTTTGTGTAGGAGCATCAGAAGGCAATTTGAGCGCTGCCCGGGAGTTGTACCGTGAACGTTGATACCTAAAAATACTGTGTACGCAGTCGAGTCGAAGCCGCATTTAGCACTGTTACACAAGAAATTAACCTTTCCTGTAAACAGGTATGATTTTTCTAAAATTGGGGACAGAGATTTTACTATCACTTGCACGAGGTGCAACTGTCGAACCACGGACGAGGATCTGGGGAAACAAAAATAATCCTTTAAGGACGCCCACACCGCCGCGATGCCACCGCCAAGGGCATTGTACATACGTACCACGCGCTCATTGTCTAGTTGTAGCTACCTCAAGCCGTAGCGTTGGGACACGTTTGTTTTGATTTGAAATACCTTTTTAATTTTTTTGATGAACTTTTTTTTTCTTCTTTGGCGGTCGCCACATATCGAAACCGGTTATGGTCGAAGGTGATGGGGCTGGCTTCGGTTTGATATAACCCTTTCGTAACACCCTGTATATATAGAACTGGGGAATGTCCCCCTTAACTCTCGAGAACTGCTTATGCTCCAATGATGGTTGACCCCTCTATGGATAGCCCTTCATATGGAGGCAAGCCAAAAAATCGAAAATTTGACCTAGCCCTAAGGGGTCTAAAGTTATACTGACCTGTGACCTTGCTAAATGATTTTAAATAAAATTCTAGGAAACTTCAAACGGCGACCGAAGCCGACCGAGCGATTCGTGTTCGTGCGGCATCGCTTGATGCGAAACAGAGACAAAATGTTCCTACCAGGAGTGAGACGGAAGGCTTTTCACAGGCGCGCATTATTTGTACCTATTATTTGTACCTATTTGATGTTGATTACCGAAGCAGCTGATTTTAGCTAGTGTTGTTTAAACAAGTGTGTATTTTATTCGGTAATAATGTTTTTTTATGAACTTTTTTTTTCTTCTTTGGCGGTCGCCACATATCGAAACCGGTTATGGTCGACCAGCTGATGGGGCTGGCTTCGGTTTGATATAACCCTTTCGTAACACCCTGTATATATAGAACTGGGGAATGTCCCCCTTAACTCTCGAGAACTGCTTATGCTCCAATGATGGTTGACCCCTCTATGGATAGCCCTTCATATGGAGGCAAGCCAAAAAATCGAAAATTTGACCTAGCCCTAAGGGGTCTAAAGTTATAGGCCAAAACCTATGGCGTGGTGCGGCGCGAAGCACCACGCAAGACACCGTACTAGTAAATAATACATGCGCAAGTTAGTATATTATTTACTCACCTAGCTTTAATAGGCTTAGGTCTTCGGGTATGGTCGTGATGTGATGGTAAATAATCACGAGCTTCGAGTCCTTCAGAATCTGAGTCCGTCACTTTCTCCGCACATTTAAGATCAATTTCTATATCGCCCATTTTCGGTTTCATATCAATCTCCAAAGGTTGAGAATGCTGTAAACACACATTGTAATAATGAGTTTCTGTAACATTTGTCCTGACTGTTGGAATTATGATTAAACAAAACTATTAAGTATACATACCATGTGCTCGTCATCGCTGATTTGCGGCGATCCCAAATGGTTGTAAGTGACAACAGGTATTGGCAAATCTGAGCTAGTGGCCATTGGTCCACCGTTTGGCACATCTGAGGGCGTCCGTGGACTCTGGTAATACAGAAGAAATAAATATGAGATAAATATATAAAAATGTAAACAAAAATTACAGAGAATCGTTGGGGAATAAAGAGGTATGTATATATCTCAATAATCGCTTAAAAGACCCGCTTGTCTCAAGTTTATATAAAATCACAGAGTTTAACTATTTTAACTAATTTAAAAAAATATTCCATTGAGTCCGAGACGCCCAGGACTTTAATTGGCTGTGCCACAGCGGCTGGCAAGTAAGATTTTGTTGCCTTTCATCAACATTTCATCGCAAGGCAACGGGTTTCAAATTTAGTTTTCAAAATTATAATATGTATAGCTGCTTATTTTATTAAATTTATTCGGCCATTTAGGACATAACCCACTTTCTAGAGTGCCCGGTGACGGCAATAGGCTTGCCCCCTATTACGTGGGACTAAAAATAATGGCAAATTGTGGGTGTGTAACGCACCTCTGCCTACCCCTTCGGGGATATAGGCGTGATATGTGTGTGCAAAAAATATTAGTTTATCACTTATTATTTAAAACACATACTTATCATTATTACATAGGCGAGGACATTCATAACTGCACCAATCGTAGTCCCAAAGACAACCTATGATGACGGAAAGGCAACTAGACTGTATAATTTAAATATGTACTATATTACCTGTGGCATAGATCCGGTGGGGTCTTTACTGCTGGAAGACTTCCTGCGGTCTTTGTTACACCATTTCCATTCCGGGTGAGCCTTAAAATGTGCTTCCTTTACCTATCATAGAAAAAAACGATATGAATCGTAAAACACGGTAGTCTTCAGGTGTATTCCCTTTTTAGTTTACAGGAACAATGCTCATACCAACGTATTATTTAAAAATAAAATTTCAAGCTTCCATTTGCTTAAAAAATACAAAACGATATTCATAAAATTCTACACGTTTCCTTGTATAGGTAATCGAGTACCTGATGTAATAAATTTATGTCACTGTAAAATTGTAAATTCCGCTAGATTAAAATCTATCTCGCGAGATTGTTAACTGTCGAGAGGTTGTAAACCGTAACATGCTGCTTACAATTTAACGAATAATTTTTCAGTAGATTATAATCTATCGAAATGAAACTGTTTAAATCTCAGACATGGTGCATACCTCAGAAGCAAGTTCATTATATTTCTGTTTCTCCTCAGGTTTGAGCGAGTACCACCACTCGCCGAGTATTTTGCTGACGGTACGATTGTCCTGGTTGGGGTGCATCTGATGGACGATCTGTCTGTGACGCTTCGAGAATATCATGAACGCGTTCATTGGACGACGGATACGGCTCCCCTTCTGGAATACAAACAATAAAGGCGGTTCGTATTAAAACAAGTTAAAAATATGACAAAAATTCGCCATATATTTTAGTTTTCGAAAGGTTTTTCATAAAATCTAAAAAATGTCACATGACATGAGGTTCAACATCATTTTGGAGGTCTTTGACCACGCTGAGTTGATTGCAGCTGGTCTTGAGTCTCTAACTATTACCGTTCTCGATTTGACCTTGAGATCGGAGGTCAAAGGTCAAGTTCATTTAAGAGGTCTTTGACCATGCTGAGTTGATTACAGCTGGTCTTGAGTCTCTAACTATTACCGTTCTCCATTTGACCTCGTTTTGACCTTGACCTTGAGATCAGAGGTCAATTTATTTTAGAGGGTTTTCGACTATGCTAAGTCGATTGGCGTTTACACTGAGTCTCTAGCTCTTACCGTTCTCGAGGTGAAAGTTGTACGGACATTACTGTTGTATAAAAGATTTTCGTTTCGAAAACTCTAATTACCTACAGGTTTTAATCTTTGCTTTTGGGTGCTAAGGGGCCCTACCAACTTCGAGTCATCCTCGCTTTCACGTGGTGCACATGCTGACATACGGACGAGGCTTTGGGAAAACACACTCCTGGAAACGGCGACCAGCTTGTCACCTATCACGTCGGGGATAACGAATTGGCGAAATGTGACCGTAATAAGCGCCTCTGTCTACCCCTTCGGCTATCTAAATAGATGTGATTTGTGTCTGTGTCTTTACTGTTAGATGTTCTAAACACACACATATTATTATAACCAGAGCTAGTTGACATTTTAGGGAAGGTGTTTGAGGCAATTAGTCCGAGACGCCCAGGACTTGTAATTGGGTGTGCCATAGCGGCTGGCACGTAAGGTTTTGTTGCCTTTAATCAACATTTCCAGTACTGTATGCCAGCTCTGGGTCTAAATAAGAAAGGCCTTTGAAGCCATACAAGACAAATTATAAAAAAAAAACGTCATATATTGACCGGCTTAAGTATCGGAATGGGACCAAATTAAAATCGGACCATTTGGAAACATAAAAAAACAGCCTCGAATTGAGAACCTCCTTTTTTAGAAGTCGGTTAAGTAATACCTTCTCGGTAGCGCTGGCGGGTGAGTTGAGCGCCGCAGTGTTGAGTGAGGCTCGCTTGTTGTCGTCCCCGGCGGGCGGAGTGTCCTCGCACTCGAACACTTCGTCGTCCTCGTCCGTGCACATGGGCGGGTCTGGGGGGTCATCATAGCAATTAGAAAAAACATAGAACCTTAGTTTAAATGAATTGGATTTAATTTAAATATCAAGAAATGAAACCGTTAAATTACAATCTATCGTGCGGAAATAAATCAACTGTCCGAAGACTGTCCCTGAGTGGTCAATCTCACAGTAACCCATGTCCATAGAGTTAGGAACGCAACGAGCTATGAGCGACTAAACTAAATGCACTTTAAAAATTGTGACTTCATTCACAATTTAGATTATCTACCAAAAAATTATGCGTTAAATTGTAAGCAGTATGCTATAGTTCACAATTTTTTGACAGTTTACAATCTAACGAGATTATAATATCATTATTATAATCTAACGGTATTTACAATATTACAGTGACGTAGGTATATTATTTATTATAGTTACCATTGGTCTCAGTCTTGATCAGGTCCTCAGTCTTGATAGTGGGTGCGGGGGTGTGCGGCGTGTGCGGGGTGTGCGGCGTGCGCGGGGTGCGGGGCGTGCGGGGCGAGGCGGGAGCGCCGGACGCCCCGCCCGCTGCGGTGGGAGGGGGGGACGCGCTCAGGAGCGGCACTAGCGACTGCCACGGGAACGTGTTGCCGGACACTGGGAATTACATCAATACTTGTTATTATGTTGTACTCTCGGACTGCTGAGATTCTATTTAGAGGTATGTAACATCGGTCCTGACTGTTTGAATTTTGTTTTGAATTACAGTTAGTCATGATATTTCAATTATCATCTCAGCCCATTTGACGCGCACTGCTGGTTAAAAGCCTCTATAGGGAGAGCCCAAAGAGGGATGATTTCAGTCAACAAATACCACGCTGGCAGGTTAGTATAGTGTCCTATTACGTGGGACTAACCAAATTACTGGCACAATGTGGGTGTGTAATGCACCTCTGCCTACCCCTTTTTTTTTTTTTTTTTGGACATTTTTACACGACGTCATCTAGCCCAAATTAAGCTAAAATAAGCGTGAGCTATGGGATCTAGACGACTGATAAACATACTTATATGTTTATTATACATAGATATTACCCAAACTCCGAAACAAACATTTGTGGATCGCACAAATAATTTGATTCGACCTGCAATCGAAACTAGGACCTCAGAGACAGGCAGTCGTATACTCATACCACTGCGCCACTGAGACAGTCAGTCCTTCAGGTATATAGGAGTAATGTATATCTGTAATATGTTTTACATACAAGGTTCTGGTAATTCGATACATTATTTGCTGGAGGGCATAATTTGTCAGCTACTCGTAAGCTTAGAATGTCCATGAGGAACGTTCTACCAACTGAGCAAGACACCACTAGCCCAACACCTTGAAACTTGCGATCAATTAGTATATATACTATTGTGAAAACCGTAAAAACTTTTTTTTTATTATAAAGATTAGCATGTCACAGTCATACAAACATTTCAGATATTGAATGAAAGTTTTATCATTAACATAATAATATTAAATAAATCTAATCAAAAGCAACGACTCTGCATGAAATTATGTTATCAGTACAGATATTTTTTTATATGTGGACTAGATAAAAAAACATACCTATGATTGTGTGCGATTGCGTAGGCGGAGGCAAAACTGGTAATAACTGGTTTGGGTGTACTATTACAGCACTGCTGTTCACATTATTGATCTGGAAGAAAAAGCTGTTTGTAACAAAAGTTTCGGTATTTTTCCTAAACTCCTATCTTCTTCCTCGGCTTTTAGGCGCCGTGGATCGATGATTTTGCAAATGGCAAGGTAATACTTAATATTTCCCACACTAAGTAGTTACTCTGAACTAATTCACAAGGAAACGTTCGTTATTGCAATTGATCGTCAGGTCCTGGGTTCTTTTTGCCCAGCGCTAGAGGTAACCTAACAAGCTGCCACCCACGCACTCGCTAAAAACCCAAGTCCCTAACATCCTTTAGTATCTATGTCAAGCGTTTGCTGAAACGTCACGTTTAAGTGCCAAATTCGGAAACACGAGTTTTGTTCGGGATATCTTCTTTTTCTCTATAATATAAAAATGTATCGCTGAAAGTGTTGCTAAGCGCAAATTTCGAGAGCAGCTGAACCGATTTCGCTAATTTTTTTTGTTGTGATCGTTACTATCAGGAGAAGGTTCTTGTGGAAGAAAATAGGTTTAGCGGAACATTAGAAAAATGTATGCGTAACGAAGTTCGCCGGGACAGCTAGTACATAATAATATAAATATACCCCCCGCGACGAGTACATGATAAAATATTTTGAAATCCTCTTTAAAATTTGGGCTACACATTTACTACAGAAAAACCTTTATTTTGATAACTTTATATCATTTTCAAAAGTGTACGAGAACAGCTCGTAGTGTCATGGCGTCGGGTATGACGTCATAAATTGCAAAACAGTCATGTCAGAACAAAATTAAACAAAATACAATGAAGTTTATGGAACAGTGACATCATGCGCTATAATTGCTGTTTCAGTCAAAATGGCGGATTGCAATCCTACTAATATTATAAACGCGAAAGTTTGTGAGTATGTATATCATGTATGTATGTATGTTTGGATGGATGTATGTTTGTTACTCTTTCACGTAAAAACAACTGAATGGATTTTAATGAAACTTTACAATAATATAAGCTTATACAACAGAATAACACATAGGCTACAATTTATAAAGATATTGTGTGAATTGTTCAAAATATGACGCGGTGCGACGGGAACGGGAAAAAATCCAAATTACCACGCGGAAGTAGTCGCGGGCGACCACTAGTATTTAATATTTTATTTTATATTATTGAAAATATTTTTAAACCCAATTTTTTTAAAAACACTGAAATACTTTATATAAATAAATAAATTAATAAATAAATAATATGTCAGTGTTTTTAATCCTTTTAGTACCTATGTATTTTCTTCTAAAATCATTAAATCTTTAATTATTTGATACTGTAACAGTATATAGTAGTAGATAGTAAATACTCGGTAATAGGTTTGAATACTTACATGGTCGCCATTATCTATAGAACGATGTTCCGGCTCGGCATCATTGTTGTTCAGTTGCTGAGTCAAGTGATTTATACGAGACTCTATCTGCAATGATACAACATTTATTTAATCATTACTAGATTTATTGATCACCAACGAACTATTTGTGAAAATCCATTGCGTAGTTTTAAAGATCTAAGCATACATAGGGACGGAGAGACAGCGGAAAGCGACTTTGTTTTATTGTCTGTACCTATGTGTACCAAACTTTATTTTTATCACTTCTATTCAAAAAGTGGCGTTTTGTTCCTAGAAAAGTACGATTTATTTTTTGTACGAAAGATTTTTTTTGTTCAGAGACTTTTTAGCGGGCGACAATGAGATTTGAATTTGGAACATGAATCTTTCATAGTAATCCAACCGAAAAAATAAAAAGGCGCGAACTTTTTTCATCGCTAGTACATTTATTTATTTTTTCATAGAAGGCGATGAAACGTAATATTGAAGCCTCGAGAGTTAAATTATTTTTTCTCAGGCGACGACGTACTTTGAATCCTTCGCTTCGTTCTGGATTCAAAATAGCGCCTTCGACAACAATATATCATTTTACTCCCTTGTCATGAAAACTACTATCTTCACGAAACTTGGCATAAAAGAGTGTTCCTTAATTTAAAACATTTTTTTTATCATGGACATCATCATCATCATCATCAATTTCACATTTATTGTATAAGTAGTATTATATACAACAAAAGTAATCTACCAGTCAACATTCACACAAATATTTTCACAGAAATCAAAACGGCGCGGCGGCGTTCCATGGAAATGACACTTTTTTTTTTTAGTTATTTTAGTTCCACGGCCCAAGGCCGCGGCCGCTCTAACGTCCGTTGCCGGGCAGAAATGACACTGGCGTAGATTTGACTGACACTCAAGTGTTACTTTGAAACCTAATTGAATAAACGTACCTATATTTCATTCATTTCATTCATATGAAGTAAAAACAATACGACTTTTTAAACCGGTTTCTTTGATTAAGGCGATATTCATCATTCACCGAGCCTTTTTCCAACTCAGTTGGGGTCGGCTTTCCAGTCTAACTGCTCGCGGCTGAACTTCGATATTTTCCGTGAAGCGACTGCCATCTGACCTTCACAACCCATGGGTGATATCGAAGTTCTGTAGTTGGACCGCAAGGATTTTTGATTTAGGGCTCCGACTACCCCTAACGACTGCCATAGATGTTCGTATGGCAACCGGGACCGACGGCTTAACGTGCTCTCCGAGGCACAGAACAGTAAGAACCAAATAAAACCCATAAATACTTACGCTGACTTGTACAGGTTCCGAAGGCTCATTCTTTATAAATATATACTTTTTCTCAGCACTATTTTGATTCAACATCGTCACAAAGTACCGTTTCCCCTGATCTTTGATCTCGGGTAATTCTACAGGAATCAACCTCGCAGCCGCCGGTTTTAATATTCTTTTATTATCATCTATAACACGAGTCTCGGATAGTTCTGGTGGTCTGTCCATCACTTTCCTTAATATATTACTCTCTCTATGAGTAACTGTATGATCTTCGTAGTCCGAGACTCGATTATTCAAAAAATTCTCATGATTTTGTACTGGAGGTGACACGTCATCACGACGGTATTCATGTATGCCGTTACGTTGGTGTATATTGTGACGATATAAATGTTCCACTTCGACACCATTTGTCGATGGTATACTTCTGGGTATAATCAGGTTATGGGCCAAATCGTTAGTACTGCGTATGTTGGCAATACTTGTTTGCATCGGTGTGAAATTGTTGAGGTTGACTGATATAGCTGAGGATGTAAGACTGGATAGCGTTGTAGTGGGAGTTATGCTTGTGTGTATAGAGTTGAGATTAAGTCCAGAAGTTTGTACTCCGATTATGTTTGGTTGAGACACATTGTTTGTTTGAACTATTGATTGATTGTTTCTGTTTGTTTCGACCTGTAAGAAAAATATGAACATACGAGTATAATTCCATTTCTCACAAGTAAACATTGCTTAAAATTACAAATAACAATAATAAAAATTTTTGGGCTTTCAATGCTATTAGGATGCTAAATGTTTACGCTCAAATATTTCACAATATAAACTCTTCTTCATCATCGCATCATCACAATATCACAATATAATCGCATCATCACAATATAAACTCTTCTTGACATGATCAGGAAACGTAGTTTTCTCAATGTCACTTGCCATGGTAACACATTAACGAGATAAAGACACACTCCAAGATTTCAAAATCGGTTTATTCATCATATTAAATACAAATATTAGTATGGATCTACATAAAAGTATCAAAAACAATACCTGATAATGATAGTTGGGTCCCGGCGAGACCCTGATGACGCTGGTGGCGACACTACTGACGGGCGGACTCACTCTACTGGGCCGGACCAACTCGGGCCTAGGGACGAACACGTGTTAAATGTTAGTTAAACAAATTCTCACCAAGCTCAGTCTTAGCATAACATCGTAGTAGGGGAGACGTAGAACATCGACCTTCACCCATCTGGTAACCAGATGAGACAAATTTTTTTATCAAATATTATTCATTAACAAACATGTTGATAACTTGCCTATCGAAAAGCTTTTATCACCTTCACTTCGTTTTATAACAGAATTTCATCTAAACTGATAGTTTTTAACCCACAGAATATGCTTAGGTAAGCTGCCTATTTATATCTGTTCGCGGCTACCTGACAAGTGGCAAGTCAATATAGGTAACTACACCAATCTGATAACCAATCCGAATTGATATTATAAGAAAAATAATTTTGATTACAAAACTAATCGCATGGGTTTGCCTCCAAAAACAGTAAAAAAAAAAGTTATGAATACTTCTCGATAGGCAAGTTATTATAGGCATGTTTGTTAATTAATAATATTTGATAAAAAATATGTTTCATCTAGTCACAAGATGGGTGAAGGTCGATGTTATACGGCTCTTAGGATATCATATCAGTAATGACGTTAACATTAGTGAGACAATAGTATACGAAGGATGTGTATAAATAAAATGAAGAAAGGTTGGTATGTAGCAGGACTGTGTTGGAATTTAGGTAAGAACAAAACTACTGGCAAATTATGGGTGTGTTATGCACCTCTGCTTACCACCTCTAATATCCCATAAACGTGATTATGTGTTAAATTGAAGGAACTACTACATACATACATTTCATCACGCCTATATGCCCAATGGGGTAGGCAGAGATGTATCCAATTTTGTTGGTTCCACGTAATACGGAGCAAGCATATAGCCGTTGCAGGTACTATAGAAAATTAAGCTAAAAAATAAACCAAAACTGCTACAGCATGGACAGATGTTACATACCTTGGTAGGTAGCACAGAACAGTGGAAGAGGTTACAAGGGCCCTAGTGGCCAGGCAGGCGCGCCGCTCATTTTGTGAACGCTCATTATGTCAACCACTAGTACGGTGTCTTGCGCCGCACCACGCCATAGGTTTTGGCCTATAACTTTTGACCCCTTAGGGCTAGGTCAAATTTTCGATTTTTTGGCTTGCCTACAGATCGAGGGCTATCCATAGAGGGGTCAACCATCATTGGCGCATAAGCAGTTCTGGAAAGCTAAGGGGGGACAAATATTGCATTCCCCATTTCTATATATAGATGTTTCGAAAACCTCTTCTACTGTTCTATGTCTACCACTCTGTACTACTGCTACATACAACTAGAATCTATGTAGTCAGATATGCTGATTATGATTAATATTTAATTTTCATATGAGAATGTTCTTCGTTTGAGGGGCTCGTGGTCTAGTGGTAACCGACAATGTTAACACATTGCAAAGGTTAAGAAACATCGACTCAGGTTAGGATGGTGGTCCGGTCTTAGTATGGGTGACCATTTCTTAAGACACTGAGATCCCTCCGTGCCTCGGAGAGCACGTTAAGCCGTCGGTCCCGGTTATCATACAAACATCTATGGCGGTCGTTAGGGGTAGTTGGAGCCCTTATCAAAAAATCCGACCGTTCTAACTACAGAACTTCGATATCGCCCATGGGTTGTGGAGGTCAGATGGCAGTCGCTTCACGGAAAATATCGAAGTTCAGTCGAATCGAAGTTAGACTGGAAAGCCGACCCTAACTGAGTTGGGAAAAGGCTCGGTGAATGATGAATGTTCTTCATTTGAGCTTTAAACCCGGCTCAAATCAGATCTCTTTTTCTCAGAATAAAGTTAATAATAATATTATTAACTGCAAAGAAAATGATAAATACCATAGCTACTTATATGATTACCTGATAAGATGATGATGAGCGAACAAAGCGGGGTGATGTTGTGGTTGCGGTGAGGAGATCGGCTGAAACAGATTGTTGCCCAGCCCGGGGGACGCGCCGCCGCCACCTACAGGCGACGCGCCAGGACTTCCTGAGCGGGAACTGCCCAGGGATACTGTGGGAGTACGGTCAAGTTAAATGTAGCAGGGGGTGTTAGTTATATTATGTGACAGCTTTCTTTGAGATATTTGAGTAAACCATCCGGGGACTCCGTTTTTACCGAGCGCTTGGTTGAGAGCTTTTTAGGTTACCTATGGTGTTTTCTTAAAGTTTCTCTTTACTTGCACTCTGAAAATAAGTGTTTGTGTTGTTTTGGTGGTGGACTAATACAGAAGGTTAGTTTGGTTTGCTAATTTCTATGGAAATGAGCGTGGATATGCCCCCTGATGGGGGTGGTGGATTGCCTCCCGACATATCCGTCGGGATCGGGAAAGGCATAAAGAGACATGGAGACCCTTGTCCATCCATCGATGCGGAAGGGAAAAAGGTCCACTCCCCAGCTGAATCTATTCAATCAGTGTATGCAAAACCCGGGTTTGACGCTGAAAGCAATAATTACTACACGAGGACTGACAAGGGTCCTTTTTCTGTGTATGTTTCGCAGGTGGAAACTGAACAGTCTATTGCTCCTCCCATTAAAACCCTTAAATTTGCTCAATTTCTACATAAAAATAACATTCTAGATATTACAGAAGGCGGAATTACTAAAATAGGTCGTAATAAAATAAATATATTATTTAAGTCTGCTGCGGCGGCGAATAACTTTGAAAACTCAGATGTCCTTAAAACTAATAACTATACAGCCAAAATCCCCAACTTTCTTGTGTTCCGTATGGGTGTGGTACGCGATATCCCCACTGATTGGTCCCTGGAGGAACTTGTTGAAAACATTTCTACTCCGCATAACTGTGGAGAAGTGGTGCGAGCTAGGCGTCTTAATGTGAAGTCAAGAACTGACAATATTACCACGTGGGTCCCATCAAGGAGTGTCGTCCTGACATTCCTTGGTCAAAATCTCCCAGATAGAGCCTTTTGTTTTAATGCCTCTTTGCCGGTCTCCCTTTATAAATTGCCAACGATACAATGTAGGAAATGCTGTTTTTTTGGACATGTAGCATCTCAATGCAGGTCAAAGATAAATTGCTTCAAATGTGCCCAACCCCATGAAGCGGTTACTTGCTCTTCACCAAATATTTGTTGTTTGTTCTGCCAAGGTACCCATATGGCAACTGATCCTAAATGCCCTGAGCATTCAAGACAAAAAGCTATTAAAACCTTAATGGCTGAAGAGAATATTGCATATTCAGCAGCCTCAGCACGCATTCCTCAAGTTAAAAATTCATATGCATCCGTGACTGTCAGATCTCAGCAAGATCAAATACCTCACTCCCAAGTGTATTTGACACAAACAACTTCAGCCATCCCTTTCCTGCCTCTCCCCCCTTCCCCTTCTAAATCTCCTCTCTCTCCCTCATCTTACAGAAAAACCATTTATTCACCCGTCCGACCCAAACCTAGTTTGGGTAAATCCTTTGATTCCTATAGCCATAACCTCTTAACCCAGTCCCCTCCCTCATCACAACCCAATGGTTGTTGCATCAACCCATCAGAAAGCACCCCTCTACTAACCCCTAACGACAACCTTGTAGAACTCCTCCTATGCTCCCTTATTAACATCCTAACTAAAATGTCAGATGCCCTACCGCACGATGTTTCCGTTCTTGTAGAACAGTTACTTTCAGTTCTCACCAAAAATAATACCAACTATGGCTCTCCAAATTCTCCAATGGAACAGTAGAAGTATACGTCGTCATAAGAGTGATATCATTAACCTAATCAATCAGTACAATCCCATTGTCTTTGCCATTTCGGAAACATTGCTGAGGCCGGGATCCGTTTTTAGGATCTCTGGCTTCTCGTGCTTGCGGGATGACAGAAGCGATGGCTGGGCGGGTTGCGCCTTGCTGGTGAATAGACACACTCCATTTTCACAAATCCAGTTACCTTTCCATGACCCAGGTCTGCATATCGTTGCTGTCAGGGCCCTGGAGGTATCATATGTTTCCATCTATATTCCTCATCCAAACCAAACTATTGTATCCCAACTTCACTCAATCCTACCCACAATACCATCTCCCATGATTATTCTAGGCGATTTTAACTTACACCACACCCTATTCGGTAGTCACTATACCGACTTTATCTCTTCTTATTTTGTAGACATTTTAGATGACCAGGACTTGTGCGTCCTAAACGACGGCTCTCCCACTCGCCGAGTCGCTCCTACCCAAAACATTAGTGTCCCTGATCTTACGCTCGCGTCTTCTGAACTAGCCTCCCTTCTCTCATGGACTCCTCTCCCAAACTCACTCGGCAGTGACCATTTCCCAATTCTTACGTCTTACTTCCGTTCTTCGACACTACTTCCCTCTCCCCCTCCCTTTGATCCCCTCCTCAAATATCGTCTGATAGAGGCAAATTGGGAGCAGTACACTAACCAATTAGATCTGGAATTGTCTAATTTTCCGCAAGTGAACTCCTCTAACCTTGGTTCTTCATATGATAATTTTACCTCAGCTATTAAGGCGGCTGCGGATTCCTCCTTTCCCCTAAAAAATCGTTCACATCTAGTAACTCCATCTCCTCCTTGGTGGGATTCTGAATGCTCTGAAACTGTCAGGAAACGCAAAGAAGCAGAAAATGTATTTGCAGCTTCCTTTTCTATGACTGACTACCTTGATTATAAAAAAACAGCTGCTCAAACCTCCAGACTCCTATCCAAAAAGAAAACCATGGGTTGGCAGAAATTCTGTGAATCTCTGTCCCCCCGCACTCCACTCTCGCTTGTTTGGAAAAGATTTAAAGCTTTTAGACGAGGTATGGAAAATACAAATATTACCAGCAATCTCCCTCAATCCTTTCTTCATGAATTTCTATCCTGTTTAGCACCTCCTTTTGTACCCGAATACTCCTGTTTGCCTAATCCCAATCAACCCTCAGGTCCCGATCCGTCACAAGATGCTATGAACAATCTGTTCTCCTTCGGCGAACTATCTTGTGCACTGGCCAATCTTCATGACTCCTCACCGGGCATAGACGGCATACCCTATTCCTTTATCTGTAAATCGTCAAACCAGACTAAAAGTATTTTACTCAATATCCTCAATTCCATCTTATATTCTGGAATCATCCCAGATTCCTGGAAAACCCAAATAATTATACCTATCCTTAAAGCTGGTAAAGATCCCAAAGTCGCATCTTCGTACCGTCCCATCGCGCTTTCCTCGGTCCTGTCTAAAATTATGGAAATCCTTATAAAAAACAGATTGGAATGGATACTGGAAAATAGGCAAGTGTTAGCTGATAGCCAGTTTGGCTTCAGGAAAGGCAGGGGTACGCTGGATAGCTTAAGTATCCTGACATCAGAGATTCGCACAGCTTTCTCCCGGAGTGAGCATGTTGTAGCGGTCTTCCTAGATATATCAGCGGCTTATGACAATGTCCATCTTCCGCTCCTCAGGCAAAAAATGCTACAGCTGAGTGTTCCCGTGAGGTTGGTTCAAGTCATTTGCAACTTATTTATGTGCCGCTCCATTGCTGTCCGATACCAGGGTATCCATCTCCCACCTCAAACGGTGTGGAAGGGTCTCCCTCAAGGATCAGTCCTAAGCCCAATCCTGTACAACATCTACACATCTGACCTGGATACTACGGTCAACTCATTCTGCAAAGTCTTACAGTATGCAGACGATGTTGCTCTTTATTCTTCCTCTCCTTCATTCACTTCTGCTTACTCTAACCTAAACTCTGCCCTGAGTTACCTGAACGATTGGATGGATAACCACTCCTTGTCCCTTTCTGTCCCGAAATGTAACGCTATTGTCTTTACCCGCAAACGCAACCTGCCCGACATGAACATACTTGTTGCTAACAAACCAATTCCTATCAAGGATCAAGTTAGATTCCTTGGTCTCGTTTTGGACTCTAAGTTGACGGGTATTCCCCACTTAGACCAAGTTGTAAATAAAAGTGAAAAGGGTGTAAACGTACTGCGAGCGCTGTCCGGTGTTCGTTGGGGTTCTCACCCCTTCTGTTTAAAACTCCTTTACAACGCTATAGTTCGTAGTCACTTTGATTACGGTACATTCTTACTTGAGCCATGTAACAAACTAGCTATGCATAGGCTGGAGAAGATCCCGTCAAACTGCCTCCGAATTATAACTGGCGCGATGAAATGCTCCCCCTTAAATGCACTTCAAGTGGAATGCTTAGAGCCGCCCCTTCATCTCCGAAGACAATATCTCGCTGACAGATACCTTTATAGTGCAGTTCAACTTAGCTCTCACCCCCTGCTGCCTATTCTACGGGAACTATCTCCCCTATTAACTTCGGCAAAATATTGGGAGCATAAGTCTCCCCCTCTTCTCTTAAATTCCCTTGCTAAACTGGACTCCCTCGATAACTCTCCCTTTCAATCTTCCACTAATGTACTCTTTAATAGCGACTACCAATCCCTAATTTTCAAGCCAAGAATCATACTGGACCTGGGTATAAGCAAGAAGTGCTCCAATGCGAACCAAATCTTCCTTAATATTGTAAATGAGTATTGGACGGAATGGGTCACGCTTTATACAGATGCTTCGAAATTGGCTCCAGATGCTCCTGTGGGCTCTGCAGTTTGGATTCCGAAATTTAGAGTTATTCTTGGTGTTAAAAGCCCAGCATTTAATTCGAACTTCACCGGTGAAGCAATTGCTCTGTTGGAAGCCGTTAAATATGTTGAGTCCCATAAACTAAACCGCTCTTTAATTTTTTCAGACTCTCTAAGTTGCTTGCTGGATCTCCTCAAGAATCCGTTTAAGTCCAGATACAATTTTCCAATCACTCTTGAGATTAAGCAAGTACTACACAGGTGTCATTTATCCGGCATCGAAGTGGCTTTGGCCTGGATCCCAGCCCACTCCGGTATAGCTGGTAACGAAACAGCAGATTCTTGTGCAAAAATGGCCGCACAATCTGGTACCTCCTCTTATAACTTCTTGTTCTCCAGGGACCTTCGTTCCTTGGCTAGCTCTTCACTGAGCGAATCATGGAATGATCTATGGCAATCAACTAAGATAATCAAAGGCAAATTTTATGGTTCTCTACAACCCACACCAAACCTTGGTTTTTTAAACAAAAGAAAGTTAATAAATTGGCTACTTCTGTGATAATTCGCCTCCGTCTAGGTTTCGTCTGCACACCAGTATTTTTGGCAAAGATCCGTGTTCGTGACCACTCCCTATGTGAATGCGGTCTGGATGAGGGAACCTTAGAGCATATTTTCTTTTCTTGTCCATTACTAGTTACACAATTGTATGACCTTCTCCCAAAAAAGATCCCACGTCCCATTAATCTTAATTATCTACTAACTTTAGTTTTCACCCCTCATGTTAAAATCTTATACAAATTTATTTCTCAGAACAATATAAAATTGTAGGTTGGTAGGTATCTAGCCATCCATTTTCCCTTACCCTATCATCCCGTAACTTGTATCACTCTTGTGTTGTGATTGTTTTATATGTTCTATGTTTACTAACTCCTAACCATTTTCAGTAAGCAAGTTCAACGAGCTACTTAGTTTACCAATTTAATCAAAGCTGCATTTACTCTCCACCTTGTCGTTGGCATAATCTCCGGAGAATCAAACTAGACACTCACATGCAATACCGAGCAGTGGTTTCATAACGTGTCCCACAACTGGAACTATCAAACATTACCTTGACATTGGCAAAATCATCGGTGAACGATGGAGCCACACATTTAAAAAAAGAAGAAGAAGAGTAAACCATCCGTTCCCAAATCCAATCCGTCGGTTCCGTACCCAAAGGGTAAAACGGTAACCCTATTACTGAGACTTTGCTGTCCGTCCGTCTGTCTGTCTTGGGCTGTATCTCATGAACCGTGAAAGGTTAGAACGTTGAAATTTTCACAAATAATGTATTTCTGTTGCCTCTATAACAACAAATACTAAAAAAAAAACAAATATAATAAATATTTAAGGGGGCTCCCATATAACAATCATGATTTTTTTTGCCGTTTTGGTACGGACGGAACCCTTCGTGCGCTAGCCCGACTAGCACTTGGGCGGTTTTTAAATCACTTAATTGTTTCTAACTTTGGCGAACAGCCCTTGAATTTTGAATGACATCTCAATTATAATTTTCGGAAAATTAGAAAAAGATTTTTTGATTGACCTAAAAAGCACTACTTAACTAGACTAAACGTCATTCCAATTCACTTAAAATAAAACTCACCCAACATATTGGCAGCCTCGGTCTCGTCCGGGTCAAACTGACCCCTGACGCGATAATGCGGCGGAGTGGTGTCAGACTCGCGGGAAGTCTCGTCGCCTTCCACTCCCGTGCCACTAGACGATAACGATTTACTGCTACTTCTGTAACAATGGTTTTCTATATTTTAAACAGTACTTGATCATCATCAGCATATCGCTGTCCTCTGCTGAACATAGGACAACTCCAATAATTTTTCAGTGTCACGGGTCCATTGCATCCCGCATCCAACGAGACCCAGCTCTTTTAATAAGGCAATGTGGCAGAGGGATGACTACATCACGAAGGTCGATGGGACAGAAGGATTATCGAATGGACACCACGTACTGGCAAGCCCAGTGTGGGACATCCACCTACCAAATGGACTGAGGACCTAGTGTTTAATTGCCAGCGTCATTTTTTTTTAATATTTAGGTTATTTTTTACTTGTGTTATGGGATATAGATAACTGATAAATATAATTGTATAATACTAAATATACATTTTATAGATAAATTACAACCAGGACAAAACATCGTGATCCATCACACAAAGTTTGGTCATGGTGTCGTGTTGTCCACGAGGGAGTGACGTCGCAATCGAACTGGCGCTGCACCGGATGTTTTATGTTAAAGAAATAATTATAAATATTTTTTGACATTCTCCCACACTGTCATCTAGCCCAAATTAAGCTAATATAAGCTTGTGTTATGGGATCTAGACGACTGATAAACATACTTATACATTTCTAAATACATACATATTATACATAGAAGACACCCAAACCCCGAAACATTTATTTGTGGATCACACAAATATTTGTTATACGAATGACATGAGGCCCTGCACCACGCGGGTGTCGCACTGTGTGGTTTTATTCTTATACATAATAACATACGCTGCGGTGCGGCGTCGCTCGATGCGGTTCCGTGTGTACAAAAATGGAAACCACGCCGCGCGACTTTTTTCATTCGTATGTACATAAACATTTTATTTTTTCATATTAGATTTGCCAAGTCGCCGGATTGGTTGCGTCATCGTGTACACAGAGCGTATTGTAGTGTGGCGTGTAGGCAAGCAGACTTAACGAAGCAAAACCTCTGACGTCACATCATACGAGAAGGCAGTTCTAGTCCTTTCTACAATCTTCTGCCAGTTTCTACCTGCGCATACGCCCTAAACCACACCTCCTTATAATTGAACTAGCCAATTAGGTATAAGCGATAAATTATATGTACTACAAATGTATAGGTATATTATACTCGCCCTTTGTTTAGATTGACGCCCATTTAAACCTGTTTGTGTCAAGCCGGGGATATACTTGTATGATATAGATACGAATACATTTCGATAATAAAATGAATCACATACTGTTACTACAATCGTTTCAATACCTCCCAACACCACTTCAGTAGTGTTACTAAACTCTGGTCCAATCAGATTGTCAAATTAGGTGTATTACACACCCATATTTTTTTAGTGCCACGTAATAAAAAAGCAAGCAAGCCTATTGCCGTCATCAGGCACACTGTCCAAAATGGCCGAATGAATTTAATAAAAAAAGCAGCTGTAATTTTGAAAAAAAATTGAAACCTGTTGCCTTGCGAAAAAAAAAGTTGATTAAAGGCAACAAAATCTTACGTGCCAGCCGCTTTGGCACAGCCAATTAAAGTCCTGGTCGTCTCGGACTATTTAACTTTAAGTTCAACTACACTCAAAACAAGTTATTAATTAACAAAATAATCTATTTCCTATTGACTATTTAAGATACTTTACGATAATACAGTCAGGAAAACAGTATTTTACAGGCGCCGATAATGATAACGGGATAAGTATAAGGATAATGATAATACAAGTTCATAATTGGACATTTACTGACCGATTAACTAAGATTATAATATAACGGTTTAATGTATTAATATGTACGATACTAGCGCTACTAAGTTTATGGTTTAGCTATCAAAACATTGACTAAATAGGCTTTATCTCGTGTTGATAGCAAGATGCAAAATAAAACAACTAAAATACATTAAAGTATTAATATGCCTCTGGAATTATGTGTGTGAATGAATGAGTTATTTCTTTTAAACTAATAATTTACAAAACCTGTGAGGAATCGTAGGCACACTGATAAATAAAGCGGTGATTGCTGTTTTTGGTACAAATGGGTCAATTCAAACGAATAATTACCAAGATCCACGTCAAATAACTTATACTATTTCACAATGGTATGTAAGATACATAAAACACCCATTAACCTATAAAAAAAACTAACTATTACCAGGCCTTTGTCACTCGCCTAACAATCGTCAGCGACAACTTGAAGTTGTAATCAGTAAGGGTTGTCTCTGGTTTGTGATACGGCATTGACTATTGAGGCATTAACGTCATAATTATTAGTCAAATTATGCTGGTACTTTCCTGTCAACCCTAACGTTCGAATTATGTTCTCTGTAAACAAAAGTATGTGCTTTAATTAACGTCGGAGTGCAAGTTCTGTATGTAAGTACTAGTATTTCCACTACTGTCTGACCTGTAATTAGTCAATACTGTTAGGTACATAAAACCTTTATGCTAGATTTTCATAAATTGACATGTAGTATAGATAACATGGATAAATAGTGTTCATTAACCACAAAGATCGTCGTAATAAAGATAAGTTTACATATATTTATAACTTGTTGTTACGATCTTACCAAATATGGCTTGGTAAAAGGGGGAGTGCGTCGTTTGGTGAAAGTGAGCGTTGACATGTCGAAAAGGTGGCCACCCTAAACCTACAACTGAGTCGCAAGTCTCATTCCCCACTTTATCACACGCGTGCTTAGTATTAGATCTCGCGAGTTCTTGAATTTAGCCAACATGACACCACCCCTACTAATACGGAGTCAAAATAAAATGAAGACAGTTAATTACAAACCTCTGTTGTGGCGTATGCGCAGATCCTTGAGCTAACGGTGTATTAGAAGACCGTGTAACACCTCTGAGGGACAAATGTCTCGAACAGAACCCTCTCCGCTGACTCTCTTTGGTGCACCCATCTTTAGAGCAGAGGCGACGCCACTGCTTACCGTTGAACTTCTTACGAATGCCAGTAGGGGTAGATACCACGTCGCCTTTCTTGTACTTGTGCGGTGTTGCCGCTTGAGATCTACTCAGACAGACAGACATTGTAGTGTGTCCCACGACCATGCCACATGGGAAGAAGGTACCTTAAATATTGTGGATAGACAATTTTACTGAGAGATTTTATTTTATTTTTAATAACAATTTTGGCTCTGATCGACGCTGTGAATAGCACATTGATAATATGATCGCAATTTTCGAGGTGGTGGGCTAATATATACTTTATTTCTTAGAAAATTATTAACTTTAAGACAGAATCAAATTGTTAACCCCCGTAGATATTGCATGTTTCGGTGCCAGAAGCGGTAGACCGAGGAATTTATTACCTACTTACTTCGCCTCTCTTTGGTCCCATAAAATAGGAGCCGAGCTTAATTTTGACGTTTTCGGGGACTTTGGGGACCTTTGTCAGCATTTGCACCGCGTGCAAGGGAGGATGACTTGAAGCCCTGATATATGGATAGGACTCTAATAGGACAGGTAATACATTTATGGTGTGTGTGTACATTTATGGGTTTTTTTTTTTTTTTTTTTTTTATTTATTTATGTACACACAAGAAGGAAGAGCGAGATAAGAACAGTAGGATAGAGTTATAGTACAAAGGCACCACTTATTTCTAAGAAATCTCTTCCAGTGGGCCAGGGAAGGAGATGCTTAGTTGAAGAAAAGTATTAAGTGTGCGTAGGTTGATGAGCTTACTATGAAATACAATACATACTTACCTAAATATACATAACGCTTAGTTGAACACTTACCTAGGCGTAGGTGGTTGAGATCTGGGTGTGAGACTTCTCTCGAGCAGACTGGACGTACTGCCTCGACTTTGCAAACTGCTACGTTTGCTGTTGCCGCATGTGTCTGTCGACAATATTACACGTTGTAGTTGCTATCATTGTAAGTCTCTGTATAATTCATGTCTTATTAATATAAGTGCTAACGCACAGTCCCCTCTCACTATAGCGCTCGGAAGGATTTGTCAATAACCAATGATAACACTAGAAATTAAAAAAATGTGATCATTGGGTCTTCTGCGATATCATTGGTTAACAACAAACTCTTCCGATGCCACGCTCATAGGGCTGGACCCTATTACCACGCTGAAGAAGGCATTCAATGTCTCCTTCACGATTATCAGCTATCCCTACACTATCAATCAGGCAAATCATAACATAGTCATCTGCATCTTTAAAACTACGCAACGGATTTTAATGCGATTTTCACCAATGAATTGAGTGATTTTCGAGGAAGGTTTGTGTATATAATTTGTCACGCGGGAAAAGCCGCAGGCGTCCGCTACTATCTAATATTTTCGAATGAATTAGTATTTACTACTGAAAATTACTACTGAAAATTAGGATGTGTATAAATAATGTACCTCTTCTTACCTCCTGGGGATATGACAGTACCTAGTGATTTTATACACTAATGGATTTTATAGAGGATGGATGGATGGAGGTAACGGGAAGCCTTGAGCCGCTAGCTCAGCGCCGAACAATAGCTTCCTTGGCCGCATTCTACCGTATTTACCACGGCGAGTGTTCTGAAGAGCTCTTCAATCTGATCCCACCCTCTTCCTTCCGATCCCGAACGACTCGTGCCGGGCAGAGATGCCACCCCCACACAGTGGATAGCATGTTCGCGAGAACCGAACGTTTTAAACGTTCGTTTCTCTGCCGAACGATAGTGGCCTGGAACGCCCTGCCTGTGCACGTGTTTCCTCCCACATATAATCCTGGGTTCTTTAAGCGGAGCGTGAAGAGGCACATCAGTAGGTCGTCAAGTTGAGGGCCACTCTCAATAGTAATGTGTGCTGTGAGAGTGGCCCACAATCGCTAGACGTCGTCACGACTTACCACCAGGCGGGCGGCGTCAATTTGGCGAACCAAATATAAAAAAAAAAAAAAAAAAAAAAAAAAAAAAATATTGTTAAAATCAAAATAAACAATGAATTAAAATAGGATGTCTCGTTTTTATATTTTTGTATTTCAAAGCAATGAGTTTGCTTAAACTATTCTTAAAATATTAAGAAAGAAATTATAAATAGACCACAAAAACTGATGTCATCGGCGGGATTCGAACCCACGGCCTTTCCCTAACAGGGGGACTGCTCTGCCAACTGAGCTACGATGACCACCGACAACATCGAATTTTTGCTTCATATCATATTCATAATTTCTACATCGCGCTATTAAGGTTAGCGTTGGATCCACCTACCGCTGTTCTACCGAACTGACGGTTTTGTGGTCTATTTATAGTCTCGTTTTTATATTTGTAATGATGAAGAAAATATGTAAGTAAAAAATATTATGTTCCCAACAAAAGTCTTCGATGCGTCTGTGTGTATAGATATAATATAATGTACCTACTCTAAAACTTCTGACAGAATTTTATTGCAGTTTTGACACACCCTATAATCTCTATTGTTAGACGGAAATATAGAATCGACTACATATAACGCGTGTACATCCCTAAGATTATTATTATTATTTCCAACGGGGTCGCCGGCAGCCGGACGGACGACCCACCCGCGACTTTTGCGGACCTTTTCATCCATTTCCCCAGTTCTCCCCTTGGGGAGAGTGTGGTTGATCCAGCTCTCACGGCCCCCCGTCAAACCTTCCCCTGTCCTTGATAAATCTTATCATCTGTTCCACCTTCAGATTGCTAATGTCTTCCTCGTTCAGTCTGTCTACATCCCTAAGATAGTTTTTGTCACAACTCTATGGATTATACTCTAGGATCGATAGTAGATTTGACACTGTCAAATCATGTCGCAATTGTTGTTTGAACTTGTTTGGTTAGCTAAATATTAAATACTGTGTAACACGTGGTAAGAATTTTTTTTCGTGTGTGGGTAGTTGAGGTGTGAACACAAATAATAAAAGCTCTCTGATATTTTTTTGTGATTAAAGTAAAATACTTACAATTTAATGCTTAATAAAGACTAACATTAAGCTTTGTCCCCTACCGCACTATTTCACATAATAAATTTCTACAAAATCCACTTTGCTCACATTCATTGAAATGGATCTTTACACTAAGTTGTACAACTCAATGGAAGAGTTATCAAACACTTTCTCTAATAAGATGGCTCAGTATGAAGAGGACTTAAAGAACGCCAGTGGTGAGTCTGCGGTACACAAATCAATTGCAGCTGTTTCTCATGACTTCATTGAGTTTAAGGGCCTCATGTGGAAAACTTTGGGTGTCCTGAGATCTCAGATGGAGCTGTTAGCTGTGGGTTTGGACCGGCACGAGATGGCATCCCGGGCAAAGATTCTTCTGCTGCATAGACTTGCTGAGGACGGCACAGCGGACACCAAAAGTAAGCTTATTGAAATATTATCCACTAAAATGAAACTCTCTGGTGTGTCTCCAAAGGATATAGTGCATTGCCATCGCCTGGGTTCTAACTCGGATAAGCCTCGACCCCTGTTGGTTCGATTTGAGAGTCATGGGATGCGTGGTGATGTCTGGCGCAGCAAGTCGAGTCTAAAAGGCACTGGATTAACGTGGTCTGAATTCCTCACTAAATCCAGACATGAAGTTTTCGTCAACGCCAGAAAGCACTTAGGAGTTGGGCGATCCTGGACGCAGGATGGGAAAATTATTATTCTGGCGCATAACAACTCTCGACATAAAATTGAAACGGCGGCCGAACTTCGACATGTACTAAGCTTATGTGAACTTCCTATGACTCAGCCTACTGCTACATCGACAGTATTACCTAGTTCACCGATATCTGAACCAGCCGGCTCTGATAAGAGAATCCGCAAAGCCCAAAAGTGATGGTACTGTAGGTCTTTATCAACTTCATGACGGTTAGTCTATATTTTATTCACTATGTCTATATTTTGTTATAAACTGTACCCACAAACATAATTTAAATAATATCGTATGACTTCTGGCAACTCAATTATAATTTAATAACAATGCATTCATTCAATTCAACTCTTTTCTTTCTAATCACACACATAAGCACTTTGTATGTCATCTGTATGTGTCATTTATTGTTGTTGTTTTAAAATTCATCCATTTAGATGGGCGAAGGTCGGTTGACCATACTGTCAATTTTGTCATTCATTAGTTAGGTACCGACAGTTGTGACGTTTGAGTAGAGAATACCTACTCAAGGGTTGTGACACGGAGACTGACACGGACATCTGACGTGTGGTTCGTTCGGAAACCAGTTGCACAAAATTACGGGGTACAGTTTCTTGGAGTTGTTTTATCTGCTTTTTTTTTTTCTTTTTTAGAATGTGTAATTTATTTTGTATTTTTTTTTCAACTTTGTTTTTATCCTTTTTCGGCAAGTGCGTAGAGGATGAAGCGTCTGTGGTTATTATATTAATACTTAGAGAATAGTCACGCATAGTACTTGCTCAGTTATATTCGTAAAGTTTTAGCATTTAGTTTATAAGCCTATTATTGTTATTTTTATATTTGATTGATCTTAATGTTGGAAGACTCGAGCGATGAATATGTTTCTTGTTCTTCTTCATGTGTGTCCAATGACAGTTTTGCTGGTGTTGGTGATGGGGGTGATTCCATAAGTCTCGGTAGCCAACTCACTACTATATTCTCTCCTTTTCCTGAACACTTCAACGTAGTGCACATTAATGCTCAAAGCGTTCATGCACATCATTCTGATCTTTTATCTTCTTTTAATCATAACTATATACATGCTGTTCTAGTTTCTGAAAGTTTCTTGAAACCTGGTATTCCTTCCATTCAAATTTCACTTCCGGGATATAAGATAGTACGTAATGATAGGACTGGGAAGGCGTGCGGAGGAGTTGCAATATATCTTCGTGGTGATATCTCTCACAGAGTTGTTGATCTTTTACGCGTTTGTTGCTGGCCATCTATGATATACATGCTCCTCTAAGAAAAGTAAAAGTAAGACATCTCCCTGCACCGTGGCTGACGGAATCTGTCAGGGCTGCCATGTCTAAACGAGACAAAGCCAAGCGTAAGTATCGTGGGGACCCTACTGTCGAAAATTGGAACTTCTACAAGGGGCTGCGTAACCACTGCAGTCGTCTGTGTAGGGATGCTAAGCGTAATCACATCCACCAATCAATCCAAAATCTCAGCACAGCTGAAGTGTGGCGATTCCTGAAAACTCTTGGTATCGGTAAGGCTTCGAACGACAGTGTTGTTGCTGATTTGGATCTAAGTGCCTTGAACACAAATTTTTCGAGCGTTCCTGTTAGCATTCCAGATGATGACAAATTAAGAACCTTGAATTATCTTTCATCCATTCCCATATCGTCGAGCACTTCATTCTCATTTGGCCCGGTTTCAGAGTCGGTCATTAAAAAACATTTGCAGACTATTACCTCCAAGGCGATTGGTAATGACGGCCTTCAACTGCAAATGCTCCTTCCCATCACTGACCAAATTATTCCTGTCCTTACCCATATCATCAACTATTCCTTAACATCCAACTGCTTTCCGTCGGCATGGAAGAAAGCAAATGTCATTCCGTTGCCAAAAGTGCCTAATCCTACGTCTCTCTCCCAGTTCCGTCCAATATCCATCCTCCCAATCCTGTCCAAGGTTCTTGAGAGTATTGTCCACAATCAACTGTCTTCCTACCTCTTTTCTAATTGCCTGCTAAGTCCATATCAGTCTGGTTTTCGACGTGGTCACAGTACGGTAACAGCGCTAGTTAAAATAACTGATGACATTAGACTGGCCATCGAAAACAAACGACTCACCATAGTTGTACTTCTGGACTTTAGTAGTGCATTCAATTCAGTTGATTTCGACATACTCTTGGGAATCTTAAAATCCCTTAATGTCTCTGACTCTGCAACTGCCTGGTTCCGGTCTTATCTACAGGGACGTTCGCAGTCTGTTCGTGCTGGGGAGACTACGTCTACTTGGTGTGACTTGGTGGCGGGTGTTCCTCAGGGTGGTGTGCTGTCTCCTCTTCTCTTCTCAGTTTTCATAAACGCCATCACTAGGGTACAGTCCTCGAATTATCATCTCTATGCGGACGACCTGCAGTTGTATCGTCATTTTAGGGTCGACGAGATAGACGATGCTGTTGCTGCCCTCAATAGTGACTTGGACAACATTAGTAGTTGGGCTAAATCCTTTGGATTGATAGTCAATCCAAGCAAATCTCAGGCACTTATTGTTGGTGGCCGGTATATGTTAGGCCTTCTGGATTTCGACTCATTGCCACAAATAATTTTCGATACCAAACCGATCGACTACTCCCAAAGTGCGCGAAGTCTAGGATTGTATATAGATCGTTACCTTTCCTGGGATGTACATATTGCAGAGATAAGTAGGAGGGTGTACTACTCATTTCAATCTCTCAAATCTCTTCAGAAACTCTTACCTTTTCAAACTAAGGTGACTCTTGCGCAATCTCTTCTTCTATCACTTTTAGACTATGCTGATGTATGTTTCTTGGATGCATCGGAGGAACTAGTAAACAAACTTGAACGTCTGCAGAATCTGGCAATCCGCTTCATCTACGGTCTTCGGAAATACGATCATGTATCTGAGTTCCGGCGTAGATTGGGGTGGCTTCCGATTCGGCAGCGCCGTAATGCTCACATTCTGTCTTTCCTGTATACTATCCTTCACAATCTTAATTCTCCAACCTATCTGCGTGAACGCTTTGAGTATTTGGTGCCTCGAGACAGAGAATGTCGCGTCTCTTCTTCCCTTCTCCTTCGAACTCCTGCCCACTCCTCTAGTCGCTATGACGAATCCTTCACTATTCAAGCTGTGAGACTATGGAACTCACTTCCACATGAGATACGTGCGAGCCTTTCGTTGGACATTTTTAAGAGACGAGTTCGGGAACACTTCCGAAATAGTAGGTAATGCCTTATTTCGTTTTTATACATATTTGGGTTTGATTTTTGTATGTAAATAACTGTTTCTTTTTTAGATTTAAGTGTGTACGTCTTTATATTTGTCTTTTTTGTAGGTATAGTAAGTATTTATTTGTATTCTCTACCCTTTCTACCCTAAGCTTTGTTTTGTTTAACTTCTCTTCTCTGCTATGTATGCTATCTATCCTGTTAACTATGAGGTCTGCTGGAAGAGAAGTCATTTTTGACTTAAGCACACCTTTGTGCATGTTTTAAACTTATCAATGTGATGTTTGATTCTACGATGTACATAAAGTATAAATAAATAAAAAAAATAAAAAATAAGAATATTCTATTTGACACTATCAATATTCTTTCCACTCTAAGAAGCCTCGAAGAGATTGTTCTTTAGTAGCAGTGGGTCGTGTATTGTATCTAATGTTCACAGCATGTGTAACAGTAATAATTGTATAGACTCGTAAAGTATTTATATCAGTTTATCTAGTACTCATATCACAAGCTCTGCTTAGTTTGAGACTAGATGGCGTTGTGTGAATTGTTCTAACATATTTTTATTTATTATACAACAATAAATACCGTCAGTGGTGTCCGTAATGAAATAACAGCAAAATTAAATAAGATAACAAACAAGGAAGCTACACATACAACAATCGTATTAATACATTTAAATAGGTGCAATCAGAAACTGGGATTTTCCCAAAACAAATTTATTAATAAGTACACCAATGTGACATTGTTGTCTTTAGTGTTGCTAACATACCAAGGTTATATTATATTGTAAAACAATATTATTGAGTGTTTCGACGGCGCATAATATGAAGTAATTTGATGATTTGCGAACTGTTGTTTCGGAGTATAGGTGTTTTCCTTTATAATTATCATAGTTGGATTATCCTTATTACCTATTAGTCTATTCCAAATAGATGGAGATAAGAAGACGTTGACACCGAAAACCAATACACATATAAAGAGCGCGACCTCGCCACCCGCCCACGGCACCGAAGCGACAGTTTGTTTGACAGGGTAGTTCTCGGTGTCAATGACATTTTATCTCAATCTATTTGGAATAGAGTATAGTTCTCATAGCACAAATTCTTCATATGTTTCATGTTTACTTCGTACTTAAAACTAACCTAAATTCTACTAAACGACATCGAAAATGAACAGTTACCATAATTACCCATGTGAGACACATCGGCCGGGAACATGATGTCCTCGCGTCTTAGGTCGTCGTCACTCTCCCCGTAGTCTATCGAGCCGTTGGACAACGCGCCCACTGTGACCACGCCGCCGGCACCCGCGCCCGGCATCGGGGATGACGTGTAGAATCCTTCGCCGCCCATCTGTAGCAAGGTTCACTTGAAGATAAAATAAGTAGGTACCTACTAAAGTCAATATCTCCAAGATCCAAGTTATCCTCACCTACATGCGGTGCAATAAGCAACGGACGAAGACTAGTAAAAATACTGAAAGGGCCACGAAAAGGCAATAGACTGGCTCCCTATCCTTCTGTCTACCACTTTCGAAAAAAGAAGCGATTTGGTTATGTAACTTTAGTACAAGCAATACACACCCATAACAAATCCTTGCGCGATGTGCACGATAACGGCAATAGGGTTGCCTAAGTGTACGTAGTACCACACAAACAAAACTACTGGCAAAACGTATGTATGTGTGTGTATGTATGTATGTATCCCAGCTTACTCCCATCGGGCATATAGGCATGATTATATGTAAGTAATATAATTATAGCGTACTGATAAAAATACTTTTAAGTAGTATTTAGAAAGATTTATTGAAGATTGGAATTATTATATTATTACTTTTCTTTAGGTAATTTGAGACAGACCTTTCTGTTTTATTAGACCTACAAATATCTAAACCTACATTTTGGTAACTAAACAATCAGAGCCATTATTGCACCAGGGCACAGACAAGCTGAAAGCGCTTAAGACTCGTTAGAGAAAACCTCAAACTTGTCTGCAGCACGACAGCAATCATCCGCAGTGTAAGAATGGTTTGTTTTCATCATATGGTTTAGTACATGGGGCACACTAAAAGTTTTGCACTACAAGCTAATCGGAACTATTTGAATTTCGAATGTTATATTTTTTTAAACGTTGCAACCTTCTTAGTAATAAAAAAAAACAATTGGCGGGAAATCATTTGTCAATTGTTTTTTATCACACATCAAAGTTCTACGTATGCAACGAAAATGGAATTAAGTCGAAAAGATTTTAGAGCGATGATTTTTTATGATTTTAAAAGTTCTCTCTCTCCGCAACACTGTGCCGCTCGTCTTCAAAATGCTTTTGGGAGAGAAGCACCTTGTTTGAGCACCGTGAGGCGATGGTTTGCTGAATTTGAGAGAGGTCGAGTTTCTTTACATGAAGAATTTCGTGAAGGGAAGAAAATTTTACACAAAGAATTGAAAGGTCGGAAACTTTGTTGTTGTTGGATCCCTCATGAACTGACATCGGAGCAGAAGCGGGTTCGCGTGGAATGGTGCTCACAGATGCTACTGAAGTACGACCACGGACATTCTAATGCTGTTTATGACTTTGTCACAGGAGACGAAACGTGGATTTATTGTTTTGAACCTGAAAAATAACAGCAATCTTGTGAATGGCTGTTTGAAAATGAGAACCAGCCAACAAAAGTGAGGCAGGAGAGAAACGTTAGTAAAAAAATGATCGCGTTTTTTTCTTAGCTACGGGTCCCATCTGTACAATTCCACTTGAAGATCAAAAGAGTGTTAATGCCGAGTGGTATTCTACCATTTGTTTACCCAGGGTGTTAGAAAAAGTTCGCGAAAGACGACCCAAAAGCCGCGTTCTCCTACATCATGACAACGCTTCTTCACACACGGCCAACAAATCAATGTAATTTTAAGCTTCCGAAAAGGTACAACTCGTCACCCATCCTGCGCATAGCCCCGACCTAGCACCCTGTGATTTCTGTATTTTCCCCAAAATCAAAGATTTGATGAGAGGTTTCACTTTTACCAACTCCGAAGAGGCAGTGATAGCGTTCAATCAGCAGAAAACATGCCTTCAGATCTGTGGTCCTCCTGTTTTAAAAAATGGTCCGATGGCATGAAAAAATGTTTAAAATGTGAAGGAGAGTATTTTGAAAAGCAATAAACATAATATTTTGGTTTCAACATGTTGTTTTTTTAAGTTACGCAAAACTTATAGTGTTACCTACGTATAAACTAATAGTTATACTCGTAACAACCAAAGTACTGGTGGTCGTTGCCCTAATAGGTACCTAAATCTAAATAAACAAACTTCCAAATTAGCAATTTCGATTTCAAATTACACGATAATAATATACGTAACGCTCACTCATTAATACGTCATCTCTTCGTCAGTTCATCCGGTTACCTAGTAGAGATTAGTATCAGTGATAAGGGCGTCCATTGTACATGTATCTACTGTGTATAGTTAATAACCTTGGTATCCAATAGAGTTGTACTATATGTATCATCATTCACCTAGCCTTTTCCCAACTCAGTTGGGGTCGGGTTTCCAGTCTAACTGCTCACGGCTGAACTTCGATATAGCGACTGCCATCTGACCTCCACAACCCACGGGCGATATCGAAGTTTTGCAGTTAGACCGGTCGGATTTTTGATTTAGGGCTCCAACTACCCCTAACGACTGCCATAGAGTTTTGTAAGACTACCGGGACTGACGGCTTAACGTGCTCTCCGAGGCTCCAAGGCCCGGGGGGACCCAGTGTCTTAAGAAATATGAGTCGATGTTTCTTAACCTTTGCAATGTGTTAACATTGTCGGTTACCACTAGACCAGGAGCCCCCCTCGTAATACTCTACTATTTTTACTGAGCTATTCTAAATTGCAAAAACAATAACTGATAATGTCACCCATTCACAAATACTTGACTGGCAAAACTTTTTGGCTGAGCTCTAAGTCAAGGCGACAAATAATCAAATGTTTTAGGGAACTTTTATATACTAGTCAGGTAATTAACTTGTAATTGCGATAAGTATTGTAAATATAAGTATAAGATACGATATTCTAATTGGGTCACTTTATAGTAGACGACAACTACGTCATAGTGGTTTTACAGACAGAAATAAGTCTCAAGTTTTCCCTAGCAACATGTACCTCACTGGTATTTCGCGAATTTTGTACCGATCCAAATCCACACATACATACATTGTATCTGGGGTACTATTTTACCGGTCCAATAATCGAGGGGTTTTGTGTGGTATTTGGTGCTTATCAACATGTCTAGGGCCCATGTCATTTTCACCAGCACGCGGTACACCTGATGAAAGATGGACGAGGCTCTGACAAGAGTACTCAAAGTGCCCAGAAACCGCAATGGACTCGCCCCCAATCCCCTACTTGAAACGAACATCAGTGACTGGCAAAATTTAGGCGTAAGGGTGCCAGAGTTTCGACCAGAGATATGCTTTGTAGCTATGCTGCGAAGATGTGCTTATGGACCAATGAAATACAAAGTGCTATGACGGGCTGTGTGGACTAATGAATATGATTGGTGGATGTAAACGCATCTAAAGCAACGTAGCATATCTCTGGTCAAAAGATAGCCTAATGAAGACCTCTGTCTACCGTTCGGGTATAAAAATGTATTAATTAAGACGTTTTGACTTTTAAGTATGGTATGTTCGAATATGGTGACTGGGCCTCCGTCTCAAGTGTACCAAATTTCGTAGTTTTTGCATGACTAAAAGGAGAATGTAGAAGTCAATTTTGCGCATTTCGCTATATAAAATCTGTAATAGTAGGTACTTAAATACAAGCTAAACTTAACATACCTGAGTGGGCACATGATGTATTCGCAGATGACCTGAATGCAAAACCGACGCAGCTTGCGTGCCAGCCTCTTCAAGCTCGTCAGCCCAGGGTGGTTGCAGTAACCTAATATCGGCACGCTTCACCTCGACAATCTCTTTGCATAAATCGCCTTCCGTCACCTAAACATAACACATATTTCAGAAAGGCTTGAGTTTACAAAGGTGTACTTAAAATAAGGAGTAACCGACCCAAAAGGAGTATTCCTGTCTAAGCTGGCAATCTTTTTTTAATGTTAAGTGCTATTTTCATTTTTATTGAGCCTTCTGACACAACAGGAAGAGAAGTTGCGTAATTGATTCCGAGCGTGGTCATGCAGTGACTAACGGGAACTAAGATCAAATATTAAATTAGAATAAGCTAAGGTTGCAGAACGGCTTCTGCCGTTCACGCTCCTACCTTTGAAGCGTAGATTCAGTAAACTTCCGGTTACAAAAAGTTGCCCTTGAACCCTATTTTATTCAAGCATGACAATATGAACTAACGGGAACTAAGATCAAATATTAAATTAGAATAAGCTAAGGTTGCAGAACGGCTTCTGCCGTTCACGCTCCTACCTTTGAAGCGTAGATTCAGTAAACTTCCGGTTACAAAAAGTTGCCCTTGAACCCTATTTTATTCAAGCATGACAATATGCAAAAATAATTATTTAAATAGCATGTGCCGTTTTCGAGATAAGGGTTTTCGAATGATGGTCTCCCCTTTGGGACACAATAAAATATAGAATAAATAGACGAGAACCTATGTAAGTGGCCACAGAACAGGTGTTGATACAATTTTAAGTTAATTTAAGCTAGTCTTGTTGTAGACCCGTGTGCGTTTTAGAAAAAGCAGAATAAGGTAGGTATAGGTAAAACGGCATAAGTGAGTGCAGTGTACGTGAACGGATATCTGACCTCTTTTACACACATGTGTGTTGTACACTCAGCTTCAAAAAGAGTTTGTACTCTACTTTTCGTAGTGAGTGACTCACACAAATGCAAAGCTCCGCTTATCCCTCCCGAACTATACTTAGTTATTATTTGATATTGCCTTGTTATCAAGGACAAACTGTATAAAAAATAAGTAGCAATAATGGATTATGTTATAGAATTAGATTCGGGGCGGAATTGTACCACTCAATCACGCGTAAATCGTTAAACATATATTTGGAGAAAATTAGCATTCTTGAGTTGATACATTAGATATAGTATGTTTACTTTTTTACGGTATTATGCAAAGGTATAAGTGGGAATTGGGGGCGAGAAAACTGTTCATCATGCAATCTCATTGTAAAACCTATCACACATCGAATTCACATGATTAGTGGACGTGGTCAACGGAAATACAATAAACTATTATCTTAAGCATTAGAACTCTAGCCTATCACACTCGTAAATGTCATTAATAGCCCGTACAACGTCATCAAAGTGAAAATGTTATTAATATGGTGCAAGACTGTGCCAAGATACCGATTATTAACGCTATAAAAAGCGTCTATAGATTCATTTTTACTTTAACTTAAATGCTATATTCAGAAGCATTCATCCGTAACAATTTATTTGCAGATAAATAGACAAAAAATGTATAATCAGCCTCACCTTAACTCGTATCCTGATTGGAGAACTAAACACTTCATACACTAGACCTTCAACAAAAACATTTTGCACATTCTCCCGGTTGGGGTCCGTAGTCCTCACTACACAAGGGGATCCCATGACCAGGTGGCTCATTTGGGGACTCGCATCACTTATCACGTCATTCTTATTCACTCCGAACACATCACTGTACTCCACTGACTCAATTTCGTGACCACCGAAAGCAACTAACACTTTACAACCTTCCGCTTGACGAATTACTCCAGGTAAATATACACCATGTTGTTTCGCCAAAACCCGATGATCTCGCCATTCCGATAGATCGATATTTGGGTACGAGATAGAATAATTCTTCAGTTCTGATGGTGGCGATTGGTGCTGCACTATTGGTGAGGGTAGCACTGGTGCCTGGTAATTTTGATGTTGATATTCCACTGGCAACGGTGCATTGATTATATTATTGTTGGGACAACTTTGCTGGATTTCTTCTAATACGGAAGGGTCGTATTTCCGTTTTTTAGGCAGATTACGAACTGGAGCCTGTGTCGGAGGCTGTTGGGCAGACGGCTGGGCGTTATTACCGCTGCTCGCATTGCCAGGATTTGTCGGATTAGCCATGGTTATGTTAGGTGTTGGGTTAGTCGAAGACTGGGACAGGCTCACTGTGCCTACGCTGCTGATGACAGAAGCCGGTATCTAAAAGAAATTGCCTAGAATTAATATTGTGTAGCACTAGATAAAAAAAATACAAAATGAATCACACTTCGTCGGAATCGCGAGACAACAGTTTTTCCTTGTTATACAACTGACACCATTAGATACAACGTACAAATAAACTTTTGTTGTTTGATGGCTAACATTATCAAAAATGTAATGAAGTTATTATACTATACGAGGAACGTACAAGAACATATTTAATAAATCCTTGTAGTAAATAATAAAGTGTACTCCAAGTTTCGTAATACGTGGACGAAGAGTCTCGAATTGAATATTCTATTGCCTTTTATGCTCCTAGGCAACAAGCTAGCACATCGCTTGTCGTTTTCGAAGTGAGATGTGTCTCTTACTTGTTGCCGCGTATTCAAAACTTCAAAGGGGAAAACCAAGTATCCTAAGTCCTGACCAATCATACGATATCTAGACTTTATTATTACATAAACATGTTTTTTAAATACAAAGTATGATATTGAGCTTTAATTGTATCCAAGTAGGCAACGTGCTTAACTAGTTATATCGAAGGACGATATCGAGGTCGAAGTATCATCGTACCATATTATAACGTTTCCGAACGGACGGTACTGTATGACACATTGTATACCTTGTTGGAATGATATGGACACACCCTTGATACACACAACACAGCAATATGAACTTGTTATATTAGTATAGATAAACAAACCTGATCATCGATGTCTGCGTAGTGCGAGTGCGAGCGGTAGTGCGGCTGTGCGGGGGCGGAGGCCTGCGAGTGCGGGGCGCCGCCCGCGTGGCCACGCTGCATCACCGCCTCCCGCTAACAGTGCCGCACCTCACTCATTGCGCGCGCAATCATGCCCTGTCAACAACAACAAACGTGTGTAAGTCCTCCCTTATCAATAACATGAAGGTACCATTTATGGGAAAATGCGTTCACAAAGGTGGGTCCATCCCGACTATTACTACGGCATGTGTGCACTGTGTATTGAATGATATTCTATACCATTCAAGTACTCATAGAAATCGAGAAGGAAATCACAGACAGTTGAAATTAACTGTTATCTTTTATGTTTATATTGGAGTACCTACCTATATCTTAGTTTTTTATAATAATATTATGATAGCCATATTTTGTTAGGTACAGTTCTTATAAAAAAACCGCTGACCTTAAAAGTGTATCATACCGAACTCTTGTTCGTATTTAACTATCCCAAACACTCCTGGCTTATATCTAGTAGTATAAAATTTAAAAATAATCTGAGTAATAGTAAAGGACACCTTGAAAATATAATTGTCGTAGCGGCATATTCAAGGTGGTTTTAATTCATTCACTATTATACAAAATCACCTTGATAACACAATGTTCAACGTTGTATTCTAATGAATGAATAGTTAAGATTATCAAGAGGTAGTTAGATAAACAAATAAACTGCGGTATATTTGACCTACATAGGTATTAAACCGGTGACTCTAGTACTTTTACTTTTACGTTTGGTCTAAGAGTTAAAAAAATATGGATGGCGAAAGTTAATTTAAGCCATCCAATTGGGTCTGGGCGTGGATATCCTCTCGCTGGAAACCATGCTCCAACCCATGGTCTCCAGCGCGAGTAGGTGGAACGCGGCCGTGTCCTTCTGCGAGCAAGTCATGCTCGCGAAGGAGGGGGCCGAGAGGGAGTGTACCCTCCCCGCTGAGATTCGCATACAGCGGCCAGGGCGCCGCAGACTCATCTACGCCCAAGACCATCGACCTCCATGATCGACGGACGGCGGGTTAGCTACCCGCCGTCCTTACAGCAGCAGGCTAGAAGGGTTGCGTGCTGCAGGACCTTTGCCCCACAGCAAGTAATCAGATTCACTCACCGACGCGGGATAAAACCCAACCCCAACGACGCGGGATTTTCATTCCAACCAAACCACCGAAGAGGCCACACAGCTGGCCAAAGTCCGCCGGGCGCCACGGGAAATACCTTCTGGGGTCACCGGAGACGCCCGCAGCAATGGACATGGGAGGGTACGCGGTCTTGCGGAATTAAAAAAAAAAGCCATCCAATTTAAGACAATCACGCTTATGGATTGATATGCAGTTGGATTATTCCAAAACTCAATTTAAATTATATTATATTTTATTTGTTTAAAAATATTCATGCAACTTTATGGTAGTAGTCACTGGCCACTCTGAAGGTTACGTGTTACGAGGCTATGTGTTATCCTTGGTTAAATCAGTCATCAGACCAAGACTAATAACGAACAGACTTAGATAAATACATTACATTAAGTCGATAAAATTATACATTATAAAAAACAACTTAAAAAATTTAGTCGAATTAAGAACCTCCTCCTTTTTGGAAGTCCGTTAAAATCTATCCTTTGTAATGAAGATGTGATTGTGACTTGAACTTAAAAATTTAAATTTGAACTCAAGTTAATTTTTGTACAATGCAGACTAAAGCTAATGAGGTGGTCTCAATACACTTCCTTGCGCAACGCCATATGTCGTATGGGTTAACTTGCCTCATGCTATGCCATTGTTTCACGGTGAAACCCTTCCCGCTTTTCAGACCATAAATGCCTACCTTAAATTCACTTTAATAGTTTCAATTACAATACAACATACAACAGTAGTTTCGTCTTTATTTACAAATGCGTTTCGCGCGATGATAATAATAGGATGACACATACCAGAGTTTGCAGCCGGTGTTTGTTTTCTAAATACAATCAATACAATCAGGGTTGTCAATGTCTTGAACTTTATCGCTAAGGTACATACGTCCAATAAGAGTCAAGATGGCTCTTACTAGTAATATAATACATACAATAGGTACCTACTTCTGGTGCTACAAGTGTCAATAGGTCTAGGTCACCATTTACACTAACAAGGAGTATGTACACACTGTACACCGTGCAAAAGCATAATTAATGCAGACCTACATACATTATCGTATAATATGTAGGTCTGCACACATAACTAATAATACTTTTGCGCTGCATCCTTCTTTACAACTCAAGTATGTAGCACTTCATACTAAACTTAATGGGAATAGAGAGAGACCTATTGACACTTGGAGCTACAGAAGTATTCATCAGATGAGAGTATAGGGACAGAGTATAGGGAGAGTATAGGGAGACACGGTTGTTATATTTCTCAGAAACTATCCAACGGATCAAGGGTGTGTTATTTTTACTTGAGGTACTTTTTTTAGTGTAATTATATTTTATGAATAACGGTTAAGTAATAAAATATTATAGTACACCCGCCGTATTGATGTCAAAATGGCGGGTGTATTTTAATTCCGAAATCATTTCGTTCTGAATCGGGTACTTATTTTTAGACCTAGGTACAATTTAGTACATTTTAGGTACTGTTTTTTTGGTAAGTGCTACAACATGATTCGCAATGGTACACCCGTCACTTTGACTCTCATCATAAATAACCATTTGAAAATTATTCTTTCGCTGGTTCGGTAGGTTGGTTCTCCTGAGAAGATACCAGCAATGAACTCAGGTAGATTATCCATTTTCTTTTTTAATAAAGTTTAAAGTTTTGTTACAATTTATATTGTACGAGTGGATAACAACAGCAGATTAGGGTGACCATGCATTTTTATCATTAAGATATCGTCTACATTAAAATACCTTTTGACGTAGTGAAATTTAAATGTTAAGGTCACCGAATGAGCGTAGTTAATAAAAGAAAGCACCCACGCATTTGTGTCAATAGGTTGAATACGAAATATTTCTGTTAGTTCGTTATAGCTTATTGTGCAAATCTTTTATGAACTATTTCATACAAGTTCACCTTCCGATTGTAATTTATTATGTTTATTACCGGTAGATGTAATTGATTGCTAATAAAAAAAAGAAGGAACAATGAACATGTTAGACGATAAATATGAAATTTTTAATATTTTTGTTCTTTAAATTAAAAAATACTGTTAGCTACTACAGTGGCGTACCGTATTCATTGAACTCCGTTATATTCATGACTCATGTTGTACCTAATTTATTAAAGTCTACTAATTTAAAAATACCGAATAATCTAACTCAACATAAGTAACATACAACACATTTAATGGCCACTTGCGCTTCTGGCCATATGCTACGAAACCATCGTAGGGCACATTAGGGACAGAGGCAGTACATATTACAACAGATAATACTAGGTGTGCACGGCGGGTCGCGGTGCTAAATTGAGCTGAAGCGAGACTTTCTATCGCGGTAGTGGACTTCTTTTATGGTCATATGTATGGCGCGCGCATCATGTGTAATTTTCTCGGTATAACTGTTTAAGTCCTCCTGGAACAGGTTTTTCGGTGATTATTCCTCCGTCGTCACTTCGATGTTTCTGATTTCAGATATATGCAACGAGCATGGTCACTGCCACCATGCAAAGTTTAAGCAAGATCCGTTAGCCGTTCAGGAGGAGTATTCCGTCAAGTGAAAACCCTCGAGTGTAGTAATAGGAGCTTATAGCAATAATATAATTCTATATTGCTTATAATCAAAACTGAATTCAGGAAAATTTGCTCTCATTTGAGGTTTCATTTCACAATCATTACCATACAGTACAACAGTATTAAGTTACAATAGTATTAACTTTA
Source organism: Nudaria mundana (assembly GCA_963556515.1). Taxonomy (NCBI): domain Eukaryota; kingdom Metazoa; phylum Arthropoda; class Insecta; order Lepidoptera; family Erebidae; genus Nudaria; species Nudaria mundana. Next base: position 7,816,848 of record OY748306.1, read on the forward strand.
TACAGTACAACCTTATAAAAGTTAGTTATAGTTATAGAACGGCACAAGTTAATCTAATTCAATTATTATTGTATTCAAATTGGATTAAAGTCCCCAGGTTACACATAATGATATAACAGTACTAATTATTCCAGGCGCACCGCTATTTTAGACGAAAATAGACTTGGCTTTATAATGACAAGAGCTTCACAGAACACGACAAACTAAACAGACAGTCATAATTTTGTGATTCATACATAAAATATGGCAGTTACTTTAAAACTCAATAGAATAAAATATATATTACTTATATCCCTGTGACCCTGTTTAAATTGTTGTACAAATAAAATAAAATAAATATTGTTGGACGTTCTCACACGTCATCTAGCCCAAACTAAGCTCTAAGCTTGTGCTATGGGATCTAGACAACTGATAAATAAACATACATTAAGAAAGAAATTATAAATAGATTTTGTGATCTATTTATAATTTCTACTTTAAACTGATGTCATCGGCGGGATTCTAACCCACGGCCTTTCCCTAACATGATGATGATGATGATGATAACTGATCAGCAGTACATTTCTGAAAAATTTCAGCACAAAGTCTTTTGCCTACTTGTTTTCTTTCCATTATGAGATGAAAATGGAAATGGTTTTAAAGGTCTGCAACGAGACAGAAAATCTTATGGAAATGTATTCTGAATAATTACTTAAGTGTTACATTTCCACTGAAATAAAATTGCTGGAACTCAAACAAAGAAAGATACAAAGCCTGAATTATTTGCTCGTTTTTACTTTGCAATATTGAGCGAAGTTGTTCCGCTGTGTGATTTCACGAGGTCCAAAGTCCGAAGTGTAGCTTTGAATACACCTTTGAAAATAATATGTGTGACCAGTCTGTCATTCATTAGTCATTAATTACTTGCCGATAGGTACGCTAAAGTGATTAAAACCAATTTGAATAATGAAATTTTCGGTTAAACTTAGCAGGATGGCCAGACATTATTATTAGCGGTGATAAGCCAGAATGTTAGTCTACAGAAGCTAGAATGTTAGTTACAGTGCTCTTCCACCAGAGATGTTCTATGCAACGAAGATGTTAAACCTTACGCGAAATATAACACAACATCCGTATAAACAGCAGACAGTTTAGTGTTCGTATTATCAGATATAATTATATCTATTTTTAGTTCTAAGATATGTATCTATGGGCCGTAGAATAAGTTAATATAAGAACTGTACCTTTTCTCATGTAGCCTGATAATAAGTCAATAAAAAAAAGCGGTGGTAATTCTTGTAAAAGATATTTAAATTTTAACACGAATTATTCTATACTAAGCTTTATTCTTCTTTTCTCTTTGTCACTGCAGTACACGCGTCCAATTTCTTTGCACAAGTGCTCACGTGGCCTTCAATTGTAGTCCATTTAAAATGAGTTTTAAGGGAAATTTAAGCAAAATCATAAGTATAATTATAACATAGTATAAAACAAAGTCTGTCTGTCCTGTATGTATGCTTAAATCTTTAAAACTACGCAACGGATTTTGATGCGGTTTTCACCAATGGATAGAGTGGTTCTCGAGGATGGTTTTTGTGTATAATTTGTCAAGCGGGCGAAACCGTGGGCGTCCGCTAGTAAATAATAAAACCAACTAACCCGATATTTAACTATAAGAGTGGCCGTGCGAGTGTGAGTTTTATTGAAAGGATCTTTCGCTCAGGCTCTACCGATTGTTTTGCAAATCTGGCAGTAAATGTAAGTTTAGAAGCAATTTAGACTTTAATTGTAACCTTTATAACTGACTTTCATTCAAAAGTGTTACCTTGTAACCCATTTTCAGTTCTGACTGCTGTTATCTGGTTAAGTGCAGTCGGGTTTTTTCATTAGTTATTTTCATTTACAGCTTTGCATTACAGTATGAATCATATGTAATAGTTCCTAATGCTACGTGACTTAAAAATTGGTCGCTATTGGAGTACACATGATAAAGACACAAAAGTTTCACAAGGCTTGGCTTTAAGGCACATCAATAAGAACAACATTCTTTAGTGTAGAACTCAAGTGACGTCACATTTCGCGTTATACTTCGAAGAAGCTCAGTATATTTAACAAAGCGTAACAGCTCCTCACTACTGTAGGTATACGAATACAAACAGAGGCCCATTAAGCCGTATTTTATTCTAAGTCGCTGACTGCAAATTCCGGAATCTGCCAATGAGATTCTCGCGACTGACGGGCGTGACACAGTATGGTTGGAGCTGGCCACTGGAGAAACTAATAGTTACAGCCTCAGACTAAAAGAATAACATAGACGGAACGAATAGAACTAGCGAGTGAAGCCGCCAAAAGGGATACTATATAGCAATGGGATACCATTCCGCTCGCACTCCTTTGTGAGCAGCGAGTGTGTACGCACGTGCGATCACGGTTGAACAAAATATTATAAATATGCCGTATTGTGTGGTGAAAAGGTGTAAAAACACTTCAACTATTCATAGGAAGAATGCTGGATTATCGTTTCATAAGTAATTAACTATTTCTTATTAGATTTCATAACATTTTGCTAAATATTTTAGTTGCACAAACTAGGAACACAAAACCTCCGCCATACTATACAGAGTTGCCATAATTTTTTCATCATTTCCACAAAATATTTTGCAGTATTTATGGGAATTATAAAGTACTGAGTAAATAAAATCAGTGTCATCAATGTTGACAAGCTCGATGTTTCTAATTATCATCATCATCATTCGTGCGTTAGTCCCGAACTCCCGATCACATCTGTGTCCGGGATCTACTTACTATGCGTGGCTTGGGTATTTCGGCAATCTTGGAATTGACTGCTGTCTGACCTCCCAGCCTGTGTTCTGATCCAATTTATTTATGTTACTGTGTCAGTATTTTAATTTCAGTCTAACACTACAAAGGCCTCAGTCTTAACCTAACGACTATTGATATCTACTTCATGTATAGTCAACGACAAAAGTAGCTTAACCAATAATTCTTATCTGTTGATCACTATAGCTGTTAAACCGATCACAAAATCATAAACAAAACACGAAATATATTTTAACTTTGTCCTTGGGTATTCTAACATTACTAGTACATTGCTGTGGCACATGCATTGGGATGTAAAAAAGAATAATAAATATTTTTGTGCTAATCAACTTTTGTTGTTGACTGTAACTTGTACTTACACTGGAATGGAGCTTTGTTCATTCATCTTAAAAAGGATTATTTTAATTATGGAAATTTTTTTGAAAGCTATAATTAAAGTACTATGGCACTACTCGTCAGCGGATTGGGACGGTCTACGCGATTATTTTGCGTCCGTCCCCTGGAGCCAGCGCTGCTTTGTAGGAAAGGCTCCTTCGGATAGTGCTTCTACTATTGCTGGCGAGATCAGTTTAGGGATGGATTATTACATCCCTTTCACTGATGTCGCCAGTATCCGCAGAGCCCGTCCCTGGTTCGGGCGAGATTGTGCCAAAGCTGTTCGACAAAAACAGTCGGCATATCGCGCCTGGATCAGGGCCCGGGCTGTGCGCGACCCAAACGTGGGCCACCTCAAAGCAGCGTACAACCGGGCCACAAAGTCGAGTAAGAGGGCCTTTAAGAGAGCGGATGCCCAGCGCGTCGCGCGGCTTGGTCAGGAGCTCACTTCCCATCCCACGGGCAGCCGTGGATTCTGGCAACTGGCCAAAGCCGTGCAATCTAACTTTTGTCAGCCCTCGCTGCCACCGCTGCGTTACCCAGATGGAACACTGGCTCACAAAGCCCAAGAGAAAGCGGATATGCTCGCAGACCTCTTTGCGGCTAATTCCCGGGTCGACGACCGTGGCCTGCAGCCCCCCGCCATCGCCAACTGTGGCCACACAATGCCTGATATTGTTATCAGGCAATGTGATGTACGGGCAGTGCTGCGGTCACTCGACACGCGGAAAGCCAGTGGCCCTGACGGCATTCCGGCGGTGGTGCTACGAAAATGTGCAGCTGAGTTGTCTCCAGTATTAACGCGTCTGTACCGCCTGTCATACTCTTCAGGGCTCGTGCCGGAGGTCTGGAAGGAGGCGAACGTACAACCGATCCCCAAGAAAGGGGATCGGTCCGATCCAGGCAACTATCGACCCATAGCTGTCACCTCAGTCATTTGCAAGGTGCTTGAGCTCCTTATAAATAAGCAGCTCATGCAATTCCTAGAGGATCACTCGCTAATCAATGATCGACAATACGGCTTCAGGCCAAAGCGATCAACGGGTGATCTTCTGGCATTCGTAACGCATGTCTGGGGTGGGGCTATGGAAAGGCACGGCGAGTCCTTGGCTATTAGCCTGGACATCGCCAAAGCCTTCGATAGGGTCTGGCATGCTTCGCTCCTTTCCAAGCTTCCGGCATATGGTCTACCTCCTCAACTGTGCAGCTGGATTGCCAGCTTTTTAAACGAGCGCCGAGTGCGGGTCCTCTGCGATGGCCAGGCTTCTCGCTTCTTGCAAGTGAATGCCGGGGTACCGCAGGGGTCCGTACTATCACCAACTCTCTTTCTTCTGCATATCAATGATATGCTATCCCTCGGGAACATTCATTGCTATGCAGATGACAGCACACTGCACGGGAGTTACTCGGTTCGTCCGACGGCGGGGCGATCTGAGATTGAGGAGGAGAGACGACGACTCGTGGCTGATCTCGACCGTAACCTCGACAGTATCTCTCAATGGGGTACCGAGAACCTGGTCGAGTTCAATGCCCGCAAAACACAGGCGTGTGCATTTACTGCGAAGAAATCCCCTTTCCTTCCCCTACCCTCTCTTCAGAATGCATTATTACCAATGAAGGACAACCTTGATATCCTTGGCATAGACGTTCGTCGAGAGCTCAATAATAAAAACTACATCGAAAGATGTATAGGGCTAGCTTCGCGGAAACTAGGAATACTGAATAAGGTAAAGAGATTCTTTACACCGGACCAGAGGTGTCTGCTGTACAAGACGCAGATTAGACCCTGCGTCGAATACTGCTCTCACCTCTGGGACGGCTCCGCGAAGTATCTGCTGGACACTCTCGACGCTATGCAGCGACGGGCTATCCGTATTATTGGTTGTCCGGAGGTAACGGGAAGCCTTGAGCCGCTAGCTCAGCGCCGAACAATAGCTTCCTTGGCCGCATTCTACCGTATTTACCATGGCGAGTGTTCTGAAGAGCTCTTCAATCTGATCCCACCCTCTTCCTTCCGATCCCGAACGACTCGTGCCGGGCAGAGATGCCACCCCCACACAGTGGATAGCATGTTCGCGAGAACCGAACGTTTTAAACGTTCGTTTCTCTGCCGAACGATAGTGGCCTGGAACGCCCTGCCTGTGCACGTGTTTCCTCCCACATATAATCCTGGGTTCTTTAAGCGGAGCGTGAAGAGGCACATCAGTAGGTCGTCAAGTTGAGGGCCACTCTCAATAGTAATGTGTGCTGTGAGAGTGGCCCACAATCGCTAGACGTCGTCACGACTTACCACCAGGCGGGCGGCGTCAATTTGGCGAACCAAATATAAATAAAAAAAAAAAAAAAAAAAAAAAAAAAGTGTGTTTACTCAGTGTTTATCACGTTTTCATTTATTTTAACACTTCCCCATTTTAGGCACATAATAATCATTTGTGTAAATGATATAAAATAATTGCAGATAACATTTACTATAACAAATATTAATTATCCATCATATATGTCCACTAAGATTTTTTGGAGATTTTTCATTTGCTGGCAACATTACGCACACGCCGTTAGTGGTATCGGTACACGGAAATCGGAGTCACACGCACACATTGAAAGTGTCATTTGGCTTCACGTGTTCATTCTACATGTTCCGTCTATATTCTTCTTCTAGTCTGAGGTTACAGGTTTTTCCAAGTATGTAGGTGATATAAATAAAGTAAATTTCAGGTAATCGACAAACCAAGTGTAACCTCACACAATCTCTATACTAGTCAGTGGAATTTATGGAATCGTTCCTATTCCTACTAATGGGGTGGTGTATCCTGAGTTAACAGCTCTGCACAAAAAAGAGATAACAATCCGTCTAAATGTGACACAGATTTATACGAATATACGAAAACAAAAACACGTCTGAATTCAGAAGCCATGAAGAAGTCGAAAGTAGTGGCAGGCCTATGTCACTCGCCTAACAATCACAAAAAATACGTGACGTCAGCGACAACTTGAAGTTGTAAGTCAGTAAGGGTTGTCTCTTGTATGTGACACGGCATTGGCCATGGAGTTGATATTGAGGCATTAACGTCATAATTATTGGTCAAATTATGCTGGTACTTTCCTGACAACCCTAACGTTTGAATTATGTTATCTGTAAACAAAAGAATGTGCTTTAATTAACGTCGGAGTGCAAGTTCTGTATGTAAGTACTATTCCCTATTCTGTGGTAGTGGGTTGTACATAACCTTTGCAAAAGATGTAAAAGCAAGTGAGCTTTATACTAAAAACTGCAGTTTTATTCATGGAGCAGATATAAAAACGATTAGGAACGCGTCAGAAATTTTTAATGAGAAGCTTTTGTTCTTTTCGTAGAAAATGCATGCAAATTGCAAATCTATATTGGATTAAGTTAAGTTAAAATATACTAGAGAGCACCTCTCTATTTTAACTATGGGCAGATTTAACTCGGATCAATAATGTACCCTCCCTAGTTGCTAGGTGGGATAAATTACTGAGGTTCTAGATTTACCTCACAAACAGAGTAGGGGTCTCTCATGGACAATTAGACAAGTGATTTTTTAATATATTTTGCACTAGTAAGGTTGCTTTGTAATGCTGGGTTTCACGGTAGATACGTGAGTAGTATTAATGAAAATTTTCCATAGGTAAGTGTTTTCGTAGGTTAGTACAAAAAATAAAATGAATGTTCGGCTCCTTGATGATCCTTCCCTTTTATTTAAGATTTATTTAGTACGCGCCTAAGGTGACCTAAGTCTTAAACCATTATCGCTTATTGCAGTTATGTAATTTAGACCTCTTTCAACAGAACACGTTGAGATCACCTGTGAATGCTATCTACGATTTATAGTCTTTGTAAGTGTGGAGAGGTCCGTACTAGCCACTAGAACTAGAACAACCGTGGCAGCCTTCATGACCGCAAAATTGTTACAGGTTGCTGGAGTGTTGTCCTGCGGTACCTATGGCAATCTGAGACTTTGATGGCCAAGACATGCAGAAAGCCTGCGACCACAAACTAACTAGCCGCAAACAGCGCCAGTTACTATTTGAATATCTTATAGTAGGGCACCGCGCCGCCGATTTCCGGTAAACCTGCCGTCCGCCGTCGCGCCGCGCACCGCCTCGGTCAGAAATACGGCATTGTGGGAATGAGATCTTGGTCATACATAACAAAGTACAGTCATCTAGTGAACATGTTTTAACGTGTTCAGGCTTAAAGCGACGATGGCCTTGATCGATGAATCTTTCTATTATTATTTATGTAAATAGTTTGAGATAACAGCATAGATTATGTTAAATATTAATGTATTTGTATACAAACTAATAATAAGTGTAGGTATGCGGTTGTTGAGTCATACTCGTAAAACACAACACTAGCAATAGTGGTATGGCAATCCCATTCCACCTATGGATATAAATCTACTACTACTCATTCCATACTAAGAAATTCGGGTCGTTCTATATGATACAACTCTTATAGTTCGTTTATTTCCCTAGATGACACTGATGATGAACAGATGTAGATTAAACAGTCATTCGCCACATCGTCGATTGGGGTAAGTACCCAATCTACTCCCAATGCCCATGTCATATTATTATATCATGAAAGGATGGTCCCTGTCTTAGAGCATTAAACCAACCCCGCTGCCAAAGGTATGAGACCGCGGGGCATGCCCGTTACATAAAACTAGTTGCCACGCTTTCCGCGCCATTCCCGTCACACGGCTCACTGATTTCACTCCTCCTATATAAAATGCCGAGTTGCTGTGTATTTTGATGTAAAAAGCTATCAGCGACATCAAATAAACAAAAGGATAACATTACCTTTCACCTGTAAGTATTATTTCGTTCGAATATTATCAATTAATTCATTAAAATAGGTACCAAAAATTCAAAAAATTATGCTAATCGACAGTGTTACCATTTTATGAACTACAATCTAATCTGGGGTAATTTAAATAAGTTAATAAACTAAGTTTTCTTATCAATTTAATTAATTTTGTACTAAGCTTAATAAGATTTTATACACTATATTTTTAGTTAGGTACGTGTTGAAAGGTATTTTTACGATATCGAATAAGAACGAAGGGATTGTTGTTTAAAACAATACCTAAGTCATATCTTCAATTAATATAAAGAAATATTTATTTTTAATTACTGCAACATAATCTAATTTTTCAAAACCCTGTAAATATTACTAACATTCAGTTTATTGGCTGGTACACATAAGACGTTAATAATATGTCAAAATAATAACATTTATTGTCATTATGTTGGAGCACTAATATAGCTTTTCAACCGATAGTAGCAATGCACACAGACATAATTCAAAAAAGTAGTATTATCTTACATTCGATAATAAAATATTTCGAAAAAATAAGCGATTTATTTTTTTGAAAGTTGCCACACTTTGATAGAATTAGAGCTGGGACAGCATATCGATATTAATATTTCAGTACCATATTACTTAACAATTTTATAAATGTTAATTTTAGCCATTATTTTTAAAATTGCCAAAAGAACTATTACTTCTTACCGCTTGGGTTCAATTTTGTAGGAATCATGTTTCGTGGGTTCCTACACGGACGAGTACAATTTGCTCACAGCATTTTAAAAGTTCCTGTTTTATAATATTATCAAACAATAAGAGAAAATTGATTCAGGGCGCTGTACCAACGTTGATGTTATTTTAATAGTTCCTGATTTTCAGCTTTGTAGTTAACCCTACTAATATTAGGTATACATATGAAATTGGCGTTTTATATGGAGAAAGAAAAAACATTTTTTTTTACAGTGTTTTTTATTTAATCAATCAAAGTTTGTACAGTTGTTAACTATACACTTTTGCCATTTTATAGGTAGTTCATTGATTCCTTTGCCGAAAAAGTTGCGGGAGCGAGAATCAACAAATCTTTGAAGTCGTTTTGTTTTGGACTGCCTCATCTGAATTGATTTTTTTTCCAATTAAGAAATCATCCAAATTTCCGAAAAAAAGTGGCAATCAGTTGGAGCAAGGTCCGGGGAGTATGGTAGGTGACGGGGTCATTATTCTAACATTCCTCCTCTACTTTCGCGACCGTCTGTTGGTTTGGTGTGGTAGCGTTGTCCTGAAGCAGCAGTGGGCTAGAGCAGTTCACCAATATCTGCTGATTAACGGCTAGCTATGCTGGTTTTTGGAGATCAAACTGGCCAGTTCTATAAAACGCCAATTTCACATCTAAAGACCTAATATTATAAAGGCGAAAGTCTGTATGGATGTTTGTTACTCTTTCACACAAAAACCATTTGTAGGTAAATATTGACAATTCACAATAAAAGTATTAAAAAAATAAAAAACCTTTTATTTATCGCTTATTTAAAATTAATTTAAATAATTAACCTATTTATTGTTAGTTTGGTACCCGTACTACATACGAGTCGGGTCCAACGACTGATTAAAATAACTCTAATAGAATTTATTTTGGACAACTTTTGGTCATTTTAAAGTGCTCAATTTACAATTTATTTAAAGACTTACAAATTTTTAGCAAAACCCCTGTACGCCTCATTAAAGAATGTATATTCTATTTAATAAATCAAGTCATTAAAGAATGCATATTCTATTTAATAAATATAATGAATATTATTTTAATGACGTTATAATACGTAAACAAAGTCATCACATGATAATTGATAATTATCTTCACGCATTTGAAACACCAAAACATCGATACATAATATCGACATAGTCAAGCTCTAGCTTGTTTATATTAATGAGATGTCACTGATAGAGGTCCCTGTGTGTGAATGTGAGTGTGTGCGTATAGTTTAAATTAGTGTTCAACATTTTTGTTGTGTGAGTGCATAGCGACGTGATTCAAAAATGCATTAGTAGTTAACAATTAAATTAGTGTGAGTGGCAGACTTTTGTTCTAACAAAATAGCGCGCGTCTCTTCTCCCGTTGGTTTAATGCTCTAAGGTCCCTGTAGTTTTCACAAGAATTACCAGGCGTTTCTGGACATGTTTATGCTGTTTCAAATTCGGTTCAGACCGGTTTCACCTCAATATGATAGATTAGTAGTGTAGACCAGGGATTTTTGGGTGCAAAGGGGCTCTACCAACATCTTTAGGGCCCCAGCGACCTCACCTGCTAGTGGCGCACCTGCTGATAAACGGACGAGGCTCATTAATTTACGGTACCTATGGAGTGGCTTCGGCCCCTACAACAGTGTTGGTCCGGGGGGGTACCACCGTGCAGCTGTGCTAAAGCCCCCCAAGTAACCCAGCCCAGGCTGGGTTGCGTTAGGGGTTCAGCAGCTGCACCGCCGGGCCCGGGGCGATGTATGGTGCAGCAGGTATGGGACCAGTGGGGACGAAACGGAGTCTAGTGTGGGTGGTGTGGGTCGATTCGCCGGCCAGGGAGACCCTTAGCAACGGCGTTGCCGCGGCCGCCCGCAATACAGTCATGGGTCCCGCCTGGGACCAACCACCCCAGGAGGCTGCCCCACATGTTGCGCATAATCCTGATGTGGGATCGCCGCTCCGGGTGGTAACCGGTGTGGGGTAGCGGCGGCCTTGCATCAGGGGGGTTTGGGAGCCCTTCCGTCCGGCGAGTCGGCTCCGACCTAACCACACGGTTCTAGACAAAGCTAGCCCCTGCGCTTTGTCACTTACTGCTTCTTCAAAATCTACAATGGCAGTGCAATAAAAAAAAAAAAAACGTTACACAGCGGCCCTAGGAAACCCCACAACTTCACTTTTCGAGGTGGAGTTCACTAACGTCCGTGGACTCCATGCGAACCTCGATGCCGTCCACCATCACCTTGAGACGGCACGGCCCGCTGTGATGTTCCTCACGGAGACACAAATACGCCGCCCTGACGACACGTCTTACCTCCGTTACCCCGGCTATGTCATCGAGGAACAATTTCGAGACAAAGCCGGGGTGTGCGTGTTCGTTAGGGCGGATGTTTGCTGCCGCCGGTTGCGCTGCCGCCGGTTGCGCTGCCTAGAGAACCCCTCCAATTCCGTCCTTTGGCTGCACGTAGACCATGGCTCTATAAACCAGATCTACGTGTGCGTCTACCGATCCCACACAGGGGATTCTGAGACAACAAAGCTCTTCCAGTACCTCAGCGAGACGGCTGATGAAGCGCAGGTGCGGTTCCCGAACGCTGACCTAGTATTTCTGAGGGACTTCAATGGCCATCACATTGAATGGCTGGGGTCCCGCAAGACTGATCATGCGGGTAGAGCCGCCCATGCGTTCGCTCTCTCCTACGGTCTGACCCAGATGGTATGCGGTATCACCCGGATACCAGACAGGTCAGATCACGCGCCCGCTCTGCTGGATCTACTGCTGACGAGTCGCCCAGTACAGTGTTTCGGTAGGAGCCCCACTGGGTAGTTCCGATCACTGTGTTGTTCACGCTGGCATGAAGGTGTCACCTCCTGCACGTCCTGTACAAACTTCACGACAACTATGGCACTAGTCGTCAGCGGATTGGGACGGTCTACGCGATTATTATGCGTCCGTCCCCTGGAGCCAGCGCTGCTTTGTAGGAAAGGCTCCTTCGGATAGTGCTTCTGCGATTGCTGATCAGTTTAGGGATGGATTATTACATCCCTTTCACTGATGTCGCCAGTATCCGCAGAGCCCGTCCCTGGTTCGGGCGAGATTGTGCCAAAGCTGTTCGACAAAAACAGTCGGCATATCGCGCCTGGATCAGGGCCCGGGCTGTGCGCGACCCAAACGTGGGCCACCTCAAAGCAGCGTACAACCGGGCCACAAAATCGAGTAAGAGGGTCTTTAAGAGAGCGGATGCCCAGCGCGTCGCGCGGCTTGGTCAGGAGCTCACTTCCCATCCTACGGGCAGCCGTGGATTCTGGCAACTGGCCAAAGCCGTGCAATCTAACTTTTGTCAGCCCTCGCTGCCACCGCTGCGTTACCCAGATGGAACACTGGCTCACAAAGCCCAAGAGAAAGCGGATATGCTCGCAGACCTCTTTGCGGCTAATTCCCGGGTCTACGACCGTGGCCTGCAGCCCCCCGCCATCGCCAACTGTGGCCACACAATGCCTGATATTGTTATCAGGCAATGTGATGTACGAGCAGTGCTGCGGTCACTCGACACGCGGAAAGCCAGTGGCCCTGACGGCATTCCGGCGGTGGTGCTACGAAAATGTGCAGCTGAGTTGTCTCCAGTATTAACGGGTCTGTACCGCCTGTCATACTCATCAGGGCTCGTGCCGGAGGTCTGGAAGGTGGCGAACGTACAACCGATCCCCAGGAAAGGGGATCGATCCGATCCAGGCAACTATCGACCCATAGTTGTCGCCTCAGTCATTTTCAAGGTGCTTGAGCTCCTTATAAATAAGCAGCTCATGCAATACCTAGAGTATCACTCGCTAATCAATGATCGACAATACGGCTTCAGGCCAAAACGATCAACGGGTGATCTTCTGGCATTCGTAACGCATGTCTGGGGTGGGGCTATGGAAAGGCACGGCGAGTCCTTGGCTATTAGCCTGGACATCGCCAAAGCCTTCGATAGGGTCTGGCATGCTTTGCTCCTTTCCAAGCTTCCGGCATATGGTCTACCTCCTCAACTTTTTTTTTTTTTTTATTTTTTTTTTATTTAGGTCGACAAATTGACGCCACCCGCCTGATGGTAAGCTGAGGCGACGTCTGGCAATTGAGGGCGACTCTCACAGTACACAGGAATACTATAGAGAGTGGCCCTCAACTTGACGACCCAGTAATGTGCCTCTTCACGCTTCGCTTAAAGAGCCCAGGGTTATATGTTGGAGGAAACACGTGCGCAGGCAGGGCGTTCCAAGCCACCATCGTTCGGCAGAGAAACGATCGTTTAAAACGCTCGGTTCTCGCGAAGACGGTTTCCACGGTATGAGGGTGACATCTCTGGCCGGCACGCGTTGTTCGGGATCGGAAGGGAGAGGGTGGGATCAGGTTGAAGAGCTCTTCAGAACACTCACCGTGGTAAATACGGTAGAACGCGGCCAAGGAAGCAATTGTTCGGCGCTGGGCTAGCGGCTCAAGGCTTCCCGTTACCTCCGGACAGTCTATAATGCGAACAGCGTGTCGCTGCATAGCGTCGAGTGCGTCCAGCAAATACTTCGCGGAGCCGTCCCAGAGGTGAGAGCAGTATTCAACGCAGGGTCTAATCTGCGTTTTGTACAGCAGACACCTGTGCGGTGCGGTGTAAAGAATCGCTTTACCTTGTTCAGTATTCCTAGTTTCCGCGAAGCTAGCCCAATACATCTCTCAATGTATTTTGTGTTATTGAGCTCTCGACGAACGTCTATGCCAAGGATGTCTAGATTGTCCTTCATTGGTAATATTGCATTCTGAAGAGTGGGTAGGGGAAGGAAAGGGGATTTTTTCGCTGTAAATGCACACGCCTGTGTTTTGTGGGCATTGAACTCGACCAAGTTCTCGGCACCCCATTGGGAGATACTGTCGAGGTTTCGGTCGAGATCACCCACGAGATGTCGTCTCTCCTCCTCTATCACAGATCGCCCCGCCGTCGTACGAACCGAGTAACTCCCGTGCAATGAACTGTCATCTGCATAGCAATGAATGTTCCCGAGGGAAAGCATATCATTGATATGCAGAAGAAAGAGAGTTGGTGACAGTACGGACCCCTGCGGTACCCCGGCATTCACTTGCAAGAAGCGAGAAGCCTGGCCATCGCAGAGGACCCGCACTCGGCGCTCGTTTAAAAAGCTGGCAATCCAGCTGCACAGTTGAGGAGGTAGACCATATGTCGGAAGCTTGGAAAGGAGCGAAGCATGCCAGACCCTATCGAAAGCTTTGGCGATGTCCAGGCTAATAGCCAAGGACTCGCCGAACTTTTCCATAGCCTCACCCCATACATGCGTGACGAATGCCAGGAGGTCACCCGTTGATCGTTTTGGCCTGAAGCCATATTGCCGATCATTGATTAGCGAGTGATCCTCCAGGTATCGCATGAGCTGCTTATTAATAAGAAGCTCGAGCACCTTGCAAATGACTGAGGTGACAGCTATGGGTCGATAGTTGCCTGGATCGGATCGATCCCCTTTCTTGGGGATCGGTTGTACGTTCGCCTCCTTCCAGGCCTCCGGCACGAGGCCTGTAGAGTATGACAGGCGGTACAGACGCGTTAATACTGGAGACAACTCAGCAGCACATTTTCGTAGCACCACCGCCGGAATGCCGTCAGGGCCACTGGCTTTCCGCGTGTCGAGTGACCGCAGCACTGCCCGTACATCACATTGCCTGATAACAATATCAGGTATAGTGTGGCCACAGTTGGCGATGGCGGGGGGCTGCAGGCCACGGTCATCGACCCGGGAATTAGTCGCAAAGAGGTCTGCGAGCATGTCCGCCTTCTCTTGGGCTTTGTGAGCCAGTGATCCGTCAGGAAAACGCAGTGGTGGCAGCGAGGGTTGACAAAAATTTGACTGTACGGCTTTGGCCAGTTGCCAGTATCCACGGCTGCCCGTGGGATGGGATGTGAGCTCCTGACCAAGCCGCGCGACGCGCTGGGCATCCGCTCTCTTGAAGGCCCTCTTGCTGAACCTAGTGGCCCGATTGTACGCTGCTTTGAGGCGGTTCACGTTCGGGTCACGTGCCGCCCGAGCCCTGACCCAGGCGCGATATGCCGACTGTTTTTTCTGGACAGCCTCGGCACATTCACACCCGAACTATCACCAACTCTCTTTCTTCTGCATATCAATGATATGCTATCCCTCGGGAACATTCATTGCCATGCAGATAACAGCACACTGCACGGGAGTTACTCGGTTCGTCCGACGGCGGGGCGATCTGAGATTGAGGAGGAGACACGACGACTCGTGGCTGATCTCGACCGTAACCTCGACAGTATCTCTCAATGGGGTACCGAGAACCTGGTCGAGTTCAATGACCGCAAAACACAGGCGTGTGCATTTACTGCGAAGAAATCCCCTTTCCTTCCCCTACCCTCTCTTCAGAATGCATTATTACCAATGAAGGACAACCTTGATATTCTTGGCATAGACGTACGTCGAGAGCTCAATAATAAAAACTACATCGAAAGATGTATAGGGCTAGCTTCGTGGAAACTAGGAATACTGAATAAGGTAAAGAGATTCTTTACACCGGACCAGTGGTGTCTGCTGTACAAGACGCAGATTAGACCCTGCGTCGAATACTGCTCTCACCTCTGGGACGGCTCCGCGAAGTATCTGCTGGACGCTCTCGACGCTATGCAGCGACGGGCTATCCGTATTATAGATTGTCCGGAGGTAACGGGAAGCCTTGAGCCGCTAGTTCAGCGCCGAACAATAGCTTCCTTGGCAGCATTCTACCGTATTTACCACGGCGAGTGTTCTGAAGAGCTCTTCAATCTGATCCCACCCTCTTCCTTCCGATCCCGAACGACTCGTGCCGGGCAGAGATGCCACTCCCACACAGTGGATAGCATGTTCGCGAGAACCGAACGTTTTAAACGTTCGTTTCTCTGCCGAACGATAGTGGCCTGGAACGCCCTGCCTGTGCACGTGTTTCCTCCCACATATAATCCTGGGTTCTTTAAGCGGAGCGTGAAGAGGCACATCAGTAGGTCGTCAAGTTGAGGGCCACTCTCTACAGTATTACGTGCTGTGAGAGTGGCCCACAATCGCTAGACGTCGTCACGACTTACCACCAGGCGGGCGGCGTCAATTTGGCGAACCATAAAAAAAAAAAAAAAGTCATTCAGAACAAAGCATTCTGAATAACTAACTGAAGGATTAACGATAGGCTGATCGTTTATCCATCAACTTCTGATCGTATAGATCTGAAACTTGGAGGGTGTGTTTATTGTGACGTAAGCATCTGATAAGAATAGATTTTTCAAAATTCTAGGAGGGGAAGGGGCAATGTACCGAGTAACATAGGCTATATAACATCACGCTACGGCCCTATTGGCCGTAGCGTAAGTAGAGCATCATAGCGTGTAGAAATAACTCTAAGACTTAATTAATAACTTCGACATTTTGTAACCGTAATATCTCAGAAGTAAATCTTAGGAAAAAAGTACGCCATTAAGGATGATAATGATATTAAATTATAATCTACAATTTTACTTTCGTCTGAGCCATTTTTTTGAAACTCACCATTTACCATTGACCAAAAATTTTGGCATTTGACTTTGAATAACTTTTTTAGCACACCCCCTCACACTTGAGGACTTTGGGTATGTTCATCTACATACCGCAAAGGCAAGCATGTACACCACAAACATGTACCAAAACTACCCGAATTATTTCCCCTGATTGCCAATTTTGGCCTAATTTTACTGGACTATAGAGGTTCAGGATATTTACCTGGTGTTGTTTCGGATTTAGGTTATTTGGGCACTGTTTCAATTGCCATGTTCACGTAGGGACTGGTAACTATGATATTTTAAATTATATTTATTTATTTATTAAATTGGTAAATAAACTGTAAAGTGTGTGTGAGTGTGTTTGTTTTATAAGTGCATTGCGAAAATGGCAAGGAAAGTATAATAAGAATTACTAATGAGAATACTTATTACATAATTGCAAATAAATTGTTGCAAGTTAGAACACGTAGTAATAGGTTTCTGTACCCAAAGGGTAAAACGGGAACCCTCATTAGGGTTCCATTCATAAATGGTAAAACGAAACCATATTATCTCCGCTGTCCGTGTCTGTATCTTGTGATCCGTCCGTCCAGGATATATCTTGTGAACCGTTATAGTTAGAAAGTTGAAATTTTCACACATGATGTATACAACAAATACTAAAGAACAGAATATAATAAATATTTAAGGGGTTCCCATACAACAAATGTGTTTTTTTGGTATGAAACCCTTTGTGCACGAGTCCGACTCACACTTGGTTTTTTGTCATCATTCTGAAGACCATAATCTAATATATAAAATTCTCGTGCGGTGTTTGTGGTTAAACTCCTCCGAAACGGCTTGACCGATTCTCATGAAATTTTGTGTGCATATTGGGTAGGTCTGAGAATCGGACAACATCTATTTTTCATCCCCCTAAATGTTAAGGGTAGTCCACCCCTAATTTTAATTTAATTTAATTTAATTTTTAGATAATTTTTATTTTTTTATGATACAGCATTAGAAAATACATACAACCCTGAATTTTCAACCCTCTACGATCAACCCCTATTTTTCCATCGCGATTTCATTGTCTACAACGCTTTCGATGTAAATCCCCGCACACTTATAGTGGATAGTTATTTTTATTGAACTAAAAAAATGTTTCCTAGAAATAATATACATGGCAAAACAACGTTTGCCGGGTCAGCTAGTAATAATATAATAATGTCTTTATTTTTGTTTCATATCATTTACATAGAATATGACTAAAAACTAAACACAGTGGTAGTGTACAGTTTTACACATAGTAGGTAAAAAAATATTTATATTAGTGCCAGAGTACCAGTTAACCTTAGAAGAAAATTACAGTGCACAAGTATTAACTACATGTAACCATAGTTATATTGTTGGTGGTCTGTTGGTCTAGTGGTAACCAACAATGTTAACACATTGCAAAGGTTAAGCAACATCTAGTCAGGCCTGTCTTAGGATGGGTGTCCATTTCATAAGACATTGAGACCCATCCGTGCTTCAGAGAGCATGTTAAGTCGGTCTCGGTTGCCATACAAACATCTACGGCAGTTGTTGGGGGTAGTTGCAGACTTAAATTAAAAATAAGACCGGTCTAACTACAGAACTTCAATATCGCCCATGAGTTGTGCAGGTCAAATGGCAGTTGCTTCACGTGAAATATCGAAGTTCACCCAAATCGCAGTTAGACTGGAAAGCTGACCCCAACTGTGTTGGGAAAAGGCTCGGTGGATGATGAGTTATATTGTTGGTGACTATTCAAATTATACATTTTTTCATGTTACATACATACAATGGCACCTATATCCCTGAGAGAATTTTGTTGGTCCCACATAAACAGAGGGAAAGTCTATTGCCGTTACCAGACACTGTTATACAATAGAAAATTTCTGTACTGCAAACCGAAACAGCCAGCATTAATGTTATGTTATACTAGTGGTCGCCCGCGACTTCGTCCGCGTGGTAATCTGGATTTCTTCCCGTTCCCGTCGCGCCGCGTCGCTTAATTATCGTCATATTTTGAACAATTCACACAATATCTTTATAAATTGTAGCCTATGTGTTATTCTGATGTATAAGCTATATTATTGTAAAGTTTCATTAAAATCCATTCAGTAATTTTTACGTGAAAGAGTAACAAACATCCATCCATACATACTTACATACTATTTTAAGTATACATTTATTTACAATAAGAATTATAATATACAAAATAAACATAATTATAGACTAAAAATATTTACATTACAAAATATCGTTTAAAAAATCCTCCGCGTCATTGCCGACTGGGAAGGTTCCCAGAATGCTTACATACTAACATACTCACAAACTTTCGCGTTTATAATATTAGTATGATACAAATTCTGGATTATATTAAGAGGTATGTACTTTACATTACAGTACAACTTTATTAAACATATTATCACTATTTTATAGATTCAGGGTGACACCCTAGATTTACATTAAAGTTCATGCAAAAATGTTGTATAATTTTTAATCTGTTGGTGTGCAATTTTAAGAGACTTCTATGTTAAGATTCCCTTTACAAGATCAAGGTGGGATAGTGTAGTTTTACTGTATATTTTGAAATTTGGTGTGGTCTGGGTGTGTATTAGTACAACTGTCAGAACATCTGGTTAAAATGATTAAATTTCAGAAAAACCTCTTGTATACAGGCCTGACTAGATGTTGCTTAACCTTTGCAATGTGTTAACATTGTTGGTTACCACTAGACCAACAGACCACCAACAATATAACTATGGTTACATGTAGTTAATACTTGTGCACTGTAATTTTCTTCTAAGGTTAACTGGTACTCTGGCACTAATATAATTTTTTACCTACTATGTGTAAAACTGTACACTACCACTGTGTTTAGTTTTTTGTCATATTCTATGTAAATGATATGAAACAAAAATAAAGACATTATTATATTATTACTAGCTGACCCGGCAAACGTTGTTTTGCCATGTATATTATTTCTAGGAAACATTTTTTTAGTTCAATAAAAATAACTATCTACTAAAAGTGTGCGGAGATTTACTTATAATCGAAAGCGTTGTAGACAATGAAATCGCGATGGAAAAATAGGGGTTGATCGTAGAGGGTTGAAAATTCAGGGTTGTATGTATTTTCTAATGCTGTATAATAAAAAAATTAAAAAAATAAAAATTATCTAAAAAAAAAAAATTTAGGGTTGGACTACCCTTAACATTTAGGGGGATGAAAAATAGATGTTGTCCGATTCTCAAACCCACCCAATATGCACACAAAATTTCATGAGAATCGGTCAAGCCGTTTCGGAGGAGTTTAACCACAAACACCGCGACACGAGAATTTTATATATTAGATTATGTTCTTCAGAATGATGACAAAAAACCAGCCAAGTGCGAGTCGGACTCGTGCACAAAGGGTTTCATACGAAAAAAACACATTTGTTGTATGGGAACCCCATAAATATTTATTATATCCTGTTCTTTAGTATTTGTTGTTATAGCGACAACAGAAATACATCATGTGTGAAAATTTCAACTTTCTAACTATAACGGTTCACAAGATATAGCTGGAGGGACGGATCACAAGATACAGATGGACAGACAGCGGAGGTAATATGGTTTACCCTTTATGAATGCAACCCTAATGATAGGGTTCCAGTTTTACCCTTTGGGTACAGAATTTTGGGACAGACGTTGTCCTGCAAATAAAAGAAAAAAAGAACCTTTGCAGGAAGTCTGTTGGGTCCACTAGTATTAATATAAAAAACTTATTGTTTACCTAAACAACTGTGCTTGAAGTATGTACTTGGAGGATTAGCGTCATTGTTGATTTCAATATGATTAAATTAATAAAAACATTAGGTAGACCAACCAAGATTGGTATAGCAATGTAATCAGCTGATAAGGGTAAATGCAGTGCGACTTATAGGCGTGCAACACACAATCGGCGCATGCTTACAATTTAACTGAAATCAAGCTCGACACCTGTGTCGAGCTTGATTTCAGTTGAACACGACTGTCCACTACATATACAGGTGCGGTTACCTTTAGAGATGTTGATTTGAGCTTGTGGCCATCGTCACGGGTGCGTGGTGTGCTGCTCACTATGACTAATGAGACATGCCATTCGCAACTACAGCGCAGCGCAGCTACACGATGCACAAATTGAATGCCAATACAAATTCACTGTGGCATGTTTACTGTCAAGTGTGCCTCCATGCGCATTCGTATTTAATTCCATTTCTCTTTAGCAGTCGTAAAATGAATACTCACCGTCGTTATCCATTGTCCAGAACGCGATGCACAGTGTAAACAACCAAACCACATAATAAAACAAAATGGAAGTCCAACTCGCCCGCACTGAGATGAGAAATTTTATGAGCACACTCGAGTTGTAAAACGTATCCTATCGTAGTATTTTAGCAGCCCCCCTCCAGTTTATTATGTGCCGTGGCCAGATTAGATATCTTGTTTTCACAAAACAATATGTAACATTGTTCACAAAATATGCTTAAAAACACTAATCGAATAGTCAAATGTCGATTTACACTAAAATAATGTCCACTTGAAAATAATAATCATCCAAGCGTTTGACGTCCAAGACAAAACACCCACATCAAAAAATTCTACCTAGCGACTGGCCCAGCCAGCCAGCTTTCAATAATTTTAATTTCCACTCGAACATATTCCTGTTTCGCTCGATCACCATTCATTTATTTATTTCTTAATAGGAGTGACAGAGATAGTGACATATAAATATTTCCTATGTATGAATAGAATCGGTGTTTTGAAGTGTCCCTCTCCCCAATAGCCGAGTTGAGTTGAATGGACCCGAGAAGCGTTCAACCATTGGATCGATGAATATATCACGTGACACAAATATGTCGCGCTACTGTAGTACCGCGAAATTTTGAAAATAATGTACTACGCATTGGCATATCCAGAGTACATATTCATTATATTCTGCCTGCTAGTTATTACAAGCTCCGTACGTCCTTAGGTATACCTAATTAAGGCCATAGTAATATTCTTAAATCCATGCATGTCAAGCCATTATTGAGGTTTCATCACTTTAAATTCGAGTATTGAGGTAACATGTAGTATTTTGTTGACGAAAAAGTTAGTTACAGATACACGTTTCTTATTATTATCAACAGTTCTCAGCGATCAGAAATGTCGATCAAATATTATCAGAACCTATTAAATTCCTTGCAATGGTAAGTATGATGTTCAAACTTTTTCAAATAATAGAATTATTTTCGCTAAAATAGAAGACATGAAAACGTCGATATATGTTTCACCTCTACATGAGGCATTCCGCATTCTCAAGACTGTCTCAGAGAGAACAGCAAAATATGAAGCAAGATCATAGTTGTTTTTAAGGTATGAACATGTAAATATCGCTAGTGCGATGTAGAATGTGTCAGAAAACAACAACCGGGGGTAGAAATATTAAGTTAGGCTAATAAATTCAAAATAGGTATTTTTAAGACAAAAATCAACTTTTTAATTCGCAGAAAACATAGTGTAACACACACAAACCAACAAAAACTACTGCGGCTATCCATTCACGAACAAATTAAGCAAAGAGGACGCATGAAAGTCAGTCTGGTCATTCAGTAAGGTACCCACGTCCCGCCTAACTATTTCTAGACGCTCCCAGACACATAACTTGAACCCCTTCTCACACAACCTCAAAATCTTAAAGGTGTTATCATTATTCAAGGTATGACCTGTATCAAGTAGATGCCTAGCAAAGTGGGACTTTTCCGGACAACCGTTACGGAAGGCCGACAAATGTTCCCTGTATCTGACTTCAAAGGACCTGCCAGTCTGACCCACATACTGCATATTACAACCGTCACAATGTAACAAATAAAGTCCTGACTTCCATGAAACAGAAACTGAATCTTTACATAACTCCCTCGAGGTGTTCTGGGTTCTAAAAGCCGTAAATATATTGTTTTCCCTCAGGATCTTGGCAACACTCAACGATACGGAACCCACAAACGGCAAGCACGCAGTTTACTTCCTGACAGGTTCAGTAGATGGATGTAATAAACGAAAACAAATCTATCTACGTTTTTTATTTAGCATTGAGTACACCATACCCACGTTATAACCATTGGAGTGCGCAACATGACAAATTATATTCAGCTCGTTATCATAAATATGACTGCTGACTCAACGGCACTACCAACATCCTACTCAATAGGCTATGGAAAGCAGCCATCTTGTGCTGCCAAGGGTGGTTAGAAGAATAGGGAATAACTAAATCTGTACAAGTTGGCTTTCTATAAATACCAAACTCATGGACCCTACCCCTCCTAGAAATTGACAGATCCAGAAAATTAAGGGTGGCCTCTGCTTCCACTTCCAATGAAAATTCAATCCTAGGGTGTACTGAGTTAAGATTCGAAACCAGAACACCAAGTTGACGCCTTGTACCCGTCCAACAGATTATAACATCATCCACATATCTGAAATAATATAATATATGCCTATTTTTTACTATGTGATTCGTCTCAAAGGAATCCATAAATATATCTGCCATTAAGGGGCTCAGTGGCGACCCCATAGCTAACCCATCTTTTTGTAAATATATAATAATAACTATTGTTGAATTGAAAATAATTTTGTGTCATGCATAATTTTGTTAATTTTAAAATTTCCTCTATTTTATTAATATGAATTCTTTTGATTATTAGTTTATTCCTTATAATTTCCAAACATAGGGAACGTTCGTGAAAAGGCTCTTAACATACAGAGACAACAGTTGAGCGTTGGAAGGTAGTTTGATATTTTTTATTTTATTAATGAGGTCAATACTATTTTTCAATGAAAATTTAGGTTTAAAATCAATTGTTCCCTTAATAAGTGTATTTAAATATCTTGACAAATTGTAAGCCGGAGCCCCCCTACATGCCACTACTGGCCGAACTGGGCAATCCTCCTTATATATTTTTGGAAGGCCATATAATAAAGGACACCTTGGGTTCATGTGTATCAATGTTCTGTACAAAGAAGAATTCTCAGGGAACAAATAAGCCGTGGATTTTATTGAAAGTTTGAGTTCCGCCTGAAACCTAGAGGTAGGGTTCAAAGTTAGATGTTGAAAATCATCAGATAAAATGATGTCATTGACCTTAGTTCCTCATTAATAAAATAAAAAATATCAAACTACCTTCCAACGCTCAGCTGTTGTCTCTGGATGTTAAGAGCCTTTTCACGAACGTTCCATATACTGAATGTTTGGAAATTATAAGGAATAAACTAATAATTAAAAGAATTCATAATAATTAAAATAGAGGAAATTTTAAAATTAACAAAATTATGCATGACACTAAATTATTTTCAATTCAACAATAGTTATTACTTACAAAAAGATGGGTTAGCTATGGTCGCCACTGAGCCCCTTAATGGCAGATATATTTATGGATTCCTTTGAGACGAATCACATAGTAAAAATAGGCATATATTATATTATTTCAGATATGTGGATGATGTTATAATCTGTTTGACGGGTACAAGGCGTCAACTTGGTGTTCTGGTTTCGCATCTTAACTCAGTACACCCTAGGATTGAATTTTCATTGGAAGTGGAAACAGAGGCCACCCTTAATTTTCTGGATCTGTCAATTTCTAGGAGGGGTGGGGTCCATGAGTTTGGTATTTATAGAAAGCCAACTTGTAGGTACAGATTTAATTATTCCCTATTCTTCTAACCACCCTTGGCAGCACAAGATGGCTGCATTCCATAGCCTATTGAGTAGGATGTTGGTAGTGCCGTTGAGTCAACAGTCATATGGTAACGAGCTGAATATAATTTGTCATGTTGCGCACTCCAATGGTTATAACGTGGGTATAGTGTACTCAATGCTAAGTAAAAAACGTAGATAGATTCGTTTTCGTTTATTACATCCATCTACTGAACCTGTCAGGAAGTACACTGCGTGCTTGCCGTTTGTGGGTTCCGTATCGTTGAGTGTTGCCAAGAACCTGAGGGAAAACAATATATTTACGGCTTTTAGAACCCAGAACACCTTGAGGGAGTTATGTAATGGTAAAGATTTAGTTTCTGTTTCATGGAAGTCAGGAGTTTATTTGTTACATTGTGACGGTTGTAATATGTGTGGGTCAGACTGGGCAGGTCCTTTGAAGTCAGATACAGGGAACATTTGTCGGCCTTCCGTAACGGTTGTCCGGAGAAGTCCCACTTTGCTAGGCATCTTCTTGATACAGGTCATACCTTGAATAATGATAGCACCTTTAAGATTTAGAGGTTGTGTGAGAATGGGTTCAAGTTATGTGTCTGGGAGCGTCTAGAAATAGTTAGGCGGGACGTGGATACCTTACTCAATGAACAGACTGACTTTCATGCGTCCCCTTTGCTTAATTTGTTCGTGAATGGATAGCCACAGTAGTTTTAGTTGGTTTGTGTCTGTTACACTATGTTTTCTGCGAATTAAAAAGTTGATTTTTGTCTTAAAAATACCTATTTTGAATTTATTAGCCTAACTTAATATTTCTACCCCCGGTTGTTGTTTTCTGACACATCCTACATCGCGCTAGCGATATTTACATGTTCATACCTTAAAAACAACATGATCTTGCTTCATATTTTGCTGTTCTCTTGAGACAGTCTTGAGAATGCCTCATGTAGAGGTGAAACATATGTCGACGTTTTAATGTCTTCTATTTTAGCGAAAATAATGCTATTATTTGAAAAAGTTTGAACATCATACTTACCATTGCTTTGTCATGGAATTTCGCCAGGTAACGCCTGATACTATCCAATACTAAATTCCTGTTGTCTATATAAAGTCATTTTGACCAAATCGCAGATATCTTATATCTTGAATAATGGATAGGCTAAAAAGTTACCACTAGATATGACGACACTACTTAGGTAGGTACCTAATGAAAGTTGAGGAACCTGCAAGTGGTGTGTAATAGGTTTAAGGTTTTTAGTGTTGGTATCCCAGCTGACACTGGCAACACGGACATAGAAAAATAAAGATGTCTTACAATTACAACTTACGTGCAGTTTTACTTTTATTATCATCTAAATAAAGACTATGACAAGTCTAACATTATTACATGGCGCAGTCGTATATGCTAAAATAGTGAAAATTAAATGTTGTTTTTGCATGCTGTAAGTGTTGCAACAAGGATTATACAAAATGGAAATGTTGAAGCCGCCATCACATTTAACGCTACAAGGGGACGCGGGAGAAAATTATAAAAAATTGAAGCAACGCTTTGAAATATATTTTGAAGCCTCAGGGGCCAAAGAAAAACTTACAGAGTCAGGAAAAATAGCATTATTTTTGCACAGTATTGGAGATGATGCCATTGAAATATACAACAATTTTGAATTTTTAGAGGCAAAACCAAAAACAGTTTATGCAAATGTTGTAGAAAAGTTTGATACGTACTTCCTTCCAGTGCTCAATGAAAGTATCAATCGAAATATGTTTTTTGGACGAAAAATTCAGGAAGGTGAAACCTTTGACGAATACCTAAATGTTCTAAGATCGATGTCAGTTAATTGTAATTTTGGGCAATTACGAGATAGTTTGATAAAAGATCAAATAATAAGAGGTATTAAAAGAAAGAACATAGTGGAGAAATTGCTGAAAGAACCAGATTTGGATCTAAACAAATGTATTAAAATTATTAAGTCCTACGAGCTTATGGAAAAGCAAATCAATAATTTTGAAACAGAAAACTTGAACAGTAATGTCAATATAGTAAAAAGCCAATTCAGTCAGTCATCCATTAGCTCTACACAGATGGCAAGTAGTAATTTGAATAGAGAGAAAAATAAATGGCAGGCAGGAAACATAGCAAGAAATAATAATAACAGAAACAGACCTGTATGTCATAGATGTGGATATCAGCATGGCTTTAAGTGTCCTGCTTTCAATCAAGAATGTAAAAAATGTGGCAAATATGGTCACTATGGCAAAATGTGTCGTAATAAAGTAAACTATGTTCGTCGTAACAGTAATTCTGAAGATGAAGAAAATTCTTATGTTCTAGGATCTATTCAGGTAAATGGTATAAATAAACAACTTTGTGAGAGTTTGCAAATTAATAATAAAATAATTGATTTTAAATTAGATACAGGTTCCGATTGTGATGTATTACCTTTTAAATATATTAAGCAGTTGAGACTAGGAAGTAAAATTAATCAACGACATAATAATTTATATAACTATGATGGTTCCAAAATAAACTGCGTTGGAATGTTAAATATTCAATGTAAATTAATTAATAATAAAAAGGTTTATCTTAATTTCTATGTAGTTGATAGTAGTAATTGTATTCCTGTTTTAGGACATGAAACTATCCTAGCATTGAACTTACTAGAAAGAAAATATTTAAGAAAAATAGAAAATGGCGGTTATGACAAAATTATTAAAGAGTTTAGTGATTTATTTGATGAAAAGTTAGGAACTTTAAAAGGAGTAGAATATAAAATTAAATTAAAAGAAGATGCAGTCGGAAAAGTTGAGCAGTGTAGGGGTGTACCACTCTCATTAAATAACTTATTAAAAGAAGAGTTAGAAAAATTAGAGACTATGCAAGTTATACAAAAAATTACAGAGCCTACAGAGTTTGTCAGCAATATAGTAATAGTAAAAAAACCTAATGGTAAAATTAGAGTATGTTTAGACCCTAGTAATTTAAACAAATGTATTATGAGAGAACATTTTAAATTGCCCACATTTGAAGAGGTTTCAAGTAGAATGTCCGGTGCTACTGTTTTTAGTAAGTTAGATGCCTCTACTGCATTTTTTCATGTTAAGTTAAGTGATGAAAGTGCTAAACTGTGTACTTTTACCACCCCCTTTGGTAGGTATTGTTTTAAAAGATTACCATATGGTAGGTCTAGTTCTCCTGAAATATTTCATAGACAATATAAACAGATTTTTGAAAATATACAAGGATGTGAAGTTTTTGTTGACGATATTGCAATATGGGCAAACAATAAAATTGATCATGATAAAATATTATTTGAAGTATTAAAAGTGGCTAGGGAGAATGGGGTAAAATTTAACTTGGAAAAATGTGAGTTTGGTCTATCAGAAATTCAGTATTTAGGTCATATTTTAACAAGTCAAGGAATTAAGCCAGATAATAGAAAAATTGAGGCAATATTAAGTATGTCTAAACCACAAAATGTTAAAGAAGTTCAACGGTTGTTAGGTATGATCACATATATTGCAAAGTTTATTCCCTCTTTGTCTCAAGTCTGCTATCCCCTACGTAAACTAATAAAAAAAAATATGCAGTGGTCATGGTCAGAAGAACAAGATAAATCATTTGAGGAATTAAAAAATATTCTAGTTTCAGCCCCAGTGTTACAGTATTATGATGTTAATAAACCTACAAAGTTGTCTGTAGATGCATCTAAAGATGCTCTCGGTGCAGTTCTGTTACAAAATAACTTACCGGTTGCTTACGCTAGCAAAGCCATGACTAGCACACAGAAAATGTATGCACAAATAGAAAAAGAACTGCTTGCTATTGTCTTTGGCTGTAGCAGGTATCATCAGTATGTATATGGTAAATGTGTTGAAGTAGAAACAGATCATAGACCATTAGAGTCAATATTTAAAAAACCACTATGTGATATCCCCTTACGGTTACAACGTATGCGGTTACATTTGCAAAAGTATGACATTATTGTCAAATATAAGCCAGGGAAAGATTTGCAATTAGCTGATAATATGTCTAGGAATAATTATCATAGTGTTAGTGATAATATATTAGAAAAGGAAATAGAGGCTCAAGTAGGTATGGTTATAACTTCATTACCAGTAAGTCAAAATAAATTACAGATGTTTAAAAACGAGACAAATAATGACAGAGAATTATTAATGTTAAAAGATTATATTTTAAATGGATGGCCTAACTTAAATAATATTCCTGATTATTTAAAGTCATATTATACTTATAAAGAAAATTTGTATCTCTGTGATGGGTTAATTTTTAAAAAATTTTGCATTGTGGTACCAAAAACATTAAGATCAGATATGTTAAATAGAATACATTATAATCACATGGGACTAGATAAATCTAAGTCTAGAGCTAGATCATGTATGTTTTGGCCTAATATGTCAAAAGATATTGAAAATAAAGTTTTAAACTGTAGTACTTGTGATAAGTTTAGAAAAAATAATATAAAGGAGCCTATGATTATTAGAAATATGCCAGTGAAGCCGTGGAGTCACTTAGGTTGTGATGTTTTTCATTATAATGACATAAATTATTTGTTAGTAGTAGATTATTATAGCAAGTATTTTGAAGTTTTTAAACTAAGTAGTTTAAGACCTGAAAGTACTATCGAGTTGTTAAAGTCATGTTTTAGCAGATTTGGCATACCTGAGATATTGTACACTGACAATGGAACAAATTTTTCCAGTTATAAATTCAAAATATTTGCTACTAATTGGAACTTTATTCATAAAACTAGTAGTCCAACATATGCTCAATCAAATGGACTAGCAGAAAGATAATATGTTCAAACAGTTAAAAATTTGTTTAAAAAAGCTGATTATGAAGGTAAAGATAAGTATTTAGTTTTGTTAGAGTATAGAAATACACCTATTTCTAAAGAATTTGATTACAAAAGTCCTTCTGAATTGTTGATGAATAGAAAAACTCAAGGGTTGTTACCAATTATTGACATACCAAGTCATGAAAATAAAAGGGTGCAGAACACATTGTATTTTAATGCATTCAAACAAAAGAGCTACTATGATAGGAATACTAGGAAGTTATCTAATTTAAAAGATGGTCAGAAAGTAGTATTGTTACACAAAAATGATAACAAACCAAATTGTTATGCTGAGGTAAAGGCAAAAGATAATAGACCAAATTCTTACAAAATTATCACAGAAACTGGACAAGAGATAGACAGAAATAGACGGTATTTAGTAGACTGCAGGAATCAAAATAAAATGTGTTTTGTACCTGAGAGAGAAAATTACAGTAATTTTTATGATGATAACGTTATTGACAGTTCAGAGACAAAAATTAATGATGCTACAATTGCTAATAATAGGGAACTTAGCAATAATTTAGAAATGGATATTAGGGTGCCTGAACCTGTGGATCTGTCTGAATGTAAACCTAATCATAGTTTTGTGCAAAACGACAATTGTGTTAGAACTAGGTTTGGTAGAGCTGTTAAAACACCATCTTACTTGAATGAGTATGTAACTTAATATTTTTATGTTTATTTGTTTTGTGAAAGAAAGGGAGATGTAATAGGTTTAAGGTTTTTAGTGTTGGTATCCCAGCTGACACTGGCAACACGGACATAGAAAAATAAAGATGTCTTACAATTACAACTTACGTGCAGTTTTACTTTTATTATCATCTTAATAAAGACTATGACAAGTCTAACATTATTACATGGTGCACCTGCCGAACAAAATACAAGGGTCTGACAAACAAAAGTTCCCGATACGCGGCAATAGGCCTACGTCCGTACGCCACCTTACTTGGGAACACCGCCACATGGATAATATTATGTCTCTTTACCAAAAATTCGACAGATATCGTTTTTAGGGTTGAAAGCAATACTCTATGGAAAGCAGTCACTCCACTATATACAGTCACCTACGAGTACTTACACCTACATATTACCACCCACCTTTTTTAATATGTAATAGCATTAGATATTACACATCTTTGAAGGTCGGGTTTTATCCCGCGTTGGTGAGTGATGGCATGCGTGGGCAGTTCCACAGTTCGCCCCCGCCGTGTTGATCATAGAGGCCGGAAGACTTGACGGGGGACCTTACATGTGTCAATGAACTCCTAGCGGAGCTGGTACCACTAAGCTTGTTTTTTTCAAAACCCACTCCAGCGCCTCCTTGTGCTACACACACACACACATCACGCCTATATCTCCGAAGGGATAGGCAGAGGTGCATTACACCACCCACAATTTGCCAGTATTTTAGTCCCACGTAATAGAGGGCAAGCCTATTACCACACACGGGCACATTTATAATGGGTCATGTCCAAAATGGCCGACTGAATTTAATAAAAATTAGCAGCTACCTATACTGAATTTTGAAAAAAAAATTGAAACCCGTTGCCTTGCGATGCAATGTTGACGAAAGGCAATAAAATCTTACGTGCCAGCCGGTATTGCACAGACAATTAAAGTCCTAGGCGTCTTGGACTATATCCCCGTATATCGTCCTTGTGCTATTTAGGTATCTATAAATAGAAATGGTGAAAGTAATTTTTGTCCCCCCTTAGCTCTCGAGAACTGCTTATGCTCCAATATGGTTGACCCCTCTATGGATAGCCCTCGATCTGGAAGGAAGCCAATAAATCGAAAATTTGACCTAGCCCTAAGGGGTCAACGTTATAGGCCAAAACCTACCTATGGCGTGGTGCGGCGCGAAGAACCGCGCAAGACACCGTACTAGTTGAAAAGAATATGCAAGGGCCCTCACTTTCAGATGCCATGAATGGGTCGTGGGTTGTCTCATAAGACATACAGCCTCTACGGAGATCGTGGGGTACTAGAAATGGATATCATCAGTATCTCGATTCGGGGTTTCGCTTCAAGCCGGTGCAGCGTTGGTTCTAGTCCACTACAAGAATTGTCGTTTTTGCATTTTGCGATTCATATTAAAATATTATTTTAAAATATTAATATTATGTATATTTTTATTATTAATATTATGTAAATTTTAAAATACGTAGGTAGGTCACACTATAAGTTTTGCGTAACTTAAAAAAACAACACGTTAAAACCAAAATATCTATATATCGCCAGTGAAGCCGCTTCTCCTCCTAAACTAAGAGTCGCACAGTTAAGTGTGGCATACCGTTGGAAAGGTCGTGGTCTCAAGTGGTGCGATAAGATTAGAAATTTGACAAAAAGTAAAAAAAAAAAAAAAAAATTACTTGCGCAGTTTGCGCTAAGGGTTGCTAGTTATGTTTATTGCTTTTTAAAATACTCTCTCACCCTTTACATTTTAAACATTTTTTCATGCGATCGAACCATTTTTTAAAACAGGAGGACCACAGATCTGAAGGCATGTTTTCTACGTGCTGATTGAACGCTATCACAGCCTCTTCGGAGTTGGTAAAGTGAAACCTCTCATCAAATCTTTGATTTTGGGGAAAATACAGAAATCACAGGGTGCTAGGTCGGAGCTATGCGCAGGATGGGTGACGAGTAGTACTTTTTCGGAAGCTAAAAATGACTTTGTTTTGTTGGCCGTGTGTGAAGAAGCGTTGTCATGATGTAGGAGAACGCGGCTTTTGGGTCGTCTTTCGCGAACTTTTTCTAACACCCTGAGTAAACAAATGGTAGAATACCACTCGGCTTTAACACTCTTTTGATCTTCAAGTGGAATTGTACAGATGGGACCCGTAGCTGAGAAAAAAAACGCGATAATTTTTTTGCCAATGTTTCTCGCCTGCCTCACTTTTGTTGGCTTGTTCTCATTTTCAAACACCCATTCACAAGATTGCTGTTTTTTTTTCGGGTTCAAAACAATAAATCCACGTTTTGTCTCCTCTGAAAATGTCATAAACAGCATTAGAATGTACGTGGTCGTACTTCAGTAGCATCTGTGAGCACCATTCCACGCGAGCCCGCTTCTGCTCCGCTGTCAGTTCATGAGGGATCCAACGACAACAAAGTTTCCGAACTTTCAATTCTTCGTGTAAAATTTTCTGGATTTGAGTCATACCAATCCCCAATAGTCCTCGAATTGTCTCATAGGTAATCCGCGGGTTTTCTTCAATTAACCGCTTAACAGTAGCCACATTATTTTCGTTGACGGCAGTTGAAGGCCGCCCTTCACGAAATTCGTCATGTAAAGAAACTCGACCTCTCTCAAATTCAGCAAACCATCGCCTCACAAACAAGGTGCTTCTCTCCCAAAAGCATTTTTAAGATGAGCGGTACAGTCTTGCGGAAAGAGAGAACTTTTAAAATCATAAAAATCATCGCTATAAAATCTTTTCGACTTAATTCCATTTTCGTTGCATACGTAGAACTTTGATATGTGATAAAAAATAATTGACAAATGTTTTTTTTTTTTTTTTTTTTTTTTATATTTTGGTCGACAAATTGACGCCACCCGCCTGATGGTAAGCTGAGGCGACGTCTGGCAATTGAGGGCGACTCTCACAGTACACAGGAATACTATAGAGAGTGGCCCTCAACTTGACGACCCAGTAATGTGCCTCTTCACGCTTCGCTTAAAGAGCCCAGGGTTATATGTTGGAGGAAACACGTGCGCAAGCAGGGCGTTCCAAGCCACCATCGTTCGGCAGAGAAACGATCGTTTAAAACGCTCGGTTCTCGCGAAGACGGTTTCCACGGTATGAGGGTGACATCTCTGGCCGGCACGCGTTGTTCGGGATCGGAAGGGAGAGGGTGGGATCAGGTTGAAGAGCTCTTCAGAACACTCACCGTGGTAAATACGGTAGAACGCGGCCAAGGAAGCAATTGTTCGGCGCTGGGCTAGCGGCTCAAGGCTTCCCGTTACCTCCGGACAGTCTATAATGCGAACAGCGCGTCGCTGCATAGCGTCGAGTGCGTCCAGCAAATACTTCGCGGAGCCGTCCCAGAGGTGAGAGCAGTATTCAACGCAGGGTCTAATCTGCGTTTTGTACAGCAGACACCTCTGGTGCGGTATAAAGAATCGCTTTACCTTGTTCAGTATTCCTAGTTTCCGCGAAGCTAGCCCAATACATCTCTCAATGTATTTTGTGTTATTGAGCTCTCGACGAACGTCTATGCCAAGGATGTCTAGATTGTCCTTCATTGGTAATATTGCATTCTGAAGAGTGGGTAGGGAAAGGAAAGGGGATTTTTTCGCTGTAAATGCACACGCCTGTGTTTTGTGGGCATTGAACTCGACCAAGTTCTCGGCACCCCATTGGGAGATACTGTCGAGGTTTCGGTCGAGATCACCCACGAGATGTCGTCTCTCCTCCTCTATCACAGATCGCCCCGCCTTCGGACGAACCGAGTAACTCCCGTGCAATGTACTGTCATCTGCATAGCAATGAATGTTCCCGAGGGAAAGCATATCATTGATATGCAGAAGAAAGAGAGTTGGTGACAGTACGGACCCCTGCGGTACCCCGGCATTCACTTGCAAGAAGCGAGAAGCCTGGCCATCGCAGAGGACCCGCACTCGGCGCTCGTTTAAAAAACTGGCAATCCAGCTGCACAGTTGAGGAGGTAGACCATATGCCGGAAGCTTGGAAAGGAGCGAAGCATGCCAGACCCTATCGAAAGCTTTGGCGATGTCCAGGCTAATAGCCAAGGACTCGCCGAACTTTTCCATAGCCTCACCCCATACATGCGTGACGAATGCCAGGAGGTCACCCGTTGATCGTTTTGGCCTGAAGCCATATTGCCGATCATTGATTAGCGAGTGATCCTCCAGGTATCGCATGAGCTGCTTATTAATAAGAAGCTCGAGCACCTTGCAAATGACTGAGGTGACAGCTATGGGTCGATAGTTGCCTGGATCGGATCGATCCCCTTTCTTGGGGATCGGTTGTACGTTCGCCTCCTTCCAGGCCTCCGGCACGAGGCCTGTAGAGTATGACAGGCGGTACAGACGCGTTAATACTGGAGACAACTCAGCAGCACATTTTCGTAGCACCACCGTCACCATGCCGTCAGGGCCACTGGCTTTCCGCGTGTCGAGTGACCGCAGCACTGCCCGTACATCACATTGCCTGATAACAATATCAGGCATAGTGTGGCCACAGTTGGCGATGGCGGGGGGCTGCAGGCCACGGTCATCGACCCGGGAATTAGCCGCAAAGAGGTCTGCGAGCATGTCCGCCTTCTCTTGGGCTTTGTGAGCCAGTGATCCGTCAGGAAAACGCAGTGGTGGCAGCGAGGGTTGACAAAAATTTGACTGTACGGCTTTGGCCAGTTGCCAGTATCCACGGCTGCCCGTGGGATGGGATGTGAGCTCCTGACCAAGCCGCGCGACGCGCTGGGCATCCGCTCTCTTGAAGGCCCTCTTGCTGAACCTAGTGGCCCGATTGTACGCTGCTTTGAGGCGGTTCACGTTCGGGTCACGTGCCGCCCGAGCCCTGACCCAGGCGCGATATGCCGACTGTTTTTTCTGGACAGCCTCGGCACATTCACGCCCGAACCAGGGGCGAGCTTTGCGGATGCTGGCGACATCAGTGAAAGGGATATAATATTCTATCCCTAGACTGATCTCGCCAGCAATGGCAGCAGCGCTATCCGAAGGCGCCTTCCTTACAAAGCAGCGCTGGCTCCACGGGACGGACGCAAAGTAATCGCGGAGACCGTCCCAGTCTGCCGACGAGTAGTGCCATAGTCGTCGAGTCATTTGTTCAGCACGAGCAGGTGGTGGCACTTGGAAGCTGGCGTGCACCACACAGTGGTCGGAAGTGCCCAGTGGGGCGCGTACCGACACACTGTACTCGGCTGGGCGACTCGTCAGCAGTAGATCCAGCAAGGCGTGCGTGTGGTCTGACCTGTCAGGTATCCGGGTGATCCCCCGTACCATCTGGGTCAGCCCGTGGGAGAGAGCGAATGCATGGGCGGTTCGTCCCGCATGATCGGTCCTAAGGGACCCCAGCCACTCAACGTGATGACCGTTAAAGTCCCCCAAGAAAACCAGGTCAGCGTTCGGGAACCGCACCTGCGCATCGTCAGCCATGATTTCCCGCCAATTGTGTTGCCAGTTGTGCCCCATGTATAATATTATTTGAAGAAGTTAGCAAGCTACCATTTTATTAAAAAATACACAATCATACCTACTTATTGATGGGGCCAGGAGCCCTCTGCTGTTTAATTAGTGACTAAAGTTGCCTAGTCTAAAATAGTTAGTACAAACTGTGATAGATGCCGCTTTTGTAAAAAGCGACACCCTATGTCGCGATATTGATAATATCCATTAGTTTATACACATATACAGGTGTAACATTTAAATGGGTCAGTATGTGGAAGTCACTTAGCCACAATATATTTTAAATTAATTATTATATATTATATGTAGGTATATTAATTATTAATTAAATAAATAATTTACTAAAATCAATGACATAGTCCCTAAGATCGGATCTTTGTACTTACCCATTTTGATATTTCCCATACTGACCCATTTGAATGTCCTGTTGTATATGAAATATGAATGCAAATTTCGATATTGGTCTGTTGGTCAACCATTCTCCATGAAAATGGAACAGCCGGTGGTTCTAGTCCACCCACTATCAACTGTCATTTTTGCGATTATAGTGCCAACTCGCTTGGGGAGTTCAATGTAGACTGTATGCGGCCACGCGGCATCCGTGATGAAATTATGAAACCGAAGTGGTGCTGAATGTGATAAAGTATTTTGATTGATTCTCTTCATTCAGATACTAATACGTTATAAGTTGCATGTTTTTACTATTGGTGCAACTTATTAATCAGTTTATGATCGGTCCCATATTTTTGTTAAGTACTGAAAATTGTACTGTGTAAATATCTTACTGCTAAGTGCTATACACTTTAATTGCATGTTTATGCTGTTGGTGTAACCTGCAAATTAGATATTTACATGACAACAACCTCCTCACGTCATGAGGCCTATGTCACTCGCCTAACAATCGCAAAAAATACGTGACGTCAGCTACAACTAGAAGTTGTAAGTCAGTAAGGGTTGTCTCTTGTTTGTGATACTACATGGACCATAGAGTTGATATTGAGGCATTAACGTCATAATTATTGGTCAAATTATGCTGCTATATATTTTACTTTCCTGACAACCCTAATTCGTCGTAGTTCGAATTATGTTCTCTGTAAACAAAAGAATGTGCTTTAATTAACATCGGAGTGCAAGTTCTGTATGTTACTGCTTGTGTTAAGATTTCTTACTGCAATTTTACAAATATAAAACTTGCAAAATGAAACCAAGAGCAAGGATTTAGACATATTTAATGTGTATGAAAATATATCCTACGTACTTAAAATTAAGTAATGACTAAAAAACAAGTCTGTTACTACTGCGATTAAATAGTATGTAGGTATGTTACTAAAGTGTTTTATAAGTGAAAATTAAATGTATCTTGTTCTTTTACGTTTTGCAAACAAATCAATACAAATTTATAATAACTTAAAAATAATGTCTTAGAATAATAATTATTTATTTAATATTATTAGCTTACTAGCAATTTCATCCAAATGCAACATAAAATATTTTATACTAGTTAGCAGTATGTGTAGCGACCACTAACAGTGACAGAAATCATGAGGATTGATATTACAATATAGCTTTTTAGTTAAATTTTAGATTCCAAGGCCAAATACGGATACGATGCAGTACATAGTTTTATTCTCCCAGCGAACAGTGCATGAACCATCAGTGTTATTATCCCAGAAGCATGATGACGCTGTGTGTAGTCCTGCACCATTTTTTTGCATTATTGTGCACGTCACTGAAAATACAGTTTTTTAATGGTAATATCAACTTACCCTAAAAACTAATTAGAGTGGTTGAAAGTGAATATATTACTGTAATAGTGGCGTTAGACACCGGTGATTTGTTACTTGACTAGTGAGAACGTACCTATATATTTATAAGGCTTTTGAAGTTTAGTCAATTGTCCCAAACAAGATTCTACGACTGCTGACGTCCATTGATTTACTTTATTGTGCTGATAGGCAGTACCTCCGATTGAATTCTCAATAGCTTCTTTGATAATTTTACTCACATCGTCCACAATGAATTGATTCTGAAACACGTCATGTTAGCAAAAGTTACAATCCATATTACAAATGGCCTTACGGTTATAAACGGTCACAGACACTAACTTCTTCAGCTAAATCGTTACATTCTTTGACTTCCATGATTTTAAACGAAATACTCTCGGTGTGGCGAAGTTTTCTGGAAATTGTTTAATACAAAAACAAAATTTTTGACGCTACAGAAAGTAACCAACTTCCAAATTGACGTATTTTGTTGTCATGTTGGCAGCTTGGCAGCAGTTGCCAAAACTGCAAAACCGGCTAATTAAAATAAAATAGTACTGATAATTATAATGTGGCAACACAAAATTTGTAAAAAGGAAATGGATGGATAAAAATCCCATGAAAACTGCAACAATATTCATACAATATATATTAAACTTTACGGTCTTTATCTCAACAAAATAATAAACTAGTAATTTGTTTGTTTCTAATTTTCTATTGCCGTCGAACCGGAAATCCGTTATTTATGCTTATTCAATTCAATTCTTTGTTATGGCCTCTGCTTGCACTTGTAGCAACTTGCCAATGACCAGTGAGTAAAGCTAATAACGTAGGTATTTATGCTTATGCTAGACGTCAACTTTTCTGTCAATGTAGCTAGCTGTCATGTCAATATGACGTTATTATTGTGGTAATTCTTTGGCGTGGCTGTCTGTCAATAATTTCGCTTTTATAATTTATTATCCTATTTGCAAGGAGAACATGCATATTTTCAGATATACAAATTAACACTTATAATGGCATCGTCTGTACAAAATAACAGAGTGCCACACGCGGGGTATTGTCCTTGTTGTAGAGTCTGCAATATGTGGTGTTGGAGAGCTTTTAAATGGTTCCCTGTACTGTTGATAGTGTCCATTATATGTTGGTCTTATTATGCCTACGTTATCCAGTTGTGCCTTGGTTAGTATATCAACAAATAATATTGAAAATAAACTTACTCAAATGTTCGTTTTAGTGCATGTACTTTATGATTCATGTCGTGGTTTTCCAGGTACCATTACAAATACAGTTCAAAGGGTAGTCTATCTAGTGTTATATCACATTCTGCTTATTATGTTTTCCTGGTCATATTGGAGAACGGTTTTCGCAGACATCAAGCTAATACCTGACAAGGTAAGGTCATTTTATGTATATATTCAATTTAATTGCAATCTTGGGACCTAGTCATTCATGAATTTGAAAGTAGGGCGTGAAGGTTTCTGTGTCCCAGTGGAACAAAGAACACATTGAAGTTCATTGTTTATTTAAACTGAATATATTTATTTACTATAAGGATTACAATAAGGATTGCAATATACAAAATTATGTATTAAAAATATTTACATTACAAAATATTGTTTAAAAATCCTTCATGTCGTTGTTGACTGGGAAGGTTCCCAGAATGCTGACTGTGTTGCTACATTGGATGGTGATACTTATTCTTTGGGCCAGAAAATAACCAGCCTTCTGGGCCTGAGAAGCATCGATTTAAACTTGTATTAAAAAAACTGATTAATTTAGTTGTGTCCTTTTTATTAAAATTATTTCAATCGTTTTCTAAAAATGTAGTCATAAACCTGTATCTATATAACCATAGGGTGTAGAGGTGTCCCCCTAACATCTTAGGGACCCAAGTGAACCTCACCTGCAAGTATACATAAAA
The DNA here is from genome assembly GCA_963556515.1 of Nudaria mundana. Classification (NCBI taxonomy): domain Eukaryota; kingdom Metazoa; phylum Arthropoda; class Insecta; order Lepidoptera; family Erebidae; genus Nudaria; species Nudaria mundana. Next base: position 7,855,593 of record OY748306.1, read on the forward strand.
TCACACTGCCTGTCCCTCCGGGGAAACCACTGTGATTTTATGTATATATATTCCTATTTATACCATTAAATATAAAACAAAAAATATAATATATAGCAAGTGGAGTATGGTGATTTTTTCCTAGATAAAGTTTTCCTAGTAAAGTAAATTGAATAAATAATAAATTTCAATAGAATTTATGCTTTTTGAGCGAGTCTATAAGTTATTCACGTTATTTGTTTTATGTTAAGAATGTACTTGAGATCAATAATATGTTGCTTAACCACAAACTTTTTTGTAGTATAAACTACCAGAGGCAGAATTAGAAAAATTGCTGAGTGCTGAATCTGAAGAAACCCAGCGTAATATATTGGAGAACTTCTCTAAAGATCTACCAGTAGTTACAAGGTAATGCTCTCTTATCTATATTTACATTATAAAGAGGAAATATTAGTATTTTTCTAGTAAATAATCTCAAACATTACTGGACTGATTTAAAAATTGCTTTTACCGTTACAATGACAAAAAATATATTTTGATTTGTAAGTACTGGGTTGTTTAAATATGCCAGATAATAATATACATATAACTTTTTCTCAATTCTAGACTAGTAAATGCATTAAGAACGTACAGCAAGCGCGTTTTATTCGGAAACGTTGACAAACGACAGATATTATTGAAATTTGCTGATTCTATATACGTTTTAACAAGGTTTGCTTATCATTTTTAATGTGTAGAATTGAGAAAAATGTATTATAAGTATAGATATGAGCCTCTTTTTGCTCATTAGATAATGTAATGTTGAGAATAACATTTTTCACATCCTGAAAACAAGATAACACACATTTAGTTTACATTAATATTATATTCATAAATGTGTCAGTGTTCTTTTTATATTCCTTCATTACTAGTATACTAGTTATCATCCACCGAGTCTTTTCCTAACCTAGTTGGGGTCGGTCGGTCTTTTCAGTCTAACTGCGATGTGGCTGAACTTCAATATTTTCCATGGAGCAATTGCCATCTGAACTCTACAAACCATGGGCGATATCGAAGCTTTGTAGTTAGACCAGTCGGATTTTGTTTTAGAGTTCCAAATACCCGTAACAACCGCCATATATCTTCGTATAACAACCGGGACCGACGGCTTAACATTCTCTCCGAGGCCATTAAACATACATTATATTTCTAATTTACATAGAAAAATACCAATACCAATTACTAGTAAACTAGTGTAAATACTAAATTAAATAGGCATGATGATAAGATAAAAATAATTAGTAAGTACCTCAGTACTTGAAATACAATAGTTGTATTGTACCATAGTTTCTTAGACTTTCATCAATTAACAGTATTGTATTTTATCAGTAGTTAATGAATAGGTATTTATTATATATATACATAAAATATGTGAAGTGAAAAGTTTGTATATTTAAGAAAATTATGGGGATGGATGATTGTGAAATTTGACTAATTGAAAGTTAATATAGACCAGAAAGCTATTTTGAATTTTTTTTTTGTACCCATGGTATAATAAAATACCTTAATACTCCCCGCGTGATATTTGGGTCAGGCTGCACCAACCGGGGTCACTGGTTGACTGTAAAGCAATGCCATCAAAAACACAATTTGTAAACGGACATGACACTTTTTTGTACGACCAGCCGGGGGCAGTTTTTGTGGTCCTAGAATGTATTGTTAATATTATCACTGATCACTAATAAAGTAATTATTTCACGAGTATATATTTGCTGTAATACTGTTTTTTGTTCTCTTACTCATTTAAAAAAGTCTAGATCATGCTAATCTTGTTGTAGAAAATGTTTTCATTCAATAATAAATTTAGTTAATAAATACATGCTCATATGGTACCAAATTATTGAATTATTATTGAGTGTCAAGGTGGACTTTAAATAAGTATTGGTAATTACTGTTTATAACCGGGGTCACTATATTAGGTTGTTATGACCATGATTAAATAGTTACGGATAAGTAAACCGATAAGGATACGATGTGATCATATTGTGTTAATATCGTACCCTCGGAGGAAGTAACTACTATTAGTGTGTTCCTCAACTACTTGTGGGTGGCGCTCTGGCGACGCCCTAAGTTGCGATATTACACAATATTAGAATTCCTGGGCTAGTAGTGTCTTGGTCAATTGGTAGAATGCTCCACCTGTAAAGGGAACAGTCGCTAGTTCGAGTCCAGCCCATAGTTTTTCTGATTCATATTATAAAATTATATGAGAAAAAGTTAGCATTCAATAGATATAGTGATTTATGAGATGTGGTTTCTCTGCGAATAATCATTGGTTATCTACTGAAGTCGACGGCGACCCTGGCTGTGCTAGCTTCGCAGACAACATTGGCATATACCTACTAAAACAGAAACTTAAAACATTACAGAACGCTGTCGGGCTCAGTCCGTTACTGCAACCGTTGCGTGCTTGTTAAGCCCGATAGAGCGCACCACTGTAGCATCTGCGGCCGCTGTGTCATGAAGATGGACCACCACTGTCCCTGGGTCAACAATTGCGTGTGCTTTCATAACTACAAGTTCTTCATGCTCTTCTTAGGATATGCGCTACTCTATTGTATCTTCATCATGTCGACTTGTTTACCGTCCTTTGTTAAGTTCTGGAAGGTATGTGATTTTTTAAATTGTTTTGGATGTTCTGTTATGAAATTTTAATGTTGCATTTGAATTTTTTAAACTTTTGTTTGCCGTTTGGACACAATGTTGGAAGCTTCACCAAATTAAAACGGAAAACTCGATTTTAATTACTATGCTGTGAAAAGTTAGAGTCCTTGATCACTTTTGGTGTAGTTTTGTGACCTTTCCAACATAATATTTTATTTATAAATATAATTGAACTTGTATTTAGTATTCTGACTATGAATATACGGTTAGTTTAGACTACGACACACTTATGTCATCGTTAATTTTATAGTCCAATATTTCTATAGTAATGCGTAAATAATTTGACCAACAGATGTATCAGGAATACAAGTTAGCCCACTGCGACCGTTTGATTGAAAATGGCTCTTATAGTAACATTTGTTTGGATATGATCAATGTAATAATTACTAACTATTTGTTTATGAAAAGTTCATCAAAAACAACATATCTCTATATTACGAATGCGTTGCGAACTTTTGTTGTTTTAAATAGTTATGACTTTAAATTTCTAATATTTTGTTGCAAAACATATTTTTAAAGTGTTTCTAGAGTTAAAAAAGCAGCGCATTCGTGAATTGTATGATCAGCGAAGATCGATTAGTGTCACAGTAGGTACAAAAAGTAGTTGTATCATAGGTTTAAGTAATTGTTGCTATCATGCTGGAGGCATATAGGAAGCTATAGTTCGAAGCTTAAAACACCACACAAACTATTTTATTCACAAACAACATCCAGACTCATTTCTTAATCTCGTGACAAAAACATACTTACATCTTCAATAATTTTACAATATGAATCATAAAAACTATAGTCTTGGACTGGATAGTGGTGTCTCGGTCAGTTGGTAGAATGTTCCTGCTGGAAAGGGATCACTCGCTGGTTCGAGCTGGATATTGTAAAATTATTTGAGTATAAGTTAGCATACTTCATTGCTTATAAAATAAATTCATACTTACATCTTCTTTTAGACTTCTATACTTTGCTTAAGCAAAAAAAAGAAGTCTTATAATTTGACCCTGTCCATCTGTCCGTCTGTTAACACCCTCTAGCGGTCAAACGGTAAACGATATAGAAAAACCAACTACGTATATAGACTCAGAACATACGATAACTGGAACCATGCTAAAAATTGGAGCTCTAGCACTTCCGGTTTAGAAACTAGCTCAATCTCCGGTTTTTGAACATTCAACATCCGGTTCAAAAATTATATTTTTAGATGCGTGTTTAAGTATGAAGTCTATTCTTAGAATCACTAGTGATTCTTTGCTTACTTGTTTTAGAAGTCTATTTGATTATGACGTTAATGGATATAATTGTAAAATGCAGTACATTGAATGTAGTACTTTCTGTACATAATTATTAAGGCCAATTTGTTAACTCGATAAATCTTATCAGTATTTTATTCTAATCATTTGGTTCTCATTTTGAGTCATGTAGTGTGTTACTGATTATACATGCAAATCGATAAAATGTATTCTAAGTGATATGAGACTGTAAGATAATTTGGCATGTTCAATTATCCATATTACCATATTATTATATCAGGATTCCACATTGATTAAATTATAGCCGGTATCACAGTGGGAAATTTTGAGTTATTTTAGGTACTGATTCAAACAGTGTGGAACCTGATAATTTGTGCCAGTAATTTGTTGTTATAGTATATACCTATGTAGTATTCACTACGGAACCCTAAAAACGTTAAACCGCGAAAACTGTCAGACTGAACTAAACTGATGACGTCACTTAGCTGAATCAACTGACAACCATTGTCATACTATGTTCACAGTTACAATTCATTACATTACTCATAGTAAAAACTTAACAGAAGTAAATATTTTACGATACTACATAATTAGTATGTAAAAGAGTAACGTAGCTAGTATTTATGTTTGTTCTTCTGAATTAGTACTTCGGTAACCATTATCTCGTTCAGAAATACCAAGATCACCAAAATCAGTACGTTTATTTTCACGATTGACTATCTATCACATAATCGCATTTTTGTATTGTATCCTTTTCTCTCTCGTGTTCACGTCATGTGTTAGACCAAGAAAGACACTTCTATTAGTCTATGGTTAGCGCTTACTCTATACTCATAGTTATTTCAAATGGCAACCCCAAGGATGCGAATTACGTTATGGTTGTCAATCTTACATCTAAATTATATTTCGAAACTTATATTTTTATAAGTAACATAGGACCTTTTTGACAGGGTGAGTTTGGGTCAGCTGCGAGTGCAGGGCGGTATCACGTTGTGTTCGCTTTCTTCGTGGCACTCATGTTCGCTATTTCACTCGGATCCCTGTTTGGCTACCATTGCTATCTGGTGGCGAATAACAGAACTACACTAGGTAAGTTCGATTAGATTTACTAATTTAACCACATTGCCGGTTGGAGAGTTCATAAAAAAATTTTTTTTCTTGTACTTTCTTAACATTGATCCAGAGAGAAAGTCTAGTACTTCAGAACGTAGGTAATTTTTTACACACACACACACACACACACACACAAAATCATGTCTTTATCCCCAAAGGGGGTATACAGAGGCGTTTTGTTTGCCTACATCTTGCCAGTTACTCAATAACTTTTTATCTTGAATGTACAATACGAGCTCTGATAATATTATAAGATAGAAAAATAATCTCGTCGGTGTAATATTTTTTGTCAGGAAACATTTTTCAGTTTATGTTACTACTAGTGCGATGTGCTGCTAACTTTATAGTTTGACTGCAATTACGATAACGACCTTAAAGTACAATTTGGTTTCAGATATGCTCGTATCGTACCGCCGTATGGGCAGTCCTACAGGACAGATCATTAATTCAATGCTTAAGTCCTTGGTCAATGGTAATTGCAGTCGTTTACAATTTGTACGGTTGATTGTTGATTACAATAGTTAAAATACAGCGTAGATTATTGTCTCTGGTATATATAAATGTAGTGGTAGTAAATTTTAAGTAACATTTTGACAGTTGTATTTAGAACTGTCAAAGTAGACAATTTATGACAATAGCTATATAATTTTCATGACAGAAATTACTACCTACTACAATTACTATTAGAATTATCAGTATATTTATTTACCATGTAATGTTGTTTCTAGTATTAGATATTTCGGCACTGTTGCAAGCGCCATGATCACGGAATTTTAAAACCTATACCTTCTCACAAATCTAAATTGAAGCCAAAAGCAGATGTTCCAATAAATAACTCCATAAAACCCATAATAATGAGTCCAATAAATATTAACAAGATAACTTACAATATTTTTAGAAGCATTCAGAGCGCCAATGTTCCGAGGAGGTGCCGACAAGAATGGTTTCTCAATCGGTGTTTACAATAACTTCAAGGAGGTATTCGGTAGCAGCCCTAAACTCTGGATAGTACCCGTCTTTACCAGGTAACCATTCTATATTATACCACTCATGTAGAAAAATTGTCACTGGCAACACAAGGTTAACAAAATTCATTATGGAAAACTCTAGCATGTTTGTCTATGATTCATAGTACATGGGGCACACTAAAAGTTTTGCACTTCTAGCTAATCGGAACTATTTGAATTTCGAATGTTATATTTTTTTAAACGTTGCAACCTTCTTAGTAATGAAAAAAAACAATTGGCGGGAAATCATTTGTCAATTGTTTTTTATCACACATCAAAGTTCTACGTATGCAACGAAAATGGAATTAAGTCGAAAAGATTTTAGAGCGATGATTTTTTATGATTTTAAAAGTTCTCTCGCTCCGCATGACTGTGCCGCTCGTCTTCAAAACGCTTTTGGGAGAGAAGCACCTTGTTTGAGCACCGTGAGACGATGGTTTGCTGAATTTGAGAGAGGTCGACTTTCTTTATATGACGAATTTCGTGAAGGGCTGCCTTCAACTGCCGTCAACGAAAATAATGTGGCTACTGTTAAGCGGTTAATTAAAGAAAACTAGCGGATTACCTATGAGACAATTCGAGGACTATTGGGGATTGGTATGAGTCAAATCCAGAAAATTTTACACAAAGAATTGAAAGTTCGGAAACTTTGTTGTCGTTGGATCCCTCATGAACTGACAGCGAAGCAGAAGCGGCTCGCGTGGAATGGTGGTCACAGATGCTACTAAAGTACGACCACGAACATTCTAATGCTGTTTATGACATTGTCACAGGAGACGAAACGCGGATTTATTGTTTTGAACCCGAAAAAAAAACAGCAATCTTGTGAATGGATGTTTGAAAATGAGAACAAGCCAACAAAAGTGAGGCAGGCGAGAAACGTTGATATGGTCGCGTTTTTTTTCTCAGCTACGGGTTCTATCTGTACAATTCAACTTGAAGATCAAAAGAGTGTTATTGCCGAGTGGTATTCTACCATTTGTTTACCCAGGGTTTTAGAAAAAGTTCGCGAAAGACGACCCAAAAGCCGCGTTCTCCTACATCATGACAACGCTTCTTCACACACGGCCAAAGACATTATATACAATGGACGATGGATCTAGAACAAATCCCAAGAAAATAATGTCCCGAGTCGACCTATAAATAGGCATACATAGATATAAACATATTTCATATTAAAATTTAAACCTTGATTCAACGGAATAGTATTCACTTTTGTTTGCACTAATTTATCGCATTACGTAGCTTCTATCTGTTCGCCTGACTAATTCACCTTATGCAGCTTCTACTTGAGCTACGTGAACATAGAAACAATGGAGTAGGTTTATTTTGTTAAAGTCTTTTAAGGATTCCATGCCATGTAGGTACCTACACAATAATTAATGTAAGACTATAATGAATTCCATAATTTTATAAAGTGTAATTATTTGTTTATATTAGACGAAATAAACTGAAAAACTAATTAACGACTGACAAAGATACGTAGAAAGTATTTTTAATATCGAAACCCTTAAGTATTTTTTTTCGAGTCAGTTTCATAATAAGTAACTGTAGTGTATGAATAAAAAAAGGGAATTAATGAATTTAACTAATTATAATATTATAAATGCCAAACTTCCTGCGGGTGTCAAAGTTCTTCCGCTTTCATTACTATTTTCATAACGCTATTTCGCTACGTCTACTATAAGATAGCCGTGTTTCAAGTGACTGAATTAGTTGTTACTGCGCGTCATTAATTTATTTTTATCTTTATGGTTAATTTTTGGGATTCGAAATTATTGGCTACTAGCTGATCACCGTGACTCCGCCCGCGAGATATAGTTATCTAGGCCCCGATTCCCGTGTGAATACATTACCGAGTATCCAAATAAAAAAAATAACAGGTACATACACGAAATAAAATGACATGTGTAATTATGTAATTATATTTATGACAAAACAATGATACCCTGTGAAAATTAAAAACATTTTGGGCTTATCTCCTCCATGCCAATCAAAAGAAAAAATTGTATTCAATCAAGGTATTATTATTGTACAAGTTTCATAAAGATCGGACCTCTTTTTGTTATGTCCATAAAATGAGCCGAACAAACAAGATTTTATTTTTTTGGATCAAAATATTCTTCTCGCCGTGCTAGGGCAATAATATATTTCCATTGTGCACAGCGTACTGGATCCTGAGGAAAACTGAAATAGATGTTGGTTCATATAACGAAAAAAAAAACATAAAGAGCCAAGGAGTCTCCACTATAATTTTTGTTCCAAATAGCTTCATCGCTATCGGTAATCCGAATAAATCTGAATGGTCATTTTGTTAGTACATTATTCAGTGAAAATGAAATGGTCTCTTTCTTTTTACTGAGCTTGGGAAGAATTCGAAAGAGACAGATAGATACTTCGGTACCTATCGGACTGGATTGCAATATTTACTTTTGTCTTTTAATTTATTATCGACGAAATACTGTATTTTAAGTGAAATAATATATTGCAAATAATAAAACAAAAGTTTATTTACTGAAAATATGATACACCGACTTCAATTTGCTTTTTTTCGTAGTTTTTACACGATTTACAATACAGTACGGCATTGTGCAACGTGTTGTCGTTCAGTTGTCAAAATCAAGACTGGCGCGCGATTTTTTCTCTTTTAGCGTTTTGTTTCTCTTTTAGTTCGGACACTTTTGAGCGATGATCCGAAATCCATTGTATATAAGATCTTTGCCCACGGCCAACAAAACAAAGTCATTTTTAGCTTCCGAAAAAGTACAACTCGTCACCCATCCTGCGCATAGCCCCGACCTAGCACCCTGTGATTTCTGTATTTTCCCCAAAATCAAAGATTTGATGAGAGGTTTCACTTTTACCAACTCCGAAGAGGCAGTGATAGCGTTCAATCAGCACGTAGAAAACATGCCTTAAGATCTGTCCTCCTGTTTAAAAAATGGTTCGATAGCATGAAAAAATGTTTAAAATGTAAAGGAGAGTATTTTGAAAAGCAATAAACATAATATTTTGGTTTTAACATGTTGTTTTTTTAAGTTACGCAAAACTTATAGTGTGACCTACGTATACGCACGTTAGGTGATGTAATATATTATAATATATGTGTGTAATGTGTGACATGTGTGCATGCCTATCTAAATGTGTGAAAAAGAAGTGAATGACGAATGTTCTAACATTTGAATTATTTTTGAAATAAGTGCGATGTTATCTCAACTAACTAGGCATGGCCTAAAGGGGTTCGTGTTACTATCCAGACCTACGTCACATCACTAGTACTTTAAAGATTGTGTGTGTGTGGCGATTGACGGAATATTCTTTCCATGTTATAATTATTGACTAAATACAAATTATACACATCATCTTTCCCTTGCATACTTGAATAGCATGTGCTTATTCTGGTTTTCGGTTGGAATCTTGAGTTGAGGTGCCTGCCATACATAATTACATTATATTATGTATTATATTCTATCTCATGTCACTAGTTTTCACAATCGTTTAAAATAATTCTCTACATTAATCATAAAAAAATATTATTTATTTACCCCGATTTCTGTTATGCTGTTATTTTGTACCATTCTTGTTTTATATTTATTTATAATTTAATATTATGTTGCACAAATAAATATATCTGCTTAAATATATGGGAATTATGTATAAGTATACAAAGGTAACATGTAAATTCGCTTTGGAGTAAAGCTTCTCATCGTCGCATATATCGAATCTGACTCAAGTAGAGATCATTTTGTCAGCCTGGGAGATGGATGCGAATTCCCTGTGCGTCGCGAACACCAACTACAGACGTTCACGACACCTCAGGAAACTCATGGGTACGAGTCTATGGGCACCACGCGGTCAAGGTCAGACAAAGAAGATGTCCCAGCCCGCGATCACCAAATACCTTGAGCATAATACCTATACACATAAATATGAGTGTTCGCGTACGAATACGTACACACACACCTGGTAATTTTGGAATAGATCCCACATAGTCTATTCCGTCCATTAGATACGAAATTTGACAAGTTTTATTTTTTTGTAATGAAACGTCAGATTATGCCGCGTAAATTATTTAGTGTTTATTACTTTTTAATAATTAATTTATATAGGTACTCGAATTTGATACGAATTCAAATTATTATTTTAGTTTAATTCTCTAACAGCTATAAATTATTTTAACAATTAATTATTTTTAAATTGTACACGGTTAGTATTTAATCTAATTTTATTTTTAAATTTAAAACATCTAGAATAATAATACCTACATATTTACAAATCATTCTAACGCCAAAATGACATACATGTATGTGCTCAAACAAATACACGTGCAACAACACAAATATAAAAGAAAGACGAATTTACCATATAAAAACAGATTCTGAACGACTCACACAATTTTCGCAATATATGCTCAAGTTATGTGGGAAATCCGGCTGAATTTTCGTGATAATTATTTTGATTAGTAAAATATTATAAAGACCAATGTTTTAACGTGCAAATTGCTTTATAACGCATTTATTTCTGAGCTATATACAACACACAAGACTGATAAAGTTAGAAATGTATTTTTGAAAGTACCTATGTTTTGTGCACAATAAAATCTATTTGTTATTTTTTTGTTTATGTTTTTTATTTCACACGACAACAAAGAGCTTCGGCGGTACATTATAGACGCTTGCGTAGAAGGTAGTGATTAGCAAGCAAATGGATACAAATAAAATAACTATTATAAAGCTCGATGCCTCGAATTCAAAAGGTCGTATAGTACTTTGTCCGCATTGTGTTATGCGACCTTAGAGTCTCGAGATATCGATAAATCTTAGTAAAATTATACAATTTCTTGGTAGGATATTTATTTTCTCATCTCAAACGTCTGTGTGCTGTATATTTTTTTGTACATTCGTATACATCTATTGTTCTTCTGCTATAAGTTCATTATCTCTTTTTTCTCTCAGTCTAATGCATGTTTTGGGAGCTGCAGACAAAAAAAAAATTTCTTTAATTTGAATTTTTCAATCTGGTAACTTTGAACTGGTCTGCCCAGTATTTTTGAACTAGTAAGAGGTCCCTGCAGCTTATTAGCAAATTATAAAATATATTTCTGTTCTTATCAATTACAAATGCTTAGTTTAGTTTTCTGTCTTTCAAAAACTTCAATATTTAGGTATATTATCTTCTGAGCTTCGCTTTTTCTGTCTGTGACGTCCCTGCTTCTGTTTTCGTATAACAATTTTTCTTTATGTCCGAAGTCTAATACGATACGTAGACAGTAAGGATATTTCTTATTAACATTTTAGCACGGAGATGATCCGCGAGACTGAGAGATGGAGACTCTGCCCCAGAAAGGGCAGGACCGTCCCGCAAATTGTATAAGGAATTAAAAAAAAGTCCATTTCGCTATATTTTATTAAAATAAATTCGTTCTACTAATCAACGATGCTTTTCATTCATTGGCGTCATTCAACCTTTTTGATGAGATTTTAAATTTTTTTGTCATTCACTTCTTTTTTATGTACGATTGTTCATTATATCGGTGTCCCTTTGCATGCTAATTTATATTATTTTAGTTCTTAGATTAAGACTAAAGTGAGCTTGTTAATTTGTGATGTGTGTGTCGCGGAAATTACATTATTAGGTATGAGTAACGTATACGTACATTACGAGTAGCGTGTCTCGCTAGTGTGTAGCTGTAGCTTTGTTGTCTATACAATTGACATATCTATGTATTGTTATTTTACGTAAAACGTATCCTACTGCGTAAATTCAGGCATCTCACATAATTACACCATATTGGCCTTAGCCTTGAAGTTTGACGAGAGGAAATAGATTGGCTATTTCAAATTGTCCTGCACACTGTAAGAGTAGATTTGCTTGTTTTTAAATGTAAGTTGTTCACAAAGTAGTGTCACTTAGAACCTATAGTACTTATCACTAACCACCTGTATGAATCATTTATCAGAGTTTAGATTGTGAATATTGCCCCATATTTAGTTGTTTTCTAATATAATGTAGCTTTGAAGCCATTATAATAATTCCTAATAATTTGTTACAAACGCAGCTATCGTATATCATTGACTGAAGTGTTAATTTTACTTTTAAATAGATATAGTAAAGTTAATACTACTTAGGAGTATATTATAAAACTTATTTTTGAATGTTCACTTATTATGGCTCATTTTGCACATATTACAATATATATATATATATATATATATATAAGAGAATATGACTGATAACAATGCAACTGGACGGGTGTAGCTTCGGCGATGGCATCGTGTATCCCGTACTTCAGGACGACGAAGAATCGGAGTCACTTCTGAGCTCTGAACGTTGGGACCGCTGGGGCGAGCGATCTAGGCCTTTCGATGAACGAAGTTCTTCATTCGATGAACTATGAGTGTAGACTGTAATAGCCTATGTATATGTAATGGTGTAAGAATGTCTTTGGTGAAAGCAGGTCCATGGAAAGGAGTATTCTTAAAAGTATTCCGGTATATCCTTAAGATTTATTATTAAATAGTCAAAAGCGCTCTAATCGCGTTAGTTGACATGCGATTCAGCAGATTATAATAAATGTAAGTACACATATATTTTGTAATTTAAGTTAATGCTAAGAAGTACATATATATAGCCATATTTGATTAACTGCCAACTGAGTCTTCGGCGATATGAATTAAAACTGCCACATATTATACTGGTAGTTTACAACTAAATATTGCAAATAATATCCAAAGTAAATAATAGGAAAATTATAGATAATGGTGCTGACTGTTAGTAGGATGGATCCTGTAGTGAGCTTTGCCTTAATAAGAATAAAAAATCAGCCTTCAAATAATTGCACTAGAAATAAAACTATTGAATTTAACTCATTTCATCAATTAACTTTAGATATTTGATGTGATTCTTCTTTAAAATATAATAGTACATTCCAATTGTATTAAGTTTTGTGTCTATATGTAATCGCTTAATACTTATTAGACATTTTTATATTCTACTGTATTGGTAGAATTATACGGTGAGTGATTTTTCTGTTGTTAAGGTCGCACGGCATTTAACAAAACGCGACGTATTTTTAACGCCAGCTGGGTGTTGAGCAGGAAATTTAATTTTATGCTCAACACCCAGCACTTAAAATACAACACTTTCGGTGAAAAATCCAGCGCGGTTTAAAACCGCTGCCGTGTGGACGTTTTTAACCGCGCGTTAAAAAACTCGTGCTGACGAGGCCTTATGTCGCCGCAAAATATACCCTGACCAGACTTTAGTCAATCGACATATTCAACCAATAATATCGTATAATCGAAAAACGTCGCGAAATCACATTGGTTGTGGTAAGCCTGCAAGTGGGTTAGTCGAAACTCGATTTCGACGTTCGAGTTCGAGTTAGTGCAATAGACACTCTTGACTCGAACCAAATTTCGTTGCTAGAATAAATTCGAGTATCGAAAGTATACCCAAAACTCAACAGAGATACCGCATAAATGGGTAGCTGGGAAGTACTCGTAGTCGTAACACATTAGTGTCATTAGCTGTAACTGATGAGGCACCCAAGCGACTGATTCCCTGCCTATTCCACATGAGCTTACGTAATTTATATAAATGTCTGTAGGTGCGTCTGCTAATGATTTAACAAAGCTATTTCACAATTAATAATCTAGATTTATACGTAAATATAATTAATTAGTTACGATTGTAATTTAGTAAGTTCATGCGCGTGGTATAGTTTGGTTCCTTTATTATTTTCAACTTGAGAATCGTTCCGTTGTCCATTTATTCCCATTAGGAATTCTCAAATGTCTCCATGATATCAACGTACTGAGTCTGCTATTTCAACTACTATATTCTACTACAGCTTGCCAAATATAATTTCGCGTATGGCAAAAATAGGAACTAATTTAATTGTATGTAGTTATTGTTCTGAAATATTCGACATTATTCAATGTGCTGTGGCGCCCCTATTGTATAACGCCAACTTGTACTTGGCATTCTTGGCAACCTGTACGACTATGTTGCGATTGATCAAGAAGTCTTCTTCTTTCTTTAAAAACGTGGCTCCCATCGATTTTTATCGATGATTTCGCCAATGTCAAGGTAATGCTTGATTAGTTGATAGTCCCGCAGAGAAGAACTAGTTATTCCTAACTAGCTCCAGGTGGAGGACAAGAAACGTTGTTCGGTATGAGGGAGTCTGGAAACCCGATTTTTGCAGGTAACCTAAAAAGCCACCTGCCACGCGCTCAGCAAAAATCGAACTTCCGATCAAGAAGTCGTTTGTACACGAAATAATAGTAATATATCTATAAATGTTATGTCAAATATGAGTACCAAACTCGCGAACAGCCAATCGCAGTTTAACAATCACAGCTAAGCGATCGTGTTAGTATACCACTACTAAAACTTACCAACTAAATGTGTTTTATTTAAGTACAATTACGTATGTATTTAATTAGTAAAGAAGACATTTAGGTTTCTTTGAGTTAAATAAATTTCGCCAATACGGCGTCTTTTGCCAATGATTCCATTGCATCGGCTAGCTCATGAGGTTAACCTACTTAAAGAGCACCGCAGTGTAGCCGTTAATCTATCAATCTCAACCAATAATATTGCAGGATATTTCGGTCATATGACCAAAATAACCCTCGTCGATTGACTAAAATCGGCTCTGGCTGTTTTATACTGGGCCCGGATTGACCCGTGATATCGATAAGGTCAACTCTGAGCAAGATATTTTTTGGAGTTTACTCCTTAAGAATCGATTTTCATATATAAGGCGCCCGGTATGAGAAAAATCCGAGGGGTAAAACCTACTAACAAGTAACGAAAATCGTGTCACGTTTTTGGTGCGCACCTCTAGTGCGCAACTTTCTAATTTGTTATGGTTAGATACTCGTACTTAAGGAGTAAACTCCAGTCGTGCGTCGGAGCTGACACACACACTTTTTTATTTTTTACTTTGGGAGGGTAGAATTATGTAAATTACAAAGTTCCGTCACAAATATAATTATGTTCAGACCTGTGATATCGATAAGGTCAACTCCGAGCAAGATTTTTTTGGAGTTTACTCCTTAAGAATCGATTTTCATATATAAGGCGCCCGGTATGAGAAAAATCCGAGGGGTAAAACCTACTAACAAGTAACGAAAATCGTGTCACGTTTTTGGTGCGCACCTCTAGTGCGCAACTTTCTAATTTGTTATGGTTAGATACTCGTACTTAAGGAGTAAACTCCAGTCGTGCGTCGGAGCTGACACACACACTTTTTTTTTACTTTTGGAGGGTAGAATGATAATTTACGAAGTTACGTCACAAAGATAGTTAAGTCCAGACTAGATATTACTCGACTTTCGAATTCTTTAACTAGTCATTTTCATGCGTAGATTATAGAACAGTGAATTCTACAAGCATTTGAAATTAATAAATTAGGTACTTTAATGATATTTCTGGTTAAGTAATGCTTTTATGAAATGTATGTAAATTGATGTTGTTTTATAAATAACTACATTATATGAATGAATTTAAAAAGCGCGGAAATTTTGTAATTTAAGTACAATTGATGTGAAAAATAAAGAAATAAGAAAAGTTGATTGTTAATAATTTCCTTGTCAGAATATTATATAACTATGACGCTATGAATTGCGGAACTTACTGCAGACTCTTCAGACAGTTTTCGGAAAATGTGTCTTCTGGGGGGCAAAGACTAGGATCCCGCTACGCTCTATATGCTATGGGCGGATCAAAGGGCAGGATTTCAAATAAATATACGACAGTTTGAAAATTAAACTGATATAATTCAGATCATTATGCAAAACAGATGGGCATTTCTAATACCAATCTTGATTCATCACATATAATCACATTGTTAACAAGAAACTGGTCAATTATTACATTGAAACAAAAACAGTATGTAATAACAGGAGTTTTGAATACGACTATTATAACTATCTACATACATATAAAACAAGTAAATGTTCCCAGTTATCGGCAATAGGTTCGCGCCCTTTCATGTAGGACGTAGAAAGGAAGGGGAATGCCACGTCTGTTGCCTACACACAATAATATTATATAGCTTACTTTGAAATGTTCATAACAACATACCAAAATGGCAAAAAAATACGTGTGTGGTATGGGAGCACCAACCAATCAATCAATCAAAAATACGTGTGTGGTATGGGAGCACCAATCAATCAATCAATCAAAAATACGTGTGTGGTATGGGAGCACCAATCAATCAATCAAAAAACAATAAAAAAATACGTGTGTGGTATGGGAGCACCAACCAATCAATCAATCAAAAATACGTGTGTGGTATGGGAGCACCAATCAATCAATCAAAAAACAATAAAAAAATACGTGTGTGGTATGGGAGCACCAACCAATCAATCAATCAAAAATACGTGTGTGGTATGGGAGCACCAATCAATCAATCAAAAATACGTGTGTGGTATGGGAGCACCAATCAATCAATCAAAAAACAATAAAAAAATACGTGTGTGGTATGGGAGCACAAACCAATCAATCAATCAAAAAACAATAAAAAAAACAATCAATTATTATTTAAATAATCGAATTTACCAGCTACTCTTATTTTTTTAATACGTAGTCGTATTCAAAACAGTACAAACTTGAACAATAAAAAAACTGCCTTCCTTAAAAAATATGAAAATATTAAATACTCAAAGCTGACAACATCGCTCTGAGTTCTTTAGGGTTGCTACCTAATTTAAGTATATTTCTTAAAGCTCGTACACACGTAGCTTCCTTTTCAAGATTTTTAGATATCTGGTGAGCTTTTAATGTAATTTCTTTAGGTATTCCTGCTAATCGAGCTGCATTGAAACCGTAAGATTTAGGACAAGCCCCTGGAGATAGTTTGTATAGGAATGTTATAGTTTCTTCTGGAATATGGTCTCCGTTGTCTGGTGCTGATTCGTCTGTTTCTACCATACAAGCCTGGAATAGTAATGATATATACATACGGATTCGTATGTAGGTATACCTCGCGTCACATAAAAATAACGCTGTCCTTCAAGCTGCGAAGTAGACCATTCGATCTAAATGGCGGTAACAGCGAGTAAGAACGAGAATACCGATGCACAAACCCACCCCTCCCACTCTCGCCAAGCGTTCTTTTTACGTGAACACCAGTATACTAATATTCGGTGTACATTATTGACAAGGATTTTAGGTGACTAGCAATACACTATTACATCATGGAAACAATCAGTCTGTAAAAAAAATAATTCAAGTAACATTTTGCAGTATTAAGGCTGATATCAAGCAAAAAGTTCGTGAGGAAACTAACCATATGTCCAAGCATGATTCCGGGGTAGGCAGAGAGGTGATGCACGAGCGAGTGGTAGTGAGTAGAGAATATAACTCTACAGCCGCGGTTGGCGAGTTCTACGCACACTCCCGACGCTATAGCTGTACCGTCGTATGTTGATGTTCCTCGACCTGTTGGGGAAAACCAATATTTAGTTTTCATGTCCCCAATTCTCATGGGAACACGTTACCGGAATAAAAAGTAGTCTATATCACTCGGGGATAATGTAGCTACATATTAGATAAAGAATTTTGAAATCAGTTCAGCAGTTTCAGATATTGAACTACGCCATTTAGACGCTAACTAAGAACTCCTGAATAGATTTTGCTGAAATTTGTCGAACGCAGGAATATGAATAGTAAGAACTAACTGATGATGTTTTTTTCATTCCCAATTCCCACGTGAACGTATTACCGGGATATGGCGTATACGATAATGGCTTTTGTAACTCTTGAACTATAGTTATCGAAGCCTTTACAGTTTTCCATTTAATGTTCATCACATGGACTGCCACCATCATGATATTTTTCAAATACTTCCAGCTAGTTGATTAGCTTTTAAGGGGAGCGGGGGGGGGCAGATAATATAAGTAGGATAAGTGGTAAATGAGTATACACAAGCTATAACAAATATATACGTACCCAACTCATCCAGTAACACAAGCGAATGTACCGTGGCGTGCGACACGATGGCTGCGGTTTCATTCATTTCTACCAAAAAGGTAGATTGTCCCGAGAATATGTCGTCCGAAGCGCCCAGGCGTGTGAATATACGGTCCACTAGGCTTAAGCTGCATTCTTGGGCGGGGAGGTAACTGCCCTAAGGGGATAACAAGAAATGATTCAACAAACCAAAGGACATCATTCTCATTTCGTAGATTTTGGTCCAAATGAAAGCAAAAGAGAAGCAATAAGTTATTTGGCCTAAAAAACATGCTTAGGAGGGTAGGTTCTACACGATTAGGATTGTTTTTTGCTTGGACAGCTTTGTGTATGGATCAAAATGAATGTCTTTTCTGAATAGTGATACTCGATTGGTTTTGCTGTTGTTACATAGATAATACAGGGAATAGGAAGAATAGGAATTAAATCACACCCAACACTTTAAAATTTATCAAGCGTTGTAGGCTACAGGTGTCACAAAGACCAATGACCAATATTGGTATAATGGTTTTCCTTTCGCCAGAAATGAAACCTGTGTGATATGTTTGAGGACAATATGAGAAATCAATAGCAAAAAGAATTAGCTCTATTAACCGTAACCGAACGAAGTTACACGGAGAAATCTAGTAGTAGTTTCGATAGTATATTTTTGTGAGGCGTTACCTATGGTTACGACGTGACGGCGCAATCAGTCAAAACGTCAGGTATCAGTATTGTAAATTTGATATTTTCACGAATAAGTTTATAAAATTATTATTATGAGAAAAGACGTAAAAACTATAGAATAAACTTACTAAATGAGCCAATACAGTGAGCAACCCAGCCTGCCTCATCAGCGTGGACTTGCCGCCCATGTTGGGCCCCGTCAGGAGTAACAGGCTGGAGTCCTCGCCCAGCGCGGTGTCGTTGGGGATGAAGTCGTTCGCTATGGGGATGCATGGGTGACGGCCTTCCACTATGCTAATGTAGGGCTGGAAAACCAGATACATATGAGAAAAAAACACGACTTCTTACTGGAATGGGACCAAATTGAAATGGAACCACTCGATATCCAGTAATTTTCAATTTAAAAAAAATCAAAATCGGTTTACCCAGTCGAAGGTAACAAACTTATAAAAACTACGAACAACTTTTTTTGAAGTCTGTTAATCCTACTAATATTATAAACGCGAAAGTTTGTGAGTATGGATGTTTGTTACTCTTTCACGTAAAAACTATTGAATGGATTTTAATGAAACTTTACAATAATATAGCTTATACATCAGAATAAAACATAGGCTACAATTTATAAAGATATTGTGTGATAATGGGAAAAATCCAAATTACCACGCGGACGAAGTCGCGGGCGAACACTAGTACATACATAATTTAGAATAGTTTTTCACCGCTTTTAGACTTCTATACTATGCTTAAGCAAAAAAAAAAGAAGTCTTATAATTTGACCCTGTCCGTCTGTCCGTCTGTTAACACCCTCTAGCGGTCAAACGGTAAACGATATAGAAAAACCAACTACGTATATAGACTCAGAACATACGATAACTGGAACCATGCTAAAAAATTGGAGCTCTAGCACTTCCGGTTTAGAAACTAGCTCAACATCCGGTTCAAAAATTATATTTTTAGATGCGTGTTTAAAGTCTATTCTCAGAATCACTAGTGATTCTTTGCTTACTTGTTTAGTATATGAAAAGCCCACAAGCGGCTAAATATAATGGAGTTGGAATTGTGTTTCCAAACCACAAAGTTTAGCAAAATTACCAACTAACAAAAAATAACAAAAGTAATGGCAAAATGTGAGTGTTTAGTACACTGGTGTGATTATAGAGGCGACCCCACCACCATTAACCACACGTTCGCTATCACCGAACGTGTGAACTCATATACTTATATTTATTTTTGCTTGGCTTCGCCGACGGTCGAGTCTCATTTATAACTCCATACACTCCAAATCTACCACCTCCGTAACTCCACGTCGCAACAAAAGTATGTAGTTTTGTACATGTCACCGTAGGATTGTAAAAACCGTAAGATTGTAATCACACTCGCACGATTGATGGTATGATTATAATTACTGGCGATTGGAAAAGAGACCTCTAAAAACTATAAAATCTAACAGCCACTATTAGCTATTCCAATCGCCAGTAATCGCATTTATTGTGTCAAATCTAGTGACATTGCTTGTATTCTAACAGTATTTAAATTTGAACGAAGAACCGGCAATAAAAATACACGTCAAAAATTGACACAACAACCGACTAGCGACTTCAAACTACCAAAATAGGACCAAAAATTGTCGGAATGGGACCAAACATAAAAATGAAAAAAATAAAAATAGTTTTCAAATAAAAATATTACAAAATCGGTTCACCCAGTTTAAAGGTATAGTCAGCTTCAGAAAAAAGAGACCCCCCTTTATAATGACATGAAAGCATTAAAGTTTTTTGAATCATTGTGTATATTGCATGTTGGTCTAGTGAACTCTAGTGGTTATGACCGCTGCTTTGTGGACACGGCAACCGAGGTTCAAATCCTCGGACACAAGTTCTTTTTTTATTCATATAATTATTTTTTAATTTTCTTAAGCACTTTTTGTTAATTAATATTTAAGGAATCAAATTTTATAGTAGGTATGAGGTTTGTAAGAAAAGATAGGCTTATTGCATAAACAATATTAATTTATTTCTCGAATTACATTTCCTGGTTGAGTATACAGTTTTTCTATCTGAGTTAAATTGGGGTTACTTATTTTTAAATTTTACCTGACCTAAATTTATTGACAAAATACAATACCCTAAGTGAAGTATAAAATGTTTACTTAATATACTGAATATCGCCGAGTCACATGACTCACGAATGACGTCACGTGATGCGATCGTTCGCCTTTTTTTTGCATGTTCATATTAATTTGTAATTTTATGATATTTTTCGTCTTTCGGCTCAATTGTATACCAAGATACAACTTACTCACACAAAAATACCACATTAATTTATGTGCTGTTTGAGGATACGAACTCGCATCTCCAGCGCCAGCCGATCACCTAGGCCGTGCCTTATACCACTAGGCTATCGGTTCACTTGATAATAATGGCGAAATATGAATAGCATTACTCCTTTTATCGAACAAAGTTGATTACGGTGTAATTTTCTAGAAATAGTGCCGCATGTTTTAATATGGTGTCGGGGATGAAAAGTCGTCTTCAAGAAGTGATAGACAGTGAGGGCCATCTTGTGTGCTGAACACGATTATTTGTTATGTGTCTGGGTGTAATTAATCTAAAAAAAATATTTAAAATAAGTATTATATCCGTTGTCTAGTATCCATATCACATTAAGGTGCTTATTTTAGGCTAGATGACGCTGTGTATAAAGTGTCCTAACATTCATAATAATAATATTATATTATTAATACCTAATCCCATTACAAGTTTTTGTTTACAAGTTTAGTAATCTTCTAATGTGTTAACGATGCACCATCTGACTTCACATATTTCTCTAATGTTGTGTTAAAAGGGTTACCTACTTATCAGAAAATGTGATCAAAGAGGAAGATGTATATTGCTATACTGTTATAGTTTAGCATGTTGGTTCTTTCTTTGTGATTCACAGGAACAAATAACATTTCATTTTTCAACCATTCTTTTATATTCAAAGATTATACAGAGTGTAAAAAATTAATGTTTGCAACTTTAAATAAATAAGTAAAAAAAATATTGTAGTTATGTTTCTAGAATTATCTAATATTAAGTAAACATTTTATACTTCACTTAGGGTATTGTATTTTGTCAATAAATTTAGGTCAGGTAAAATTTAAAAATAAGTAACCCCAATTTAACTCAGATAGAAAAACTGTATACTCAACCAGGAATGGAAAGAGGAAAGAAAAAAACCTAGAAATGTAATTCGAGAAATAAATTAATATTGTTTATGCAATAAGCCTATCTTTTCTTACAAACCTCATACCTACTATAAAATTTGATTCCTTAAATATTAATTAAAAAAAAGTGCTTAAGAAAATAAAAAAATAATTATATGAACAAAAAAAGAACTTGTGTCCGAGGATTTGAACCTCGGTTGCCGTGTCCACAAAGCAGCGGTCATAACCACTAGAGTTCACTAGACCAACTTACCATATACACAATGATTCAAAAAACTTTAATGCTTTCATGTCATTATCAAGAGGGGTTCCTTTTCTCTGAAGCTGACTGTACAACTAACATAAAAAAGGTACCTACAACTAACATAAAAAAAAACAGAAAAAAGAAAAAAACATAGTCGAATTGAGAACCTCCTCCTTTTTTGGAAGTCGGTTGAAAACTCAGGGCAACTCTTTTCCAATCCCCAGTAACTACAATAATTACGTCATCATGCGAGTGTGATAACTATCTTACGATTTTACAATCCTACGGTAACATATTATAGTCAATAATAATACTAAATTAGTATTGACTTGCCTTTTTATCTTCATGGTAAGTAACTTCCGGTAGACAAACATCCCCACTCTGTTGTCTCGCGAACTCTGTGAACGCTAACAGTATGTCGAGGGTCGACAAACACTGTACCGCCGCCTCCCATTGGCTGTAGTGGGACGAGAACTTCTCGAAGATTCGACGACTCAAGTCTTTTAGTACGTTGGTTTTCTGATCCTCGGCCGCTATCATGCGGGAGAGCAGATCCTGAAGGAACAATAATGTATGGTTGAATAGTGGGTAATAATAAATAAATAAATATTTTTGGACATATATTCTAACACAACGTCATCTAGCCCAAACTAAGCTATAAGCTTGTGCTATGGGATCTAGACAACTGATAAAAATTCTTATATATTTTTAAATATATATGTTACGGCTAATACCCGATGTGCGGCTGCACCTAGTTTTAGCCGGATAGGTTAGGTTAGGTTAGGTTAGGTTAGGTTAGCTTACACCTAGTTCTAACCGGCTAAAACTAGGTGCAGCCGCACTTCGGGTATTAGCCGTAACATATACATAATATACATAGAAAACACCCAACTCCGAAACAAACATTTGTGGATCACACAAATATTGGATTCGACCCGGCAATCGAACCCGAGACTCCGGAGTCGAAAGCCGATGCACTACCGACCAGGCCACCGAAGCAGTTAAATGGGTTAGTTTTGAAGTGTGAATCTAGCCACTGAGTCACTCTTTTCAGTGTGCCCCGGAGATGCCAAGGTTCGTCATCTATTGCGTCTGGGTTAAAGAATCGGCGAAATGTGGGCGTAATTAACGCCTCTGTCTAACCCTTCAGGGGTAAAGACGTGATTTGTGTGTGTCTTTATCTATTTTACCTGATTTTACAAATAAAAACTAGGTATGCAATGCATGCTTCTGTTGCAAAAAACTGAGCGAAGTGTTAAATTTTCGAACGGCAACCATTAATTTTTTTACGTTCATACTTTATTTTTGTCCTAAACCACCCTCACGCTACACGTTATCACTGTGGTAAGTTTGAAGGAGATGGGTTCAGGCGTTTAGGAGGAGTATGAGGACAAACGAAATACATGAGTCGCCTAAGAATGAGCTTCGCTCACTTCGCTCAATAAATAAAATTGAACTGAATGTTTGTTACTATAAATAAACAGCATTACACTAAATTACATAATAAATTCAATTCAACAATGTCAATTTTTTGACTGCCTCGGTGGCTCAGTGGTATGAGTATGCGACTGCCGCCCCTGAGGTCCCAGGTTCGATTCCGGGTCGATTCGAATTATTTGTGTGATCCACAAATGTTTGTTTCGGAGTTTGGGTGTTTTCTATGTATAATATGTATGTATTTAGAAATATATAAGTATGTTTATCAGTTGTCTAGATCCCATAACACAAGCTTATATTAGCTTAATTTGGGCTAGATGATGTTGTGTGAGAATGTCCAAAAAAAAAAAAAAATTACAAAAAAAATATGTTCACACAGATACAATAGCGCTTTTACAATTACACTAAATGCATATGAAAATATTAGGTGATTACAAAAAAAATAGGATTTTTTTTTGTCTGTACTACTGATCTGTGAAACGGCTGGACCGATTTTAACGAGACTTTCACTGGCAGATCAATGATGTTATAAGAAGTAACTTAATTTTGGAACTTTCAGAATTATATTTCGGGTATGGGGAACCATTAAACTATTTCAGCCTGAAACTAAATGTATATAGTATATTATATAATTTACCTTAGTCTCATCAGTAGAGAATCGCTTGAAACCTTTTCTAGCTCCTTCTAAATTATAATCAGCACCGGCTCTGGATGCTGCACTCTGTGGCACTTCGATCTGATACCTTTTCTTGTCTGTACCCACGTATGATAACTAAATAATTAAATATATTATGTTAAGACAGAAAAAAGCAACTTCTGTCTATTTTTCAGCTAATCTCTGAAACGGCTAGACCGATTTTAACGGGACTTTTACTAGCATATAGCTAGTGTTATAAGGAGCAACTTAAGCTACTTTTCTTTCCCGGGACTGAAAACTACCAATCAATATATTCTTGTATTTCAAAGCAATGACTTTGCTTAAACTCTTTAGATATCTATACTATACTGTATGTTTGTAATGAATAAACTCAAAAACTACTGTGCCGATTTCAAAAATTCTTTCACCATTGGAAACCTACATTCACCCTGAGTAACATAGGCTACTTTTTATCCCGGTAATCACGCAGGCGGAGTTGCGGCGATCAGCTAGTATACTATAAACAGATCACAAAATCTGATGACTCTAACCCAAGGCCTTTCCCTTACAGGGGGAATAGCGCGATCTAGAAATTATGATATGAAGCAAAAAAAATTGAATGTCGTAGGTATTAATTGGTCATCGTAGCTCAGTGGTCAGAGCGTTACCCCTGTAAAGGACAGACCGTGGGTTCGAATTCTGCCGATGACATAAGTTTTAGTGATCTGTTTATAATTTCTATCTGAATAATATATTAGAAAACTACCCGCTGGTCTAGTAACAAATGATCTCACCCGACACTTGAAATATTTCTCTTGTTGTTTAAGATAGTCCTTTATTTCATCATCAATCTCCTTAATAAGTTGTATAGTGCTATCATACTCTTGGTCGACTCCCTCCCCGGGGAGGATACGACCTTCTCTCTCTGCCTCGGTTTGGTTAAACGCTTCCTATAATATAAACACATTATTATAAACTTGAAAGTTAGTTAAATAACTGGTGAATGGATACTTATCACTTCATATTATAAAACAAAGTCCTCCGCAGTTCTGTCTGTTCACGATAAACTCAAACAAGTTAAAAATATGGCAAAATATTGCCATATATAGAGTTTTCGAAAGTTTTTTCATAAAATCTAAAAAATGTCACATGACATATGAAGTTCAACATCATTTTAGAGGTCTTTGACCATGCTGAGTTGATTGCAGCTAGTCTTGAGTCTCTAACTATTACCGTTCTCGATTTGACCTCGTTTTGAGCTTGACCTTGAAATCAGAGGTCAAAGGTCAAGTTCATTTTGGGAGGTTTTCGACTATGCTATCGATTGGCGATTGGCGTTTACACTGAGTATCTAGCTCTTACCGTTCTCGAGTTGAAAGTTGTTCACGGACGGACATTACTGTTGTATAAGAGATTTTCGTTTCGGAAACTCTAAAACTTCTGCACCAATTGTTCACTACTTTCACTACTGGATAAATTATTGGACAAAAACACTTGTACTTTCCACTTGATTTTATTTTATTTATCTAACCGGTTTCGCCTGACGGCGTCATCAGTGTCTAGTACCAGTTCCTTACGTTAATTTGCTCGAAATACGTTTTCGTATTCCCCATACATTTCACACCAGCGCCCCTAGCGGTAACGTCAGGGAACTGTGTGAAATGTATTGAAGAATACGAAAACGTATTTCGATTAATTAACGTAAGGAACTCGTACTAGACACACAGATCTAAATACTCGGTGCTCGGTTTGCCTTTCGGTATTTTTTATGGTAAAAGTTACCTAAATAACTGAACAGATTGACTCGCGGTCGCGGGCGCGGTCTCGAAATCTCCAATGTATGGAAATGTATGTGAGTGTTCACACTTTTTTTTAATTCCGCGATACCCCGGCCGCTCCCATGTCCATAGCTGCGGCCGTCACTGGTGACACTGAAGGCATTTCCAGTGGCGCCCGGCGGACTTTGGCCACGTGTGTGGCCTCTTCGGGGGTTTGGTCGGAATGAAAAGAGTGTTCACACTGAACTAGCGGCGGAGCGCGCGATTCGCGAACACGAGCCCGCGAGGTCCACCGCGCCCGCAATCTGTTGTCAATCTGTTGTCTTACTTAGTATTAATCCAGTGTCTAAAATATTAGCATAAAAAATTTCATTAAATCAGTGGTGTAAAAAAAAACTCGCAAAACACACCGAAAGTTCACATTTTTTATCCTAGTAATAAGTTTATGACCAATGTTGTGAAAAAAAGTGTTCCAATCGGGTGGAGAGCTCCATCTGACAGTTAAAAAAGATATAATTAAATCTTACCTTAAAAAACTTTAAAGTGTCTCTGTAATCTGGATACTTTCCGTCTGGAGCGAACTGAGTTAGTCTTTTCAATAACACAGCATCAACATCGGAGAATAAATTCATCAATTTCAACGCAGCCGTGTATCCGTTCAACACAGATATAAAGTCTAACACTTTGCGCTTTGAATATGTTTTTTCTTCATAAAATATGGCGCGAGAATCTGGGTGATGTTTTGATCTCTTTAGGTTTCCTAAAGTGTGTACTCTGAAAAATTGTTACATAATTGTTTTTTCTTATAAATCAACATCTTTGGTGCTCAAGTTATCATATACTCAAAATATATAATTTTACAATATGAATAACAAAAACTATAGTCTTGGGCGATGAGGCTCGGCGGCGTTGGAACAAAAAAATGCATGACTACGAGCAAACCACCCGCAAACATAATATTGAAATTGTAGGTATCGAAAAAATTGCCCGACGAAAATCTAAAGGAAATAGCCCACAAAATCGGAACCATGATAAATGCGAATAACGAGGATATTGAATGGGTAAGACGTAACCAACCACGGAAGGAAGGGGTCAAGAACACCGCCATCATCATAGGTTTTAGAAGCTCGGGGACTGAGTCGCGGGATATCTGGCTGTCGGAACGGCGCAAGTTGGTTGACGTAACGAGTGACCGGATAACTGGTGGTAAGTGTACGGACAAAGTATATATCAACGAAGATTTAACCAAAGCAACCCGAACCATACTGTGGAATGCGAAGAAGGAGCTGCGTGGCTTATACAGGTACATCTGGGTAGCAAGAGGAAAAGTATTTGTCAAGAGGAACGAAGGTGACAAAGCTATTTGGATTAGAACGGAAAGTGATATAAAGGACCTACTGAACATAACTACCCGAAGTGGATTTGAAGGTTGAGTCTCACTACAGAGTATAATGATGTATCACTTTGCTTTTTGTGTGTTTGTGGGTACATATATGTGACAATATATTTTGGATTTTGCGATTATTAGATTAAACATAATTTAAAATTCACTTTTCTTGATCATGTTGTAAATATTACTGATAATGATAGCATAAATGCGACAGAAACCGAAAACCTAAGTAATTGGTTATCTACCCTAAAACAAAAGTATCAAATTTGTTTGTTACATATAAATATAAGATCTTTAAAAAAGAATTTTAACGAGTTGGTGGTATCTTTGCAGAGCAATATGAAGGACATTGACATTATTGTAATAACAGAGCCAAACAAAAAATTTTACGGTGTTAAATTTCTATGAGATCAGGGGATTCACTGTACACGCGTTCACGAGGGCCGGGCGGACCGGGGGTGGTGTGCTAGTTTATACGCGTGCCGCATGGACCGCGCAGTTGAACGATACACCTCGGATATACGGAATGCGGTCGGCGGAATGTGTTTCCATCACACTAAATGACGGAACTAGCGAACCGATATATTTATTAGCCGTTTACAGACCCCCTAAAATAAACAAAAAGAATAAAGTTAAAGAATTTATTACAGACTTGCAAAGTATACTAGCTGGTTTTCCAAAAAAGGTCAAACTGATTTTGTGCGGGGATATAAACATAAATTTATTAAAACACCAAGAACCGGATGTGATAGAATACGAAAATATATTAGCTGAACATGGGCTGATTAAGTGCATAAATAAAATAACTCGTAAAGAAATCGTCAAAGGGCAGATAGTACAGTCGTGTATAGACCACATATACATCCGCGTGCCCGGTGCGACCATCACCTCTGCCGTAATTTTACAAAAAATCTCGGACCACTATCCTATAGCTGCCGCTGTGCAGTGGAAACGCGCGCCGCCGCCGGCGCCGGCTGACCGACGGACCACCGCCGCCCTAACTATCGTACGCCAGCGAGTGCTTGACAATAGATTAGTTAGACAGCGATTATTGGAAACAGATTTTAATTACCTAATGTCTATAGACTGTCCTATAAAATTGTGTGAGTCACTTAGAAAAATGTTCGATGATATATATAATGAGTGCTATAGGAATGTGACTATCCATAGCAGTGGTAGGAATAGTAAAGGATGGGTAACGAACAGTTTGAAAAATATGATAAGGGAATGGGATAGATTATTTAAGTTATGGTGCAGCGAACCCAAAAATATGGTTAAAAGACTCGAATATACTAGGTAAAGAAATAAAACTTATAAAATGATAACTAAATGTAGTAATGACTATGATAGACAAAACATAATTAGTTGTAATAATAATATCAGAAAAATATGGAATAGGATAAATATATTATTAGGAAAAAATAAAAAATCATTGGACGATACAATAATTAGTCATATGAATACACAAGGAGACACCCAGTCTATAGCAAACCGGTTTGCGGCTGCCTTCGACGACGAAATTCAACGAGTTAGGCATATGTGCAGCGAGGAATGGTTGAGTAGGGTTAACTATGTGAACGGAACGGACAGAAGTATGAGATGGCAACCAGTTAGTGACAGCTATGTACGAAATATTGTAAAAGCCATGGATGTAAAAAAGTCGCCTGGTAGTGATCGAGTACGAATGTCTGATCTGAAATTAATTAGCGATAAAATTAGTCCCATCATTGCCAGGCTGACCAACTTATCAGTCACACACTATACATTTCCAAACAAGCTCAAAGAGGCAATAATAAGACCCATTCATAAAAAAAGGCGATCGCAAAACATATTCTAACTATAGGCCGATCGCAATTTTGTCTAGTATAGACAAAATCATGGAAAAATGTATAGTGGGCCAGCTTGGTAATTATCTACAAACAAACAGTATTTTGAATAAGGCACAACATGGTTTTCAAAAGCGGAAAAGTACCAATACGCTATTGTCCGACTTTACGAACGAAATTAACACCTACTTGAATGACAAAAAGTTCGTCATCGCTGTGTTTTTTGACTTCAAAAAGGCTTTCGAAACTTTAGAAAAATGTACGTTATTGAATGCTATAAGGGAATGTGGTGTCTATTGGCCACTGAGCGAGTGGTTCAGGGACTACCTCTCGGAGCGTACTTATCGAGTGAAGGTCGGTGATTCACAAAGTGACCCGATAGCAGTTGGGTGCGGGGTGCCCCAGGGCTCGGGGTGTGGGCCGATCTGCTACTTAATGCATGTAAATAGTCTTTGCGGAGTTATACGGCACTGTTCCCCTCACATGTACGCAGACGACCTTTGCATGCTGCGCGCAGGTACCGACGTGGAAGAGGTTCGCCTCCTCGTCCAGCAGGACGTGGACGCGGTGGTTAAGTGGTCACATGACAATGGCATAGTACTTAATTCGGACAAAACCCAGTTTATATTTATACATTGTCCTTATAAACCATTAAATGAGATACCTCGTCCATTGCTTGCTCACACTTTTGATTGTTTCCATAGGGGCTTAATTGATTGTAGCTGTGAGCCCGTCCAGAGAGCACAGTGTGTGACCTACTTGGGAGTGAAAGTTGATGAGCATTTCTCGTGGGCTGAGCATATACATTGGATATGTGAGAAGCTGAGAGTACTTCTAGGTAGATTTTATCACTTAAGTTACAGAGTACCAAGTGGGACACTGAAATTACTCTACAAGTCGCTGGTGGAACCCATAATAGATTATGCTCTTGATTGCTATGGGCTTACCTATAAGTTTTACATAGATAGGCTCGAGAATATTCAAATCAGATTCGTAAAGTTACTTGTTACTAAGAAAACAGTAAACAAACACGGAAAGGATTATAATAGATTATTCCAGTTATGTAGGGTGTTACCAATAAGACTAAAACATAAATACCTTCTTGCGATCAACAACCATAGCTGTATTAAAAATCTAACGAAAGTTAAAAATAAATACGGCACGAGGGCAATGACCTCGGGCAAATGCGTGGTCCCAAGAGTTACTAACGTCTACGGGGATAGAACGTTAAAAAAACGCATCCCGTACATACTGAATAGTTTACCTGTAGACATCAGAACCGAACCAAATGTGGGTAAATTTAGGAGTAAATTAAAAACTCATCTCTTGGAATCCTTGTCAGCAACAGCGTAATAGTATGAAAATTAACCTACGCCTATCTTGTGTTATATTATATTGTAGATACCTACTTACTTTGAGTGATGCGTTCGGCGTGTTGCCATGGAGTGGCGGATGCCTGACACTATAGTGTGTGTATATTTGTTTACTTACCATGTACCTATATAATAATGTGTAACTAATAATGATTGTACCAATGTATTTTACCTCTCCCTTAGTGATGAATGATAATATATATTTACTGTTCTAATGAATAATATCTTGGTAGGTACTAAATAATAGGATTGTTTTTGTATAAAGACTTGTGGATAATGCATCTGCCAGCTAAAGTCCTGCTGGGGTTGGTTTAAGAGTACTTACAGGTGGACAGACAGACGGACAGACACAATTACGCTAATGTAGTAAGATATTGTATTTATTGTTAAGTAAATTTTAGTAATTACTTGTTAACATTTTGGAATTGTATAAATTTTTTGTAACAACACGTTCCCGCAGACAAACTGTGAAAACAGTTTTGTGGGACATAGTATTTAATTATAAGCACTAATATGTACTTATTAAATAAATAAAATAGGAGTGATAACAGGACACTGTCGACTGAACAGACACCTGACAGTGATAGGAGTAAGAACTGACCCCAAATGCCCAGAGTGCATGGACAGCGAAGAAACAAGCTTCCACCTGCTGGCTGAATGCCCCATGTACTCACTGATCAGATGGGAAATCCTGGGGTCGGATAGACTGAACGAAGAAGATATAAGCAATCTGAAGGTGGAACAGATGATAAGATTCATAAAGGGCACGAGAAGGTTTGACGGGGCGCCGTAAGCTGGATCAACCATACTCTCCCCAAGGGGAGAACTGGGGAAATGGACGAAATGGCCCGCAAGAGTCGCGGGTGGATCGTCCGTCCGGTCACCGTTGGAAATAATAATAGTCTTAGGCTGGACTCGAACGAGTGAATGATCCCTTTCCAGAAGGAACGTTCTACTCGTACCAACTGACCAAGACACCACTAACCCAAGACATCTAATTTTGTGATCACATTGTGTTAATATGCCCAAGACCATAGTTTTAGTGATTCATATTGTAAAACTATATAAGAAAAAGTTAGTTTCTAAAATATATTAATATACTCGAAATGCCTGCAAACGACAATGGGCTCACAAACTATTAATCATCAAAAAATTTATTAATATATTTATTTTATTTAAATATATTTATTTTACAATTTCATATTTATGTTACAATATACAATTGCCAAACAACCTTTCCAGGTTTGTCCTGACAACAGACTAGGTACTATACAATTAAAAATCAATAAATCTATCTATTATCCCAACCCAAATTACAACAGCCACACATTCCACAAGGTTATACGAGTTATAATATATTTAATACGACAATTTGTCTGTCTGTCTGTCCGTCCATCGGGCTTCCCTCCATCCGTTTGGGCTAGTTGACGTTGTGTCAGATTGTCCAACAATATTTATTATTTATCTTAAAGCTCTGATTAATTTGAGATTTAGTTGGCGATGTCCTAACAGTTTTATTTATTTACTTACTTAGCCAGAAGTCTTTCCAGATCAGGTATTGTGGTTAATATGGTCTTAGCATCTTGACACAACTCCTGGTCCTCAAACAAGACCTTGACAGCCTCCTGTCTCTCTTTGATCACTGTTAAATTGCAACTTGGCGCACATACCCACTGGTAAAGCAATCTAAAACAGCAAGGAGTATATAGGTAGGTAGGCAGAGGCGCATTGTATACCCACATTTTGGCAGTAGTAGGTTCATTCTACATATTATTTTATAGGTAGCCTATAAGAATTAGAATATACATAATTATGTACTAAAAATATTTAAGTTACAAAATATCGTTTAAAAAAATCCTCCGCGTCATTGCCGCCTGGGAAGGTTCCCAGAATGCTGGCTGTGTTGCCACGTTGGATGGCGATACTTATTTTTTGGGCCAGAAAATAGCCAGCCTTCTGGTCCTGAGCAGCAGCTATATTGTAATTTTGAAATAAAAAATTAAACCCGTTGCCTTGCGATGAAATGTTGATGAAAGGCAACAAAATCTTACGTGCCAGCCGCTGTGGCACAGCCAATTAAAGTCCTGGGCGTCTCGGACTTTTAATTGTTATGTTAAATAAATCATGTTTCCTGTAATATAACCGGTTCATCCCCAGGGGACGTCGATCTTATCGTTTACCGGGTTAGTAAAGAAACAAAATCTAACGCATAGTGTTATT
Source organism: Nudaria mundana (assembly GCA_963556515.1). Lineage (NCBI taxonomy): Eukaryota > Metazoa > Arthropoda > Insecta > Lepidoptera > Erebidae > Nudaria > Nudaria mundana. Next base: position 7,888,403 of record OY748306.1, read on the forward strand.
AATACTAAAAATAATAAATACCTTTTCCCCATATGAGTGGAACAAAAATTCAACCGCTCATACAAACATCCTTCATCTTGAACTATTCTTAGATTCCTCAATGTAATCGCGTCTAACACCATAGTGCTGCCACCTTCCCATTGATTTTCAAACTTCACTTGAGGTGGTAAAGTCTTGTTCAGCACGTCAGGGGGTGCGTAGGAGGTAAACTGACACATTCCTAGTATTTGTATGTCTAGGAGACAATCTGTTAGGCAAGAGACGCATCCGCCTAGGGCCTTGCACGCTAGGGAGGAGTTAGGGGCTGGCGTTAGACCTAGAGCGTCACCTGCAATCATTCATGAAAATTAACGAGATATAATATGATACCGACTGCATCGGTGGAGTGGTCGGTAGTGCATCGGCTTTAAACACTCTGGACTATCGGGTTCGATTCCCGGATCGAATGAAATATTTGTGTGATCCACAAGTGTTTGTTTCGGAGCTTGGGTGTTTTCTATGTATATTATGTATGTAGCTTAGTTTGGGCCAGATGACGTTGTGTGAGAATGTTCAAAATATTTATTTATTATTTAAATATTATGATCACGTCTTCTAGGGAGACGTTACAGCGCCATCTATCGAAGTATGTGTAAATTAATTAGTCATAGTAACAACAGCTAACCTCGTCTGGTCAGTTCGCAGAACGTTCATAATGGAAAGGGAACACAGGTTCGAGTCCAGCACAAGAATAAAGCTTTTGTGATTAATATTGTAAAATTATTAGAGAGTAGCTGATTACCGCGGCTCTACCAGCGTCTTACTCTTGTTCCCATTTCCCACGGGAACAGATTACTAGGATAAAAAATAGCACTCAGGGTTAATGTAGCTACATATTAGTGATAGAATAAAAAAAAAAGGTTCAGTAGTAGGGACCCTGATCAGTGCAAACAAGCAATCAAATCTTTTGTCTTTATTATATTAGTATACTAGTGGTCGTCCACGTGGTAATTTGGATTTTTTCCCGTTCCCGTCGCGCCGCGTCATATTTTGAACAATTCACACAATATCTTTATACATTGTAGCCTATGTGTTATTCTGATGTATAAGCTATATTATTGTAAAGTTTCATTAAAATCCATTCAGTAGTTTTTACGTGAAAGAGTAACAAACATGTGTATGTTCCATACATACATACATACTTACATACTCACAAACTTTCGCGTTTATAATATAAGTAAGATAGTTAGGAGGTAGATTCGCGGCATACCCCCTCTACGTTCCTATAACAACGTCAGTTGTTATAATGGTCATGTGACACTGTTTAGAGTTTACGTGTAGTTCGGATATTGCAAATTGCAAGTTGTGTAATTGTTACTGTTAAAATTTATAAATGTAGTGGGTACTTGTGTATAAAATCCTGACTTACTTATTTCTTGTGAATAAACCTTTCTTTCAATTTATTCTGCTTTTGATTCCTAATAATATATATATCTTACCATCATGCAAGAACGGTCTAATCCCCTCGGGCCACTCCCCGTCCGAGTTAGTTCTATAATACTTCTCGGCTAAAGTCTTGAGAGTTTTGTCCGGAGCCCACATGGAGAGAGGCTCTCGACGTGCGTTATGACTGTGGGTGCTTATTAGCTTGATAGTACGGGCTGTTGTTGTTTTACGGTCGTATATTATCTGGAATTAGCAGGAAATATCTATACTATTATAAAGAGGAAAGATTTGTATATTTGTAATGAATAAACCCACCATTGGAAAGCTACATTCACTCTGAGTAACATAGGCTACTTTTTATCCCGGTAATGTGTTCCCACGGGAACCGGAAACGTGTAAACTAAATCACGCGGGCGGAGCTGCGGCAATCAGCTAGTTATTACGAGGGTGGGATTGAAAAGTAATCGGCCTAACCAAGAAAATAAATACATAATAAATGAAATATATTTTTATTTTTCAACGTAATCACCATCAAGTTGAATGCACTTTTGCCATCTTCACTTCCAAGCATTTAGCCCGTTGAAAAAAAAATTCTTCCTTATAGTCAAAATATGCGTCTACTGCTGCTTTGACCTCGTCATTTGTCAAAAATCTTTGACCTCCCAAGTGCTTTTTTAGGTTAGGGAACAGAAAAAAGTCTGACGATATCATATCACATATATAGATATCACCAGATCAGGTGAATAAGGTGGATGCGGTAACAGTTCAAAGCTACAGTTGTGAATTTCTGCCATTGATTGGACAGACGTGTGAACACGAGCGTTATCTTGATGAAACAGGACTTTTCTTCTGATCATTTCTGGACATTTTTCTTTTATTTCCTCTCGTAAACGACGTAGTAAGGTGCAGTAGTAATCAGAGTTTATAGTCTGACCCCTTTCAAGATAATCAACCATAATCATACCCTTCGAGTCCCAGAATACTGAAGCCATCACCTTACTTGCCGACAAAATCGACTTAGCCTTTTTGGGGGGTGGTGAACCAGGTATTTTCCACTGTTTTGATTGTTGTTTTGTTTTACGGTGTACAGTAATGAACCCATGTTTCGTCCATAGTAACAAAACGATTCAAAAAAACACATTCATCAGCTTCAAATAACTCCAAACAGTCGCGTGCAATAGTCAATCGCATCCTTTTTTGCTCAACTGAAAGCAGTCGCAGAACCCACCTCGCAGACACCTTGTGGAAACCCAACACGTTGACTATTATGTTTTGAGTACGTTCATAAGAGATGCCTATAATCTCGGCTATCTCTCTAATTTTCAATCTGCGGTCTCCCATAATTAAGTCGAGTATTTTTTAACATTTTCGTCAGTAGTGGACGTCGAAGGCCTTCCAGAGCGAGGTTCGTCTTTCACACTCTCTCTACTACGCTTGAATTCTGCTGTCCATTTTTTGACGGATGAATATGAAAGAGCGCAATCCCCTAATGTACTGACCATATCATCATGGATGGCTTTTGATGACAGCCCCTTCTTATGGAGGTACTTAATGACGGTACGCTGCGCGATTTGCTCCATTTGCGAAAATGATGTCAGATTACTTTGTTAATAAATTTATAAAATTAAAACTAATTATCGCACACGTTTCAAACTTCACACAATTAACAGGTCTGAACTGAACTACATAATGTGGATTTGATTTTTAGAACTAAATGGATCAGTGTTAGGCCGACTACTTTTCAATCCACCCTCTTAATATAGTAGTAATAGTAGAATTCGCTAAAACGAGTGTCATCAGTTGGATTCCAACTAGGGGACACGAGGAACGCTTTACCACCAAGCTACGATGACCATACCATTAACATTCAATTTTTGCTTCGAATACGAAAAACAACAAAAAATTTAGGTGAATTTTTTTTTTTACCTTCTTTCGATGTTAAATTATTTTATATTGTTATTTTGGTCTCGACCATATGGTCACAGTTTCAGATAATAATAACACAATAAACACTATTTCTTTTGTAAGCGTCAAAAATGTTAGAAAGGTTTTGCGATTTACTTATGTAGAAAAAAAATGGATCCATTGATGCATTCTTTTCTTTAATTTGCATAAATTATTTTCTAAAAAATGTGTAGTGTTCGGTATCTACTGAAATTCCTTTTACGGCTCCCCTACTATTAGTGTAAGAATTATAGTAATTTGCTCTATGGTTACATACCTCTACAAAGAAACTATTTTTGTCCTTGTTTATATAGTAGTATAGACTTACCAAGGCTGGTGGATAATGAGCCAACGTAGTTAACAACCGGGATGAATGTTTATCATCCTTAAACTGCCCCATGTGGAACAATCCTATAGAAGTATCGACGAAACATACGCCGTATGTGCTCATACCATTGCTTTCCTAAATAAATAAATAAAAATTGATTGTTATCCACACACACATGTGTTGAAAGCCATAAACAGAAATGGGTAGTTTCACATACACACATATCACGCCTATATCACCGAAGGGGTAGGCAGAGGTGCATTACACACCCACAATTTGCCAGTATTTTAGTCCCACGTAATATGGGGCAAGCCTATTGCCGTCACCGAGCACATTTATAATGATAAGTGTTGGCTCATGTTCTGAAATGACTAACAAAACGTCACATAGGTAGTGTGCGACAGAGATAACGCTCTACGAAGCCGAAATTAGCCGATTGTCTCTTTCCAAAGGTCGATGTGCAATATTTATCGCCGGGTACTGTATATAGTAGGTTTTACCTCTTCAGCAATAGCCATCATATAGTTAGCGTGAGAGTCGACAGGCCCCGGGTCCTGCAGTCCACAAACTTGAGCCCCTCGCATTGTCACTTGACAGATCTCACGACGAACCACTTTATCCCATTTTGTGTTCTGTCCAGCTGTTGGTAAATCAATCATTATAATCTAACCACTAATATTATACAGAGGAAAACTTTGATTGTTTGCTTGTTTTTATTTTATTTTATTTTATTTTATTTAGGTGCAGAAAACACAATACAATCATGTAAAAATAATTCTTAAAATAATACAGATCTGGTCTGGATTGTACCATAACTAGTTCATGCACACAGCTAAAACAATATCATAAAAGTAAGAAACACACCATATTTGTTGAAGTTAAACAACAATTGAACAGATTTTATTTTTTAATTGAATTGAATAGGCGCCTAACTACAGAACTGATTTTGAAAATTCTTTTACTGATATGTAACTAAATTTTTCTAGAGTAACATAGGTATTTTACCCCAGTAATATATTCCCATGGGAATCGGGAACCAGAAAGCTATATCACGCTGCCGGAGCCGGGGAATTATACTATTTTTTTTTCTTTGACAGCATTTTTTTGGATCTGCCCTAATATCCATTGCCGGTCGTCCCGGGTACGCCCTCGAAAGGTAGACACATACACACATATCACGCCTATATCCCCGAAGGGGTAGGCAGAGGTGCATTACACACCCACAATTTGCCAGTATTTTTAGTCCCATGTAATAAAAGGGCAAGCCTATTGCCGTCACCGGGCACATTTATAATGGGTTATGTCCAAAATGGCCAAATGAATTTAATAAAAACTAGCGGCTATACTGTAATAAAAAAAAGGTGAAACCCGTTGCCTTGCGATGAAATGTTGATCAAAGGCAACAAAATCTTACGTGCCAGCTGCTATGGCACAACCAATTAAAGTCCTGGGCGTCTCGGACTATAGTCCTGGGCGTCTCGGACTATATATCGAAAGGTAGACCCGGAATAATAACCTGCATCAATAACTTACTTAGCTTGCACCTCTCCTGCATCATATCAGGTGTTTCTGTTTGCTCGACTCGGGCCACTTTGTACCCTTTCGACACTAGCGTCGACGCCATTCGGCCGTACGCACTTTCTGGAAAACCCGAGTGGGCGAATTCACCCTACAACAAAGAAATCATCAATAAAAGCTCCAGTTTCTCCGCCCACTATCTCGAAAATGATTCAAAGACAATAAAAATACATAATTAAATATTTAACTAGAGAACTGCACTTAACCAGATATTTAACTATAAGCAGACGGGACTCAGTTTGGATCTGGGTTTCAACTGATATTCGAATTCCACCTGCTTATAGTTTTACCTAAGTACCATATGAAACTCAGGAGATAAATAAGTTTCATTTGAGACATCATTCATAGAAATCCATCTATCCGTTTGAAAACATCACCCTCGCTGACACAGTGGAGTAAAAACAAGTTTAAATGAGTTTATAGCTGAATTTCAAAATTCTGAGTTTTACTAATTTGGCCATATTTGACTGGACTATTACGGATCGCTCTTTAAATGAAGAATCATATCAAAAAAACATCAAATATATCTTACCTTCATATACGAGAATCCTAGTTCATTAACCCCAACAGCTGCATCCATGTGGTACAGTTCATAGAACTTGCCGACTTTGAAGAACAACACACAGTTAAAGTGAGATGATTTCATCTCCCACCACTGTCTATGGGCCTAGAACAGTACAGAAGCAAAAACTATACATTAACATACCACATACGAATCTTACCTGTTGGAGTAGGCAGACTATAGATTTACTATTTTATAGATGTCATAGCATATTATCATCTTTCCGGATACAAATATCCATAACCAGAGAACAATAACTTATGATAGTTGTAGAAGCAATGTATTTTTAAGTCAATAATTGTTACAATATTTGCTGATCAACCCTGGGGAATTCCTTCCAAACGCATACCCAGTGGCAGTTTACAGTGGATGTTGGGCACCCATAAAAAAAACAATACATCTACTGAACAACACGAGACTCTGTTTCAGTTCAAAGCAATAGGATCACCTCCTACTAATGACTTGAAATTACTGCAAAATGTAGGCAAATAATGTGCCCCTGTATACCCCTACAGGGAACAGTGATGAATGCAGTTGTCTTGTGTCATTGTGTAGTCAAAAATAAAATCTGTCATGACTGGAGGGGGCTGGTCGAAGCCTCAATAAACAAAATAAACGTCAAAAATGGACACAACAACCGACTTCAAATGACCGAAATGGGACCAAAATAATTGTCGGAATGGGACCAAATTGAAATGGGACCACTTGAGAAGTCGTTAAATTCAATTAAAAAAAAAATTCAAAATCAGATTTACCCAGTAAAAACCTATGATGTTATGAGGATGATAACAAAAAGTTGAATTGAGAACCACCTCCTTTTTGGAAGTTGATTGAAAATAATTAAAACTCACCGGGGTTTGGCTTTTATAAAATTCAGTTGGCACATCCAATGTACTAGGATCATATTCTGGATGGTCCGGTCTTCTTTTCATAGCATCCCGAACATTTTCTGGTTTCAACCATTTTAGTTTGCAGTGGACCCAATTGCCATCATCAGAGACTGCAGCTTTATCATCAGATTTAGGAGGGGTACTTGAAGGTCTGTAATGTATAAGATATGATTTTAGCCCACACCCATGATAAGCCGGGCGCCACTGGAAATGCCGGGCGCTACTGGAAATGCCGGGCGCTACTGGAAATGCCGGGCGCTACTGGAAATACCTTCTGTGTGTGCACCAGTGCACTGGCAACGGACGTAAGAGTGGAAATAAAAAAAAAAACCATGATAAAGCTGAAGGGTTTGTTGAAAAATATTATTAAAATATTTTTCAATTGCATCCAGTAATTTTTAAGACTACATTGGAATTTAAAAAAAGTAAAGTAAAAGTTATCTACCGCACTCAGGGGTGTACCTACATACCTACAAAAACCTTCAAAATAGGTACAATAGTTTCTGAGCATCATTACAAACAATCAAATCTTTCCGCTTTAAACTATTAACTATTTGCAAATTGTAGAACAATTGGTGAACTTAATGATAACAGACAACAAGTATGTATTTTATCCAATTAAATAAATGTACTTTTTTCTGACTTCAGGTTTGGCAACAGGTGTGTTTGATTTCTTAGCTTTTGGTGACTGATTTGGTTCATATTTGAAACTGTCTTGTAGCTTCTTCTCTAGGAAAGAACGCTTCTCTGTTTCCACGGACGTGTCCATCTGATTATCTGCTGAAATGTGTGAAAATTAACATGGTGTAATCTAATAAGGAAACATCTCATTTCACAGAGTTTGCAGTTGCACTTCTGTTAAATGACTATGGTAAAAGAAAAACATGGTAAAAGACAAACACACATCACGCCTATATGCGGTAGGCACGCATACCATAACCACCTATAATTAAAACCAAAATTACAACAGCCAGGGCAGATGTTATATACCACTGAATTATCACATAGAAGATAGCTTTGGTATGGAGTTGTGCCACTGTATATTCACTGTTTTTTAAACCCTTCAGTGAAAAGATGTGGATCCATTAAACTGTTACTTACTTTTCTATGTATTTCTTTTAACTAGAACCAACCTTTATTCTCTGCATCAGAATCATCTGAGTCCACAGGCTGCAGTCTAATCCTCTTCCTGCGTTTAGATAATACTGGCATATCCTCCTCATTATCACTGTTCTTGTTCAGTTCAGGAGATGGAGTTGACTGCCTCTCGCGTTTTTTATCTAAGTAATCATTGTTGTTTAACATAAAAATTTGGTAAAACTTAACTATGCAATTTTCTTCTAGGTTAGGTCTAGGTTCTAGGAATCTGTTGTACATTATTATAATTTTTGTTTACTTTATCATTTATACACACTTACTTTCAGATTTTACTTCATTGTCGCCGCTCACCGAAGTATTTAAATTAGATGTAATGCTAGAATCTGGTTTTAACTTTTTATTGGCCGGTGGGGTTTTAGAAAAATAGTTGAACAACGTATTTGAAGCACCAGTGCTATTACGTTTAGACATATTGTAGGTTTATTTCAGAAATCCTCAATGTAAGCAGATATCCAACAAAATCTTAGCGAAATGGCCCTCCTGCCGCCCGCCAACTATTTTATTTTGATAAATTTGGCGCATTTATGTTTTCTGTCACTGTCAAAGTCAACTTGAATTATAGATTCGATTTTACTTTTTACTTGATTTACGAAGACTGGACATTGGCAAATTGCTATAAGCAGAGGCCATAAAAAAGAATTGAATTGAATTGATTTTACTTTTACTTTACTATAATGTTTATTTACAATAAGAATTACAATATACAAAATAAACATAATTATAGACTAAAAATATATAATGTTGGATTATTAAAAATCTATAACAGTAGACACCGACCGCTACCTTCTCGGCACATAATATCGGTTTTATTTTTATGTAAAACCGTCATATCGATGTGCCTCTGGAAAACATACAGCATTGTTAATGAAGACGTGTTTGTTATCTGCTAGTGAGAAATATGCAGGATTTTTTTTCTAAATTAAGTAATTAAGAACATTAAATCATATTTACACCTACCTAATCACCAAGTACACGACTTGCAACTGAGTCTCCTAAGGATAGGAAGGAAGGAGGGACTACTCCGGACTACTATACGAGGGTGGATTGAAAGTAATCGACCTAACCAAGAAAATAAATACATAATATGAAGGTTTTACATAAAAATAAAACCGATATTATGTGCCGAGAAGGAAAACATACAGCATTGTTAATGAAGAAGCAGGTGTATACTTATCTCTATGTGCGATTTTGCTACCGGAAGCGGAACTACGTTTCCGTGACATTTGACAGATGTCATCACAGTTGCACCAGCAAGGTGGGGAGCGCCGCCATTTGAGTTTGTCATAGTCTTCACCAGGAAGAACTTCCTACAATGCTGTATGTTTTCCTTCTCGGCACATAATATCGGTTTTATTTTTATGTATAACCGTCATATTGATGTGCCCCTGGAATACATACAGCATTGTTAATGAAGACGTGTTTGTTATCTGCTGGTGAGAAATATGGAAAAGAAACAACGCTATGATGATTAAGGATAAAGATAATTAAGTTTTTAGTTAAAATTCTTTTGGCTTCAAATTGTGTCTATGAAAATAAGAATAGGTATACAATGAGTGCGCATTATTAGTTCATCTATAATTATAATAGCCTATAGGTAATTATTAAAATTGTTTTTTTATGTTATGCATACAGAAGTGCGGATGGCATAAGGGGATTGAAAGATAAATTTCGATTTTCATTTCGGTTTTTATTTTTTTTATTTTTTGTTTTTATTTTATCTGATAAAAACGTACAGGAAGATCTCCAGCTACCCCATGTTAAAGTTTCCTCTAGGGATTGATATCTGACCATTGGAAACAGGTCACTGTTGTAAGTACCTGAAGAAGCGGAAATCACGCTATCATGTAGTACAATTTGTACCTAATCTCCATTTACAGTACGTGAAGCAAGTTTTATTATGTACAATATGACTGATTTTAAGTTTTATTATGTATAATATAACTGATTTATATTTATAGTAAACTGGTTATGGTTATTCGATTGTTTTAAGATTGATTTAAGTTCTGAAACTAGAAAGCTCGAGGTGGCAGATTTGCCAGGACTTAGGTCCTCGTTTAGTGGAGGAACATCCATGTTAGAATGTTAGATAAACCCATTTTCTGCTGAGAGCATTTGTGTATGCTGTTAATCTGTTTCGATGACTGTAGTCGATCAGTACGTACTGTTACGAGCCGGGGTTCTACGGAATTAAAAATGCCGATGAAACTACCACAAAACACTTTATTTATTACACCACTAATTTACACTTCACTATAAGCTTCACTGAACACTTTTATTCGCACTTGAACTAGCAGGTATAGCTCGTATTATCGCTCTGGAAATACTGATGATCTCGCGCCCAAGCGCTCGGCATATATAGGGCGTTCATTGGTCTAAAACTTTCAGCCGAGAATCATCGCGAACACTCTGTCACTCTCCCGAACCTTCTAGATGTGTCGAGAAACGCGTTACGTAGAAGTTACCTTGAGAGAATATTCCAGAAAGGCGTTACGTAGTAGTACTGCGATTTGCTACTAGATGGAGCTGAATTTGGTAGTCTTATTACTCACTACTCGCTACGAGACCTTACCTCCAAAAGACTTTCGCAAGTCGCTTGAGGTAGAAGTTGCTACTAATTACCAACTTACTTTATTGGTTGTTTATCTCGGTCACCTCCAAAAGACTTCTGCAGTCGCTTGAGGTAGAAGTTGCCACTAACAACCGAATAACACTATTGGTTATTTCCCTCGTTCACCTTCAAGACTTCCGCAGTCGCTCGAGGTAGAACATTCACTAGTAAGCCAGCAACTCACAAATGTTGGTGATTGCCTCCGTGTACGCCTGTCCGCTATTTTGTTGTTGTATTAGTCTGGCACATGATGTACTGATAAGTGTATGTACTCGTGATAGCTGCGATTTACCAATGCAACTCATACTTGCTGCAGTGCCCATCGTTGGTAGTTCGCAAATGGTCTTGGACATTAACTTGCCCTTCAAATGAGCAACCTCAGCCTCTATCCGAAGCGTACGTCGTCGCCAGGAAATGGGTTCCAGGCTCTCTAAAATTAGCACTATATGAAACGTAGCACTGCGCCACTATATCGTATTTTGGTACAGTTTCTTCAACAGTGAAGTCTGTACCGCGCCACCAGGAAGTTCGCACCGTTTAACTGGGCCCAATATACTTTGCAGTACTCTGATGAAATTTCTTCGGGCAACGGTCTAAGGCAATGTTCAGGCAGGGTATTCTTCTTGTTCGTGGTACTGCCATTGTATTCGTGTACTCTTGTCTGCCAACGACTCTCTACACCCTCCAGATCTTGCGTTGGCGATATAATAAGACTTCTCGTAATTGATTTGCCATCATAGATTTACCAAGTGCTACTCGGCTTCCGCAGCCTGAGAGCATAGCTTGATTTGGTCTCAGTTGACCATTAGAAGCCGAAATTCATTTTCCCAAGTGCTTCACGGCTTCCGCAGCCTGAAAGCATAACTTGGACTGGTCTTCATTAACCAGTAGGGAATCTTCTAGATACACTAGAACCCGACACCCATTGCACGCAGGTGATGTTACGGATGAAAAAGGTATGGCTGGTCCGGTTTTACCTGGTCTTCGTAAACCACCCTTAAGAAATGGTAGTGTCCTTTTTTTGCACTCGACAATTGGAAGAGTGCTTGAAAGATATCTATTTTAATTATCCAGTCTCCCTGATTGAGAAAATCTAGAATGGACGCATGACATATCAGGCGAAAATGTTTTTCCTTTATAAATTTGTTCAACTCGAAGCTTGAACGCATTGTTTCAGTTTTTCTTTCGAAGAAACACTTCGATATGAAACTGGGCATTTGCTCAGAGGTAATACCCCTAGATCAAAGAGGTATTTTGTTGTCCGAGACGACAAGAAAGCGGATCTCTGCATGATACGTCTTGTTTGCATCATTAAAGTATTTTTTTTAAATATATAAATAAGAGGGTACCTAGTCGAGATCCGTTGATTGCAAATATCTTAAATTTAAAACAATGGTAAGTAAAATGTTTTAAGAAAAAACTTTTTAAAATTATATAATAGCATTAATTTTTCGCAGAATTAAAAGGACAACAAAACGTCGACAATTGTTTCGCCTCTAAACGAGGCATTATCAAGACTGTCTCAGAGAGAATAGCAGAGCTGTTTAAAAAGTTTTTTCTTAAAACATTTTACTTACCATTGTTTTGTCATGGATTTTCGCCAAGTAACGCCTGTTTCTATCCAATATCTTAAATTTGTTTGCCTTCTGCACCTGTCAACAATGTCTAAAGATCTTTGTATGACATATAACTATGAATATATAACAGATATTATATTATATTGTTATATATTATAATAAATGATTTAAAAGGCGCGAGTCCTGTATGTTTTTCTATTCGCTATTTTTGTTTTACCCGAGAAGGTGCTAACCAAAAATAAAGCGCAGAATTTCGTTTCGTCAATATAAAATCCTCACAAGAAGGATGTGCATTTATGCAAATACGGTTATACAAGTGTATATTTTTGTATGAAATTGCTTTATTAATTTAATATTTAATAAATACACCTAACACCTATGTCCTCGTATGTGTTTACATTCGGCCCTTTGCGTCAACTTATTTGCAATGTCTGTCCGGATAATTCAGGAGTCAAAGGAGTTTTACTGAAGTTACAGAAATTAATTCAAAAAGGGCCTCTGATTTTATGAGAATGATTATGAGCCTATTCGATTAGATTGCAAGCCCAAGTGTAAATGCACTATTTGCTCTAACAAACTACACGTGTCATCGTTAATTCCCTGAACTGCAAATGCGAGTATAACTGCAACATCCTTTTTATAGCGAATATGCTACCACGTGGGAGCTGATAGTTCGTGTCAGAGCTTCAAAATCAGTTTCACATAATGGTATTGTTATTAAACACGATGAGTCCTAGTTACTTTAATAAATAAATGAATTCTAACCCTAAATAAACGGGATTGTCAAAAATTTACTGTTGACAAATTCACTGACTGCTCAAATACGTGTTCCCTGATTATACTCAGGTTAGGTACATAGTTAAAAACACACTGTTAATGCATATAAAATATGTAAAAAAACTGACCTGGTTGTATAACACGTCGATTCAAGGATCGACTGTTACCTGGGGATCGTTTTCCGTCGCTTACTAGCTCGAAGACACCTCTCTATCTTGCAAAAGAGGTTGTTGAGTCGGTGTAGGGTTTAATGAAGACGATTGAGAGGTACCGGGTACCCCTATCGTCAACCTTGTGAGACATGTTCACGTTCGTTACGAAATATCACTATTATTTCTCATTCATGAATTTGAATATATAATTATGGCGTGAGCGACGTGATTTCGTAATAATTATATTATTATCACTTCACTAATTCGTAAATATTTCGGATTCGCCATGGTGAAAATATATGGCATGACTCGTCAGTCATAATAATTATATCACTTCACTTATATTTCTAATTCGCGATAGTTAAAATAAATGGCGTGACTGACGCGATTTCATATCATATTATCACTTTGTGAACAAATTTTAATTATTTTTTACGGATTGACGTAATAATTTAAGATTACGACCGCACTCGTTGAAAGTACACAACGCTATGACAAACTCTAATGGCGGCGCTCCCTACCTTGCTGGTGCAACTGTGAAGACATCTGTCAAATGTCACAGAAACGTAGTTCCGCTGCCGGTAGCACATAGAGATAAGTATACACCTGCTTCTTCATTAACAATGCTGTATGTTTTCCAGAGGCACATCAATAAATTTAATATATTTTTATTTTTCAACGTAATCACCATCAAGTTCAATGCACTTTTGCCATCTTCCCTTTCAAGCATTTAGCCCGTTGAAAAAAAAATTATTCTTCCAGTCAAAATATGCGTCTACTGTTGCTTTGACCTCGTCATTTGTCAAAAATCTTTGACCTCCGTAGTGCTTTTTTAGGTTAGGGAACAGAAAAAAGTCTGTCGGTTCCAGATCAGCAAAGAGAATATAAGCACTACGTTTACAGATCAGGTGGATGCGGTAACAGTTCAAAGCCACAGTTGTGAATTTCTTTCCATTGATTGGACAGACGTGTGAACACGAGCGTTATCTTGATGAAACAGGACTTTTCTTCTGATCATTCCTGGACGTTTTTCTTTTACTTCCTCTCGTAAACGACGTAGTAAGGTGCAATAATAATCAGAGTTTATAGTCTGACCCCTTTCAAGATAATCAACCATAATCACACCCTTCGAGTCCCAGAATACTGAAGCCATAACCTTACTTGCCGACAAAATCGACTTAGCCTTTTTGGGGGGTGGTGAACAAGGTCTTTTCCACTGTTTTGATTATTGTTTTGTTTCCGGTGTAGGTACAGTAATGAACCCATGTTTCGTCCATAGTAACAAAACGATTCAAAAAAATCACATTCATCAGCTTCAAATAACTCCAAACAGTCGCGTGCAATAGTCAATCGCATCCTTTTTTGCTCAACTGAAAGCAGTCGCGGAACCCACCTCGCAGACACCTTGTGGAAACCCAACACATTGACTATTATGTTTTGAGTACGTTCATAAGAGATGCTTATTATCTCGGCTATCTCTCTAATTTTCAATCTGCGGTCTCCCATAATTAAGTCGAGTATTTTTTTAACATTTTCGTCAGTAGTGGACATCGAATGCCTTCCAGAGCGGGGTTCGTCTTTCACACTCTCCACTACCACGCTTGAATTCTGCTATCCATTTTTTGACGGATGAATATGAAAGAGCGCAATCCCCTAATGTACTACTGACCATATAATTATGGATGGCTTTTGATGACAGCCCCTATACATAAGTATATGTATTTAATGACGGCACGCTGCTCGATTTGCTCCATCTGCGGAAATGATGTCAGATTGCTTTGTTAATAAATTTATAAAATTAAAACTAATTATCGCACACGTTTCAAACTTCACACAATTAACAGGTCTGAACTGAACTAAATAATGTGGGTACATTTGATTTTTAGAACTAAATGGAGCAGTGTTAGGCCGACTACTTTTCAATCCACCCTCGTACAATACATATAAAATACCCACATCCAAGGGCGTAGCCAGGATTCTATCAAGGGGGGGGGCGGGGCAGACCTAATCCTAAAATAAATCGGGGGAGGGGTGAGTACCCCCGAGCAGTCGAGGCCTGAGTTCATTGAGTGCCACGACCCATGCACAGCTCGGAATGCCGGCGGGTCCAGGGGTGGTGATTTTCCGGTGACTGAGCCGAAGTACCACTGCTCCTAACTCTCTGACCTCGGGTACGTCGTCTTCGCCGCTGCTATCCGCGTTGGGCGTCTAAGACCAAGCCATGCCCGGAGGGAAGTGCTCCTCCGCACTCGTCGGAAATAGAGAGCCCAAGACCCCTCTAGCTAATCCGGCTGGGGAATCTGGGTCAGTGGGAGCGCCCTCAGTCGGAGTTTACCTCTGACCTCAAGGAACGGGTGCCCCCATGGGTTCAGTGGCGCTCCAGGGTCTCCAGGGGCTCCTCGCGGGCTGATGATGGCAAGACTAAATTGAAAGCATACATTTGAAAAAACTTCCATATACTCGTACCTATCCAATTTTTAATTAATACTGCTCTTCAGAAATTGCTCAATGATGCAGGTACGCAATCGCCCGTTGCGCCACTTGCACCACAGAAGAGAATGAGAAAGAATTTGATCATTTCTTCAACTAAATTTGAATGCACTTTTGCACAGGTGGTGACCCCTACAGAAGCGGGATGAGATATCCCGCGTAAAAATCCATGAAGTGTACATTTTGAGATGCGATACTGCCGCGTTGCTTCTATTATTGATTTTTGCTTTTGTCGTTTCTTATCCTTTCTTATTAGATTTATTTCAAAATATTAACAAACGGGTTTATGAGTATTTTAGCTAACTCTATGCTATACTATAACATAGAAAAGAGACTCGTAGGGGGGGGGGGGGGGGGGGGGGCAACAACCTTAAGGTTTGCAGTTGCAAACCTTAAGGTTTACATTTTGCATTAGAGGTAAAAAAAACAATATTCTATTAATAATCTGTATTTAATTAATTGCTATGCAAAATAGTTACTGGAACGCATGTATCACGTATGTACATTACATGTATATGTACATTAATCTCTAAACGATTTGGTGTAAAAATGGCAGTACCTAGTACTTACTTACCATCTCAGTAGTACCAAAGTTATAATTAAGTATATCAAAATAATATAAAACTCGAAAGACATCGTCAATGGAATGTCCTTGTCACTGGAAGTGTTCAAAACACTTGGCATTGCCAACAGACTAAAATAGAATACACCAAGTACCTACATTGCAGAGTTACAAAAAAAATGCATGGATAGATCTGGATCAGCGTTTAAGGGCCCAGATCGTGAAAATCACCGAAAAGAGTGTTACGATTTTTCATATTTAACCTATTTACATATGATTAATAACAACGATAATTTGTATATATTAAAATGAAAGACCAAAAATGATGTTAGTGCTAATTTTAACTCTTAAAACCCTGTAGTTGTTATATAATAAACGTCAACAAACGCACAAAATTGAGAAAAAAATCGAAAACCTGCCTTCGTATTTTTCAGATTTAACCCAATAAATCAACACAAATTGATAAAAAGAAACACTTTTTGAACACTGAAAAAGCCAATAAATATAACCATGTACTTTTTTTTGTACCTTTACAAACAAAGACTTCCCCTTTTAAAGCCCTAAAATCTAGATATGTTTTACGTAAATTCTCAATAGAAAAATGTATGCAAATTCAAACGCGTCCCGATAGAACGATCGTCGCAACTAATCGCCAGTGCGCCATAGAATTTCAAAGTGACTCCACGCGTGTCGGATGCTACAGCAAAATTACGTGTTGTGAATTTGTGTTTTTTGTGAAAAACTGTAAGTACAATATTTTTATAACTAATTTACTTTCAGTAAATAGAAAGTACCGATATAATGAAAGTCTGAAAGAAAACCATGATGGAACTAGTACACTACTACTATATAAATCGTAAGAAATACAAAATTATTTACTTTGTTGCGTAGGTCATTTTATGAACCTTGTAAAGTAGGTATCAATTCAGGCTTGAAACAATCAAAGCCCTGCCCACCTTATTTTCTCGAGATATGAACTGGCGGGGTATATAGTTCTCTGCACGACATACATAGATTTTTCAACATGATAAAGGCAATAGGTATCATAAACGTAATTGGTAATCGAGGGTCTCTTTTCGCAGGATAATTTGCTGAGTGCCATGCCAGCGAAAAGAAAATTTAGTACGCATTATAAAAACGTGAAAGCCAAAAGATCTCGGAATAAAATGTAAGTTCCTCCCTACTTATTTATTTACCTGCCTACTTGACTACGTCTTGTCCTAAATACCTAGAAAAAATTTACTAGATTTGTGTTAGTGTCAAGTAAAAATCCTAGTTTTATTACTTTTATTTGTGTGTATGCTTATCATGTCTTAGTAGTAATAATAATATAATCTATTTGCATTTTGAACAGGGTAGGTACATTACAAAGCAAATAGGTACAATGATTTAGATCGCCTGATTCAGACATATACCTACAACAGCATGTAAATATTGATTTGACATGTAATTAGATAGGTACACAATTAGGTATGTCAGTCTAAGAAGAAAAATTACAATGTCCAGTAGGTAATAATTACGTAATTTCAATATCTATATAAGTAATAAAGTCAATTTCTATAGGAATAATTTTCATAATAATAAATTTTATTACATAATATAGTATTAGTTTTCATATATTTATGTATTTCAAAGCAATGAGTTTGCTTACACTATTATTAGTTACAGTATTATTAGTTTTCATGTTCATCATGTCTAAATATGTGGAAGTGGAAGTAGGTATGTTTCCTATCAGAAATTGCACGGGCGCGCGCGCGCCGTGCCTGGCGTAGGGTTGTACAAAAATTACAAAATAAATAAAAAGTGGATATTGATGAATAATATTTCCAGTACTGAAAATGAAGAAAACCTTCAGGCCGAGACTCCGAGCAACACTGCTACGCGCTGTATAGAGGTAAGTTGTTATACGTAATTCTTGTAGACTTGTTACATAAATAAACAAACTAGCTAGTGATGGGCGAAGACAAAATCTCAGTACCTACAGTTTTTTTTTGCAATATTTGTTATTTTCATTGTGAGACAAACACATACTTCTCAATTACTTTCTCAAAAGAAAATTCACGTTCAAATCTCGTATTTTACCAAAATCAAGAATTTTTTTGTAAAATATTATCTTTTACGCGACTGGTGTACGTATGTATGTATGTATACTAAGTAATATATCTTTGTGGCATGATAAGTTCAAAATTATTGAACCGATTTTAATGTTTTTAGTATCATTAGAATTGTCTTCTAAGCCCGAGTGACATAGAATAAGTGACGCCATAAAAAACCAATACGTATAGCGTAAAGGAAATTTATAATTTCTGTTCATCACGAACATAATATTGTATGAATTCTTTTGCACTTTTATATTTGTCTTCGTCAGTTATGAATATAAATAAATAAACAATAAAAATGTTAAAACCCGACAGATTAAAAAATGAAAATGTGTAATAAAAATAAATAACAACACCATTGTTGTTATAATATAGCGTATTTAGCAGTCGGGGCCTATTTCTAAAGAAATATTTAGCTAGTCAGGAATATCTTCGAGCCTGTGAGGATTTCAATGGGTCTCAACTGTTGAATTCGATTTATTACAATAGTGTTCTTATTTATTTTTATGTAACATAATTCAAGACCGTAGACTTGTTTTCTTTTTACCTTTTGAGTTTTTATGCATATAGTCGGATTTATTAAATTTATGACGTGATAACGTCTTATAAATCGATGAACACCGGCAACACGCACAAAAAAGTGTCACATTATGTCACGCTAGGGTCAAGCGAGAGCGCAGTACAAGCGATGGAGAATAATATTATGACGTTATCCGATAAAATTATCGTCCTAAACCGACTTTACAAGCAACCAGTTTTTTATTATGTTTATTTATTCACTTTCATAATTGACGAAGACTGATAAAAACGTTTAAGATTTTGATCTAGTGTTCTGTGTTTCAAAGATGTATTCTAAGGGAGTTCTTAGCTATGTTTGAAGAAATTTGGCCCATACCTTTTGAATTATTTTTTATAATAAAAATCAAGCCATTATCTTTCTTTACAGGAACTAGTTATTGACAACCGTCAAGAGGGAAAGGTGGATGAAGTGGAAGTTGGGCGTAGAGTAGTGGATATTTCTTTTTTTTTTAAAGCTCTTCAGGCCATAGGGGACCACGGTCCAATGGATTGTAAGTTAAGTTACCTCAGTATAATAGGTGAAGTAAAAGTTGGTCTGGACTCAAAACTCATCATAAAATGTAGTATGTGTAATATGAAATTTACTGTGTGTTTGGTTGAAAAGAAAGAAGATAGCATGGAAGTGAATCATCAAATTGTGTCTGGTATCATATCATCTGGTGGGAGCTACTCTCAGTTAAAAACATTAAGTGCTGCAGTAGCCCTACCAATCATGTCACCTTCATTGTACAATGAAATTAATAATACGGTTTGCGATTGGTGGGAAAAGACAGCAGCACATTCCATGGCAGAAGCTGTCAAGGAAGAAGCGGAGTACGCAGTGTCTATAGGTAGTGTTGATAAAAATGGTACACCATTAATATCTGTTGCTGTTGACGGTTGTTGGAGCAAGAGATCTTATGGTAAGAATTTTTCCGCCTTATCCGGCGCAGCTGCGATAATTGGCATTAAAACTAATAAAGTATTGTTTTTTGGAGTTAAAAATAAATACTGCGTAGTCTGTGCACGAGCCGCAAAGAACAACAGTCAGCCCCCGGAACACCATTGTTTCAAGAATTATTCAGGATCATCTACCGGGATGGAATCGACCATAATAGTTGAGGGGTTTAAACGTTCCTTTGTTGATCACGGTGTAATTTATAATAAATTTGTAGCAGACGGCGATTCCAGTACTTATAAAAAAATATTAGATTCGCGTCCGTACGATAATTTAATAGTAGAGAAAATTGAATGCAAAAATCATCTTTTACGAAACTACTGCAATAGCTTGGAGAAATTGTCGAAAGACACTAAGTATCCTTGCGAGTTGCGGAAATTCCTAAAAGAAAGGTATTTGCGTTTAAGAACGGGTGTAAAATGCGCGATTAAATATTGGGGGGATCAAAATCAGTCACTCGAAGAAAAAATAAAAAATCTTAGTGAAGATATTCTAAATGGTCCACAACACGTATTTGGTAATCACCAACATTGCAAGGAGTATTTTTGTAGACCTGACACTCGTCGAATAGAACCTGTTGGGTTACTTCCAGCAATTGTTGGATGCGGATTAATGGACGCGGTAGAAATTTTAAGTAAAAGACTGTCATATCATTCTAGAAGTTTAATTCATAATTGCACAAGTAATATAGTTGAAAGTTTTAACGGAGTAATTGCCAAATTAGTTGGGGGTAAGCGTGTAAATTATTCTTCCCGTGGTTCTTATGCGGGCCGATGCGCAGCTGCTGTTGTGTCTTTTAATACGGGATCGATTCATAGTAAAACTCATGAAGTCATATTTAAATCTAGTCCTAATCCTTTGATCGCGAAAGTGGAAAATAGTAATCGTAGAAACCGTTTAATTGCTAAACCTAAATTAAGATTGAAAAAAAGCCACAGCGCTGTATCGAAAGACGCTCACTATGGACCAAACTGCGAAAAACCTGATCTGAGTCCAGAATTATATGAGAAAGCCAAGTCATCTTTTTTAGTTGATTTAAAGTTGTCTTGTGCTGAAAGAGAGGAGCTTGAAAGGTCGACCCATTTGCAAAGAAGTAGTGCTGAGTGGATGAGTACAAGGAGAAAATTACTAACCTCATCATCGTTCGGGGAAGTTTGTAAAAAACGAGAGAGCACAAGTTGTGCTGCTCTTGTTTGTAAAATCGTTTATGGTAGTAATATCTCCAGTTTGCCTGCTGTACGGTACGGTATCGAAAACGAAGAAACTGCAATTAGACAGTTAGAAATTCAAGAGAATATTAGTATACAAGGTTGCGGTTTGTTCGTCGACGATCAATATGAATTTCTTGGTACTACACCAGATGGCATTTATGCAAACGGTTTAATTGAAATTAAGTGCCCACATTATTTAGCTGGCATGACTCTTGATGAAGCAATGGCCAAACATACCTTTTGGGTTAAGGACAAGGCTTCCAAGGGTTATGTCATAAATAAAAATCATTACTGGTATTTCCAAATTCAGGGACAGTTACATATAACTAAAAGAAACGTTTGCATGCTTGGCATCTGGTTTGGTGCTACTGTACCTATGAAAGTTTATATTATAGAAAAGGACGACAAATTTTGGAAGGAGAAAATGGAGATGAAATTAGTTAGATTTTATTACGATTGCCTCCTTCCAGAATTAGTTGATCCTCGGCAGTCACGAAGCATGCCTATTCGTGACCCGCCCAATGTCATAGAGGCTATGAAAGAGAGGAAAGAAAGAGCTTTACGTGTTTTGAAAGAGAAGAACGTCTAATGATTTTGAAAAAGACTGAGGTAACTTAACTACCCAGCCGGTCGATTCACGTAAACACGCCAGTTCAAAAGTCGTTTTAACTTAGAAACTTAGAAATCGCCTTTTGGTTTTCTGTTTTTAACGCACTTACTTATCTAGTCTTGGATTGTCATAAATCTTCCAATAGCTCAATTTCTATACAATTCCTATACGATTTTGAAGAGTTACCTGGTGTAAACCCAAGGTCCGATCCTAATGAAATTAAAATGTGACCACACGGGATCACCAGCTTTCAAATAAAAAAAAAAATCATCAAAATCGGTTCAAAAAATACAGCGAATTGAGAATCTTCTTCTTTTTTTAAGTCGGTTAAAAAGTGTGCGAAGTGACATTTTTAAGTCACTACGCTACGGTTTTTATTACGTGAATCGGGCAGCTGGTAACATTTTCATTCTGATAGGTTTTGCAATAGCAATTGATTTTATCATCAAATTAGTAGAAATCAGAATTTGATCAGTAATCATTAAAATGAAAAAAACATTAGAAACTCTTAAACTCATATTTTGTTATTGTTTACTTTCGTTTAATTAAGTATATGAATAATTTATAAATTTCATGTTTGTTTATAACTAATTTTTGTACAACCCTAGCACGCTTTTTAGGTGGCGACTCATATTTTGTTTACTTTTAATTATATGAACCATTTTTATACTTGTGTTTCATTTATTGACAATTTTTTGTACAACCCTAGAAGATTTTTTAGATTGCGAGGTGATCGTAAGCAAAAAGTATTTGAGTTTACGCAATAGGCACATTTCCTTGCGTAGATATAAACACTAGCGAGGAAAGGCGTGATGTTATTTCGACCGTACTTCCTACTGAATTTGCAATTATTTTATTGAATGAAAATTTTACGAAATAAGAATAAACTTTGGTAGTAAAATTACAAATAAATACATAGGTACTCGTAGTTGGAATTTTAGGTAAGTAGAATACAAAAAGGCCAGTCCGGACCTGCTCTTGATTGTTTATTATAAATAGAAAATCATAAAAATTGTGTCTCAAACTACTCTTATTTATTTATCTAGTAATTAGGATCATTTTATAACGAAAACTACTCTTGGAATATTTTACAAATAGGCAGTCGTTTATTTCCAATAATTCAACATTTTTGTTATGCTGTAAATATTCAACTTCAATAACAATAACTCAACGTGGAACGTTTGTCGCAAAACATTTTCAAAATCGCGCTCTCTGGGTCATTCACCCGCCCGTCGGATGATTCGGGCAACAATAGCGCTGCTGTCGCTCAAAATCGACTTTATCCGTGCGCAGTCTGGGCCCTTAAGGCTACACATTGGCTACACACATTTCCCGCGCGGTACGTGACGTCGGCTTTTACCGCAGGCTAAGGCATCCAAAAACCACGGGTGCGGGTAAGGTTTGTATTCAGCGGTGTGTACACAGAACCTTATGGCCCTTCTAGAGCTTCGCTACTTTATCTGGTGGGTTACAGGATTTATTTATTTTAATATAACCTGCTGTTACTGTACCACGGTTACCTATCCGGTATCCAGCATTAGTCCGCTTTTCGTTTCACTATTTTTCATTCATAGTTTTCATTCTTTTTTTGCTACAATAATTAAAAAAAGTGTGTTATCCTCAGTTTTACAATACAAATGTGTTTTATATGACATAAACATTGCTAGCGTAAATAATATTAAACTCTATTTTGAAATAACTATTAAAACCATTTGGTTTATAACAAACACTAAATTAGTACACATTTTAGATAAAATAATTGTAATTTAGATATTATTATATCTGCATATAGTTATAACGTAATTACCAGCTTTGCAGATAGTACAATCGGCAGAACCAATATATAATACATTAGGTTTGCTAACCATAAATTAGTATAATATAGTTCTATTAATTTAAACAGGCCATTTTGACATGTTTATAACTAAAACAACTTGTGAATCTACCTACTCTTGATTGACAATAGCATTTTCAGAATGTCGTTTTTAAAAAAAATATTTTATCATCTAATTAAAATATTCCGTACAAACTTGGCCAATAGTACACAAAAGAGGACAAATTGAACAGAAATGTCTTAAGCCCAGCCCAGGCCCACATAGACTCAAGCCCTGTTCACAGTAGGCTGATGTCCACGAAAATGACGGATTTCGATTCCACCTATGAGATTTCGTAAGTCTACTGTCTATAGGACATTATCCTAGTGTGAACAGGAATTAACAGTCTGCCGTCCGTCCACCGTACCATATCGGCCTGTCGGCTAGATGATAAGGTTGAAGCTGGCTACAAAACAAGACCCGACACTGTGGCCGGCAGACTGCAGGCGATCCGTTAGTGTGTGGGTCCCTTTATCATAAATAAATAGAACTGTAATAAAAATCATCTGTAACATGAACATAAATATAAAAAAAATAAAAAGGAATCTAGTTTATACACCCTGTGCATATTAAGTAATTATAGGAGTATCATAACAAAATAAAGTGTAGTGAATAGTACCACAGAATATCTATAAAATATAACTTATCCCGCTAAAAATAGTGTCTGATACTGCACAATACAAAAGAAAATTACTCCAAGGCCTCTGTTTGTTTAAGACCTTACTCAGTTGAAATAAGAGGTTACCAATAAAGTATGAACTAACCAAAAGAATGTATGCGCTGGTTCTAGCGGGGCGGGTTTTAGTGGACTGTATTTGCGGAGCCTCTTACCCCCGCGCATTTTATTATGGCTTCTCCTTTAACATACTTACCCGCTGTGCCTCTTTCCGCGGAAACTAAGTCTCTACGCTCTCGTAAGGAGCTGCTAGATCAAATGGTCAATAGCTATTGGAAGAGATGGCGTTTAGAATATCTTAGCTCTTTACAAGTACGCCAGAAGTGGTGTACCAATACAGATAATGTTAAATTGGGTACTGTCGTTCTGCTACATCAGGAGGATATACCTCCGCTCCGCTGGCCCCTCGGCATCATACAGGAACTTTACCCGGGGAAAGATGGTAGAGTCCGCGTTAAAACCGCAGCTAGTTTGTTTAAACGACCTATAGTTAAGCTTTACCCATTACCTACACAATAGATACTATTGTAGTGTATATGCAACATAAATAATATTAAATTTAGCTTGGTTTGGGTAGGTTATGATAGTTTTAAGTAATTCATGTATACTTTATACAGTTTAATTTTATGTTAAATATTTTTACCGCTTTCTTTGATAATACTACGTATCATCAAGGGCCGGGAGGATGTTTGCGCCAATGTGTTCTCAGCCTTTACCACGTAACGTGTGTAATCGTCCTTATAATCCTACCACCTGGTCTCCATATCCCTCATCTCACTCCAACTCACCTCAAGCCTACAAAAGCGAGCGAGATGGATATATTTACCGCTCTCAGAAGAACAAAAGATTTGACAGATGCAAATCTCTTCACTTGCAATTTGAATTTCGTCGAGTCATACAACCGCAACGTATTTTTACGTAATTAAACCGCCTTTTTTATACACCGCTTTAAAACAATCTCCCGCATCCTGCCTCAAGATTTGAGATTAAATAATTAGCGAAGAAACAGTAATCAGGAGCTGGCCAGCCCTGAAGGAGCAAGTAACGCAGAAAATACGAGCGCCCCTTTGAAACAGCAGAAGGTGAGTCCTAGACCCTAATTCCTTTTCTTTTTAATCTCAATTTTCGATTGTTTTATAATCCCCCGCAAATACAGTCCACTAAAACCCGCCCCGCTAGAACCAGCGCATACATTCTTCGATTCGCATACCACAAAATATAGTAATGAACTTTTTTTTGTAAGTGGCAACCCACTTTCGGCAATACAAGTTGATTGATCAACTTAGTGGATATACTAACTCTCCCACAAAATTACAGATTTAATTATATAACTTTATCCTATTATTGTGCGTACACTTATCGCCACATGAATCATCATTATAAATATATGTGTAGTAGGAAATTGATAAACATAACACTGTAAAACAATGGGGTAAGATGTTGAATTTTTATATAATTGCACTAATTTCGCTAAATAGAAAGAAAAATAGAATAAAGAGAACAGCAGGCTGTTCGCTTTGAGACAGTCTTGAGAATGCCTCGTGAGTAGGTGAAACATATGTCGACGTTTGTAATGTCTTCTATTTAGCGAAATTAGTGCAATTATATAAAAATTCAACATCTTACCCCATTGTTTTATCATGGACTTTCGCCATGTAACGCCTGATTCCATTCAAAAGATAACACTGTATCAAATTTGAACTGACTATACAGGTAACATTCAAATGGGTCAGTGTGGGAAAGCCTGTTCTTGGGAATTATGTCATCGATTTTATTAAAAATAAAAATAGCATACACAGATTTAAAAAAAAAGTACTCAGCTCGAGAATCGAACCGGGACTTTTTTTTGAAAAGAAGAGATCTTTGTATGTCTTATAGGTTCAGACTTTCCCATACTGACCCATTTGAATTTACATCCTGTATATTATAGAGTAGACAGTAAACTCAGCACATCTGTACTATTCAGTTTTTTTTTATATTTGCTAAAGCCCCGATCATATTAAGTCATGTCCGCCAGCTACAAAAATCTGGTCAATTAAGTCTTTGACAGATTCAGTCAGATTTCACCTTCTAAAGGTGCTCTTACACATGCAATTTTTAGATCAATAAAATAGATAGATAAGTATGTAGACTAGGGCTGAAGCCTTTGAAAATGGTAAAAAGTGAAAAAAAATCATAGTAGGATGAAACCCATTACAAAAGGATGAGAATATAACAAAAATGAAGGGAAAAATAATTTACGGTCGATCTGAGGTCGGGAAGTGGAAAGGGGTGAGTTTTTAAGGGTAAAAACGGTTTATCTCGATTTCCGGCAAGGCTACAAGTCATGTTTTTCAATATTTAGATATAAATTATAAATGGAGCAATATTGTTTTTCAATATTTAGATATAAATTATAAATCTCAAAAACTGAAATGTAATAGAAGCAAACTCATTTCTTTCAAATACAGAAAAATATTGTTGCTACTACAAATTGAGGGAATGGTAATGTTGCCACTTAATTGGAGCAATTTTGATTCATTGCTGGTGCCATGCAATATACAGGGTTACCAGGTAAGTCGTGCGAACCTCGTTCAGGGGTGGTAGTTCCCACTATTTCTGACAAATTTCACCTTGGACCCCTGCCCCCCTGTCAGAATGGTGGGAACTACCACCCCTGAACGGGGTTCGCACGACTTACCAGGTAACCCTGTATATATAATAATAATACTAATTGACCGTGTAAACGCAGCTTAGTCGTATCTTTGACCAGATTCTTGAGATACACCGGCACTAGTGATCTGATATAATATGTTCAAAGCTTAAGCATCCACTATGGTTCAATCAGTCTTTTTACTCTTTTTACATAATAATCTGTGGTTCGGGCACAGATAACGCGATTGACTTATGAGGTAGTACTTGACCCCCGTTCACATAGATCTCGTCTTTAACAATAACATCTTCGCCTAGTACCGTACAGTTCTCCATTCGTACCCAACGGCCTACGACCGACCGCCACCCAACGATACAACCGTCTAACCAAGCGTGTTGTTTGACACACGCTCCATGGAGGATTGTACTGCGTTTTATACACGCTCCTGCGAATTAATAAAAATGATTAAGCAATATTTATTTATTTTATCAGTTAATATCAGTCATAGTTATTCCAGAACGAAAATGAAAACAAACATAAACGCTTAATCGATGCTTCTCAGGACCAGAAGGCTGGCTATTTACTGGCCCAAAGAATAAGTATCGCCATCCAACGTGGCAACACAGCCAGCATTCTGGGAACCTTCCCAGTCGGCAATGACGCGGAGGATTTTTTAAACGATATTTTGTAATGTAAATATTTTTAGTATATAATTATGTATACTAGTTATCCCAGCGAATATTTTAATATTTAATGCAAATGTATGTAAATTGAAAAACGCGACGGACGGACAGACAGACAGACAAATTGTCGTATTAAATATATAGATCGTAATTCTTATTCCAGAACCTACCTACCAATATTTGCGAAGTTATTTAAGGCTTCCATACCTCTTGGGATACATACCTACATACATAAAATCACGCCTGTTTCTTCAATGGTGTAGGTAGAATATGCATGTTATACGCTCACTTATCGCTAGTAGTAACGCCAAGTAATAGATGGCGTGCCTGTTGCCGGTCATTGGGAACTTTTACGTTTGTCTGTTGATCGCACCACTGGCAGGTAAAGTTGAGTAGGGACCCTAAGATCTTCGTGGGACCTCTTTTGATTGGGCTACATAAAAATCGAAAAGAAATCTTAATTTCTGCAAATTATTATAAACCACAATGTAATCTCAATAGTACGAGCAAGAAAGGTCGAAAATTATCGAACAGGAGAAATAATTTCTGTAGTATTTTTTAATAGGCTCAATTATGCCATAGGGGTTGTAGATGAACATACTAAAAGTCCTCTAGTGTCCCCACACTAGTGTGTGCTAAAAAAGATATTCAAGGTTAAATGTCAACTTGTTCTGTATTTTGGATTTTTCTCGTAAACGGTGAATTTTAGCGAAAAATAGTCAAGAACGAAGTTGTAACCTATAAAATTATCTACAATAATCATGGTTAATTTTTTTCCTAAGTAATACCACTTCTGAGATATTGCGGTTATAAAATGTCGAACGAATTATATCTTACACGCTATCCTAGACTACAGTGGATGTTAAATAAACTGCTTGAAGAAAACACTAATAGTGTTCAAGTTATCTTAGTACTTAACCTGTCACATATACAATCACGCCTGTTTGTCGGAAGGGGTATACAGAAGCATATTGTACACCCATTTTTCGTCACTAGCCATTTTCCCACGTAATAGAGGGAAATTTTATGTGTGTTTGTGGAGTATAAGGTAATTGCATTTACTAAGTAAGACTCTGCTGTCCGTTCGTCCGTCTGTCACCAAGCTCTATCTTATGAACTGTGATAGAGAGTTGAAATTTTCAGAGATTATGTATTTTTGTTGCCGCTATAACACACATACTATAAAATAGAATAAAATAAATATTAAAGGGAGCTCCCATATAGCGAAGGTAATTTTTTTTCCGTTTTAGAGATATTTGTCCAAAACCTGAGCGCGAGTCCGACTCGCACTTGGCTGTTTTTTTTTTTCACTAATATTCAAATTTAAAAAGGTTAAAAATATGAGTCCAATTTCTTACCATCTTCAATGACAACGCCCGGTCCAATAGTGACGTTGGGTCCTATACGACAACCTTTACCGATTGTAGCTGTTGGGTCAATAAGGACATTGCCAACTATGCCAGCACCGTCGTATAACTTGTCAGAGTTCTTCTGTCGTAGGCTGTCTAGATACATGCACATTCCTGAAACAATTTACACTTGTAGGTAAAGTTCAAAATGCGCAAGCCACGTTTCGTCAGTTATTAATTTGGTCTCACATAAGGAGGAGAGCACATTGCCAATAGTCGGGAACTCGAATACTGTTAATTTTAAAAACAAAATTACCTTGGGTCAAAAACAAAATGAATGGGTAAAACGGGACCCTATGACTACTATAACTTTTGCAGTTTTATAAATATAAATATTTTTTAAATAAATATTTTTGGACATTCTCACACAATGTCATCTAGCCCAAACTAAGCTATAAGCTTGTGTTATGGAATCTAGACAACTGATAAACATACTTACATATTTCTAAATACATACATAGAAAACACCCAAACTCCCAATCATCGGAAATCGAACCCGAGACTCCGGAGTCGAAAGCCGATACACTACCAACCACGCTACCGAAGCAGTTAGATGATGAGAGATTCCCGCGGGAACACATTCCCGAGATAAAAAGTAGCTTATATTACACCTTATTACATCAACTATCTGCCAGTGAAAGTCCCGTTAAAATCGAACCAGCCGTTCCAGAGATTAGCAGCAACAAACAGACAGATAGACAAAATATTTAAAAATAGCATTTTCTATGTCCATATCATGTATGTACTATCGTATGTATTGAGTAAAAATCTGGTAATTTGAAATTACACACAGACTCTTCAATTTTATTTATCTGTATGGATGTTACGAAACCCTTCGTCCGCGAGTACAACACTTTACCAGTTTTTAAAACATAATGCATGATAAACTATACCAGACGTGGCAAGACCATATTATTGTGTATAGCCATCTCTAATTAAAGGTTTGTACAAAATAGTACAAATTGCATCAGCAAGATGGATTTGAGTCATATCTAACTGCCTACCTATAGTTACAATATCAGTGATGTCATTATCTGGTAATAACTGAATAGTTATAAACTTAGTGCTTACTAAGTACTAAGCCGGAAGACGGATTACGCAGGTTCAACAAAAATCAATAAACATCGTTGGATGGTTATTGAATCGATCGTTTTCGGGGATCCCCCAAATTAAGTTCATCGCACGGTACCTTTGTATGGCTAGTCATACGGTAATTTCCCTTAAATTTTATATACAAGAACTATTTCTGTGAATATATTGCACGGTATTTATAGTCCGCGTAACCGCGTGACTGTATAAACACGGGGTGTCCCCGAAATAAAAACAGTTGAATCACTAAAAACATACAACCCAGTCGACAGTTCGCCGCACATTACCAGCTTACTGTCTATTCACTCTGAGTCACTCTCACTCACTCATGTTTTATGTTTATTTAGGGAATTAACTCGAACATACAAAAGATCGTTTTTTTATGTTTGGGGAATTACCTCATACCTACTTAAGATAATGAGGATTTTCAGTAATTATCACTGATAAGGTTCGTTAGCCTCTACGCCTTCGAAGTGACTAATACATTTACTTTAAAATACGACTTGGCCGGTTTGGGATTACCGATTCGACCGCGCCTCCAGCTCTCATCGAACAATGAGTTAAGGAATATTCATAAGCAAAGGGCTGCATATATCACAATCATAACATAGTATAAAACTATAAAACTAAGTTGTCCGTTCCGTATGTATGTTTAGATATTTAAAACTACGCAACGGATTTTAATGCAGTTTTCACCAATGGATAGAGTGGTTCTCAAGGAAGGTTTTTGTGTATATAATTTATAAAGCGGTCGAAGCCGCGGGCGTCCTCTAGTTATTCACTAAAATAGAGTAACCTTTGTTTTAATTTGACAAATCTAAGCTAATTTTCGTTCAGAGTAGGCTAATGACAAAATAAACAGATGTATTTGTAAAAAAACAAACACATTATCAGTTACGTCTTTGATCGCGATAACCTCATTGGCAGATTCCAGAAAAAAAGCTTCAAACAAATGAAGATTTACCTGTTAAAAAGTCTTTCGGTTGTCCAACATCCATCCAAAATCCCTGCAGTTCCATGGCATATAACTGTCTGTCTGACGCCATATAAGGAAATACTTCTTTTTCAATAGACATTGGTCGGAGTTCGATCCTACTCAATACTGATGGGTTTAGGATGTACATGCCTGTATAAAAACAACAAGTAGATATAAAGAAAAGGCAGAGAGTGGTGTTCTTTACGGACACAATTCACCAGTACAGTTTTAAAGTCAAATTGTAAATGTATAATTTTGATGACCACTTTAAGACCTCAAAGCCAAACGTGAGCCCTATAAGACACCTCCCAAGCCTTCCTACTGCTACACATACACTTCTAGGGGGCAGTGTTACGGTTCTTCTTGTAATTATGTGTTGAATTAGATGGTGCTGTGTAAATATCATTTTAAACTGCAATATGTTGTTATTTTTAAAGAAAAACCTTGAATATTGTGTCATTTTAAAACCTTATTATATGTAATGGGATTGAATACACATACCTGCATTAATTTTATTAGAAATAAACTCTTGTGGTTTCTCCACAAAACTGTCAATTTGTCCATCTTCGTTATAACAAACAACTCCATATTTTGAGGGTTCTTCAACTTTAGTTACAACTATGGTACCTTCCTAAAATGATTGGTGTACTTTCAAAATTTTATACTACATTAACCAACAATGACAAACAAACAGTGTGAAGCGACTAAGTTTTATACCATGCTATGATTCACTGAGCAATTTTGCTGCAGCCTAAAGAAACAAGTAGCATATTTTCTGAATATGAGACAAAAAATAAGTTAAATGATTGCTTCTACAATTTAGATTGAATCAGTAAAAAAATTATAAAATAAATTTACCTTTCCATGATTTCTATGAAACTTGAACAACTCTTTGAATGGAAAATCACATATTACATCAGAATTTAGAACAAAGAAGGGCTCTGGGCTTGCAGTCAATAGATCCCGTGCTAACGCCAGAGGACCTGCTGTACCCAACGGCTCAGTTTCATGAGAGAATGTTAAAGACACACCAAGTTTTGAGACTACTTCTGTCAATTCTTTTTCCATATCCTCTGCTCTATATGACACAGCAAGAATAACCTACAACAACGATAATTACAATAGATTTATTACGACGAGAATTATTACCTATCATTTCAAGACCTCATAGCGTGTAAGTTTTAGCAGTATTGTTTTGAGCGGCCTAAAATAGTTTTTGATGGAAAGTTACCCCAGCCCAAAGCAGCATAAACATAATACTAAACGTAGAAAATTGTTCCTTTGAATTTGTAGGAACTTTTATTATTTTAATAGAAAAAAACCACTCTGTAAATCTAACAAATTGCCAGCACTAGGTGATGCAGACAGCGGCTACACTATACATCATAATTTTAATTGGTACCTGAGTCACTCCAGCTTCAACCAAAGCTTCTATTTGATGGATCAATATTGGTTTATTTGCGAATTCCACAAGTGGCTTGGGTCTACTTAATGTAAGAGGCCTTAACCGGGTCCCATAGCCACCAACAAGTATGAGAGCACGTATATCCCCTAATTTTTTATCCGAACCACACATTTTTAAATATTTATTACTCGAATAATAGTCGAATACGGATAAGAAATTTTAGTTGAAAAACTTTACGAGAATGTAAAATTATATAAAACGATGTAATATTTATAGTTAGCCAATTCTCTTCTAATAAATTATCTAAATAATTATTTTTTTATCAACGAATCAAAGAGAATACAATACTACAACTTATCACAAAAAACACGTCATAACAAACAAATCACGGAATACATGAATCACAGATCTAATAGAGATTGGCTATTGGCTATTGGCTATCAATGGCATCTATATTATCTGTGGTTTGAGAGCTACGATGTTCGTTCCGATTGACACCCATCATTGCAAATAATGAATATATTATTCATTATTTGCTACAATATTTCTTGATTATTCTTGACTGGCTGCAACTGCGAGTGATGATTATATCGTAACAACTGCTTCGTGTTTATTTCTTACCTTTCACTCTATGTTTCCTCCAAGCAACAGTGCTGCACTCAGCACTGCAGTGCAGTCGTTTCGATAACCATCAATCTCAGACACTCACAGTAGTCAAGTTTAGATCAACCTGAAAAAAAAACAAATCATTCCTTTCGACATCAGTGGGGCGGCAAGGCTACTTTTTAGTAGCGACGTGCTGGCTCCTTATTCTGTAGAAACTTTGACGGGCTTGCAGAGTAAGCACCCACCATCCGCAGCTGATCTCTCTTTCCCTGATCCTCCGAACAACGATACAGAAAATCTTGAGACTACTGCCAAGGATGTGCGCACAGCTGTTGACTCCTTTCGTTTTGGATCAGCTGGTGGACTTGACGGTCTGACACCACAGCACCTTAAGGATCTGTTGTGTCCGAGCGCTGGGGAAGCTGGTGATGCACTTCTGAGGGAGCTAACAGCTCTAGTCAACCTCATGCTCTCAGGCAATGTGGACAGTGGCATCACAGATATTTTGTATGGGGCCAATTAATGTGCCCTTAACAAGAAGGATGGTGGCATTCGTCCCATTGCCGTAGGTAGCACTTTGCGGCGTTTGGCAGCCAAAATTTGTTGTCGTTTTTATAGTACGGAGCTTACTACCAAATTTCAGCCCTTTCAATTAGGTTTTGGTTCAAAAGGAGGTTGTGAGGCCGCAATCCATGCGCTTGCAACATACCTTGACAGTAGCGAAGATGGAGAGGTCATCTTGAAAGTTGACCTGAAAAACGCCTTCAACTCTGTAAACAGGGACACCTTGCTGACACAGGCCAAATTAGAAACCCCCAAAATATTTAATTTTCTTTGGCAATGCTATAGTCAGCCAACAAAATTAATTTATAAAGACCACCTTTTGAATTCAGCCGTTGGATGTCAGCAAGGTGATCCGTTGGGACCAGTCATCTTCAGTTTGGCCATTAACCCAATAATTCCAAAAATAAAATCCAAATTTAACATTTGGTATCTAGACGATGGGACTTTAGGGGGAAAAGTAGAGACAGTTTTACAAGATTTAGCCCTAATAAAGAACGAGTTTCAGTTAATTGGCTTAGAACTGAACCCGAATAAATGTGAGATTTTTATATCTGAAAACACAGATAAATTAGCAACAATCTCCAAATTCAACTGTCTGGCCCCCAACATAAAAGTTTTGGACAAAACTTCTTTACGCCTCCTAGGGTCCCCGATTTTAGAAGATGGCTTTTCCACTTTTATCGAGGAAAAAATTCAAAATTTTGATCAGGTTATTGATAGTCTATGTAATATCAGTATTCATTCAGCTTTCACTATTCTTCGTTTTTGTCTTTTCGTACCCAAATTTACACATGCCCTCCGTTCAGGACAATTTTGGAAAAATGTAGAAATTTTGGGCAGACTAGACAACTTAATACAAAATTCTTTGTGTAAAATTTTAAATGTAAATATTAATGACCGGGCCTGGGTCCAAGCGTCTCTTCCAGTTCGCTTGGGCGGGCTAGGTATTCGCAGAGTCACAGATGTCAGTCTGCCAGCATTTCTGTCGTCGGTCCATAGCAATGAAGAATTAGTCAGGAAAATTTTGTCAAATACGCTGATTGATTCCGAGGTGCGATGCAAGACCGATGCCATAAATGCTTGGAGGATGTCTTGCCCCGACACTGACCTGCCCTCACGCCTAGGCTCACAGCGACTGTGGGATTCACCGCTCTGTAAATTGAGAATTAATACACTAATTGACACTTCTGTCAATATTTCAGAGCGTGCACTACTAGCTGTTGGAGAATGGGAGTCAGGGTTATGGATCCAGGCGCTCCCATCGCCCAACATCGGTACATTGTTGGACGACACTACCTTCCGCATTGCCACTTGCCTTCGGCTGGGTACACCTTGTGTATCCCCGCATCATTGCACCTGTGGAGTAGCCGTCGATAATCTGGGACACCATAGCCTTTCTTGTAACAGAAGCGCAGGTCGTATACCTCGGCACGCTATTCTAAACGACATAATTCGTAGGGCTCTTTCCACCGCAGGTCTTCCGGCCGTACGCGAACCAAATGGTTTAGCACGAAGCGATGGAAAGAGACCGGACGGTATGTCGTTGCTACCGTGGAAGATGGGAAGGCCTTTGGTGTGGGACGCTACATGCGTTGACACCTTGGCACCTTCACACCTTCCAAGCACATCCGGATGTGCCGGCGCTGCTGCTGCATCGGCTGAAGGCTTTAAACGGCGTAAATATGCTAACCTAGCAGGTGATTACATATTGGAGCCGTTTGGGGTTGAGTCATGGGGTCCGAGTGCTCGCCGCCTTTATAGAGACATTGCTAAACGTCTAATCGATGCTTCTCAGGACCAGAAGGCTGGCTATTTTCTGGCCCAAAGAATAAGTATCGCCATCCAACGTGGCAACACAGCCAGCATTCTGGGAACCTTCCCAGTCGGCAATGACGCGGAGGATTTTTTAAATGATATTTTGTAATGTAAATATTTTTAGTCTATAATTATGTTTATTTTGTATATTGTAATTCTTATTACTTTCAAAACTCAAACATTACGTAATGACGTTTGTCTGTCAGTCGGTCAGTCTGTCAGTGTCACTAAATTGTTAGTTCGCCTTTCCGAAATCTTGAATTTTCCACGATTTTTACGATGTCCGTCACCCGCCGATTATTATCTCAATGTAAAGGTAAAGATACGTAAATTGCTTGCATTGTTTCTAATAAATTATATTCCAATCCCTACCATTCACCTCATGCATGCCAATCGTGTTTCACTGTTATTAGCCTTAGTTCTAGCTTAACATTCACATTAAATAGTTCTGTAAAATACAAAATATATAGACAGTAATCAATGCCTTCGAGTTCTATAACGATAAAGTATATAAACGTAATCAGAGTTCTTTCAATGTCATATTCATTAGGCCTAATGTAACCGAGACCTTCATCTAAAAATACTATCACCTACTGTGATAGCTTTCGGCAAAATGTCATGTTATTATATAAACTATACAATAATTTAGTGGTTTTGTAAATTAAGAGATTTCAGTTGCTACTGTGTACACATCCATAGAAGTTGAACTTTGATACTTAACTCAGTCTATAAAATATGTACCTATTATTATATCTCACATGAAATTGTCATATCAATCTTGAATAAATAAATCAGCAAACTACTTTATGTGTGATTTTATTTATAAATCAAGCTCTCAAAATAAATGAAATATTGAAACTTATTGGAAAATGTAAATGGAACTTCATATAAATATAAACTATCTCTCTCACTCACTTGTTCTTTCTTTCACTCCCTCTGTTCAGGGTATCCTGTTGGCTATATTTTATTGGGGTTCATTCATTGTTTGGTATTTATTACCAACTAAGTTAGTATCTTTGTACTCTTATTGTCAAAGACAACATACAGCATTCAGTGCTGAAATAAGTACTTTTTTAGTTATAAGATAGTCTTCATCTCATATATTATAGTCACATATACTTAGTTGTACTTTTGGTTACAAACTACCTCTTCTACTGATGTGTTTCAAAGACTTTTAGTCTTCACTTAAAACTGACCCATATATATATCTTATTTTTTTTTCTATCAACTGTCAGTATTATATTCCCTGAACTTTTGTTTTGACCTTTGACTTTTTACTTTACCTTATATTCTTTATGTGGCAGTATTGTGATCATGTAAAAATAACGATTTTGAGTTTACCATAATCCTTGAGTCAAAAAAATTGGTTCACTTCTCATAAAAATTCAAAATTCTAAGATATATATCGTAAAATTTTTACATGTAATTTTACAAGTGAAATTTAATAGTTCTTTATTACTTAAACTAGGGACAACTGTGTGTTTGTCCATCTTCTAATTTTATCTCAATAAGAAAAAATAGCTAAGTAAAAATAGTTAAAATATTAAGCATCATCTTTGAGTCATCACATCATCATTTACTACCATGCACAACACTGCCAAAACATCTCTTGAACAACTAAAAATACTTAGTCAAATGATTATTTCTCTCAGATGGAGTTAAACTGGCAAACCAAACAAGATACTCATCAACTTACAATGAAACTAGACGCAACTTGGTCCTTACAAAAGAGACAAAAGTTATTGTACAGGGATTCACGGGCAAACAGGGCACATTCCATAGTCAACAAGCCCTAGAATATGGCACGCAGGTTGTTGGAGGTATTTCACCAAAAAAAGCTGGTAAAGACCATCTTGGTAAACCAGTGTTTGCAACTGTAAAGGAAGCAATGGCAGCTACACAGGCTCATGCCTCTGTTATTTATGTACCCCCTCCAGCGTGTGCTGCAGCCATCATGGAAGCTATTGAAGCAGAAGTACCACTAATAGTTGCCATCACAGAAGGTGTCCCTCAGCATGTAAGTTTGTTAGGAGCTAGTTAAGCTAGGAGCGAATGCCGCACGAACATAGTGGCACCTTATACATATTTGCGGCAAAGCAGGCGGCATTGTAAGCCGCGGGCGCAGCGCGGCATGTGCTGCCGACAGTGGCCTTTACGTGGTTGGTATAATGCACCAGACACTACCACAAGAAGAAGCCTCACAGCACGCAACCCTTCTAGCCTGCTTCTGTTTTTTTTTATTTCTTTATATTTAGGTCGACAAATTGACGCCACCCGCCTGATGGTAAGCTGTGGCGACGTCTGGCGATTGTGGGTGACTCTCATAGTACTTTTTTTTTATATGTTAAGGTCGACAAATTGACGCCACCCGCCTGATGGTAAGCTGTGGCGACGTCTGGCGATTGTGGGCGACTCTCATAGTACACAGGAATACTATGGAGAGTGGCCCTCAGGTATCGCATGAGCTGCTTATTGATAATAAGCTCAAGCACCTTGCAAATGACAGGTGACAGCTATGGGTCGATAGTTGCCTGGATCGGATCGATCCCCCTTCTTGGGGATCGGTTGTACTTTCGCCTCTTTCCGTACATCACATTGCCTGATAACAATATCAGGCATAGTGTGGCCACAGTTGGCGATGGCGGGGGGCTGCAGGCCACGGTCGTTGACCCAGGAATTTGCCGCAAAGAGGTCTGCGAGCATGTCCGCCTTCTCTTGGGCTTTGTGAGTGATCACAGATACAGTGATCCATCAGGATGACGCAGTGGTGGCAGCGAGGGTTGGCAAAAAATGGACTGCACGGCTTTGGCCAGTTGCCAGTATCCACGGCTGCCCGTGGGATGGGATGTGAGCTCCTGACCAAGCCGCGCGACGCGCTGGGCATCCGCTCTCTTGAAGGCCCTCTTGCTGAACCTAGTGGCCCTATTGTACGCTGCTTTGAGGCGGCCCACGTTCGGGCCACGTGCCGCCCGGGCCCTGACCCAGGCGCGATATGCCGACTGTTTTTTCTGGACAGCTTCGGCACATTCACGCCCGAACCAGGGGCGGGCTTTGCGGATGCTATTCGAAAAGCCTTGTTGTCGTCGTAAGGACAGTGTGTTATATTTTAATATTTACAGAACTTATACATGCTTTATTACGCGTTGACAACATAATCGTAGATACTTATAATTAGGTTGCTAGCCCGCCGTCCTCAGGCCCCGATCATGGAGGTCGCTCCCGCTAGAGACCATAGCTCGTAGCATGGTCTCTAGCGAGAGGGTATCTAGCCCAGACCATGGCCCAGACAACGGTACGCCCGCGCCACTAGATTATGGCATTTAAAAAGTGCTCTCATTAGTACTTTAATGTTTCGTTTTAAGCATCCTACATTTATGATTTACACTTATCAAACGTAGTCAAACTATAAAAAGACACAAGTCCATGACCATTTTAGAAGTTCTCATTTCTTGTATTAATGTTCCAGGACATGGTACGCGTGAAGCACGCACTTCTAAGGCAAAACAAATCTCGTCTAGTAGGCCCCAACTGCCCTGGTATTATTGCACCCGAGCAATGCAAGATTGGTATCATGCCGGCCGCTGTGCACAAGAAGGGGTGTATCGGTGTCGTGTCGCGGTCTGGCACCTTAACCTATGAGGCTGTCTTCCAGACAACATCTGTGAGTAAATTGTTGAGTTCGTATCTAATATTAATGGGCTCCACCAAAAGGTTGCAGGCTGCAAGTCATCTCCACTTTTGCGGTGCACCCAGTGAATGGAAAAAACGTAGAAGCGTAATTTCAAACAAAATCTCCAAAATAAACGGCCCTACGGCCTTTGTACATCATCGTATGAAAATCGTATGATAATGTAACCAATATATATATATATATTGGCGTTCAATAAAGTTTATTCTATTCTACGATTTATTTGGTTTTTTAAGAACTACTATTGCTATTTCGAAATAATGATTGGTTCTTTTGTCAATGTTCGTCTCTGGTTAGCGCGGGAAATGACAATCGGACACACGTTCGCGGCACGATTTGCCTAGTGACGGCACAGTCTGGATTGGGTCATTTTCGAGCGCTAGAAATACTTCTATATTTTTCCATTCACTGGGTGCACCTGCTGAAATACAGACGAGAAACTAGTTAATGTTTCCGTAAGTTTTGCGCTGACTAGTCTTCATCCTTATTATGTGTTTATGTGGAATAGGTTAAGGTGATTAATGAAACAAACCTTTTTCCTCCAAGTTGAGCTGAGTCGAACTGTGAAAACCGTAAGAAAATTCGTTCGCAAGACAGACAGACAAGAATTAAAACACACAGACACACGATTTCGACTGTCATATTATAGTTGGAAGATGGATCAAGTACCTACCATTTTTTAATACCTTTCGAGATAGTCTTAAATACTCTTAAAGCGATAAACTATATTATCATGCTTCCTACCGCCGGGCGCCACTGGAAATACCTTCTGCGTGTGAACTAGTGACGCCCGGCAACAGTATAGTCGACAAATGTCAGATTCTAGAAATTCCAGATGAGTTTAAAACGCCAGATTCTATGAATGCCAGATTCTACAAATGCCAGATTCTTATAATGCCACATTCTATAAACGCCAGTTTCTTATAATGCCACATACTATAAACGCCCGATTCTTATAATGCCACATTCTATAAATGCCAGATTCTGTTAATGTCATATTTTTGTAACAATTGCAATACATATACTAATTTCCGTAAGTGAGTAAATAAAACTTTCGCTAATTTCAAAAGTTGTTGTTGTTTTAACTTTCTCTTCCATCAGAATAAAAATGCATTGATATATTTGATTATAAAAATAAATGAAATAAAAAAGACCACCCAAGCTCAATGACCCCCCAAGCCCCCGCAAGCAATGATAATGTTTTAATGGAAGTGAAGTTATCTTTTTGAAGT
This sequence comes from Nudaria mundana, assembly GCA_963556515.1. Taxonomy (NCBI): domain Eukaryota; kingdom Metazoa; phylum Arthropoda; class Insecta; order Lepidoptera; family Erebidae; genus Nudaria; species Nudaria mundana. The sequence continues at coordinate 7,928,539 of OY748306.1, forward strand.
TAGGTTTTGATGATTTGTTATATGCCAAGTATGTGTTTTTTTATAACAAGAACAAGTTCTTTTTTTACAAGTTTATGACGATAAGTTTGTTATTTTGTGTTTTTACTTATTTACTTATTTTGTTATTAAATAATTTCCCAATAACTGTCATTTTTATTTTATTTTTATAATCAAATACCTATATCAATGCATTTTTATTCTCACGGAAGAGAAAATTAAAACAACAACAACTTTTGAAATTAGCGAAAGTTTTATTTACTTACTTACGGAAATTAGTATATTGCAATTGTTACAAAAAGGTGACATGAACAGAATCTGGCATTTATAGAATGTGGCATTATAAGAATCGGGCGTTTACAGAATGTTGCATTATAAGAATCTGGCGTTTATAGAATGTGGCATTATAAGAATCTGGCATTTGTAGAATCTGGCATTCATAGAATCTGGCATTTCTAGAATCTGACATTTGTCGACTATACCCCGGCAACGGACGTAAGAGCGGCCGCGGTCTTGGAACGCGGAAATAAAAAAAAAACATGCTTCCTAAAAGCAAGAATTCTGATATCATAATAATAATATGTTTCAGACTGGCTTAGGTCAGACACTATGCGTCGGCATTGGAGGCGATCCATTCAACGGCACAGACTTCATTGACTGCTTGGAAGTGTTCCTGGCTGACCCTGAGACCAAAGGAATCATATTAATTGGTGAAATTGGTGGTAACGCCGAAGAACTTGCCGCTGAATACCTCATAAAACATAACACAGTGAGTGTATATTTTTATGATTTTATAACACTGCTTTTGAAGCCTGAATGCGAGCATAGGCAATTTTTTTTTATAAGCATGTTCTGTCTCACAGCTAGGCAAAGGTCTCCCACACTACTTCCAAAGAACTCTTAAGCCAATCTCCAGATCGTAGAGGTTAAAGTGATGAAATTTTGAATTTATTGAAATTATTAGAGAATCTGTCTTCACCAGATTTGGTAAATAAATCCGGTGGTCGGTGGTTTTTTTTTTTAAGAATACTAGCAATCCCAAATACGATGTACTAGCATTCCATTCCCGTTAAGTAGGTTCACGTGAGTGTAGTGTGGTAGGTGTACGGGGAACTCACGTCGTGGAATTTGATTTGGGACCAACAGTTACTGGCGGAATGTGGGTGTAATGAACGCATCTGTCTATTCTGTCTAAACCTTCGAGACCGTGATTTGGTGTGCGTGTGAACGGAAAACAAATAAGCGTGACTTCAAACAAAATCTCTAAAATAAACTGCTCCATGATATATTTTGTTTTCTATGAACAACGATTACTATTTCTAAATTACGATTGGTTCTATTGTCAGTGTACGTCTCTGATTGGCTAGCAACGCAAAGCAACTGTCGCATGATTAGCGCGTGAAATGACAACAATCGAACACCTTCGCGACACAATTTGCCTAGCGACGGCACAATCTGTGTTGCGTCATTTCAAGCCATTGAGTTATTATTACTACGTATAGAGAAGCTTGGAAAGAGAAGGTTTTTTGGGTTGTGGCAACACTACGGCTAACATCTGTTCGCATTTCGTCTTGTATTTATTTTAATTTATTATTAATATTTTCGATAATTAGGGCTAAAATTCATCACAAAACACAATCTTACCATTATCAAAGTGTATCTAGGTAAAACCCAGTGTAAAATAAATAAGAAATTAGTGATATTTGCGTATTTTGTTTTACCGGCTAAAAGTCAATGACTGTTTGAAAATTTTAAAAGTGAAACTTTATCAACTCGGATTTAATGTGATTTGAGTGATTTTTATACAGGTAATCGTACTAATAAATAACTACTTATTATCGTACCTGTTAGTTTTTGAAGTTGTAGTATATTCAATCAGATTCTTTTTGACATTACTTACGTATTTATTTGTGTATTTAGTGTATTATCAGGTAGCTTTTTACTATCTAAGTCAGTATAAATTTATAATATCGTAATGCCAGTCACACGTAGCATGTATTCTGCTCGCCGTGATGAGGCTAAACAAGAAGATATCTTGAGAAAACTTGACCTGACATTGAAGGAATTAGAGGTATCCAAAACGTTGATTAAACAGTTGCATAGGGAAAGAGATGAAAATGAAAAGGAACTATTAGATAGCCTAAATAAATACGACTTCATAAAAAAGCAGATGGCTGAGATGCACACAGAGAATAGGTTAGTGTTAGATGAGCGGGACAGATTACAAAATATTGTGACTGGGTTCAGAGAGTGTAGTGACGAGTATGAACAGGGTCTCAAGCGCATGTCAGTCTTGGAACAGGAACTGCACGAAGCCCACCACCTCATTTCCCACCTTGAGGCTGAGAAACGTGACACCATAGTATCCCATACCCATAACTTGTTTGAGGAGTTAGTTGGTAGTGTGCCCAGCCTTGTTGCTACTGAACCCAGCTTAGAACCCACTATTACTATAGATTTAACAAAGGATGATACCTTAACAGCTCATTGTTCCAATCACAAGATGGGCATAGTTGAGTGCAGTAGAAACAAAATTAAGAAATATGTGAAAATTAATAAATACATAAGAAAAACACAAAAACTTATTAAAAGACAAAAAAGTATGTACAAAAAAGTCAAGTATATTAATGAGAGAAGGCAACTAGGCGATGAACTTGACATGTATTCATTATTAATTGAAAATAATATCTCTGATCATAATAACAATATTTTAAAGTTAGAATCAGAAATTAATAATTTAAAAAATTCACTAGACATAATGACTGACAGGTATTGTAATGTTAAAAGTGAGTATCAGGAATACATTCTGGCCATAAAGAAGCTTATGAGTTCAAATTCCACATTGACATCAAACAACCATTTAATTAGTCCTGAGCCGGTCTGTAAGTCCTCGCTGACTTCAAACATAAGCCCTTCACTTGAGTCAAACAAGAAACCCAGTAGTTCCTTCACCAAACGAAATATGATTAAATCTGAAATAGTGATGTTTTGTGATGAATTAGGGAAATCAATGGGCCAGTTACTTAGTTCATATTTAGAACAAAATGTTACTAACTATTGTATGCCGGGATTAACTTACTGTAACATTATAAAAAAAATTAAAAATTGTAATTTAAACAGCAACTGTACACTTTTAATTTTGGTGGGAGATAGGGGAAATGCAGACAGAAATGCAATTGTAAACTGTTAAGAATTACTGAGCTTATTAGATGTTAAAAACATTATTTTATTCACACTTCCTTATAGCCGTGGCTTGTCACAGGCCGAAAACAATCTTAGATATAAGCTAAATCAAACAATACATACATTGACATTTCATAATCCAAATAAATTCCATCTGATTGACATTAACATGTATTTAGAAAATAAATTGTTATTGACGGAAGATAAATTCTATTTGAATAGATATTTTAGGAGACAGATAGCATCTTCGCTATCATATTTTATTAGTTATTCAGCCAAAAACTTGGCTAAACAATCTGCTTTTATTGAGCAGAAAAGTGACAATGTTTGTCTTGTGACCTTGGAATCTGTTCCTGAAAAGGGTGACAATAATTTAAACTTAGTTGTAGGACAATAGAGGAAATCCCTAGCAAATTAAATTTAAGGACAAAGGAAAAGTCTATGTTCATGAATATAATTCATCAAAATATTGAAGGCTTTTCTGGCAAAGAGTTAGAACTAGAATTATTTTTAAATGAAAAACGTATCCATGTACTTTGTTTAACTGAACACTGGTTAAAAAAACATGAACTCTTAGTTAATATTGATAATTATAAAATCATTAGTGCGTTTACTAGAGATTCCGCTATAAGAGGTGGGTCTCTCATTTTAATTAATGACAAATTAAAATCAAAAGACCGAAAAGACGTAGTAGCACTCACAAGTGAGCGAAATATTGAACTATCATGTGCAGAGCTAGAACAATATATTATTATTAGCGTCTATAGACCTCCTTCTGGAGATTACTACCTGTTTGAGTCCATTATGGAGGAAGCCTTAAAAAAGGTATGTAAATGTAAGAAGACTATAGTTGTATGTGGCGATTTTAATATTAATATTTTAGAAAACTCTCAGAACGCGCTAAGGTTCCTCAACCTTTTTAAATCTTTTAACTTACAAAATCTTTTTTGTGAACCAACACGCACCACAGCCACATCAGCTACCTGCTTAGATAATATTTTTTCTAACAGCGATGTAGATGAGAAATCTATAATACATTTTGTAAATTCAGATCATGCAGGTCAGTTAGCTAGATTTAAGTTCCAACATGTTCCATTATCAAAAAATATTGTTTGTAGACCAATCACAACTTATAGATTAGAAAAATTTAAAGAAAACATTAAGAATAAAGTACCTCTTTTGGAGTTGAATAATGATAAACACCCGAATGATCATTACGGAGATTTGTTCGGAGTAATCAAATACGAATGTGATAACATTTTCACTAAAAAAACAATAAATGTAAATCAATTTAAAATAAAATTTAGTGATTGGGCTACGCCTGGAATCTATAAAAGTAGAAGGAAATTATATGAATTATACGAGACAAAGGCATCTACTAATGAGCCACAAGTAATTGAACAGATTAAAAAGTACTCCAAACTATTCAAAAAAGTATGTTCAACAGCTAAATCTAATTATATACGGGCTAAAATTGAAAAATCTGATAATAAAACGAAGGCAATATGGAATGTTATTAACAAAGAAACTTGTAAAGCAAAGTCACGTGATCGATCCTTCGAGTTAAAAATAGATGATAAACATATTAAAACTGATTCTGAAGTGGCCAATGCATTTGAATCTTTCTTCACAAATGTTCCAATCACCACTACAAATAAGTTAAATTCGTCAAAAAACGTAGCCAATTCTCTTCTTAAATCTAGTGTTGATAAATGTAGAATTAACTTTGATTTTCAGTATATTGACTCTGTCACTATACTTAAAACTTTTAAACAACTAAATATAAAAAATACCGAGGATCTTTGGGGCATTTCAACTAATATAATAAAATCAATAGTGCCCGCTATAGCACCTCACCTTGCATTCATATTCAATAAATGTATCGATGAAAATCAGTTTCCTCATCTTATGAAGTACAGTAAAATCAATCCTTTATTTAAAGCAGGAGACAAAAGTGATCCTTCAAATTTTCGACCTATTTCCATACTCCCATCCCTCAGTAAAATTTTTGAAAAAATAATATTTAATCAATTGCTTTCACATTTTACAGACAATAAGTTACTTCATAACAAACAGTTTGGTTTCACTAAAGGCAGGAACACAACGGATGCAGGAGTTGCACTTGTGAAACATATATTTGATGCTTGGGAGGAAAAGCAGGATGCTATTGGTATATTTTGTGATCTATCAAAAGCTTTTGATTGTGTTGATCATGGGACTTTGCTACTAAAATTAGGTTATTATGGTGTTTCGAACAGCTCACTTGGCTTACTCGAGTCTTACCTCACTGGTAGAGTACAAAAAGTAAACATTAATGGCACCGACTCTTCTGGCGCCTCATTAGTCATGGGAGTACCCCAGGGCTCTATATTAGGACCCCTTTTATTCTTAATATACGTAAACGATCTTCCTTATTTCACTAAAAATCTTTGTGAGATAGTATTATTTGCTGATGACACATCATTAATTTTTAAAAGTGATAGACAAAAAGTAGCACTTGACGATGTAAATAATACCCTTTCGGAAATATTGCATTGGTTCACAAGTAACAACTTGCTGCTCAATGCGAAGAAAACAAAATGTGTAAAATTTACTATGCCCAATGTTAGACAGGTGGATACTCATATTACTATGAATAATGAATTAGTTCAAATAGTCAATACCACAGTTTTTCTTGGGATAACTCTAGATAGTAAACTACAATGGGGTCTTCATATCACAGCCTTGGCAGGAAGACTTAGCTCAGCTGCCTATGCGGTTAGAAAGATAAGGTCTCTGACTGACGAAAAAACGGCACGATTAGTTTATTTTAGCTACTTTCATAGCGTTATGTCATATGGTCTGCTGCTGTGGGGCTCAGCTGCCGATATTGAGACAATATTCATATTACAGAAACGAGCTATACGAGCAATCTATAGACTCGGACCCCGTGACTCGCTGAAAGAATTATTTAAAGAAATTAATATTTTAACAGTTGCTTCTCAATATGTTTACGACAACATCTTATATGTACGGAAGAACATAGATCTATTCAAAAAAAATTCCGATAACCATAATTTTAATACAAGAAATAAAAATAAATTGGCAATGACAAAAATTAGACTTCATAAAGTTGGTAATTCGTTTGTTGGCAAATGTATAAAAATTTATAATAAAATTCCTCAGGATTTGGTTGACATGCCTCTTAATAAGTTTAAAATAGTAGTTAAAAAATGTTTGATGATGAAAGGCTACTATAATGTAGACGAATATCTTAATGATAAAAATGCATGGTCACCCTAATCTTCTGTTGTTGGCCACTCGTATAATACAATAGAAACTAATTGTAACAATGTAAACAAAACAATATTAAAAAAGAAAATGGATAATCTACCTGAGTTTCTTGCTGGTCTCTTCTCAGGAGAACCAACTTACCGAACCAGCGAAAGAATCATTTTCTAATGGTTATTTATGTACTTACTTAATTTAGTATTTTTATAATATTACTTGACAAAATTGTAAAATTTTGACATTCATATGTGCTCTTTATGTGCCTAAACTGAATAAATGAAATTGATTCTTTGATTCTTCTTCTTTGCTATCCTGAACAAAAAACTCGCGCCTTTTGCCACGAGTTACAACTAAAGTTCGCTGCAGCGATTAAACAATAAATTAGTCGTCTAATCGTAATATAAATATTCAAGCGCAAGATCGCTTCTTAGTTTTAGTTTTTTCACGACCAAAAGGTCAGAAGCGCCGTGAAATTCACGGCGCTTACGCGTTTTCTTCAACGTATTCCAAGACATGACACTTGTGAGAATTATACACTATAGATTGGACATGCATAGCTTTTTACCTACGACGGAACGGAGATGGTATATGCGTTTGGGGTGAGAGGATGTTTGTCAAATACATGTTGCCATTTTTCTCCAAAACTACTCGTCGGATTTTGATGCACTTTTCAGTTATGGGTTTAGGTTAGATTGGTGCATGTTGTTAGATAAATATTACGATGACAACTCACCAGGCGGCCCTGCAGCGAACATTATTTGTGAAAAGCAATGTTGCCAATTTTCTCAAAAACTACTAGTCCGATTTTGATGCAGTTTTCAGTTATGAGTTTGGGTTTGATTGGTGAATGTTCTTCGATAGGTGTTACGGTAATAACTCACCAGGGGGCGCTGCAGCAAACATTATTTGTAATGAAAATCAATGTTGCCACTTTTCTCCATAACTACTAGGTAAAGCCAAAAAAAAAAATTGTATTATCATCCGAATTACATGTGTATTGTGTATGCAAAATTTCAGCTTAATCGGACACCGAGAAGTTGATCAAAGTAAACTTGCAAGATTCGATTACCGACACAAACATCGGGTCAGGTACAAACGTGAAACATAAGAAAACCATGTAAAAATGTAACAAATTATCTCAAACAAAAGTCAATAATTGTTTTTCATCTTTTAATAAAATTATTATTTTTCGAAACATCATCTAATTCTACCTACGCATACACAACGTCTCATCTTAACTCTTTTACTCTATGACGAATGACGCCTTATTCGGCAACATGGCGTCGCCTCTAAATATTTTGCTCGAATTAAGTTTTAAAATAATTATCTAGTTACTCATCGATGAAAAGTTATGCCTTTGCACTTTGTGGTGTTCCTAGAATTGTTTGTGCAATATCGTAACACACACGAGGGCATATTTGAAGCGTTTTCAAGTCCTTTTAATTTAAAAACCAACAAGACGTAGGCGTTCAAGAATTCACGCACTTCACTCAGTTGCTTGCTAGCAACTGAGTGAAGTGCGGCCTGTTCAAGTGTTCACCGCACTTATACGGAACATAGTAGTGATGAGTGGCGTCTTCTCTATACGTAAGTAGTAATAACTCAATGTTTCAAGCGCCATTTTTCCGTTCACTGGTGTAATGTGACATCCAACTTAGTGTCTATTCGGCAACCATAGATAATTTACTGACTTGTTGTTATTTTTCCCAGGCGTCACAGGTAATCATCCTGTTATCACTCAATAATACCTAAGTACCTACTACTTATGTTAACTTTTTATAGGTTCCTTGTAAACCTTGACTAAAGTAGGTATTATTTAATTTTGTAAATTACTCTCACAAGTAACATACACCTATTAGATTACATTGTATTAAGTGATAAGTTGATAATTAAATAGTAAAGTATTGTAATTTTCTAATTAGATGGAATCTAGTACTTACCAGTCATTATACAATATACCATGTCCATTGTACTTAGAAAGTTTTTTATAATAAAATTATTTTGTACCATCACGATTAAAGTCAAGTTTAGATATTAGTATTAAATAGTTCGATATTTAAAGAATTTTACCGTTTTAATTGTACCTTCATGAAGCGGGAACCTGTCAAAGAATTCATTAGTCACATTCTCTTGACTGATAAATGGTCGTAGTTTGATTCGCTTCATGTTCAAAGCCCAGAGGGGAGAATAGGCTCAGTCACGTCTTAACAAAGTATAAAATAAAGTCGCTTCCCCTCTGTCTGTCTTTATGTATGCTTAGATCTTTAAAACTACGCAACGGATTGTGATGCGGTTTTTTTTTAATTGATATAGTGATTTTACTATATCAATTAAAAGCGGATTTACCTTTCGAGCTTTAATGTTATCTACATTCATAAAGTAGAATGTTTGTAAGAGCGCTTTTCCTGTCAAGCTTTTTTCCACCAGTGTGGGGATCTCGTCCGCATTGCGTGTCAATGTCAATGACAAATTACATACTAAAATGAAATGCGTTTTATATCACGCGGGCAGCCCGCACTCCGGTGGCAATTTCGTGCGCGACCGTCCCGCGGGGTGACAGACGGTGGCGGGGACGAGGTAGCGCGTCATTCTAGCACACGGCTACACACGAAGAGAAGTTTGCCAGGATAAATCTTGCGATAAGTTGTACTTACTTGTGACGTAATATAGGAGTAAATAAAAAGATAGAACTACTTTTATTGTTTATATTTTTTTATTATGCTTGCGGACAAATTATTAGGAATACTAAAATTATGATATATTGTTTTATTATAAATCAATTTCCATATCACTTTCATCTTCACTCTCTGTTTGATCTTCTTCATAACTTTCGTCGTCATCATCATCGTCGTTTTCACCCAGTTGAATTATGAATCTAAAAAGACAAAAATGTACTATAGTTATAATTGTCCATTACAATAACAGAATTCGGAGGAATGTTTGGTAACAGTTTTTCATCGATCCACTTTCGAAAATTTGTGGCATTCATGTCTCCATGATAATCACCGATTTTCCGTGGTTTGAAAAATAGTTTTTTCCGTGGTGAAAAATGGTTTTTCCGTGGTGAATTGAAAGTCGCTGTGCTGCCTTGTATTCTAGCTTCTTCTATAATTTTTTTAACGCTGGTATCAGACAACCCTGTGGCTTCAGCAACAGTTTTTGCTAAATTAATGTCGTTTGCGTATTCGGCCGACGTTCGGTCATTTTTTCGCCTTGCAAAAAATTGGTACACTTTATGTACAACTTCCTTAACTTGTCTTGAGATAGCCTTACTCATCCTGAGATCTTAATCTCGTGTGCGTCGAACTCAAAGTAGTACGGAATATCAAGCACGTGTTGCCGCTTCGACTGCGCGGCCGAGACTGCCGTATTTGACGCGCAGATGCACGCGTTTCCCTTCCCCGCTGCACCACCCGCTACCCGCTGACATCTTTAGTACCTCGTCCCCGCCACCGTCTGTCACCCCGCAGGACGGTCACGCACGAGCTTGCCGGACTATAGTCACGAACTGATTTGACGTTGACATCGACACGCATTGCGGGCGAGATCCACACGCATGACAGGAAAAGTGCCCTTAGTGTATAATTATACTCCTTCACGCACTGCTTCTAACGGCTGTACCATATTTGACAACATTTAGAGGGTCGCTGGCGAAAATGCGGGCATTAGCTAGTAGCTTATAAATAACTAATTGAGTCCGCATCCGCGAGTCCGCGTGATATAGTTTTATCGTTCCCGATTCCCGTGGGATCACATTATCGGGATAAAAAATAGCCTATTTTACTCAGGGATAATGTAGGTGTAATATCGGTGAAAGAATTTTTAATTCGGTTTAGTAGTTACGGAGCCTATTTATTTCCAACACATTTTTCCTCTTTATAACACCAGTATGGATAATGAAAAAAAAATCTTGATTTTTGTCAACACATAAACATTTATTTATAAAATTTCAGGGTAAAAAGGCGAAACCAGTTGTGTCATTCATCGCGGGTCTGACAGCACCCCCTGGCAGGCGAATGGGTCACGCAGGAGCTATCATCTCCGGCGGTAAGGGCGGTGCACAAGATAAGATTAAAGCTTTACAAAGCGCTAATGTCATTGTGACAGCGTCACCTGCCAAAATGGGAGTGGAATTGTACAAAGAAATGAAGCGACTAGAAATTGTCTAAACGCCGCCGTTCGCGGTTATCCCGACACAAATATTGTTAGTTATTATTCACAATGTTGTTATTACGCTTCGTGTCTGCTGATGTAAAAAGCTTGTTACAAGAAAGCGGAAGTTTTGCAATCATTGATATTTGATATAACTATATATATATACATGTTTATTTTTTAGTCTAAACTTTTTATTATATCTACTTATACCTATTCCTGAATAAAATTAATGGTACATAATTGTCACGAAGCCGAGCACTCACGAGTTGACCAGCTGACAAGAACGATACAGAAGTAGACGAAATATCGTAGTGGCTTAGATTATATTCAAAGTCTGTGGGTCGGCTCGTTCTTATGGCTATATTGTAGTATTTAAGATCTCTTACTTATTTATTAATATAATATTTAAAAATATTATATCGTTAACTGTAGACGAATTATTGGTGGATATTTATTAATGATTATTCGTGTTATTCATAACTGGATCATAAACTTAGGAAAATACATGATATGTAAATTAATGAATCTTTTATTACATATAGCGTTTGATTATACATGTAGAAATACATAATATATGTCTGTATGCAAAGATTTTTTTTAATTCCGCGGCCGCTCCTCGTGTCTATTGCCGAGCGCCGGAGCTCCTCTGGTTAGGATTAGGAAGAATAAATTGTGTGTGTCAGGATGGCGTGAGACATGTCTGAATAGTCACAAAATTTGCACCAAATAACTGTACCTAGACTGTACTATACCAGTTCCAGTGGCGTTTATTTCGTTCTACATTATTTTTATCCTTATTTCATCAGTTTAGAATTCACATAAATTACTGCGGCACGTACCACGTGGCATCCCGCAGCACAACTTATCGAAATAAAGTGGGTAATATAAGTAGATTTCATATTGTAAAGTGCGGACGCGGAGCATAAATAAATTCGGTAATTGTCCTTATCCGTATCTGTCACGCGCACATATAATTATTATTCGATTAACGAGATTTCAAATTGTACACGAGTGACAGATAGGTAGTTATTGATGGGGCAATGATCGAATTTATTTCTGCTCCATGATCGTACATTAGCACTACATTGAGCTCTTAGGTATGTAACCTAATAAGGTTACATATTATTATTATGTCATATTATTCGGTCACATATACTTACCTACGATGTCGCGAATATTATGATACCAACCACTTCGTACTTCATTTCATTAAGATTTGTCGAGCCATTTTATAAGGAATGGAAAAAACAGCTTACACTAGGTGTGCACGGCGGGTCGCGGTGCAAAATTGAGCTGAAGCGAGACTTTCTATCGCGGTATATAACTCACTCGCTAGCTGATTTTCCGCGATCTGACGCAGCGAATTTTTTTTTTAACTGATGGTCTATTTGACCTTTTTTAAAGTCATATGTATGGCGCGCGCATTATGTGTATTAGGTTGGTGATTATTCCTCCGTGGTCACTTCGATGTTTCTGATTTCCCGGCGGACCATGGCCACCTGTGTGGCCCCTGCGTGGTGGTCTGGTTTTACCCCGCATCCTTGGGGTCGGGTTTTATCCCGCATCGGTGAGTGCACAACGCACTACACATCTTGGCGAGCTGGCCCGAGCCAGTTAGGAGAAGTTATGGCCCTCTCGGATAAATATGCCCCGATAATACGACGGAGGTAGAGAGGCACTGATCTACCACGGAGTACCTCTCTACCTCCGACGCAGCTTCAGGGTAAGGTGTTAAAGGCGTTGGCGATGTCAAGAGACACCACCAACACCACCTCGGCCCTGCTTCCTCCGTCAGAGTCTGTGAGCAACACGATCGGCCGGTAGCCAGACGGTGAGTCCGCTGGCCGCCTCAGTTTCCGAATCAGGACCAGTTTCCCCTTCCTCCACACCTTGGGAAACTGGTCCCTTTCGAGGCATGTGCTGAAGAGCCCGCCGAGCAGTCGAGGCCTCAGTTCATTGAGGGCCACGATCTATGTACAACCCGGAATGCCGTCGGGTTCAGGGGTGGTGATTTTCCGACGACTGAGCCGAAGTACCACTGCTCCTAACTCTCTGACTTCGGGTACGTCGTCTTCGCCGCTGTTATCCGCGTTGGGCGTCTAAGACCGAGCCATGGCCGGAGGGATGTGCTCCTCCGCGCTCGTCGGAAACAGAGAGCCCAAGACCCCCTCCAGCTGATCCGGCTGGAGAATCTGGGTCAGTGAGAGCGCCCTAGGTCGGAGTTTACCTCTGACCTCAAGCAACGGGCGCCCCCATGGGTTCAGTGGCGCTCCAGGGTCTCCAGGAGCTCCTCGCGGGCTGATGATAGCAAGACTAAATTGAAAGCATACATTTGAAAAATTTCCATATACCTATCCAATTTTTAATTAATACTACACTTCAGAAATTGCACAATGATGCAGGTACGCAACGGGCGACACTTGCACCACAGAATCCACAGATGAGAATGAGAAACAATTTAATTATTTCTTCAACTAAATGTGCTTGCACTTTTGCCCTACCCTTCCCGGCCTCGCCTGTCGTGTTCGACACAAGTGCTATCCTAGGTGGTGACCCCTACAGAAAGCGCAGTATAGTCCCTAAAGAAGCGCGATGGGATATCCCGCTTAAAAATTCCAGGAAGTGAATACATTTTGAGATGCGAAACGCAGCAGCCCCCCCACCCTGCCTGTACCTGGCTACGCCCATGCATGTAGCTCCCTCGCTTTACGCAGAGTTGGCCCAGTGTAGGTAATAATAATAATACAAAATATAGGTTATATAATATATTGATGTAATCACTAGAAAACATAGACATAATATTTCTGTTACCTTAGGTATATACTTATGTATGTACATAACATAATTATTATGCCTAAATTACAAAATAAATACTCCAATAAACTAACAGGAAAAACATGTGTTCGTCAGCATGGCGGGTGGGAAGTCATGAAATCGAATTAAACGTGCTCTATTATTTAATAGTGTTTTAGTAGTATTTAGTAGCTAAGCAAAAATATTTAGTAGTATTACCAATACGATATGAAACGAAAAACCAAATTCCGCCGCCAAACTGATGTCTGGTTGGCGGGTGGTAATTAAATGGCGTAAAATGCTTTGGATTTTTATATGTCAGATTTTAGTAGTCTTTTGGTAGGTAAATAAAATAACATTAAATCTTATCGTCGTGCTAACAGTTTACAAATTAAAGGCATCACTTTGTATCGAGTACGCCTACGCATCACAGCAATGTTACTTTATGAGTGTCACTGTTATTCAGTAATTAGTTACTTTTAATTAGTTATATTGTTAGTTTTAATTGTCAGTATTATGTTATTTTATTTACCTACCAATAGACTACTAAAATCTGACATATAAAGATCTAAAGCATTTTACGCCATTTAATTACCACCCGCCAACCAGACATCAGTTTGGCGGCGGAATTTGTTTTTCGTTTCATATCGTATTGGTAATACTACTAAATATTGTTGCTTAGCTACTAAATACTACTAAAACACTATTAAATAATAGAGCATGTTTCATTCGATTTCATGACTTCCCACCCGCCATGCTGACGAACACGAAAAACATCACAGCTCTAAGGGCTAGACTTGATAGTGAAAGGGACATACACCAGTTTAACCTCTATCACAGCAATAAAGTCAAACTTATACTAGTTTTCTTAACTAAGTACTACATTTGTACTAACAAGAAAAGTGTCTTGCACTGAATCCACAAAACGCTATTAATATTATACCAAGTATCAAGAAAAGGAAAACATTACAAGATACAAGAAGATAAAATACTTAGAATAAGACAGATTCAGTAACTAAATCGTTATACGATTTTGTTTCAAATTGTTATTTTTTAGAAAAAAATTCAAGTTAAGTATATTTATTCCACTTTTAATTTCCCAAATGGGGAGACTCTTAGGAGTCTAGGGCATTAGTGGAACAACAAAACAAAAATACTGACACATGTAAATACAAGATATAAAAAAAATGTCATGGCTATTCTAGTTTGGCGATTACCAATTGTCCCTGCCACGACCGCGGCGGCCACCACCACCACCACGACCACCACGCCCACGTCCACCACCCTCCTGATCCCTTCGCAGTTTCATCGTTGCGAACCTGTGTGCCATTTCCTCCAACTGTTCAGGAACTTCTTGATTGGCTTCTTCAAGAATCTTAATCAAGTCACTGGCATTACTCCAGTCTTGCCGAGACATGAATGTTAAAGAGATCCCTGTTTTTCCAGCTCGCCCTGTCCTACCTACTCTGTGCACATATTCTTCTATGTGTCTTGGAAAGTCGAAGTTAATTACATGAGTAAGGTCTTTAATATCAATACCTCTTGACGCAACATCCGTAGCAACCAGAATGTTCACTGTGCCATCAACCATTTCCCCTAAAGCTGCCTCTCTATCACTTTGGTCTCGGTCTCCATGCAAGGACTGGCATGCTATACCTTTAACAGCTAGCTCTGTGGTTATATGTGTTGCAGTTGCTTTCTTACCACAAAATATTATAACCTTATTTGTCGGCTCCATGTTATTTAAGAACTCAAACAAAGTAGGCTCCTTTTTTTCTTCTTCAATAAACATTATTCTCTGTGTCACAGTGTGCACAGCTGCCAAATCCAATGACCCAACATTAACTTGTATTGGATCTTTCATGTATGATTCAGCCAAGCGTCGTACACCTGATGGCCAAGTAGCTGATGTCATGACAGTCTGTCGATCAGGTCTTACATCAAATAATGATGTTCTAATCTGAGGTTCAAAACCCATATCTAACATCCTATCAGCTTCATCAAGTACAATGTATGAGAAATTTATAACACTCAAGTGACGAGCCATTACCAAATCATTCAGTCTGCCAGGAGTTGCTATAACAATGTCTACACCTTTACTCACAGTTTTGATCTGCTCCTTGCGGTCCCCTCCACCATAAACACATACAGATTTTATACCTCTATATTGGTATTTAGACACTTCCTTCTCTATTTGCAATGCAAGTTCCCTTGTAGGGGCCATGATTAATACAGTTGGACCTTCTCGTTGATCTCTGGGAATAGGTTGTCCTTCAATATGAATGAGTGCGGGCAAAAGAAATGCTAAAGTTTTTCCTGTTCCAGTCTGGGCAATGCCAATTAAATCTTCACCACTTAACAGTATGGGCCAAGCTTGACTCTGAATAGGAGATGGCTGTTTAAAGTCTTGTTTGTAAATTTCATCGAGGATTTCAGGGTAATGTTGAAATGCTTGTTCAAAAGTAATTACTGGGTTTGGTATCGGACCCATTCCAGGTTTATTATCGAAAGTTCTTTTGACTTGAATATCATTATTAGTTAATCTCCAACGAGTTACTTCAGCAGGGGGCATGTTTGCAACAATTGGATCTTCTATGTAAAAGTCTTTTTTAATTGGACCCAATTTATCCCATCTGTTTTGCTGTTGCTCATTGTAAAAGGAATTTAGTTTGTCCCAATCAAGGACTTCAACTCCTGCGTCATTTACTTTCAGAAACTGTGGGTTTGACTGTTGTGGTGAACTACGATCATTTTCATGTTGTGATGATGATTGCTGTGGTTTATAATCTTCGACCAAGTCGTTAATCAAGCTTTCTGCCTTTGCAATAGCTTCGTCAGTGCCTGTGAGTGTGATGTCGGCCTCATAGCCGTTTGTGTCGCCAATTTTTATTCTGGTATCAGATTCAAACTGCAGGTCTTTAATTTTTGATCCACCTTTGCCTATGATCCGTCCTATTTTGCAAGAAGGAACGTTAATAACTTTTCTATTACCTGAATCCTGCTGATAATTACGCCGGTTGTCACGATCATTGAGCCGATGGTGATCACCCCCACTGTTATTACCACGTTCTCTCCAGTTTGTGTCATTGCGGGCAGAATTTCCTCTGTTGGATCCACTGCCTCTGAAGGTTCTTCCACGGTATTGGCGGGTGTTAGAAGTAGAGATATTGGGTGCCGGTGCCGGTGTAGCAACAACCGCCTCACTTTCCCAATCATCAGTCCATTCGGCCATGTTTCTTTTTCACAAGTGAATAACTGTGCAAAGTATTCGCGGGAATATAATTATATACTAAAACTAGACATTAATCGAAATATGCTCTTATTTAACATGCAATGAAGTCAGTCAAATAATATTTATTCAGATGTATGATCGTTTTTAATTTTCAAGAACTCCGACCGAACATGAACAGACAGAATCAGAAGAACGGTGACGGTGAACTGAATTTAACTGAATGAAATGGAAATGAACTAAACAAACTGAGCTAAACTACCTATGTACTTACAGCGAGAGAAACGGTCACTGACAACAATGACAAGATTGATGAGTTATTTATGGATGCCAGGAACGATCATTCAAAACTTGACAATAAGCTACACTGACGGCATATATTGATCGTTTACCTCTCCACTTGAAGCGATTGTCAATCAAATCTACGTGATGGACGTGAGGCGGCCTACCTCACGTATCGTGCGACGCAGATCGTTACCGGACATGGATGCTTCGGTAGCTATCTGTTTCGCATCCATCGTGAGGTCACACCCCGGTGTCAACATTGCGAGGTTTCCGACGACGACACCGCACTCCTCACGTTGGTGGAGTGCTCAGCGTGGGCGAGTCAGCGCCGGGACCTCGTAGTGGGTCTGGGCGTGGATATCTTCTCGCTGGAAACCATGCTCCAAGCCATGGTCTCCAGCGCGAGTAGGTGGAACGCGGCCGTGTCCTTCTGCGAGCAAGTTATGCTCGCGAAGGAGGCGGCCGAGAGGGAGAGGGAGCGTACCCTCCCCGCCGAGTTCCGTAGTCAGCGGCGAGGGCGCCGCAGACTCATCTACGCCCAAGACCTGAAGACGGCGGGATCGCCACCCGCCGTCCTTACAGAAGCAGGCTAGAAGGATTGCGTGCTGCGGTGCAGGCGTGCCCCATAGCACGCAACCAGATTCACTCTCTGACGCGGGATAAAACCCTACCCCAACGACGCGGGATTATCATCCCGACCAAACCCCCGCAGAGACCACAGAGGTGGTCAAAGTCCGCCGGGCACCACTGGAAATACCTGCTTGTAACCAGAGACGCCCGGCAACGGACGTTAGAGCGGCCGCGGCCTTGGGCCGAATTGGAATAAAAAAAAAAAAGTTATGGACGTAACTTGACGTGAATGACGATCCAGGGTTACCAACTAGTATTATAAAAAGAAAACATTTGATTGTTTGTTTTCTATTTCAATTGAATAGGCTTCGGAACTATTGAACCAGTTTTAAATTTAATTGTTCCTGACCATTGTTTATAGCTGATTGTGGGAACAAATATGCAAATTATTCAAAAATCAAAGAAGAAGGACGGCGATGTGGTTTACCACTCATCACGTCTCAGTCCGAAGGTAGGCGAAAAGTGAACTATGGAAAGTCGGTTTGCAACGCTGCCTGAATGTAAGAGGAGGTATGAATGATAAAATGGGGGAAGTGTGTAAGTTGATGAGTGAAAGACGAGAGGACGTTCTGTGTGTGAACGAGATTAAGCGGAAAGGATGTGACACAACCAAGCACGGGCCATTTACAGCTTTCTGGTCAGGGGTGGCCGACACTGGTCGGGCCAGTCAAGACGTAGGTGTTATCCTTTCTGCTAGAATGAATGAGCGTTTGATTAATTTTGAATGTGTAAGCCCAAGGCGCATCTTTGTAGTGGGAGTGTATGCCCCACAGGATGCGCAGTGGGACGGCATGAAAGATACCTTTGGTAAATTCAAGATGAATGAAAGATATAATGCTAGGTGATTTTAATGGTCAGGTGGCAGTGGTGCGTTATGGATATAAAAGTGTTTTGGGTAGGTAAGTTTTTTGATATAGAGACTGAGAATGGAAAAAGTTTGCTTGAAGTACGTTTAGAGTGGAATCTTTTGGTTACAAACACATTGTTTGACGGACGACATAGATATGTATACTATACAAGAAGGTGAACAGAGAAGTATGATAGATTTTGTGATTGTAGACGAAAGATTGCGAAAGACAGAGATGGATATCTTATATTTATTTGTTAGATGCTTAGATCAAAAATACCTAGATTACCGATCAGTGCTTTAAAAACGGCACCACATCACCTCGGCCATTGCACACCTGCGCGCTTCAACCGCTTCCGTACTAAGTTCCTATTCCGCTTGCTGACTCTCGAGGGATGCGACAACAGCGCTGTACAGTGATGCTTTTGAATTAATTATTACGAATAAAGAAAGAATAAGTACCGCCATCCAACGTGGTAACAGAGCCAGCATTCTGGGAACCTTCCCAGTCGGCAATGACGCGGAGGATTTTTTAAACGATAATTATTTCTATGTCAACCATCAATGTACAATGTTTATTTTATAGATGGTATTTGTAATAATTACCTATATAGTATTCGAGTGCCAAGATTCCGCGTTGTACTCGTATTTGTACTGAATCCAATATCTATAGTATTTTTGATCTAAGATTAGATGATACTTTATATATTAAATACTATATAATATGGTTGTATGCTGTTTAAGAGGTTTATTTAAACGGTGGCGACACTATGCCCCTGAACCGGGACCGAGTTTGAACGGGTAAAAGTGGAAAGTTTGCAAGACATGTACATAAAAAAGATGAATTCCAGAATAGCTTGAGAGAGAAGTATAAGAATATGGACTAAGAAGATGACATTGAAAAGATATGGGTGCAGTTTAAGGAAAGACTTGTGCAAGTAGCTGTGAAAGTATGTGGTGTCAGCAAAAGGAAGAAAGGACGTATGGTCAAAAGATTGAGTGGAGGTAACTAATAAGGTATAGTCTATAGTCAGAGTACAGACTACAGAGGTCATACTCTTTATAGGCGTACGCCTTAACATCTATGAGTGGAGAAGAAAGCGTTTTAAAGAGATGGAAGGAATATTTCAAACGTCTGTTTGATGTTAGAGATCATAGGTGCGCAGTGTTTGGTGAAAATAATTAGTGGATCTTTGCAGTATAATTGCTTTTATTTTTAAACTTGGTGAGACACATTACAATTTCAGCCATCACAATCAGAACAAGCAAATCGAATAACTGACCGGCTAGTGTTGTCACAATATTCTAGGGATGTACAGTATACGGTTATACTAAACTTCAACATTCCCCCTCGATTTAAAGTTTCCCACTTTTACAAAAACATTTTTATAACTTTACAAAGTATTTTATAACTTTAACCCTTAAATGCATCGTGATGGATATTTCCTGGATATGGATTTATTTGTATATAGCAACTAATATTGAACATAAGCAATGTTTCTGAACGAAAAAAAAAAGTTCGTCGGTCAGTGTCAGCTGTCAAATGATATTCGAAAATGTCAATAGCCGGTATGGTGATTTCCTTAAGTGTAAATGTGAAAAATTTATATAAATACTCGCTGTATAAGTTTAATTATATTTCTGAATGATAGATTTGAGGTAAGTTTAGCGATTTATACCTTTATTTTGGTTCTTTGAAAGAAAAAATGCTCAAATAAACCTAAAAAATGTGTTGATGTAAATTTACATCATCATGTCATTATGGTAATTCAGGTTGTATGAAAAGCTACTATAGTGACTACTTAGTATTATTTTATAAGATGTGGTATTTTTTCTGTTCTAGGTGTTGATATTTCACGAAATGGATGACAGAGATATAGAAAGATATTTAGCATCGTTAGAGGGTGGATGGCTGTCTGAAGATGACCTGGAAACGTCCGACCAAGAGGAGGAACAAGTTCCTGAATATTACAATAGGGAGCAGGTCCTGGATATGTTAGAAAGTGATGAAGAGGAGACAGAAAACCCAAATGATCCTGAAAGCAACCCTCCCTTGGTTGAAAATGAGGTAATAGACAACCAGGATGAAAACATCAGGATTCCTACTGGACATACATTTACAGGGTTACTGGATAAAAGAAAATTGATCTGGAAAAAAAAAACATGGAATTTGATGAGTCTAAAATCAAATTTCAAGGCAATTCTGAGTTAGGACCTGAATTATCAGAATTAGATACTCCATATGCTTGTTTCAACTACTTTTTTACTGAAGATTTTATGCAAACTATTGTGGAACAAACGAACCTCTATGCAACCCAAAAAAATCCTAGGAACTCTACTGCATACAATTTAACAGACTTGCGAAAGTTTTTTGGAGTACTAATATATATGTCTGTCCAGCATTTTCCAAGTACAAGGTCATATTGGTCTCCAAAATTTGGTTATGAACCAATATATTCAGTGATAACCAATAACAGGTTTGAACAGATAAAAAAATCATTGCATTTCAATAACACACAACAACAATGATAACCACAAGGCAATAGGTGAGCCAGGTCATGATCGTCTATTCAAAATAAGTCCCCTTATTGATGAATTGAATAATAGATTTTCATCAGTTGCTATGGACCAGAGACTTTCCATTGATGAGCAAATGTGTGCAACCAAAGTTGCACACTTTCTCAAGCAATACTTACCTAATAAGCCCCATAAATGGGGCTTCAAACTATATGTTTTATGCAGTCTCCAAGGTTTTGCCTACAAGTTCGAGGTGTATGCTGGTCAGGATTTGACTGAAAAACCTGAGAATGAACCAGATTTGGGGTCCACCAGTAATATTGTTCTCCGTTACGCTCGAGGTATACCAAGATTTGTTAATCATATTGTCTATTTTGACAATTTTTGTACATCCGTGCCATTGGTGTACTATTTGGCAACTCAAGGAATCCTGTCAGTAGGTACAGTTCAGGTAAATAGAATACCGAATTCAAAGTTGCCTGATAAGACACAATTTATGGGTAAATCTATACCAAGAGGCTCATATGAAGAAAGAGTGACTACATTTCAAAATGTGGATATGAGTGTTGTTGCATGGAAGGACAACAAAGCTGTCACATTACTTTCATCCTATGTTGGATATGACAAAAAAAGAAGGAAAAAATCCAGATTCTATGCCCTAAAATTATTAGTGAATACAATGCCCATATGGGCGGAGTAGACTTGATGGATAGTTTTTTGGGGAGATACAGAATTAGGCTCAAGTCAAGAAAATGGTATATTCGTATTTTTTTCCATCTTTTAGACCTGGCAGTCATAAATGCCTGGGTACTATATAAGAAGAATTTGATTGCCAAAAATGTGCCCAAGAAAGATATCCACAATTTAGGTGTATTTAGAAATGAATTGGCTTTTACTCTATGTCACATAGGAGTAGCAAAAGAAAATAAAAGGGGTCGCCCAAGCTCTAGTACCCTAGAGCATGAACTACAAGCAAAAAAGAAAAGAAGTGCTGTTACAGTTGCCCCACCAAAGGAAGTTAGAAGAGATGGAGTAGACCATTGGCCTCTGGTTGGGGGATCCTTACGGTGTAAATACCCTAACTGTAAGGGATATTCAACTATAAACTGTTCAAAATGCAAAGTAAACCTATGTCTGAATAAAAACAATAATTGTTTTAATAATTACCATAATGAGTAAAATAATTTTACTAAGTGCTCATTTGTTCCCGATAGTCCAGTACTAACGACATAATGATGTAAATTTCCACCAACCCCTTTTTTTTTAAATATAGCATTTTCCAAAATTAAATATTTTTTTTATTATTTTTCCCATATTATAGAGCTAACCCTGGGTCCAAAAAAAAATAGTTTGCTTAAGAAGCAAAAGTCATGCATTTAAGGGTTAAATCGCAATAACAAAAACTTATACATAGCAACCCCATATCTGTCAAAGCATTATGTTGACATTGACACAACATGTCAACTCAAATATTACAAATTCAAGTTTGTAAACAATATTAGATAGACGTTAGTTATCTTCAATATTCTAAAATTTAAAAAAAATTAGTACAAGTCTCACTCAATACAAAAGTTTTAGCAATTAAAGGTTTAAAAGTTTATGACACAAATATTCAAATTTACAGATATTCAAAGGTTTTGTCAAAATATCTGCAATGTTGTTATCAGTCTGTACACACGGTAAGTAATTGTTTATTTACAATATCTTTAATAAAATGCACACGAATGTCTACATGTTTAGACCTTTTTGTATTTTCATAATTGTTTATCATTTTCAATGCACTTTGATTGTCAACTTTTAACACTACACTACACTGACTTTGAAATTCTAATGTTAGTCCGCGCACATATAATAAATCACTAGCACACATTGATGCTGCAATGTACTCGGCCTCAGAACTTGATAAGGCAACACATTGTTGTTTCTTTGAAGACCATGATATCAGATTTTCTCCATGATATATTGCTGAACCACTGGTACTCTTTCTGTCCAGCTTATCACCTGCCCAATCCGAGTCTGAATATGCTAAGATATTAGATAAATCATTATTCTTATTCTTCTTGTATACTAATTGTGGTGGTTTTATATACACTTTTGATTGCAATTTTCCATTTAAAAATGCTGATGGTATATCCAGCTGTCTAAGCTCCCAATCATTAATTACAGCTTGTGATAGGAACAATCTTACTGAAGTCATCTTGGCAACTGGTGAGTATAGTTCTTGACCAACTATTTCCTGTTGGAAGCCTCTTGCTACCAACCTGGCTTTCTTTGTACCATCTAGTTTTGATTTGAAGATCCACTTAGTATCTATTGCTTTAGCTTTCTCGGGTAACGGACACTCTACCCATACTTCCATATCTTGTAATTGTTTGATTTCTTTATCAATTGCTACTTGCCAGTCACTATCCTTGACGGCTTCTTCATAGCATGTAGGATCTAACACACTCATAGCATATGCAATATTCATAATATAGTCATCATGTCTTTCGGGTTGTTTGACCTGCCTTTTAGGTCTCATTTTTTCTTCTTGATTTGATTCATTTTCAGTATGATCATCTTCCATTTTAGAGTCAATTTCTTTCTGTTCACATATTTGTCGTTTCAACGACGAAGGTTTCTTTGATTCAGTAACTCGCTCTAGATCATTTTCAACATCTTCTTCATAAATCAGCCTATGTTCATCCATTTTCATTGTTGTTTCAGGTTCATCAGGTTCTGTAATCATTCTCATTGAACTTAATGTCTCTTGACACTGTAACTTCTCCTGTTGATGGATTCCATACTCTATATCCATTTTGAGAATAGCCAACCATTCTTACTGGTACAGCTCTGTTAGACAATTTTGTCACTCTTGGCATGGTTACCATCCATCCTTTTGATCCAAATACTTTCAGTTTATCTAATTCCATATCTCTTGTGTAAAGTTCACAGGGTATTCTATTATGAATAGCTTTAGATGGACATCTGTTCAGTTGATATGCTGCGCACATTGCTGCTTCAGACCATAAATCTTTGGGAAGATTTGACTCGCTTAACATGGCTCGTACTCTGTCAAAAATTGTACGGTTCATCCTTTCTGCTTTCCCATTTTGTTGTGCACTGTATGGCTGTGTATATTCAATATTAATTCCTTTATCTTTACAGAACTGCTTCAATATGTTCGAGGTGTATTCTCCACCATTATCACATCTTATTCTCTTTATGTTTTGTTCCTTTTGTTTTTCAAAAACATTTATAAATTCAATTAGCTTTTGGCCAGTTTCAGATTTGTTCCGTAGTAAGTATATAACAAAATAATGAGAATAGTCATCGAGTACTGTCATCATGTATCTATAACCTCCTTTTGATGTTGGGTTCATCGGTCCTGCTACATCAGTATGAATGAGGTCACCGATTCTATGAGATTGAACTTTCCTTACTGGGTAAAATGGGTTTCTCACTGGTTTGCTTTCCATACAAACATCACATACTTTATTAGATACTGGTAACTTCATTTTGATCAGGTTTTTTCTATTTAAATGTCCAAGTCTTCTATGCCACAACATGTCATCACTTTCAGTTACCGTGTTGCAACTTTCATTAATAATTCCTTCTAGTATAAACAATGGACCTCAGGTCTTTGATTTCCATACTTGATTTTTATTTCTTATTTGCACTCCATGCTTGTCGAATAATATATTGAATCCTTTTTGTGATAGTTTACTCACTGATACTAAGTTATGAGCAACACCTGGTACTATTAGGCATGACAAGTTCATTCTAATACCATTGCTCAGTATTGATATAATGCCACTCTTCTGTGCTTGTAGTATATTTCCATTTGCCATTCTAATGTGAATTGTTTGCTCCAAGTGCTTTACCTCATGCATATATACTTCCACTTCTTCTTTTATTATATTCTCGGTGGCTCCAGAATCAATAATGAACTTGATGCTCTTGTCTTTACATGTTAGGTTACATTGTTGTGTATTACTGATGGCTATCACACTCCAATCTGCCTGCGATGCATAGTTGCTGCTCGCTGATGGCTTGCCGCGGCCTCTTGTTGGACCTTTTCCCCTGCGGCCTCTGTTGAACTGATTATTCCGACAATATTTTGCTATATGGCCCTTCTTATGGCATCGGAAACATTCTATTTCACTACTCAAAACTGTTTCTGGCTCTGCATTAGATTTAAAATTCTTTTTAAGCTCTTCATCTAATAGCCTTGCTTTTACAAATTCATATGTTACAGTACCTGACAATGTTTCAATAGCTGTGATGACCGTCCTGTATGTATCCGATAGACCCATGAGCAGATAGCAAACTTTATCCTCTTCATCTAGTTTTTTGTCTATATTTTTTATTTCTCTCACCAATGATTCGAATTTGTATAGACTCTTCCATTGTGGTATCACCCAACTTTATTGACAAAAGTTTCTTCCGTAAATATAATTTGGAAAATACATTTTTTCTATGAAACATGCCATCTAGGCATTGTAGCATCTCAAATGATGTCTCTGCATCTTTGATCGTGTCCAAGTATCGATCTGGAACACATTGTACGATCAATGAGCGTGCCTTCGCATCTTTTTCTTTTTCCAAATCTCCATCCACCTTGGATATTTTTGTAGCATCCAATAATTTCCGTTCCTCGAGGAGACATGACAGTCGAAATTTCCAGTTAGCAAAATTTTCACTGTTCAACAACGGAATCGCAAAAACTGCTGACGGCGTGGACGCTATTGTTCCCACAGTCGCCATATTCAGACATCCGAGTTATTCTCACCAATCCTCTACTTTTTCGCAAACCTGGGTCCATAACCTGTTAGAGATCATAGGAGCGCAGTGTTTGGTGAAAATAATTAGTGGATCTTTGCAGTATAATTGCTTTTATTTTTAAACTTGGTGAGACACATTACAATTTCAGCCATCACAATCAGAACAAGCAAATCGAATAACTGACCGGCTAGTGTTGTCACAATATTCTAGGGATGTACAGTATACGGTTATACTAAACTTCAACATTTGAGAAAGGGGATGCGCAAGCGGAAACTGGTGAGAACGAAATAAGTGGTAAATAGATTATGGATGCATTGAATGGAATGTAATCTCGAAAGGCAGCAGGATAAGACGCCACCTTGACCGAGATTCTGAAAGCAGGACAAAGCGTAGAATCAAGTCAGCTGTACCGGCTTTTTAACATTTGTTGGAGGAGCGGTAGTGTACCAGGAGACTGGTGCAAAGCCGTGATTATGCCGCTGTACAAAGGGAAGGGTCACAACGAGACTGCAAAAACTACCGCGGGATAAGACTGTTCAGCGTCGTTGGCAAGTTATATGCAAGGGTTCTGAATACTAGATTGACAAATGACACTGACGAAAAAATGTGAGATGTGCAAGCTGGATTTAGGAAAGGAAGGGGATGCATGGATCAGGTCTTCTCTTTACGTACTTAGTAGGTATTTTCGAAAAGAAAAAATTCTGTTCGGTGTGGCAGAAGAAACGTGAAACTAAAATAAATGCAGTGGAAATGAGAAGTTTGAGAAGTTGGGCTGGGGTAACATTAGTGGATAAAGCGAAGAACAGCGTGATACGAGAACGTTGCGGTGTGTCAGAAGATGTAGTGACTAAGATAGAAAAAGGGATGCTTAGATCGTTCGGGCACGTAGAAAGGATGGATGAAAGAAGATTTACGAAACATATATATTGTACATAAGGCGCGCGTGGATGGACATGAAGGTAAGGGTCGTCCTAGGCGAACGTATTTCGATCAAATCGGAGATGTTTTGACAAAAGACGGTCAGTCAGCAAAATATGTAGTAATGGAAGTGGATGAAGCGCGGGAAGTATGCCAGGATCGTAGCAAGTGGAATTCCATAGTCGCTGCCTACCCCAATGGGAAAGAGGCGTGAAAGTATGCATGTATTGGTCCAAAAGACGTAGCCGCCCCTACGTATATTGCCAATGCCGAGCGCCTCAGGTGAATTCCCAGTGGCGCCCGACGAACGTTAGTAACCCTGAATTAAACGATTGTCAATCACGTCATTTTATTAGATTTTCAGATCTATATGTGCTTTCAATCTACGTTATTGTCAAGTTTTGATTGATTGACCCCGGGATCCAAGACCGAATATTCTGAATCACGTCATCATCACACACACACATCACATCACGTCAAGTTCAGTAAGTTGTAATTTTGTTTAATGTTGGTTTTGGTTTAGTCTGTGGCTGGCTGGCGTTTCGTGCGGTACGCTACAAGTACGGTGATACGGTGCTTGCTTGCGGGCGAGGCGTGAAAAAACGAACGAACGGGGAATACGATAATTACAGACTTAAATTTTTCTTCAAATTCATCATAAATATTGTTACAGCCATCTGTATAAACAATATTGTTAAAAATGAAAGTGCTCCTTTCAGTTCATTGAATGCTTAAAAGTGGGCTCTTATAAATACACAATATGAGCAACTGGGCAAGGAGGATGCATCGGCGAGCTGCTACATTGAGCAATGTGGTTACGTCTTGCGGGCATCCCAATTCCTTGCCATATCCGAGGAGACTGGAAAAAGTGAAGTTTGGTGTATCACTGCACGAAGTTTGCAAAGATGATATTCCGGGTCCATTACTTGTTAGTATGGTTGCTTTTGAATTTATTTGTTTTCATTAGATCCCTTAGATATATATACTCATTAGTGTTGTTAGTACTGTAAATTTATTAGCTCTATACTCTAGTTATATTTGAGATATATTTCGCTTTGTTCAGGCAGGTGATTCAATAAACTGTCGTAAAAAAAAAACTACACACGTCTTATGAAAAGTGATGTCTGTGAAGTGCTGTTGATATATATTTGATGTTTGTGCTGGTGTAGGTCCTGATTCTAAAGTTGAACAAGGAAGCTCCATTGAGACGGGATGTGTTCCGTGCACCAGGCCACCAAGGTGCCATGAAGAAACTTATTCACTTCCTGCAGACCGGCAGACTTGTCAATGTAGACAATTATTCAGTATACACCATTGCCAGTGTGCTTAAGAAATTTCTTAGGTAAGCTATCTTAGTTAGTACTTTTGTTACTATAGGTACTTATTAATAATTGCTATGTCAGTTATTCTGTTTTTATAACTAACATTTTGATCCTGACTCCACATTCTATATTCCAATAAGATCCTCTATCTATCTATCTATCTTCCATTTGTCTCGCTAAAACTCTGGAACGGCTTGCCCGATTTAGCTGATTTTTAGTTTTTGAAATTCGAGATTGTAAGTTTAGGAAAGGTCAGGCGGTACACTGGTACAGCTAGTTAGTTAAATAAACACTTACTCTAAAAACTTTAGACTGTATTTGTTTGTAAACATACCAATAAAATACCTACTAACAGCTAATTCCTTATCTAATTTTATCAAAGGAACATATCAGTATAACCTTTAATCATTTATTTGACAATATTTATTGTTATCTCAGAAGAGTAATTTAATAAAAATCTACTGGATACAGATACATTATCTTGTTGCTTATGGTATGATTAGATTTTACTTTTAACTATAACAACTATCATCCCAAATATACATACATAACTAGGAGCTGCGGTTGCTGCCGTGGTACTGTGCTGCAGCATGCAATTGAGCGAAGCGACTATTTCTATTAAGGCATTTATCAATCTATAAGGAGCAGGGTTTGTTCGAGACTGAATTTTGATTTAGGACCCTCAAAAAAGTTATTGACATATTTTTGGTCTAATTTTTTTTGAGGGTCCTTAATCATAATTCGGTCTCGAACAAAACCTGCTCCTGAGAATGCTTGATTTATGAGTGAAAAAATCATGAAAATCGGATGGGTAGTTGTCAAGAAACAATTTCACATCGAGTTGCATTTGAGTCACCTGATAAGGAGCTCCGCTCGCTTCGATGAATAACATCACACCTATATCCCCGAAGTTGTAGGCAGAGGTGCACTACACAGCCCGCCTGTAATTTTGTTGGTCCCATAAACAGGGCAGAAGTCTATTGCCATTACCGGGCACTGACTACACTGATTTTCTATAGGTCTTCCTTTTGAAGTACGTATTTTACGTACATCAGTACATTTTGAAAATCAGACCTAACCACCCATACTACTACTAAATAGAATCTCTGCAGTCCTAGCAATAAAGTGACAAAAAATCTAAAGCCTAAACTAAAAGACTGGAATCCCTGCCAGGGAGTTCATACCTGGCAGATTACTCGAAAATTAATTAAGTTTTCCGTGGGTTAAATAATATTATTATAACTCAAGCATTAAGCTTGAAACACACGCGACGTGACAAACAGCGACACACTGGTCCTACGTCTTATGACGTCTGACGTTTACGTTATCTACGCGCTATGACACTTTAAACGTGTGTGACAGCGTCATACGCGTGGGATAGCATGGGAACACGCGAATCTGGCGCGGTGGCGCGTAAGACAGCGTGGTGAATAACCAGTGTGTTCGTTACCATACAAATTATAGGCCAGATCCTGTTCAGATGTCATAATGTGTGGTGTACGACGCGCTGTTCGCATTATAGACTGTCCGGAGGTAACGGGAAGCCTTGAGCCGCTAGCCCAGCGCCGAACAATTGCTTCCTTGGCCGCGTTCTACCGTATTTACCACAGTGAGTGTTCTGAAGAGCTCTTCAACCTGATCCCACCCTCTCCTTTCCGATCCCGAACAACGCGTGCCGGCCAGAGATGTCACCCTCATACCGTGGAAACCGTCTTCGCGAGAACCGAGCGTTTTAAACGATTGTTTCTCTGCCGAACGATGGTGGCTTGGAACGCCCTGCCTGCGCACGTGTTTCCTCCAACATATAACCATGGGCTCTTTAAGCGAAGCGTGAAGAGGCACATTACTGGGTCGTCAAGTTGAGGGCCACTCTCTATAGTATTCCTGTGTACTGTGAGAGTCGCCCTCAATTGCCAGACGTCGCCTCAGCTTACCATCAGGCGGGTGGCGTCAATTTGTCGACCTAAATATAAAATAAAAAAAAAAATAAATGTAAAGGATGAGTTTGACCATCCCTTTATGAATGCTTTGAACTTTTCCGGTTACACAAAAAATATATTGAGAAGAATGGCAACTAAATATTGTAATATTACTTCAAACTAAAAAAATACTGCTGAATACAAAAGTATGAAAATTACATATAATTTTTTTTAAATTTAAATATACATAGGTATATATGCTTCAGTGGCTATAAATATAACAAAATTATCATAATATAACCATTTTAAAATGATCATAAAATATTATTATAATTTTGTCGGAATCTGTTATACTCACAAAAACGTTTTAAAATTATTGTAGTTATATTGTTTTAAACTAAATTTAAAAATATACGCAGTGGTGTAATCCAACTGAAAATGTTTAACTAAACAATTTTGGCATCTATCCTACTAATACTATAAACGCGAAAGTTTGTGAGTATGTATGGATGTTTGTTACTCTTTCAAGTAAAATCTACTTAATGGATTTTAATGAAACTTTACA
Organism: Nudaria mundana; assembly: GCA_963556515.1. Classification (NCBI taxonomy): domain Eukaryota; kingdom Metazoa; phylum Arthropoda; class Insecta; order Lepidoptera; family Erebidae; genus Nudaria; species Nudaria mundana. The sequence goes on from OY748306.1 coordinate 7,958,933, forward strand.
ATAATATAGCTTATACATCAGAATAACACATAGGCTACAATTTATAAAGATATAGGTAGTGTGAATTGTTCAAAATATGACGATAAGTGTCAAGTAAGTAGGAAGCGTCCAGCGGCACGGCGCGCGGTGGCGGGTGAATGGGGCGGTGGCGGGTGAGGTCGCTCATCCGCTGAGTACGCGACCCGAACGCAAGCAGACGTCGTTGATGGTTATGTCCGTTTTGCGAATTTCCAAGGCACTAGCGATATAGTAGTTCATAGATTATTTATACATGGGGCACACTAAAAGTTTTGCACTTCTAGCTAATCGGAACTATTTGAATTTCGAATGTTATATTTTTTTAAACGTTGCAATCTTCTTAGTAATAAAAAAAAACAATTGGCGGGAAATCATTTGTTAATTGTTTTTTATCACACATCAAAGTTCTACGTATGCAACGAAAATGGAATTAAGTCGAAAAGATTTTAGAGCGATGATTTTTTATGATTTTAAAAGTTCTCTCTCTCCGCAAGACTGTGCCGCTCGTCTTCAAAATACTTTTGGGAGAGAAGCACCTTGTTTGAGCACCGTGAGGCGATGGTTTGCTGAATTTGAGAGAGGTCGAGTTTCTTTACATGACGAATTTCGTGAAGGGCGGCCTTCAACTGCCGTCAACGAAAATTATGTGGCTACTGTTAAGCGATTAATTGAAGAAAACCCGCGGATTACCTATGAGACAATTCGAGGACTATTGGGGATTGGTATGAGTCAAATCCAGAAAATTTTACACGAAGAATTGAAAGTTCGGAAACTTTGTTGTCGTTGGATCCCTCATGAACTGACAGCGGAGCAGTAGCGGGCTCGCGTGGAATGGTGCTCACAGATGCTAGTGAAGTACGATCACGGACATTCTAATGCTATTTATGACATTGTCACAGGAGACGCAACGTGAATTTATTGTTTTAAACCCGAAAAAAAACAGCAATCTTGTGAATGGGTGTTTAAAAAGGAGAACAAGCCAACAAAAGTGAGGCAGGCGAGAAACGTTAGTAAAAAAATCATCACGTTTTTTTTCTCAGCTACGGGTCCCATCTGTACAATTCCACTTGAAGATCAAAAGAGTGTTAATGCCGAGTGGTATTCAACCATTTGTTTACCCAGGGTGTTAGAAAAAGTTCGCGAAAGACGACCCAAAAGCCGCGTTCTCCTACATCATGACAACGCTTCTTCACACACGGCCAACAAAACAAAGTCATTTTTAGCTTCCGAAAAAGTACAACTCGTCACCCATCCTGCGCATAGCTCCGACCTAGCACCCTGTGATTTCTGTATTTTCCCCAAAATCAAAGCTTTGATTTGAGGTTTCACTTTTACCAACTCCGAAGAGGCAGTGATAGCGTTCAATCAGCACGTAAAAAACATGCCTTCAGATCTGTGGTCCTCCTGTTTTAAAAAAAATGGTTCGATAGCATGAAAAAAATTTTAAAATGTAAAGGAGAGTATTTTGAAAAGCAATAAACATAATATTTTGGTTTTAACATGTTGTTTTTTTAAGTTATGCAAAACTTATAGCTAGCATAATACCTCTTTCATGTTTTTGATCTTTTATGTTTATCTTTAAGCGACGCGGCGGCGGCGCGACGGGAACGGGAAAACATCCAAATTACCATGCGGACGAAGTCGCGGGCGACCACTAGTACTTATAATATTATAAAGAGGAAAGATTTGATTGTTTGTTTGTTTGAATTGAATAGGCTCCTTAACTACTGAACCCATTTTAAAAATTATTTTACCGATATGTAGCTACATTATCCGCTAGTAACATAGGCTTCTTTATATCCCGGTGAAGTATTCCCACGAGAATCGATGACGAGAATATTCCATAAAGTCGAAATGCATTTTGTACTGTTTAGAGACTACGGTACTGAAAACATTATTCTTGTTAAAGGAAAATCCCTGGTGGTGTCTTTGGTCGTGACGGTGAAATGCATTTGTTTACTGCAGTGGAACTACCTGAAGAACAACAAGTAGACGAAATACGGAGGTGAGTTATTTTTCATGACTATTCTAGAGTAAAGAGTTCCATTGGTAATGGATATGAAGTAACACTATGCCATAGGTTTTTATTTTGAACATTTGAAACAGGATATTGTACATATATGATGATATACAATGTTGTGGCGTTCATTGGGGAAAGCGGGAAAGCCTATACCCAACAGTGAGCTGAAATGATGATGATTGTATATGTCATAGTAACATTGTAAATACTGTTAGAGTGTAATCAGTATCGCATGATTGATGCATTGATTGTGATTACTGGCGATTGGAAAAGAATGGCTGTGAGTTTTTTTATTGCGAGATTCTTTTCTTACAGGTTCTACCTTTAAAAACTATAAAAACGAATGGCCACTTTTCCAATCGCCGCTGATTGATTTGACAGTAATCTACCCTATTGCATTTATTGGAGATTGCTGCTAGTCTGGCAGTATTTTTTTTTTTTTTTTTTTTTTTTTTTTTATATTTAGGTCGACAAATTGACGCCACTCGCCTGATGGTAAGCTGAGGCGACGTCTGGCAATTGAGGGCGACTCTCACAGTACACAGGAATACTATAGAGAGTGGCCCTCAACTTGACGACCCTGTAATGTGCCTCTTCACGCTTCGCTTAAAGAGCCCAGGGTTATATGTAGGAGGAAACACGTGCGCAGGCAGGGCGTTCCAAGCCACCATCGTTCGGCAGAGAAACGCTCGGTTCTCGCGAAGACGGTTTCCACGGTATGAGGGTGACATCTCTGCCCGGCACGCGTTGTTCGGGATCGGAAGGGAGAGGGTGGGATCAGGTTGAAGAGCTCTTCAGAACACTCACCGTGGTAAATACGGTAGAACGCGGCCAAGGAAGCAATTGTTCGGCGCTGGGCTAGCGGCTCAAGGCTTCCCGTTACCTCCGGACAGTCTATAATGCGAACAGCGCGTCGCTGCATAGCGTCGAGTGCGTCCAGCAAATACTTCGCGGAGCCGTCCCAGAGGTGAGAGCAGTATTCAACGCGAGTAACTCCCGTGCAATGTACTGTCATCTGCATAGCAATGAATGTTCCCGAGGGAAAGCATATCATTGATATGCAGAAGAAAGAGAGTTGGTGACAGTACGGACCCCTGCGGTACCCCGGCATTCACTTGCAAAAAGCGAGAAGCCTGGCCATCGCAGAGGACCCGCACTCGGCGCTCGTTCAAAAAACTGGCAATCCAGCTGCACAGTTGAGGAGGTAGACCATATGCCGGAAGCTTGGAAAGGAGCGAAGCATGCCAGACCCTATCGAAAGCTTTGGCGATGTCCAGGCTAATAGCCAAGGACTCGCCAAACTTTTCCATAGCCCCACCCCATACATGCGTGACGAATGCCAGGAGGTCACCCGTTGATCGTTTTGGCCTGAAGCCATATTGCCGATCATTGATTAGCGAGTGATCCTCCAGGTATCGCATGAGCTGCTTATTAATAAGAAGCTCGAGCACCTTGCAAATGACTGAGGTGACAGCTATGGGTCGATAGTTGCCTGGATCGGATCGATCCCCTTTCTTGGGGATCGGTTGTACGTTCGCCTCCTTCCAGGCCTCCGGCACGAGGCCTGTAGAGTATGACAGGCGGTACAGACGCGTTAATACTGGAGACAACTCAGCAGCACATTTTCGTAGCACCACCGCCGGAATGCCGTCAGGGCCACTGGCTTTCCGCGTGTCGAGTGACCGCAGCACTGCCCGTACATCACATTGCCTGATAACAATATCAGGCATAGTGTGGCCACAGTTGGCGATGGCGGGGGGCCGCAGGCCACGGTCATCGACCCGGGAATTAGCCGCAAAGAGGTCTGCGAGCATGTCCGCCTTCTCTTGGGCTTTGTGAGCCAGTGATCCATCAGGAAAACGCAGTGGTGGCAGCGAGGGTTGACAAAAATTTGACTGTACGGCTTTGGCCAGTTGCCAGTATCCACGGCTGCCCGTGGGATGGGATGTGAGCTCCTGACCAAGCCGCGCGACGCGCTGGGCATCCGCTCTCTTGAAGGCCCTCTTGCTGAACCTAGTGGCCCGATTGTACGCTGCTTTGAGGCGGTTCACGTTCGGGTCACGTGCCGCCCGAGCCCTGACCCAGGCGCGATATGCCGACTGTTTTTTCTGGACAGCCTCGGCACATTCACGCCCGAACCAGGGGCGAGCTTTGCGGATGCTGGCGACATCAGTGAAAGGGATATAATATTCTATCCCTAGACTGATCTCGCCAGCAATGGCAGCAGCGCTATCCGAAGGCGCCTTCCCTACAAAGCAGCGCTGGCTCCACGGGATGGACGCAAAGTAATCGCGGAGACCGTCCCAGTCTGCCGACGAGTAGTGCCATAGTCGTCGAGTCATTTGTTCAGCACGAGCAGGCGGTGGCACTTGGAAGCTGGCGTGCACCACACAGTGGTCGGATGTGCCCAGTGGGGCGCGTACCGACACACTGTACTCGGCTGGGCGACTCGTCAGCAGTAGATCCAGCAAGGCGGGCGTGTGGTCTGACCTGTCAGGTATCCGGGTGATCCCCCGTACCATCTGGGTCAGCCCGTGGGAGAGAGCGAATGCATGGGCGGTTCGTCCCGCATGATCGGTCCTAAGGGACCCCAGCCACTCAACGTGATGACCGTTAAAGTCCCCCAGGAAAACCAGGTCAGCGTTCGGGAACCGCACCTGCGTATCGTCAGCCATCTCGCTGAGGTATTCGAAAAGCCTTGTTGTCCCAGTGTCCCCTGTGTGGGAGCGGTAGACGCACACGTAGATCTGGCTCATGGAGCCATGATCCACGTGCAGCCAAAGGACGGAGTAGGAGGGGTTCTCCAGACAGCGCAACCGGCGGCAGCAAACATCCGCCCTAACGAACACGCACACCCCGGCTTTATCGCGGAATTGTTCTTCAATGATATAGCCCGGGTAACAGAGGTACGACGTGTCGTCAGGGCGGCGTATCTGTGTCTCCGTTAGGAACATCACAGAAGGCCGTGCCGACTCCAGGTGATGGTGGACGGTATCGAGGTTTGCATGGAGTCCGCGGATATTCGCGAACTCCACCTCAAACGAAGTCAACTTTGTGGGGTTTCTAGGGGCCGCTGTGTACCGTCTATTCTCTTGTTGCACTGTCATTTTGAAATATGGGGAAGCGTGAAGACAGGGCGATATTTGGTGCGGCAGTAAGTGACAAAGTGCAGAGGCTAGCTTCGTCTAGAACCGTGTGGTTAGGTCGGAGCCGACCCGCCGGACGGAAGGGCTCCCAAACCCCCCTCATGCAAGGCCGCCGCTACCCCACACCGGTTACCACCCGGAGCGGCGACCCCACAACAGGATTATGCGCAACATGTGGGGCAGCCTACTGGGGTGGTTGGTCCCAGGCGGGCCCCATGACTATGTTGCGGGCGGCCGCGGCAACGCCGTTGCTAAGGGTCTCCCTGGCCGGCCAAACGACCCACACCACCCACACTAGACTCAGCTTCGCCCCCACTGGACCCCTGCCTGCCGCACCATACACCGCCCCGGGCCCGGCAGTGCAGCTGCTGAACCCCTAACGCAACCCAGCCTGGGCTGGGTTACTTGGGGGGCTTTAGCACAGCTGCACGGTGGTACCCCCCCGGACCAACACTGTTGTACCACCTGGTATCCACGTAGGGGCCAAAGCCACCACATGGGTACCGTAATATACGAACCTCGTCCGTTAATCAGCAGGTGCGCCACTAGCAGGTGAGGTCGCTGGGGCCCGATAGATGTAAGAAGGACCCATTTGCACCCAAAACAGTATTTACAGTATTTACAGTTTTACTGCGACATAGTGAGTTTTTAGAGGTAGAGCTGGTGAGAGGAGAACCTGGCAGTAAAACTTACTGCCGCTCTTTTTCTATCGCTAGTAATCATAATCAATGCTTCAATAATGTAAGACTGATTACATTACAACAGTATTTACAATCTTACGGTGACATGTACACTACACTAGGGCAGCATAATATGTTGGAAAAATAACTAAGTATGTTCTCAAATTTTATGCAAGAAATGTATGATAATATACCTGTTTTACTTATACTTTCGATTGTCGGCGCTTGGTGGAACTAAATTCACTTGCACTTATTCAACTATTTTATTTACTTTTCACAGGTTTCATCTAATTGCATTATGAAAGTTAAGTTCAACTGTTTAAGGTTGAGTTACCTTTAGCAAATGGGGTTTGGTTTGGGTAATGTATTTAACTTTATTTTGCACTACATGGCTTATCTGTTATTGTCATAAATAAAGAGCCACTTGTTGTCTGAAGTAAGTAGCTTTGCACATTTAACTTTTCCAGGGCAGGAAGATTTTAAGATGTGGTATAGTTCACTCATTCCCAATTCTCACGGAAATACCTATAAAGTATAAAAAACCTATAAAGAATACCTATAAAGTAACTTATATCACGCAGACATTATGCAGGCAGCTATGAATATACATTCCTATTGTGAAAAGAATCTGAATAGGTCCAGTAGTTTCGTAGTTTCAAAGATTACATACATACATACCTACAGTCTCGCCCCCTTTCCCATTGGGGTAAGCAGATACTATAAAATTCCACTTGCTGTGATCCTGGCACTCCTGGTACTCTTGAACTGGCCTTTTGTTGACAGGTTGTTACGATATTTTTTTGATTTAAGTGTGCGTTTGCGAGATAATTAGCTTTGATGAGCATGTTTTTTCGAAAACAGGGCGTCCCCCCTCTTCTAAAATCTAAACGGCTAGAGTAAAGAACCTGGAATAATCACGATGGTAGAACATGTAATGAACTTTGAAGGAAAATTATAACGGATGCTATTACTCTGTTTGTTCAGAAGTTATAGAGGCTTTAATGGGAAACTACGGAACCCTATCTTATGCGTGGTTTGACACACATTTTGCTTGTTTTCTATCAAAGATAGAAATATGCATTGTTTGTGATTGTACTCCTCCGAAACGGATCCACCGATATTTATGATTTCTTGGGTATGAGAATACACCGTAAAATATTGTAACACCCTCGTACTCCCATCCTTAATGTTTTGTTGTTTGAATTTGTTTAACATTTCCAAGATTATCAGCTAGTAATTATAATTCTGCCTATTGGTGCAGTCGTATCTACTTGCATGTCAGGCTGGCAAGGTTTGTTTAGAATGTTAGATGTTAGTACAAATACCTAACATTTACCTACAAATTACTTGTAACCATGTAGGTATTGTATAGTTACGTTGAGAACTGTTGCGTGTATCCGGACTCCAGGTACCTACACAAGACAGTAACAATGCTTGTTTATAGAACACCCGACCTGAATTATGATGCGCATACTACGCTAACGGTGTTGTTCAATTGCCATGGGGGTATATGGTATACAAACTTGGTAAACAAACGTTTTAAACACGCATCTTAGATCTTCTAAAGAAAGAACGCAATTGTCAACCTATCAACATTTCTAGGGTACAAGTCGTCCTCCTGTACACGTGCTGACTGACAGACAAGACTGATTGACTAAAGGTCCCCGCAACGGCAATTGGCTCGCAAGACGGATGTAATGAACTTCTGTATTCTATACCCCTTCACGGTTCTGGGATAAAGAACTGATTTAGTGTGTGAAATAAGGGTTAACATACTATCGGTAACAGTCGTTATTAGGCACATCATACAAATACTACACGCACTCGATATAGGTAGTTGGCGATGAATCCTAATGGACGATTATTTCTATCGACCCAGATGCGGCCGCTCTTACGTCCATTGCCGGCCGTCTCTGGTATGCACCAGAAGGTATTTCCAGTGGCGCCCGGCGGACTTTGGCCACCTGTGTGGCCTCTTCGGGGGTTTGGTCGGTATGAGAATCCCGCGTCGTTGGGGTTGGGTTTTATCCCGGACCAGTCCACGCTGAACGTCTGGAGTGCCCACCGACGTCTGGAGTGCAAATGGTGGTAAAGTTTGTTGAGGGTTTTACTTACCAATCATTTTTTTTGGGTACTTCATACAGAATTGTAGCGTGAACAGTTACGCAGCACACGCAAAAGAAGCCCTAGAATTCATGCATCAATGCCGTTCTTCTCAAATTGGTGGAGGGTCATTTCATTTAGACTATAACATCAATGATAAATGGGCTATGTATTCAAATCATTAAAATTAGTACATTCAAAAGTTTTACTGGTTCAATGGGTTATAAACTCATGATGATAAAGTATGTTATAGAAAGTAAACTTATTCCTCGCCATTACTTTTAGAACTCTTTGGTATTTAGAAAGGGCAGTACAGCGTTAACGGGTCACTTGCTGATTGTATATTGATTGTCTCGCCTTTCAATGTATATAACTTATAGAAAAACGTTTTTTACGCTTGCGAGATGCGAAGAGCCTCTCTCTCCTGTACTCCTCGAGCCGAAGCTTAATTCTACATCAACGTATTCTTATATCATCAAACTTACTTTTTATTTTATGATGTTTGTAACACGCGAAAAGTATTGAAGGAATTTTTATAAAACTTAACAATAATATACCTTATACATATGCTATTTTTATCTCTGTATGCTTCCGTGGTAATAGGAATCGAAAAAACATAATTTTGTAGTTCAAACATACATTGCAATTGTATTGCTTTATTATAGCATGGCGAATTTTTTTAATATCAAACGTTTTTGTGAGAAAGACGTGATTTTGTGTGTTGTATCAAAAGCCGTTGTGATTTTACTTTACCCGTTGAGAGTATATTCTAGAACTCAAAGCCAGTTTAAAGAGAAAGTTCAGCACCTGATTAACCGATAATCTAGAGCCATGCTAAAATCGTAAAACAGTTTTATACATTTCTTTATGATCGTATGTCTTAATAACAGGTTCACAAGTGCATTTGTTATCCAAAAGCAGTGAAAACATCTTTAACTTGAAGAGTTTGGGACATACATATGTTTGTAAACTCTTCAAAATGAAATGGGTGATCGTATTCTAATGAGTCTCACTCAGTGTTTAGATAGAACATAAATTTCTTCATAGCATAGTAATCCAGACGATTCTACTCGTGCGAAGTCGCGAGTGTTAACTAGTTAGCTATAAGTACTTGGTATCGTCGTACCAAACTTGTTGATTCGAATGCGTAGTACTGTGTTCGATGATCCGTTAAGTGCCTCTATCCCATATGGGAAAACAGGCGTGCCATGCTTTTGCCCGTATGTGGATGAGTACACCGGTTAATAGTGTATATAGTGTGTTACTTTGTGTTGAGTCAGAATTCTCTTACTATCTTTGTAGGTTTGTTGATCTGATCCCGGGGATAGATCCCGAGATCTCTTGCGCCACAATTGATTTTGCAACCTTGACGCTAAAGATTCAGTATAAGTATTAGATTTCTGAATTTGTCTTGGAAAAATCTAAAAGATTAGCACAAATGCTATTTGTGATATAGTGATAGTTAACTGAATCTAAGAGGAGATGTATATCTCCGGGGTTCAAGTCACCTCACCAGAAAGCGGTGCTTCTTCTGGCAGAAGGACGATTCTCTACCAAATATACCAGCCATCTACGGGTACCAGGGTATAAGACGTCCACTTTTGCAATTTATGTTGCACATATTATAAAAAAAGAATAACACGTTGAAAAGGTTTTAAAAACAAAATCTTTAAATGGTGTTTTTGGTGACACCTTTGCATCAGTGAATGTTGAATGGGGACACCAACCTTTAGGTACGTTTATTATTCTTCACTTTATTTCCCTATTATAACGGGGTCAGTTTCAGTATGTTAACAAAACACAGTATGTGTTATTTATTTCAATGAATTTCCTCCTCCAATCGGGGTACCTAGTGAATTTCTATGACTTTTATTCTTTGATGTGGTAATGAGTGATGAATGACATTATTGATATTCAAAGTCCATGGTCAAGTTTGTGTTTTCGGTACGACTATGAATAATGGGGTCAGTGAGCGGGACAGATACAAAAATATACTACTACTAATACATGTCATATTATTATTACTATTCATCGGTTCAATAACCTGCGTGGTCAAATTCAATTACATAGCAACATAGGGTTCTTGCAAATTAGAACACGCAGGTAAAAATGCTATACTTATTTATTTATTCGTTTATGTACACACATGAAGTTATAGAAAAGAGAAGAGGAATTTTAAGGATAGATTAAGAGTCCTCCTATTAAATTTTACCGTTTTCGCTGATTTTACAGACGTGTTTTTACACTGAAAATACTGTATTTTTATAAGTTTTAATGCACAACATGAAATATCATTTCAATAATGATCTAATAAGTGAGCTACTTTCTTATTTTTGTCATTAAATTTTGATTAATCGACCTAAAACAATCGGTAGTTTTTCGTATCTTTTGCTGGAAGAGGTCTAGAATATCACAAATTCACTAATCGTTTTGACGTCTAAAAAGTATTACAAAAATACAGTGTATTCTTGTAAAAGTCATCTATCAAATGTATGGATTACTTTTTATCACTTTCATAAAAAAAAATTGAGTAAACAAATATTTAAGTTAGTCAAATTTTAGAGAAAATGGGCAATGAATTGGTTCTTATTTCGGCTACATAAAACTCTCGTTCATAAAATTAAAACAACATAAATAAACCTTGGTTCAAAATCAATCCATTTCCAAAAAAAAAGAAAGCTAAATAATAAAAAATAGGCTGTAAATAATCTTTTAAAAACACCTAAATTTCGCTTTATAATACTCGACGCATGCCTCAAGTAAACAGTCCGCGCCAAGCGCTTACAGGGAGAGGACGTGTCGCTCTGCGCGCCAAAATTCGACGCCGTCTACAGACGAATATAGCGTGGCGTGAGATTTTGATACTTTGGTAATATTAGTTATTATTTTGTGATGATTAGGCTTCTTTTTAAATACAACAGTGATTATGTAGAATGTATTTATCATTGTTTTTGTTAAAAAAAATGTTATATTTTATAAAGCTGGATTACTCACTCACTCACTGACACAATTTTATTGTTCTCCTTGATGGTGGAGGGGAAGGTACCTATGTTTTTTTTGCAGAAATGTAAAGGGGGTTCGGGGACCTAGGGAAAATTCCGAGTTTTTGAAATTTGCCCTCCAGTCCCCCAAGGGGGGCTCCCGAGTAGAGTCAAAATGAGTAATAATTTTATAGAGGTAGTTTTTTATTTTATTTTTTTTTGTATTGGGTTCGCCAATTTGACGCCACCCGCCTGGTAGTAAGTCGTGACGACGTCAAGCGATTGTGGGTCACTCACAGCACACTATACTATAGAGAGTGGCCCTCAACTTGACGACCTACTGAACCCAGGATTATATGTGGGAGGAAACACGTGCACAGGCAGGGCGTTCCAGGCCAGTATCGTTCGGCACAGAAACGAACGTTTAAAACGTTCGGTTCTCACATGTACCTACTGTGTGGGAGTGGCATCTCTGCCCGGCACGCGTTGTTCGGGATCGGAAGGAAGATGGGATCAGATTGAAGAGCTCTTCAGAATGCTCGCCGTGGTAAATACGGTAGAATGCGGCCAAGGAAGCTATTGTTCGGCGCTGAACTAGCGGCTCAAAGCTTCCCGTTACCTCCGGACAATCTATAATACGGATAGCTCGACGCTGCATAGCGTCGAGAGCGGCCAGGAAATACTTCGCGGAGCCGTCCCGGAAGTGAGAGCAGTATTCGACGCAGGGTCCAATCTGCGTCTTGTACAGCAGACACCTCTGATGCAGTGTAAAGAATCGCTTTATCTTATTCAGTATTCCTAGTTTCCACGAAGCTAGCCCTATACATCTTTCGATGTAGTTTTTATTATTGAGCTCTTCACGAACGTCTATGTCAAGGATCTCAAGGTTGCCCTTCATTGGTAATAATGCATTCTGAAGAGAGGGTAGGGGAAGGAAACGGGATTTCCTCGCTGTAAATGCACACGCCTGCAATGTGCTGTCATCTGCATAACAATGAATGTTCCCGAGGGATAGCATATCATTGATTTGCAGAAGGAAGAGTTGGTGACAGCACGGACCCCTGCGGCGCCCCGGTATTGTTCCTCGATACATATATACATAACCGGGGCAACACAGGTAAGGCGTGTTGTCAGGGCGGCGTATTTATGTCTCCGTGAGAAACGTCACAGCGGGCCGCGCCGTCTCAAGGTATGGTGGACGGCATCGAGGTTCGCATGGAGTCCACGGATGTTGGTGAACCCCACCTCGAAAAGTGAAACTGTGGGGTTTCCTGGGGCCGCTGTGGAACGTTTACTTATTTCTGTTGCACTGCCATTATAAATTTGAAGAAGAAGCGTGAAAACAGGGCGACATTTGGTGCAGCAGTAATAAGTGACAAAGCGCAGGGGCTAACTTCGTCTGGAACCGTGTGGTTAGGTTGGAGCCGACCCGCCGGACGGAAGGGCTACCAAACCCCCCTGGTGCAAGGCCGCCGCTATCCCACACCGGTTACCACCCGGAGCGGCGATCCCACATCAGGATTATGCGCGAAAACATGTGGGGCAGCCTCCTGGTGTGGTTGGTCCCAGGCGGGCCCCATGACTGTGTTGCGGGCGGCCGCGGCAACGCCGTTGCTAAGGGTCTCCCTGGCCAGCGAATCGACCCACACCACCCACACTAGACTCCGCTTTGCCCCCACTGGTTCCATGCCTGCTGCACCATACATGGCCCCGGGCCCGGCGGTGCAGCTGTTGAACCCCTTACGCAACCAGCCTGGGCTGGGTTACTTGTGGGGCTTTAGCACAGTTGCACGGTGGCACCTCCCGGACTAACACCCGGTACCCACGAAGCCACTTCATAGGTACCGTAAATTAACGAGCCTCGTCCGTTGAGCAGCAGGTGCGCCACTAGCAGATGAGTTCGCTGGGGCCCTAAATATGTTGGTAGAGCCCCTTTGTATAGAGGAGGTCAAATGATTTTGATTAGGAAAAAAAATTAGCCCTCGCCCCCCCTTTGAGAGTGCAACGACAGAGGAAAGGTAGAGGAGTTTTGATTACGGGATCATACGAGTATAGAGGGTCTTTTCTTGAATTTAAGGAGAGAAAAAAAACACCCCCCTCCTAGCCCTCTTTTCACCACCCCCACACAAGACACTATTATTATAAAATGAAAAAAAAAAGATCAAAACCATGTAATCGTCGTACCTACTGGCTGACCACCATCGGTAACTCCGGACTCACGCACAAAATGTGTCAAATACCTAATTCCGCCCGTTTCGATTCTGCATACGGACTCTTAACAGTACAATTATTTCATAAGAAATCTCTTCCAGTGGGCCAAGGGAAGGAAATGCTCGGGAAATAGGTGTTATGTGTGAGTAGGTGTATCAGTCAAATATACAAAAAAATACTTTACTTTTTTCTTGAATGTGTTGATGGTGTTGCAGCGTTGGATGTTCGGTAGGAGCGAGTTCCACTTCAGCAACGGCAAACCACTTTTCTGATGTTTTTCGATAATTATTCAGGTAGTTCTTCCCACAGGATTATTGCTCTTTAAAATCTTGTACTGAACCTGCATAACATTACCTTAGACGCACACCGCCGCCTTAGCAGGCGTTCCCCTCGCTCACATGATTATGACCTATAGGTCATAAGTTAGAAATAAAACAAATTGGCGTCTTGACAACTTACTAGACTAGATCTAGTTGCGCGGCTATTGTCATCCCCAAAAATGCCAACCTGCTCAGTTTTTTGTTGCAAAAAAAAGTTAAGCACATCTAGTTTACAAAAAGATGGTATTACCTTCCATAGGTAAGTATTTTTAATCAAATAATAATACAAATTTCTTTGTTTATAATAATCAAAGTCTCATTATTTCGGATTTTTCTATCAACACGAAGTCGGTCGTTTCATACAATTTGCAAATCAGTCAAACAAGTCAAACGACTGACATGGGTGTTGCCATGGCAACAAATACACAGTTATAGTGTCTGTATCGGAGTGATGTACCAAGTTAGGTATCGATAAAATACCTTGAAAATGCAAAGAGGTGCAATATAAATTACTGGTTTGAATATTATTTAAATTACGTAGGTCTGTATATTATGCTCTTGATTTTAATAAAGGTTTTGATAAGTTTAATAGGTTATAATATTGAGTCTTGTTGTATAATTTTTTTATTATACTTAGGAATTACATTACCTAATAAATACTTCGACGATATTTTTGTTCATTTATTTATTACAGGTTTCCGAGAGTAAGGGAATTATGGATATTGTTTTGTAACAACAGACGTACCTGGATGCCTCCTAGAGCTGGTGTCATTTGCTCGGAACACTTTAAGATCTTTGATTTTCGAGTGTTGGCGAACAAGAGAAGGCTATTAATGTTTATTTTTATGGGGTAGGTATTTATTATACATACAGTGTAATATTTGTATGGGCAGCATGGAAAAGTCTGAAATTATAAGACATACAAATATCTGTTCTTAGTAACCATGTAATCGATTGTAGTAAAAATAGAAAACTGAATTATGACATTAAGCATTATGATTTAAAAATAAACTGTATACATAGTCCACTGTATACAGCTATAGATATACCCTGTATACAGACTCTTCGATTTTATTTAGTTGTTTAGATTTATATGATGTATAGGTTTGATATAATACCTACCCTAAGTTACAAATAGCAAATAAAGTTACACTTTTATAAACAACATCCACCTTTGTATCATTTTTGAAACCTGATTTTAATAGTCGATTTTGTCAAATTTATCGATAAAATGTATCGACACTGTTCATCAATAGTGGGCGGTAACTTTTGGTAGTGTCATTATAGTGTTATGATATAAAATGTATATGCATGTGTTTGTGTGAAAATGTTAATGTGTTATTCTTATTGTCATGTGTGAGTTTCGTAGTGGCACCCGATTGGGTTTGAGCGTCTGAGAATGTGTGCGTGTCGATGACCCCCCCGCACCAAACATGCTAGACTTTTATGTATCGGGAAAATGCATAATGCCTTGTCCCGTCGTATACGGCGACAGCGTATACGACGACCGCGTTGGTCTATGCTTAGACGCTATTGCTCTTGTGGTAGAAACATAATATTGTAATTTAGCGATACAGAAATAAGATTTCGTCTAAACTAGGGAACTTTAACTAGGAACTTATAAGCAAAGCCTAAGAATGCACCTTCGGGAACATTCAATTTCGCCTAGATTTAGATTCCTTTCCTATATTGTACCAACTGTATTACTGGTGAGTTGGCGAAGTAAGAACAAACCACTTATCCTGAGGCTTTTGTCATTAATTCATAAATACTCAAGATGAAGTTAGTTTAAATAGGCTAGCCCCCTATTACATGGGACCTAACATAGCTGGCGAGATGTGGGTGTGTTTGCACACCTCTGCCTACCCCTTCGGGGAAAAAGGCGTGATGCTTTGAAGTTAGTTTACGTTTCACACGATTTACACAATATTGTAGTAGGATAGTGAAGGATAGTGTTTCTTCATTAAAACTTGTCTAAGGGACGAGAAATGGTTTACATTTCTACAATGTTAAAAACCTGTTTGATCACATCTGCAGGTCAACATTTTTCGGATTAGATGTACGCTTTTGAAAAATATGTACTGTACTATATATATAGATTATACTTATAGGTTCTCAGTTCATTTTACTGGGTGTGTACAGTGTTTGTGATCACAATCAGTCAGACGCTCAATAACCTGTTCTTTTCAGTCGCGGAGCTTGCACGAGATTAAAGAAGTAATTGATACTTTATATCCGTGGTTAACAGAATCGTCTTTAAACGTGTTTTTGCGTTCCACTTTCGTTTTCTTCGATTATTAAAACGAATTCAGGACTTCTGTGATGACTTTTGGTCAATTTAGTCTGTCAATTGCATTGATAATAATATGTTCTGCGTTCAAAGAAAACCACTTTCTGGCTCTATATTTGTAACTAATCTACCCATCTACAGGAAAGCAAAGTAGGATTTAATAGCATACATGTTTTAAAAGAATTAACTCGAAACTGTCACGCTTCTTCTTGTATAGGAATATCCGCATAGAGAGAATGTCTTGTTTTACCTATTTACCTACCTCAAATATTAAAGCGGAGCAAACGTTTAAAAAACGTATTAAAACGCTAAAAATAGTTAAAATACTATTGAGTATCGTCGTGTAGTCTTATAAAACACGTAAAAAACGATTTCAATATCGTTCAATCGCTACCTAAATTGTGTCATACCTAAATGTTTACTGAACGACACCTCGACATCCAAGATTGACATCACAAATATTTTCTCTGTTTTTTTTAAGTGTCGCGAGGAAGCGTGTCGGATTTAAACTGAACGCGCCTGACAGAAAAGATTTTGAGGGAATCTCTAGTTATATGCAATTTCACCTTTAATTATATTATTATCGGCCCATGTGCCCACTTTGCCTGTGTTTTGCAGTTTTTCCGTTACCATTTTTCACAGGCTTGCACGGGATGAAATGTATACTGTCTTCTTTCATCATATCAGTGACTTTTAAATCGATTTTCAGGCAGAACTTGGACCTATACTACTATACTCTAAGCCCAAATTTCACCTGCAACTTTTGGTCCGACGTAACAAGTAGCCAGCTTATAGCCGTTTCCGGGCAGTTTGGATATGCCGCATGCATTTGAGGATAATTTGGGCCCCTTAGCACTCCAATTTTCCGCTGAGGACTCGTTAACGTTACCCGTATATAAGTAAACTATATCCATTAAGTGGTATGTGTTGTCCACAGACTGCTGTTATCGCTGCCGGTGTGCACCCAGCGTTTGTTGGTGCTACTCTTCGGAACGTTTCGGGTGATGGCGTCTAATGCTGATAAAGCAGGTTTGTTACGGCTTGTGCTCCTTTAAGTTTCAAGTAACGGAAACCTACCGGCTCCGCTCTGGTGGATGCACTTTACTGATCATTAACTACTACTTAAGTTGCAAATATGGTAAAATAGATAATACTAGCGTCAAAAGAGTCCCCGCATTCCAGATCCTTACGCGACCTTCCTTCATCGATCCTTTTATTATCTCCATGCTTTTTGTTTTCAAAATAAGTTCCAGCCGTTTTTCCGTCCCTATCAGATTGAAGTAATACGCATGAAGAAAAACATAATTATCCCGGAAATACTAAGACTGAGATGAATGAGAGACAGTTTTTTTAATACCATTAAATTAGTCGTGATATAAACACAATGATCACAAAATTATACGTCTTAGGCTAGTGGTGTCTTGGTCGGTTGGTAGAACGTTCCTGCTGGAAAGGGATCAGTCGCTGGTTTGACTCCAGCCCAAGACTATAGTTTTTGTGATTCATATTGTAAATTTATACGAGGGTGGATTGAAAAGTAGTCGGCCTAACACTGGTCCATTTAGTTCTAAAAATCAAATCTACCCACATTATTTAGTCCAGTTCAGACCTGTTAATTGTGTGAAGTTTGAAACGTGTGCGATACTTAGTTTTAATTTTATAAATTTATTAACAAAGCAATCTGACATCATTTCCGCAAATGGAGCAAATCGAGCAGCGTGCCGTCATTAAGTACCTCCATAAAAAGGGGCTGTCATCAAAAGCCATCCATGATGATATGGTCAGTACATTAGGGGATTGCGCTCTTTCATATTCATCCGTCAAGAAATGGATAGCAGAATTCAAGCATGGTAGAGAGAGTGTGAAAGACGAACCCCGCTCTGGAAGGCCTTCGACGTCCACTACTGACGAAAATGTTAAAAAATACTCGACTTAATTATGGGAGACCGCAGAATGAAAATTAGAGAGATAGCCGAGATTATAGGCCTCTTATGAACGTACTCAAAACATAATAGTCAATGTGTTGGATTTCCACAAGGTGTCTGCGAGGTGGGTTCCGCGACTGCTTTCAGTTGAGCAAAAAAGGATGCGATAGACTATTTATTGCACGCGACTGTTTGGAGTTATTTTAAGCTGATGAATGTGATTTTTTGAATCGTTTTGTTACTAAGGGGTCAAACTATAAACTCTGATTATTACTTGCACCTTACTACGTCGTTTACGAGAGGAAACAAAAGAAAAACCTCCAGGAATGATCAGAAGAAAAGTCCTGTTTTATCAAGATAACGCTCGTGTTCACACGTTTGTCCAATCAATGGCATAAATTCACAACTGTGACTGAACTGTTACCGCATCCACCTTATTCACCTGATCTGGCACCGTCAGACTTTTTTCAGTTCCCTAACCTAAAAAAGCACGAGAGGTCAAAGATTTTTGACAAATGACGAGGTCAAAGCAGCAGTAGACGCGTATTTTGACTCTAAGGAAGAATAATTTTTTTTCAACGGGCTAAAAGCTTGGAAGGGAAGATGGCAAAAGTGCATTGAACTTGATGGTGATTACGTTGAAAAATAAAAATATATTTCATTTATTATGTATTTATTTTCTTGGTTCGGCCGATTACTTTTCAATCCACCTTCGTATGATATAAAATAAAATAAATATTTTGGACATTCTTACACAACGTCATCTACCCCAAACTAAGCTATAAGCTTGTGCTATGGGATCTAGACAATTGATAAACATACTTATATATTTCTAAATACATACACCCAAACTCCGATACAAACATTTGTGGATCGCACAAATATTTGACTCGACCCGGGAATCGAACCCAAGAGTCCGGAGTCGAAAGCCGATACACTACCGACCACGCCACCGAAGCAGTAATAAAAATATAAAATTGGTTATACTAAATTAGACTTTTTAGTTCCCGATGTGTATTTTATAATTTTAGTAGAAATAATTTAGGTGATATGAAATAATTTTACATTACTTACGATTCAATTTTTCTCGTTGTTTAAAAGCAGTGTCATTAACTCCAAGGTTAATAATTTCACAGTACAAAACATGCCGTGTCTATATCGAATCATAGCAGTTGCAATGTTCGTGACCGGTGTAATCGGAATTATAAAAATTTACGCTATTTGTCTTTAAGTTAGATACATCAATACAAATAAATACAATTGAAGTGTCTGTTTGTAAATTCAAATTAACAGTTTTTCACTATTACACATATAAAATCCTGATATCTCTGAAATTGCTGGAAGACTGATTTTAACCTGACTTTCACTGACAGATAGCTGTTGTTATAGGCTACTTTTTATCCCGAGGATATGTTCTCGAAGGAAATGGAACCTAGAAAACTATATCACGAGCGAAACCATGGTCATCAACTAGTCATAATCATCATCAGCATCACTATCACTACTTACAATCGCTATCACTACATATTATAAAACAAAGTCGCTTCATTCCGTATGTACGCTAAGATCTTGAAAATTACGGATTAACGAATTCTGATGCGGCTTTCACCAATTCTCGAGGAAGGTTTTAGAGTTTTCGAAACGAAAATCTCTTATACAACAGTAATGTCCGTCCGTCCGTCCGTGAACAACTTTCAACTCTAGAACGGTAAGAGCTAGAGACTCAGTGTAAACGCCAATCCACTTAGCATAGTCGAAAACCCCCCAAAAGGAACTTGACCTTTGGCCTCTAATCTCAAGTTCAAGGTCAAAACGAGGTCAAATCGAGAACGGTAATAGTTAGAGACTCAAGACCAGCTGCAATCAATTCAGCATTTTCAAAGACCTCAAAAAAGAACTTGACCTTTGACCTCTGATCTCAAGGTCAAGGTCAAAACGAGGTCAAATCGAGAACGGTAGTAGTTAGAGACTCAAGACCAGCTGCAATCAACTCAGCATGGTCAAAGACCTCTAAAATGATGTTGAACTTCATGTCATGTGACATTTAGATTTTACGAAAAAGCTTTCGAAGACTAAAATATATGGCAAATTTTTGCCATATTTTTAACTTGTTTGTGTATGCAATTTGTCAAGCGGATGAAGCCGCGGGAGTCCGCTAGTTAAGTAAACATGCTTATTGTACACACGAACGCATATCAAACATTTGGCAGTGGTCAAATGGAATTAATTAGTCGTAATTATTCCAATTACAGTGTAGTCAGTGTAGTGTATGCGTGGGAGAATGTGATGCAACCTCCGTACGTTCATTGTGCTATTATTTAATATCTCTTTACACCGTCTCGCTGGATTATTTGCTGGCCTACTTTGTTATGACGTCTACTGTTTTGTGGCTTTACGCATTACCTTTTTGATCTAATATATTTATATTCAATATTTAGGTCAGTATCGCTGTGCTAGCTATTCTATGGAACCGCGTATTCCATAAGAAATGTCACAAGGTTCCAATGCCATTTAAAAAAGGTAGTGATTTTTTAACCTAGATTAGGTTTACTAATTTTCTGTAAATAGAGCTAATGCATATAATCGTTTTAGTTACGTCTGTACCGTAATGCGTATTTGTAACGGTTAAATTGGAATCTCATTAGTATTAGTACAGTAGTAATTTTTTTTAATTTGATTTAGATTGATGATGTTTTTCTATGGAAGTAGGTAGGCCTGTTTGCGTAGGGTTGTCTGTATGTTCTTACACACCATAATCTCTGAATATAATCATCTGAATACAGTTCCTGATATTTATAACGAAGGATTTTTTTTGAGGTCTTCACAAAAAAGCCTACTATGCACCTTATAGGTAGTCTATAGCCTAGTCTATACTACTATTATAGAGGGAAGATTTGTATTTTTGTGTGTATGTTTGTAATGAATAAACTCAAAAACTACTGTGCCGATTTCAAAAATTCACCATGGGAAAGCTACATTCACCCTGAGTAACATAGGTTACTTTTTATCCCGGTAATGTTCCCACTGGAACCGGGAACGAGTAAACTAAATCACGCGGGCGCAGCTGCGGCGATCAGCTAGTCAATCATAAAGTAGTCTGACTGTAAACGCAACGATTTCTTTATCAGTTGTACAGTCATAACGGAACATAATTATTATTATAAAAAAAATATGCAATCGAATTGAGAAACCTCTTCCTTTTTTAAAGAAATCATATTTCTTGATTTATATATTTCACATCACGTATAAAATAAAGTGAATTGTGAAGTATGATGAGGTGTCATAAGATCCATAATCTCCGAACCAACAATTCTTCTTGTAAAAAACTGTGTTATAAAAACAAGTCTAAAATATGAATGCGCACAAATACACTACCTGTATATTCCTCGTTGCCTATAAACTCATTTGAATATATGATTTACGGGGCATATTATTAGACTTTTAATAACCTGGAAAGTGGGTCTTACATAAATACATGTTCGTCAGTATACCTTGAAGTTGCGTTTACTGGTTCTCTAGTAGGTACCTACAGTTTAGTTCGACAATGTGAGCGTCACGTAACACCGACAAAAGCATCGAGTGCGATTGTTTAACTGCATATACGGAATACTAAACCCTCCTTATATTGGGGGTCTTAGTACTCTATACAATGCTATGTGCGTGCGTCTGCGCGTCATTGTCACTACGAAGAACAAATATGTTAAATGTTATGTTAATTGGTTCTACGAAGTACTCGGTTCTTATTTGATCGTAGTGTAGACAGCTGCAGTCGGACCTCTTATAAGCGTATACATGGAACTAAGTATTTTGATCTGTGTTCTACTTAACTTTTTGAGAAGATGACTATGAGAAGATGCTTTACTTGTTATTGTTACAACACAATGACGTAATATTAAATATATTTGGGACATAGCTGTAATAATCGACACACAAAATCGATATACTTACCCACGGTTCGTCAATATTTTTTTTGGTCCCTTGTAACAGGGGTCCTACTGCCGCTAACCGGGAACTCTGTTTGCTAAAGCAT
This sequence comes from Nudaria mundana, assembly GCA_963556515.1. NCBI lineage: Eukaryota > Metazoa > Arthropoda > Insecta > Lepidoptera > Erebidae > Nudaria > Nudaria mundana. Next base: position 7,980,657 of record OY748306.1, read on the forward strand.
CAGCTATTTGTCGGTAAGTGCACCACTTGCAGATAAGGTAGCTTGGACCTCTAAAATCCAAGATCCTTCTGTAAAAAATTATAAATTCCAAAAATAAAAAAGAATGTCATAAGCAAGACTCGAACCCACAAAGTTTGCATAACAACGGGATTCGTTTTGTCATTTATAATTTCTATCAAAATATTTAAGAAAGAAGCGAAGTCATTGCTTTCAAAATACAGGTATATATTGTAATTTTTTTAAAATAAATTTTGAAGAATATTGTTCGTGTCTTGTAGTGTTTTTTATTCGACATTAAGCAATCATCGTACACTTTGCGTGAAACTTGTAAATTCAGTAGCGATGTTCCACATATCAATGAATCTAATTGCTGCAATAAAAAGTAATTCACAATGTGAATAAACAGTCTTGTTTAATTTCCGGCAATTAGATAAGAATACAAAGTTAAACGACCTTGCATTTGTAATGAGAATTAGTCAAATTCTGTGTTGTGTTCCGCGTTTTGTTGTCAATTATAAAAAAACAACATTAAAGATAAATGGATTGTTCCGCATATATCTTGACTCGAGAAGCTCGAGAAGCTTCGAGAAGCTACTCTAGCTTCTCGAAGACCGTAACGGCGGTGATAGATTGGCGAACAAAACCGTTGGTACGCCCACGAACTCACGCGCCAACAGTAACGACCAAATACTGAAACGTCACTCAAATATTTAGACACAAATCACGCCTATATCCCGAAGGGGTAGGCGTGATATGTATGAGGTGCATTGCCAGTATTATTAGTCCCACGTAATAGGGGGCATCCTATTGCCGTCACCGGGCACACATATAATGGGTTACGTCCAAAATGGCGAACTTAAAAACCGGCGGAGTACCAGCGGCTTGCTGGTTTAAACTGTTAAGTCTGCGGTGCAAAAACCCACCAGTTTCTTTGAAACTGTTAAGTATGATTTAAACCGTTGGCTCGCCAATAGATCACCGTCTTAAGAGTATTCGCTTAAAACCAGGGAACCCATGAACTAGGTCAGACACGAAATGAAATTAATCGGGTTTACTATAGTTAAAAAAAAACAAATGACAAATTTGACAAATGATCATTTTAAAAACAATGTTTGAAAACTAATCATTTGACAAACTCATTTCGCAAACGTACCACTTTAAAAACAATCATTCGACAAAATACATGTTTCGCAAATGCTTTATCCAGTAAATATTTCAACTGTTAAAATATATTTTTTTAAATTTTCATATGACTAAATAATTCGTTTGCCAAATTATTGTTTTTACAAAATGTCAAATGAAAATAATATTGATGTCAAACCAAAAGTGTGCATATTAGACTTCGTTTCTGGCACTCGCCGGCCGCTACCGCGGCAAATGTTGGTCAGTAAAATATTTACCAAGTAAAGCACTTTGTCAAATGTTATTTAAGCTTTACGTTATTTTGCCAACTAATATGTTTACAAAATAATCCATATGTGAAATGGTTTTTTGGCATAGTGGAATTTTGTCTGATAAATAATTTGTCAAATGAGTAGTTTATTAACTTACATATAGTTTGTAAAATGATATATTTATCAAGTATAAATTTGTCAAACGTTGTTTTTCAAATAAAAATTTGTCGTTTGTTTTTTTGTCAAATGACTGGATACCAATTATTCGACATACCGTACCCAGGTGGGTACTAGTACATTTCACACCAGCGCCCCTTGTGGTAACATCAGGGAACTGTGTGAAATGAATGGATGAATACGAAAACGTATATCGAGCAAATTGGCGCAAGGAACTGGTACTAGACACTCTGATGAGGTATCCAACTCTTCGGTTGGATTTCAGTAACCGTGGTCGACAACTACACGTCACAATTCAATCCGTGTCCACAGTTAGTACAATTCAACACAAAGTCTGGAAACCATAAACTATCTTTCTTTCTTTCTTGCTTTATAAAATCATTAACGGACGTCCGCTTGACAAATTATATACACAAAAACGTTACTTGAAAACCACTCTATTCGTTGCGTAGTTTTAAAGTTCTAAGCATACATACGGACGGAAGCGACGTTTTATAATAAGTATGTAGTGATAGTGAAATCATACCTTTCATTATTATCATGATTAAGTCCCATTAGATGTAAGTTAAATAAGAAAATTGTAAAAGGTTTAAAAAATAGAGTTTGTTTTAAACCAAACAATTTTCTCTCGCATTGTTTCTAGGTACAGGTATGACATCCGAGGCTTTAGGCGTGTCGGTTGCCCCATCATTTTTCCACTCTTGCGTGTCCGATGGCAAAACAGCAACAATGGAGGACGTTCAGAGATTCAAGGTCAGTTGACTCATTATTATCTTTTATATGTCACTAATACAATACCACAGATAACTAAATACTATAATCGTATGATTTAATAGGGCGTGTCAAAATATGTAACTACAAATAAATATTTTTTTAAATATTTTTGGACATTCTCTCACAACGTCATCTAGCCCAAACTATTGCTATGAGATTGTGCTATGGGATCTAGACAACTGATAAACATACACATATATTTGTAAATGCATACATAATATACATAGAAAACACCCAAACTCCGGAACAAAAATTTGTGGATCACACAAATATTTGATTCGACCCGGGAATCGAACCCAGGACTCCGGAGTCGAAAGCCGATGCACTACCGACCACGCCACCGAAGCAGTCAAAATATGTACATTTTGTAATTTAAGTAGATGCGTGATTACTGATTAGTGATTATCTTTTGAGACCCTTCCGTGCGTCGGAGAGCATGTTAGGCTGTCGGTCCCGGTTCTCATACGAACATCTATGGCAGTCGTTACGGGTATTTGGAGATCTAAAACAAAATCCGACTGGTCTAACTACAGAGCTTCGATATAATCCATGGGTTGTGAAGGTCAGATGGCAGTCGCTTCACGAAAAATATCGAAGTTCAGCCGCATCGCAGTTAGACTGGAAAACCGACCCCAACTGCTGGAAAAGGCTCAGTAGATGCAAGCCTCTGCAATCAGAAATTCGATATAAATAAATATTTCCTCAGTCGAACCTGAGTAACTTTATTCCATCTCATACAATAAAAGTTTAAATTGATCGATCTACTGACACTTTTATGGTTCAATAGTTCAACAATTTGAGTTGATTATACTGATGTGATATTAAAGTGTATAGGTCAATGACTAAACGGATGCGGATGGCGCAATTTGTGTGATTGCTTCTTAAACTGCTCCTCAATCGCATTCTTTACTTTCTATCTCACTATTTCTATGACATTTCTAACAAAGTGCATTTTGTAGTGTTCAAACGTGCGACACAAGGCTATATCGAAAGTAGTTTTGTTAAATATCTAATAAGATTTATTGATTCCATGGCATAGTTTGTTATATTCGTTTCCATGGTTATTGATGTATCGTGTTATTATACCACGTACATCCTCGTTAATGATTCATGTTTGAATCATTAACGATTATTAGTTTGTCATCATAGTACGAGGTACGAGGCTCTAGGCTCAGGTGACACAGCGTTTAAAACGTGTTTACACATATAGCAACAAAAGTTTTGTGGGTAGTTGTAGATGCAAAATCTCCCTTAAAGGGGAGAAGTACACAGTTTAAGTTAAGACGGCTGTTTGAAACATACTTTTAAATTCGCGTAGGCAGTTGTTTTACACCAAATAACGTAATACCCGCACGAAGTTCTATAGAATACTGCTGGTTTTTAAATCGTGTAGCCAGCAAAAATCTGTTTCAAACAGTCGGTTTTTAACCGTGTATTTTCCCCCTTTACTATGTACTTACTTATAAATAAGTATAAAGTAAATAAAATACAGTTAAATGTACAGATGGGAGTATGATTGTGCTTTGTAAACTGATATACCTTGTCTGTTGCTCACTAACGATAGATGTTGCACAATATTATTGACGATTAAACATATTGGGTTTCGGTGTAATCAATTAGTACAGATGGACATTATTATGCTTTGTTTGTTTTGATTTTTATTCATATTGGATCACTTGTACTTTTCCACATTTATTTTATACTGACCGGTTCATCAGATTCGTCGTCAGACGTCATCAGATTGTCAATAATATTGATCGTCATCATCTGTTCGTCATTAGAGATTTTATTAACACTTTAACACCATATTTCACTAAGCACTACCACATATAAGAAGTAGATGTGTTTTATCCAATATGTGTAGAAAATTCCACCAAGTGCCCTCAATCGACAGTATAAATAGTTTTATTTTTATTGTTATTCGATCAAGTAAAGTAAATACATGTAACAGGTTTAAAAAGGATAATTAACTGAGTTCTCCAAAATTAATAGATCACTATTCAAAGTAGACATGAAACTCAAATGGTTACTTCTTAACACTAAAATCGTTGAGACTGAAAATCTAGTTTAATCTCTTTATAATTAGGTAGGTATAAAACTTTCTCAAAAAACAATTTACAGCTTTTAATTATCGGTAAGTTCTTATCAATTTACAAGAATAAATATTGAAATAAATAATAATAAATATTTTTGGCCATTCTCACACAACGTCATCTAGCCCAACCTAAGCTATAAGCTTGTGCTTTGGGATCTAGACATCTAATAAACATACTTACATATTTTAAAAGTTACGATTTCGGGACTTAAACGCGGTAAAAATAAAAAATAAATAAATATTTTTGGACATTTTCACACAACGTCATCTAGCCCAAATTAAGCTAATATAAGCTTGTTATGGGATCTAGACGACTGATAAACATACTTATATATTTCTAAATACATACATATTATACATAGAAAATACCCAAACTCCGAAACAAACATTTGTGGATCACACAAATAATTCGATTCGACCCGGAATCGAACCTGGGACCTCAGGGGCGGCAGTCGCATACTCATACCACTGAGCCACCGAGGCAGTCAACCGTCAACAGTCAAAACAAGGTGTTACTTTATTTCATGGGACTCTGTAATTAACAAAACTAAAAATCGGACGTGCAACCGGAGTCTGCCCGGGCGGAAGTCGTGAGTGAAGTGTGTGACTTTAACAACTCACCGCAGCAAAATTAAGACCCGGTGAGGGTAGATGGAGAATATGCCCGTGCCTCTCGCTCGACTCCGCCAGCTCCAGTGAGCCTGTGACCACGACCTTCAGAACGCGAAAATCTAAAAACAATACTTATGTATTTCTAAATACATACATACATACATAGAAAACACCCAAACTACTAAACAAACATTTGTGGATCACACAAATATTTGATTAGACCCGGGAATCGAACCCGAGACTCCGGAGTCGAAAGCCGATGCACTACCGACCACGCCATCGAAGTAGTCAAGAATATCTTGTGTTAGTTATTCCTTTCATTCAATGTGTTTTTTTAACAAAAAAGAAAATAATATAGTCGGTCGGTTCTTCATTCTACGGAATAGACAAAGAAGAAAATAAGTCATCATCATCTATAGAAAGAACTTCTCAATGGGTTACAGTTTTGCTATTCTATGGTTTACAAGGTCAGTGAAAGTAAAACGCACTTTCGAAGTAACTGGCAGCGTTCCTTCTTATCGTTATTCACAAGTCTATAAAAACTTATCAGTAAAGTCGAGTGGGATTCTAATAACCCCCCTTATCTGATACCGAGTTGAATGTATCTTGATTACATACAGCTTTGTGTATGATGTGATACATGTAATAATGAGGCTTTTTTTTCTTATTATTATCTATGTTAAATGTATAATGATAGGGCGTCCTATCGTGAGTGTTAATACTTTTTATTAGGAATTTCCTGAGATTAGGTACCTAGGTTTTAGATATAACTATGTATTATTTTCGACCTGAATCCTGCTGCACATTCGAAGCGCTGGCGCCCTAATTTAACTGGATTGCCAATTTCCAAAAGTCTCTAACCGGAGATTGGCTGTTACATGCATTCATGCACCTTGCGTATATTTCGAACAGAAATGATTCTAAACGAGGAACACGTTAGTGCAAATCATTACCTAAATAAAATGTTACTCTATTGAAATAGTATATAGTAGGCTTGAGTTTCACCTATCTTTAGATACCTATACAGTTTGACCAATTTTGTGCAACAAAAGTATATTTTTTGCATGAAAAAATTATTGTCCTTCAAACGAATCACTAATGATTACACTGAAATTCTATATGAGCGTAGAATGGTACGATAGTATACAATACTATGTATATATCTATATGCTTTATTACCAAATGTACATTGAACTTAGCAGATACCTAAGCATTTCAAAGAATAAATGCAGCTCTTAGAGGAGGACAGGCGGATCGACTTTAGTCAATCGCCATATTCAAACAATGATATCAAATAAAATTCTAGTCACAAGACCCAATTAACATATTATTTTAGATATTTTTTAGTTTTTTTGGATACCTTTAAAGTCGATATTGGCTGTTCTATTTGGCAGGCAGAATTTAAAAAAAATATTTGTACATTATTGCCAATGAGGTTCACGCACATATGTATAACATAATCTGTACATGTGTATTGTGTATATAGCTTGGACTGTGTTCACTAAAATTGTTTATAACACGCTGCAAAGGATGAAGTAAACGTGAGTATAATTATAGCGATACATTTTCTACTCGTTGTTTTCATTCAAGTTAATTAATCCTTTTTTTGCTGGCTGACTTTCGTTCTGGCTTCTTTTTTTTGCTGTTAGTATACAATCTACCATATAATCATACAACAATGTTACGTAGTACTATATTTGTACATATTCTAAGCACGATTGTATGTAGATTGTAGATGCTATACATATAGCTACTGTTCTATATTTCAATATTGACCTATTGCTTTTCAATTCGGTACCAATTAATTTCAGAAGTCATCATTATGTTTCCTTGTAGATGCGTGTTTAAATTATGTGTTATTTAGTCTTAAGTATGTATTAGCATAGTGTCAATCCTGGAAATTAGATAACTGTATCAGGTCAAGTAATCATTCGAAGAAAAAAATATTTGAATTGAGAACCTTATCCTTGTTTTGAAGGCGGAAAAAAATAAATAAATCGGAATTATTACTGCGTCGATAAAACTGCTGTAACTCTGTTGTTCGGTCACGAATTCACGCCTAAACCCCTGTACTGATTTTTATGAAATGTGGCACAAAAATAGACTAGTAGAATAGAGCTTCTTATTACGAATCTTTCTCGACTATTATTATTAGGAGTTACACAGATATTTTAAGGCAATCTTTGACTTATTTAGTTAAAATTGTTTTTGTACACACTCTGTTTAAGTACTTAATTAAAAGTAGGAAGTGTTCTAGAGTTGATATGTTTCCTTAAATCGCACTATACATTAAAATACACTTGACTCATTAACGTATATCTTTACAGAACGCTACCGTTGTTCTTTATCAGTTCTTAGGCTGAGTCCTTAGTCACGGCGCGGCGGCGCATCGCGCCACGCTCGAAACAAATAGTACCTTCCTACTTAACATGTTTGGAACTGTCTGAACTACGAGCGGGCGCGTATACGAGGACAGGCGTCCGCTTAACGTACGGTACACGTACGACAGCGTTGCGAATAACAAATGTGTTTCCAATCTAAGCATACAAATTTCATAGTTCAGATCATGTTTAGATCTTATACGAGGGTGGATTGAAAAGTAATCGGCCTAACCAAGAAAATAAATACATAATAAATGAAATATATTTTTATTTTTAAACGTAATCACCATCAAGTTCAATGCACTTTTGCCATCTTCACTTCCAAGCATTTAGCCCGTTGAATAAAAATTATTCTTCCTTAGAGTCAAAATATGCGTCTACTGCTGCTTTGACCTCGTCATTTGTCAAAAATCTTTGACCTCTCAAGTGCTTTTTTAGGTTAGGGAACAGAAAAAAGTCTGACGGTGCCAGATCAGGTGAATAAGGTGGATGCGGTAACAGTTCAAAGCCATAGTTGTGAATTTCTGCCATTGATTGGACAAACGTGTGAACACGAGCGTTATCTTGATGAAACAGGACTTTTCTTCTGATCATTCCTGGACGTCTTTCTTTTATTTCCTCTCGTAAACGACGTAGTAAGGTGCAGTAATAATCAGAGTTTATAGTCTGCCCCTTTCAAGATAATCAACCATAATCACACTCTTCGAGTCCCAGAATACTGAAGCCATTACCTTACTTGCCGACAAAATCGACTTAGCCTTTTTGGGGGGTAGTGAACCAGGTCTTTTCCTTTTGTTTTGTTTTGATTGTTCTTTTGTTTCCGGTGTACAGTAATGAACCCATGTTTCGTCCATAGTAACAAAACGATTCAAAAAATCACATTCATCAGCCTCAAATAACTCCAAACAGTCGCGTGCAATAGTCAATCGCATCCTTTTTCTCTTTTGCTTAACTGAAAGCAGCGGAACCCACCTCGCAGACACCTTGTGGAAACCCAACACGTTGACTATTACGTTTTAAGTACATTCATAAGAGATGCCTATAATCTCGACTATCTCTCTAATTTTCAATCTGCGGTCTCCCATAATTAAGTCGAGTATTTTTTTAACATTTTCGTCAGTAGTGGACGTCGAAGGCCTTCCAGAGCGGGGTTCGTCTTTCACACGCTTGAATTCTGCTTCCCATTTTTTGACGGATGAATATGAAAGAGCGCAATCCCCTAATGTACTGACCATATCATCATGGATGGCTTTTGATGACAGCCCCTTCTTATGGAGGTACTTAATGACGTCACTCTGCTCGATTTGCTCCATTTGCGGAAATTATGTCAGATTGCTTTGTTAATAAATTTATAAAATTAAAACTAATTATCGCACACGTTTCAAACTTCACACAATTAACAGGTCTGAACTGAACTAAATAATGTGGGTAGATTTAATTTTTAGAACTAAATGGATCAGTGTTAGGCCGCCTACTCTTCAATCCACCCTCGTAATTGTGTTGCATACGTCGCCGCGTCGTGTACGTAGGTTCAGTTTGTTTTACCTTTATTCCTATGCTCCGCAATCCGCTAGCGCGATGCGCCGTGTCTCAGGGCTCAGCCTTAACGAGCATCATCTATTTTTCCTATCTCTTCATTGATAGCTTGATTCACGAATTTTTAGTTACTCACTTCCTGATGACTGTTGAACTGATTAACGTGACAATGTCTACCTATGTTGTTTCGTTATAATTTTACTGGATGTGTCTTATTCTTAATATGCCATTTCATGTGTATGTTTTCATAACTGTTCATATTCGATTGATGGATAGTAAATATAATTTTTGAAATTTGCAACAAAAGATGTCAGGGTTGTAACAGTATTCATCATAAACTTGTTGTTCCTACTGCAAAAGCAGGTCTCTTCCAATGTTCCAAGAGGTCTAACAGTTTCGTAAGATCTGTATTTTATTTTATTATTTTCTGCCCGCTTGTAGGTAGCAACACGGATCATGCGTCAATTGATCGAGCAGTTCAGCGCCGGCGACCTGTTCGGACGGGACAACTACGAGTTCTACGCACGTGTCACGGGCCGGATACTCCGGGTGAAGGACGAGTGGATATGTTCCTTTAGAGATCCACCACCGCCCCGACACCATCGGGACCAGGAAGCGTATGCAAGTGTGTATACTTCTGTACTTAATAGTAGCTGATTGATACGCGTACAAATGATTTGCTCGGAATGCAGAGATTCTATTCTGTAGTATTTAACATCTGACCTGACTGAATTTTGGCTTGATTTACAGAGTCGTTATGGATTTTCTATAATGCTCGGTGATAACAATAGGCTTGGCCCCTATTACTTGACAGCAACAAAATTACTGTAGTAAAGTGTAATACTACCCCTTCGGGGATATAGGCGATATCATTGGCTGTCATGCTTTTAAAGCAGCTAACTTTATAAACAAAATCAGAATGGTTCCTTCTAATTGTTTTAAAGTACCTATGTTCAAAAGTGATGTTGTTGATGATCTATGGATGTTTGTTAGTCACTTACGCGTAAACTATTCAACGGATTTTGATGGAAATTGTTATCATAACAGATAACATTTTTTATCCCGGTAATGCGTTCTCGTGAGAATTGGTGCAAGGAAATAATTATTTTTACCATCTTTAAAAATATATGGTTGTGTTTTATCTCAAATTAAATTAGGCCACCATTACTGAGGGAGTGCCTTACTGATCGTGTGAATGTTGTGAGACATCCAAATCACAACACAGGAATTGGATTCTATGTTTTTTTAAAACATAAAGCCGACCATCACTTTCTTATTTACTGTGTCAGCGACAAACTCTGAGTATACCTCCACTTCCTGGATTCCCGCGATTTCAGTCGTGTTAAATCGTGATGCTATATAGTAAAGTTGATTTGTTACTAGCCTACATTTTCGTATTCCTCCATAAAGCGCTCCTTGTGGTAACGTCAGGGAATTATGTGTAATGTAAGGAGGAATACGAAAACTAGACACACAGATCGCCCGGTGGTGTAAGTGGTAAAAGCTCCTCGTTGTAAAGTAAAGATTCCGGTTCAATCCCGAACCTGTCCTATGAGCTTGAATCTTCTATTGGCATCGGAAGAGTTTGTCGATAACCAATGATGTCGCAGAAAATGTTGGTCACGTGACCCAAAAAAATGTTGACCCTGTCGAGTTTATTACCCTTCTCGGATGTGTGGTATAGGAATGGGCGGATTACTTGACCTTCAAAAAGTGTGCATTAACTGCTCTTATTTTTAATACAAATATTTTGATTGATTTGATTGTGTTAACACACTTTTTGAAATTACATAGTATACGATATTATTGGTTATCGACAAACTCTTCTTAGCGCTATGGTAAAGGGGCTTGTGTCTGATGGCTTTTTGTGGTGTGCGTTCGCGCAGCGGAATGTTGTTGAATTTAAAGATTTTAATTATGCAGATATTTAGTGTATGATGTCGTGTAATTGTGTATGGTAAAAAAAATTTGTGCATGCAGCCATTGTGGAGAAATTCGCCAAAAACTGATTCCGCTGGGCGAACGTTGTCCTGGCGGAACTTTTTTTAATCCATGGACTTAGAAGAAAAAAAAATGTGTCCAAAAATTTGTGTGTTATGTGTGTAATAAATATTGTGTCATTAAATTCAGTAATTGAACTTGGTCGAACTATGCAATTCCTTTAAAACGTCGTGATATTTTACTGCTTTGTCAACAGTGGTCTATTCATGGTAAATTGTTCTATAACTCATTAATTACTAACGGAACATCATTAATACTTGGTATGATGTTGCAGACACTTACAAGGTTTGTATAAACGAGAAAAACCCCAAAGTGCATACTTTATGAACTAAGACCTAATAAGCGTATTTTACGTTTATATTTTTATCTTTTAAACCCTACGATTTTTTCTAAATCTGTTTTTTAAACAAATATAAACAAATTTAAAACAACGTATGTAAAAATCTACAGCTCTCTATATAAGCGCTTTATTTGAAACTAGCAAATGGCCAAACGTTCGCGTAGCGGAAACTTAAATTTCTCCGAAGTTTATGCATGCACTAATTTTATTCATACATACACAATTACACACAAATACACTCTAATTTTTGGACACATTCTTTTTCTTTTAAGTCCATGGATTAAAAAATGTTCCGACAGGACAACGTTCGCCCAGCGGAACCAGTTTTTGGCGAATTTCTCCACAATGCCTGCATGCACAATTTTTTTTTACCATACACATCTATACGACGTAATACACTAAATATCTGCATAATTAAAATCTTTAAATTCAACAACATCCCGCTGCGCGAACGCACACCTTTTTGTGATCTTATAAATATTAAGAAACAAAATGGACTGACCGATTTCAAACTAAAGATAGCCACATATTTAGAGAGGTTTCAAAACATTTTTTAATAAATAATTCTTGCTATAATTCCAGGACAACTATCATTAGAAGCCGAAAAGACATGGCTGCAGTGTGAATGTGACCGTTGGGGGAATAAATTTAATTTAGAAGGTAAGAACTATGCCCTATCCAATGGTAACATCTAGATAACCGTGTCTTTGTACGTAGCTAGCAATATCTGGGCCCTGTTTAATAAATATTAAAGATAAAAACATAATATAATATCTTGACTAAAATTAAACGGACGACCTTAGCGCTAAATAGCAAACCTTAACGCACCAATACGACAATAAAAAAAAATAGGGCCCTAGATTTTACCATGTGCTAATACTTGGATGTCATTCAAATACACGCACGATGCTAGTATTTTTATTTATATCATGCATTGCAACTGAGTGAGACTAATGTTAAACAAACACATTGTGTGTATGCTTTTTCACTAGTTTCACTCTTATTTATGGATGGGTTTCGCCTCGCTGTATCATCAGAGATTATAAAGTCGCATTCACATCTATCGGACGCTCTCATTGGCTGATTCAGAGGGGGTTCTCTATGAATGGATGTCTGAAAGGTGTGAATACGGCAAATACTAAAGTTAAATAAATTAAGTACCGAGAACACATAATAAATCCACGACGTGTGGTCATATCGATCAGTGAATGAAGCGTCGTCGTTCAGACTACGCGATTGTATATAGCAATAGAGTAAAGATAATTAAGCCGACATGCTATAGCTGAGAGAGACGGGAGGGGGTGTCGTGCGATATAATACGGCCTGCACAGCGTATTGCTCAATTATCATATAGCAAACACTGTCACTGTGCTATTACGTAGGTCACACTATAAGTTTTGCGTAACTTCAAAAAACAACATATTAAAACCAAAATATTATGTTTATTGCTTTTCGAAATACTCTCCTTTACATTTTAAACATTTTTTCATGCGATTGAACCATTTTTTTAAAACAGGAGGACCACAGATCTAAAGGCATGTTTTCTACGTGCTGATTGAACGCTATCACTGCCTCTTTCGAGTTGGTAAAAGTGAAACCTCTCATCAAATCTTTGTTTTTGGGGAAAATACAGAAATCACAGGGTGCTAGGTCGGGGCTATGCGCAGGATGGGTGACGAGTTGTACTTTTTCGGAAGCTAAATATATAAAATTTTCTGGATTTGACTCATACCAATCCCCAATAGTCCTCGAATTGTCTCATAGGTAATCCGCGGGTTTTCTTCAATTACCCGCTTAACAGTAGCCACATTATTTTCGTTGACGGCATTTGAAGGCCGCCCTTCACGAAATTCGTCATGTAAAGAAACTCGACCTCTCTCAAATTCAGCAAACCATCGCCTCACGGTGCTCAAACAAGGTGCTTCTCTCCCAAAAGCATTTTGAAGACGAGCGGCACAGTCTTGCGGAGAGAGAACTTTTAAAATCATAAAAAATGATCGCTCTAAAATCTTTTCGACTTAATTCCATTTTCGTTGCATACGTAGAACTTTGATGTGTGATAAAAAACAATTGACAAATGATTTCCCGCCAATTGTTTTTTTTATTACTAAGAAGGTTGCAACGTTTAAAAAAATATAACATTCAAATTCAAATAGTTCCGATTGAAGTGCAAAACTTTTAGTGTGCCCCATGTAGTATAGCGCGATGTGAACGTGTTCATAGTAAATGTATGGTGTGCGATATTGTTCTGCTATATGCTATGATGCGAACCGCGATATATTATAGCGTAGTCTGAACGACGCTTACAAAACTAGTGGAAAAGTATGTTTTTGTTCAATATGCACCACTTGCAGGTGAGGTTGGTTTGGGTTTCTAAAATTTTGATGGGTTAAGGATGCTCCTCGTTATGTCTATCTATCTTGTAATAAACCAAACTTCTTGACCAAGATAAGTCCTCCAAAGTAAAACAGCTAAGTCAAAGGACATATAATAAACCCATGAACCTTTTCCACAGGTCGTACGACAGAAAATCGTTTAAGTTATTAAAAAAACGTTATTCAAGTAACAAAATTCGTAGCAATAATTTTACCATTGTTGGTGAGTTCGTTGCGATTTAATACGAAATAACCTTCACTTAATGATGTATTTTATATGAATTTGTACTGTTGTTATAAAAAAATGGGTTTCGGTAGCACATAAATGGTAGTTGATATTGTGTAGTTCACACTAATTTTGTAATTATTTAGACATTGCATTCAGAATGTTTCATTGTTCAGTATTTACTCACTGGGGACTACTAACTGGGACCAACATCGTATATTTCGTAAAAGTTTTTTTTAGTATTATTTAGGAATATATCACTTTCATAATAATAAAGTCCTATTATATATTTATCATGTTTAGCGCATTTGTAACGATTTTAATGCTGGATACGTTTTGTAAATTCAATAAATGTAATTATTCGCGATTACAAATATGAGTGGCAGTGAGTTTTTAGCACCAGGTTCTTCTGTCATATGCTCTCAAAGAATCAATTTCGTTTATTCAGTTTAGGCACATAAAGAGCACATGAATGTCAATATTTTACAATTTTATGTCGAGCAATATTATAAAAATACTAAATTAACTACATAAATAACCATTTGAAAATGATTCTTTCGCTGGTTCGGTAAGTTGGTTCTCCTGAGAAGATACCAGCAAGAAACTCAGGTAGATTATCCATTTTCTTTTCTCTACCTATTGCCTTGTGAATCTGGCGTTAAATGTTGCATCGACATTCATAAGTGTTAATTATATGAATACATTATTTGACTTTAAATGAGAATGAAATTGATATAAGTATGAGGATCCATGTAATTCTGAAATTGAGTTAATTAAGTTTTTGGATTCAAATATCTTACAGTTTGCCAGAAATAGTAGATAATGTATTTCCAATTTTTTATTTTATTTTAACGTGGTAATCATATGTGAAGTGTCGGTAGCCTAGGCCTAGGGGTTGGCGTCGGAATTGGTAATCTAAAAAATGCGAATTAGATTTATATTCACCCCACTACTGACTTGAACTCACTTCTAACACAAGCACTTTTAAGTTTACTTGAATCTAACGTAGGGTTGCCATACGTCCCAGTACGCCGGGACATGTCCCGGTTTGAAGCACGATGTCCCGGCGTCCCGGCCGATAAGCAAATTGTCCCGATTTAAAAATCATAGTTTTATATTAGAGGGCTGGACTTGGTAAACAGTAATATACCTACAATAAACGCGACTACCTAGCAAGGCTATTCATACGTGAATAGAACGACGTAAGCGCTGACTTTTGTCCGTTCACGTTTCACGAATTTACGTTAACAGTGTCAACACATTTCGGGATCGCGGACTCTCGGCGTTGACAGAGAAAGAGCGCATCAAGACCTCTGTGGACCTCAAGGCCCTCGAGATACAGGGGGGCACCCTCCGGTGCAAGACCACCCGCACCTGGGCTCGCCCACTTGAGGTCTCCGGCGCCTCCAGCGGCCCCAAAGCTGACGCCCTAGTGGCTAGGCTGAGAGACACGCTGGACGCAGAAGCCGTCCGCGTCTCCAGACTCTAAATGCGCAGCATAGCCCATTTCGGGCCTGAACGACGCGGCCACGACGAATGAGCTAATCTCCGCCGTCGTGGAGGCGGGTGGCTATCCCCATGACCATCAGGTGATGGCTGGAGAGATCTTCAGCCCTACCGGTCATGGAACGACAGTCGCGGCGGCACTTAAAATTGCGGGGATTCTTCAAGGCGCAGGTGCTCCTCCTGCGGGCCCGGGAAACCAGGTGTTTCCGGTGCATGATGGTGCGGCACGTAGGTGTGCAGTGTGCAGAAGACACCGTGGGTGATCGGTGCTTCCGTTGCAGCTAGCTCGGTCACAAGTCCAACGCCTGTGACGCACCACCTCGCTGTCATAGATGCGAGGCGGAGGGGAAGACGGCAGACCATCGGGTCGGCAGCCGTTCCTGCGCCGCTTCGAGGCCAAAGCCTCGTCCGTTGGCTGAAGGCAGCGGGGGTGTCGCTACTGCGCGCCCAGATGTGATAATTTTATGTTTGTTGATTACATAGTGTGCTAATTTAGAAAACGTTGACAGATACTTAAT
Organism: Nudaria mundana; assembly: GCA_963556515.1. NCBI lineage: Eukaryota > Metazoa > Arthropoda > Insecta > Lepidoptera > Erebidae > Nudaria > Nudaria mundana. The sequence continues at coordinate 7,996,592 of OY748306.1, forward strand.
ACTTTAAGTTAATGTTGATTTCGTAAAAGTATTTGTAATATTATTTATTAGTCTCAAAAGCATGCATTGAGTTTTACAAGTAAAGTCCCCAAAAAAATTGCTATATTTGTTGATTAATTTATTATATTTTGTACTACCTAATTAAGGAAAAAATGCCATGCTTAGATGACGATATTACCTAGTCCAGCCATAAGTTTTGTTACAAATGAAAATGCAATTTTTTTAAAATGAAGTAATGTCATATTATTAAAATTTATAGCTACATATTTATTAAAGTCTTAGCAAAAATAAAAATATATTTTATTCGAAATGGCCACCTTTGGCTTTTATACAGGCCTTTAATCTGATTGGCCACGAATCTATGGATTTACGCACTGTTTCCAAGGGAAAATTTGCCACTGCTTGCACCAAAGATTTTTTAAGAGACTCAATGTCGCCGTGTCGTTTAGAGCAGGCCATGTCCTCTAAAACTGACCATAATTTGTAGTCTAAACGGCTCCATGCCCACTTTGGGCAAGGCGATCATTGCGATCCTATTTTCATTAACACCCCATTCCATATTGTAATTCGATAATGAACACGAAAAAATATGTGAAATGGTGCGAAATCGAAAGAAGTTTTTAAAATAATATACGTGTTCTAAATTCAAAATAATTAAAAAGTTGAAAAAAAATAAAATTTTAATGTAACAGTATTTATGGCCAGATTAGATATATTTGATGATTATATTTTGTGTTAATTTCAAAAATGTGCCATGTATAAACGAGAATGTTATATTTCTTTAAAATTTCCTATTAAATTTAAAAGTTCCTATTTTTGTCCCGGTCTGAGTCCCCACACTTATGGCAACCTTAATCTAACGGCACAGCTAGTAACTAGTCATCGAGTCGCCCTTAGCCCAATTATTTAAGGTCGGCGCAACATGTCTACCTCCTTCATCCCTGTCAGACGCCATCTCCTAAGTCACTTCTTTCCTTGTCAAATCCTCTTTCGCGCATTCCTTCTATCCTTCCCACCGCTCTTTTCTCATAAGCTATCTATATATGACAGTCTCTTGCTAGTAAGTAGTATTCCATGTTCAAATAGCGATATTGTGTGTCAGGCCTCTCCAAATCCGAGGAGTGTCAGTCGATGCCAGCGCTGGCCGGGGGTGGCGGTGCCGGCGCGGCAGGCGGCGTGCTGGGCATCATCCCGGAGCATAGTCTACTGGACTCTTGTACACGACTGTCCATATCACTTGAGGAGAGTGTCTTTAAGGTAAGTTCTACTTATAACTGTTGTACGAATAAGTATGTGACTATGTGATATTTTGATATGGGTGTGTAGAGGTTCTACTAATAGCTTAAATACCCAACTCCCGAGATAATCATCTCTTGATGAACGGTGTGTCCGTTCATCAAGAGATGATTATCTCGATGATTATCGTAAGTTCCCGAGAAATTCGTCAGTATTAACTTTGATAAGGGAGTATTACAAGAATATTCAGTTTACGAAAGGGCAAGTTTCGATAAACAACGTAGGTATTTTGTTAGAAAAATGGCCAAATTTGAACAGGTGTAAATCTATTAAGTTGCATTCGAAAAGAAGAATCGATTGATCGATGGCCATCTTACGTCTTATTAAATAGTATGTGAAGTATAAATTAGCATAAAGTGCAACCTGCGTTTGGTTGTCATTGGATCTTTAAGCTGAACCATCACACCCAGCCCCAAATATTAAATTAAGCAGATACCTTCACAAATTTCACAAAATGCTCGGCAGAGATTCTATTTAGTAGTAAGTAACATCTTTCCTGGCTGTTGGAATATTGGTTTGAATTTCAGAGTGGTTATGGATAGGGGCTCGGCATTTCACCAGAGGAGTTCGTCAATGGACGTAAGAGCCGCCGCTATGCCACATAACTTAAAAAAAAATCGAAAAGTGACAGTGACAGCAAGGCTTCGATTATTACGTGGGAGTGGCTCTAACAAAATGATTGACAAAGTGTCAATGCATAAGGCACCTCTGCCTACTTATCGGGGGCTATAGGCATGATGATTATGTATGTAAGTACTCTTTATTCTCATTTTCTTGCTTGATATTATTGTAGGTGTCAGTGAGTTCATCATCTCAGTCGTCCCGTAGCAACTCCAGCCATCACATGACCCTGGAGGAACTACGCGCTATCAACAAATACGCCGAGAGTACTAAGAGTCTCTCCTACCTACCACAGGTATGGAACCTTTATACCTACCTACTATAAAATATTGACAATTTTAATCTATCTACCATCAATATGTTTTCGGAAATATTTATTGAGAGATTTTTATTAACTGTCTTTTTGTATCTTTTTAGATTTTGAACCTACTAATTAAAATTTCTTTACTGTCTCCAACTTTGACTGATATTCTGTTTTGATTTAATTTATTTGTGTATATTTTAATAGGACAATGTATGTCGGAATTATATCTGAGAAACTAGTCACTGTTTAATTTAGATAAAAGTATATTATGTGACGTCACATTAGTGCAATTTTAGAATTAATCGGCGTAAAGTAAATCCATTAATACCTTAACAAAATGCTTTTTCTGTATCGAATTTGATCAAGTCTTGTGAAATTACATAAATTATAAATCCTGGGTACTTATGTACCACAATTAAATTATGTGAAAACTAGTTTCTGGTGCGAGTTTATACGAGTCATGTCGACACATTTCGCCAGTGGCATAATAGTAAAGAAAAATTTCCATAGTCACCAGAAAATCGCCACAAAGACCACTTCGGTGGGATATCATAATATCCCGAAAATGGGGAGATGTCTTATTAAAACATTTATCCGGGAGTAACATGTCTCGTAGTATAATTGAACTGACATTGCCCTATTAAAAAAAAAACACAAAATTATTATTGGATATCACTACGCTCTATATCAGAATATGAAAAATCAATGTATAAAAGTACTTGTTTCGGTTCTAGCGCACATTCAAGGATATGTTTTAGATGTTATGGTGAAGAGAGGTTTCTCAAAAACCTGTAGATTCCCATCAAACCTTTTTTCCTTGTACTGTTCAATGTTATGTAATGTGGGCCTCTTGCAATACTCAACTTAGACTGGTGTTACTTCATAATAATAATATTAGCATAAAACTTTCAATATGCTATAAAATTTGATAGCAAAAACGTACTATCAATCACTTGATCTTTAGCAAATTTTTCAAAAAGAAGTTTCAAAAACTTACTCAAAATTTCTACAGTTTGTACCTTACAATATTTGGATATTAAAACTGATGTGTCAAAATATTATTAGTAATGAACAATCCCTTCAACCTTTTAATTATCTGTTTCAGTAAGCATTGCAATTGGCCAGTGGTCCACGTTTTCCTACCAATTGCATGAATGATGTCTGTTTCCCTTTGAGATAATTTAGGACAATCTGTGGCTGATCTGTTAGTAAATAGATGTTTCCTTTTTATGGTGTAATATTTTATACACGGTGTGATTTATATAGTATATTGTTGTACGAACGTTTGTTGAACACAAAGAGGGAGTGGCCACGCACATGCTGTGTTTGACACATCCTACACGATCCACTGAAGCTTTTAGCGGCACTATGGTGCAGTGAACATTCCAACATAATATACAGTTTAGATTATATATATATATATATATATATATATATATATATATATATATATATATATAAATATATATATATATATACAACGTGTTTCATTTTAGTGTGGTCATATTTGACCCTCGTTACACATGCGCGTTGAGTTAACTATACGCATGGACAAAATTGCAAATACAAGTTTAGTTAAAACTTTTAAGGTGTCATGTAAATTTAATTGATTTGTTGATTTAATCGATATTTTATAAACCCAACACTACCTAGGGTCAAATTTAGTCGTAAGGTTCAGTCCCCTTCGATGAATCGTAAACAACTCTTATTTCATATGCTCCTGGTACAGAATACTATTTTGTAGTAATGATAGGTTGTGGACTTTAAACAACAAAAACTTACCGATTTCATTGTGCATGTCATCCTGGTAGATAGGTAGGTACTGTGTTCCACAATAAACATAACTAACTCACTAATATCACGATACTTAGATAAACATTATTGAATTTTAATAAAAAATACACTTCCTACCTAAGATACTAATAAACACTAAACTAAAAAGTAGGTACTAAAGTAAGGGCTCGAAATGTTCGCCGCCTTGATCAATGCACAGTTGGGTCCGTCGCATCATGCTGGCAGTTACATTACATAGCATGTCTGGAGTTACACTGCTAAATGCATCAAATATTTTAGACTCCATATCTTCATGCGTGAGACATACCGCACTGCACACTTTGTTTCTGACATAGCCCCACAAAAAAAAGTCAAGTGGTGTGAGATCCGGTGACCTCGGAGGCCAAGGTATGGGACCACCATGTCCGATCCACTGGTTAAACCGCTCATCTAAATACGCCCGTACATCTCTCGCATAATGTGCTGGCGCCCCGTCTTGCTGGTACATCATATTTGTGTACAATGTTACAGGCAAGTTTTCAAGTTCGGTTTCACCGTTTAGCGAACTCGGTAGCACGAAAGGACCAATTAAAATATCTCCGATTATTCCCGCCCAAATGTTAACACGCCACTGATGCTGAAAGTTGTTTTCTGCAGATGCGTGTGGGTTCTGATGAGTCCATACATGTTCGTTATGCTGGTTACTGATACCAGCACGAGTAAAAGAGGCTTCATCGGTCCATAAAATACGGTTCGCGAAACTAGGGGATCGTTGTGCTTCCTCTCGGTACCACTGGCAAAAGTTGAGACGTGGTACGAAATCAGCCGGTGTCAGTTCTTGGGTGTGCCTGAAGTGGTACGGATGTTGACCATCTGCTTTTAGCACGCGCCATACTCTCAAATGATTCATTCCCAGAACAATTCCAACGCGGCGAGTACTTGTTCTGGGATTGGATTGAAAATGCTCGAGAATACTTTCTTCTTGCTCTGGTGGTGATCTGAGCGGGAACCACGGAAAGAACCAGTGTCATGTAAACGGTTCACCATTTTTCGGAAGCACTCCACAGATGGTAACCGCCGCCGTTCACCTTCGAGTCTATTGTCCACAAATCTTTCTCGATAAAGGCGACGAGCTTCACGCAGACTGCCATCGGCTGCCCCGACGCAAAGTATCATTTCATAATATTCACTATTACTTAAATACGCCATGATCGATTAACACAGATTACTACGTACGCCTAATATCAAAGTTTACTTGCAACTGAAAAGAAATTAGATAATTGTAAGTGTTGTCCAAGTCCAATGTCTTATTTCCTTGAATTACGTCGTAATTTTGGTAAAAATCTAATAAAAGTACCAAGTAGGTACTTAGTTTTATTTATGAAAAAAAGCTAGTAGGTACCTAGTATAAAATAATTTAAGAGATAAATAATAACATAATTATTATTTACCATAAACACAGGATATTTCCCTAAGACCTATGAAATAAAATAAAATTGTTGAATGCCAGCGGCGTCGCTCTCATGATAGTATGCATGTAAATACATTTCGAAACCTACTTAAACCCATTTAAAAAAAACCGCTTCAAGATCCGTTGCGTAGTTTTGAAGAACTAAACATACATTAGGACAGACAGACGGAAAAAGCGACTTTCTTTATCCATGTAGTCTAAGATTAGTAATTTATTACCAATTGCTAAAATGAACAAATATCCAGCATAAAAAAGCTAACAAAGTCCCCGTTTATGAAGAACATTGCGTTAACTTGCAACACCGGAATAATATGGTTTTGTGGTAAAATTTACGTGTTGTGACGTGTACGTCTTTGATATATGCCGACATCGCTACTGATACCTAGTTTCTTCAAAGCGGTTCCAATCAAAAAAGTGGGCGGTCCTCTTTGTAATTTTTAGGGGTCCTTAAGATACATATTAGTGAAACTGACACCAACACCTCCTACTTTTTCTGATATCCTCGTTCAACCATACAAGTTGCCACTTTTAGCGATAATGTTTTATGAACTTTTATGCATCACATTATCATGACGAATCGAGAACCTAAGTACCTACTCTTTTTTAAAGTCGGTCAAAAATAACCAAACACCTTGCAGATCATTTACTTCATGGTAAATGAGTCGAAAGAGAGTTCACGATATGGTAGTGCAGTGACTGACATCCACGATCTCTCTATCCCGAAACTGAATACCTACATACTACTATGCCCACCAGCGTTCTCAACAGCTACAACATAAACTTCTACACAAACAGCAGTTGTATTTTAAATATCTGTGCGGAACCAATTTATAAAAAGTGTAAATTTAAGGAAGACAAGAACATAAATGTTTCTTCTCTTTTCTTCGACAGCAAATGCGTTGCTCCTGGTATTTGAGTAGGTTGACAACAAATTACGTGTGAGTTGTGACATTCACGACAATCACGTGATACATAAATTCATAGAAAAACTTCAAAAATAACTTTGAGTAGGCACTCTTTATTTTGACCCCAAGTTGTGATTCGGAAACTATTTTGTATGATAACTATTGATAAAGTAACTTTATCTGTTGGTTAAAATTTTGAGTAACAACGAGACTGTCCGAATCTATTTCACTGTTTGGCAAACCTACTTGAGGTCAAATCTAGAGTTCATTCTAATCATATGTTTATTTTGTAGTGCAGTCTTAGAGCTTCATTTCAATGAGCTATCGATAAAAAGGAAAATTTATCGACTACGTCATTATACGTCAATATTTTATTAAATTAATTAAAGACTCCGCGGAATATATTATTTAGGCCCTACCCAACGCAACCTTGAGATATGACCACACTAATATGAAACACGTTGTATACATTTAAATATCTACTTCAGAATTATCATACTCTTATAGTTAAAGCTCTGACTAACATTTTCATAATCTTAAGAAGTTCTATTGACATGTGGTTTTGGTCCTTCTTTGCTATATAATTAACTTGGTAAGGTGTAAGGTGAACTATTTGGTAACTAACAGTAGATAATTAAATAGTTACTAATAATTTACATTAATACTAACATTTCAATTCATATCTAATGTACTCAGACATTCGTTCTAATAAGTTATATTGTTCAAGTATAGAAAAGTAGACTCGCAAGTACCTACACGCACGCCTCCAATCGACCATCTAATATTTTATTTTGTGGGATGACGAAACGATATCAGATTTTATAGAATACCACCAGTCCCATACTAAAGCGAAATACACGTTGCGATTTAGTAAAGTTAAAGAATTGTTATAGCTTTTATAAGCTATACGAGTTTAACGTAAAGTTTTTCAAATCTTTGTCGTAAAAGGAGTATATAGTTGCTATACCTAAGTTATATTATGTATAAAATAATATAATAACTCAATAATTTGTGGCCATAGTAAAAAAAAAAGTTCGGTGGTATGTACAGTCAAGGTTCAAAAATGCATTCCCATTATTACAATGAAATTACTTGACTGTAACCTGACGCTTAAACTGCAGCGATTCTATTGAATGCACTCTTGAACCTTGACTGTACACTCGGTGTGAGTGGTAACGACAATTTTGTAGTGTATAATGGACACAGTCAGGGGTACAGGGGGTACAGAAGAGGAAGGGGGCGGGGCGTGTAGTGAGGGTAGTTAGGTGCGATTGCGCGAGTGTAAGGGTGGTGCTCGTTAGGTGCACGAGCGGCAGCGGGCGCGCATGCGTACGCGCTCGGAGTGGTTCCTGCAACCGGCGTCGTCGCTGGACGCGGCCCGGTCGCGCGCCGGTACGCCGCCCGCCGCCCCGGCCGGCTGCTCGCCGGCCTACCGCCACCGGCCGCCCTGTGCCGCCGAGGCCCGCGAGAGCACGGCTCTCTACGTGCTTGTCGCCTGCCTAGAGTTTTTGTTTTGATCTTCGCACCGGTACTGTGTCACTGTGTTCGTTCGCTTCGGTGCGGAGGACTAACCCGGGGCCGCAGTGGAGATTTCGCCGCTTGTCAACTCGCAACTTAAGAATTTAGTACAATCGATTGACATGTAAGAACGTCCGTGTTTAATCATTCCGGTCGGTGGTGAAATCTCCTTTGCTCGAATCACAGGGCGACACGGACGCTTTGTGTGGGCTCGCTTTCGCTTGCATCATCGCATGTGTCATAGCACTGTGTTGTCGTATTTAGAACGTTACGCATGATCTGTGTGCTTGACTTTTTATAAATTAAATTTCCTGTACATTACATTACTCACATATCTCATTTACTGTCCTAGGAACTTGTTAAACAAATAAAGAAACGTTTTTGTTGATTTTTTTTTCATAGTATTAAAACTATTACTTTACACTATACTTTATACTAATATACACGATACGTTTTATAGTTATACTATATAGTTATGCTATATGAGAATTTTGGCGTACGATAATGGGGTAGCTAGTACAAAATAGCGTCAGTACATTTTATTTATTCGTCACTTTCTCTCTTATAAAGCATGCGCTTTAGAAGTGACCACATGGGTACCCCGAGCATGTTCGAAGTTGTGACGCACTTCAGCTAGAATCATCGTCCACAATCATCAGATGATGTTTATCATTGCATTTATGTTCATTTGTGGACATACCCGAAATATCACACACTCATAGCTAATGTTTTGAACAATGCAATGGAATGCAATACTGTTTTCAATGTTGTATTGATGTCAAATGGCAACATATTATAATGTCTGTTTGCTATATTGTTTATTTCGGAAAGCAACGTCTGTGTAGAAGTAAATTTTAAGATTTGAGTCCTATTGACCACTAGATGGCACTTTGTTACTTTGCCCATGTAATTCGCGATACCGTAACTAGAGGGCAGCAGCGGTGAAATAAATCGCGCTAGTACTTGTTACTAAAGTAATGTAGGTACTTCTTTTGCACGTGGGTTTCTTTTTTTCTAACTCGTAGTTGTCGAGTCCTGGAGTTGGTTGTCGTTGATAGTATTTTTTAGTAATTTGGTGTTGGTGTCTTTGAGTTTTAAGTATAGAAGCTCAAGTGAGGTAAAAGTACAAAAAAAGGAAAGCAAATAGTATATTAAAATCTTCCTTCAGTTCGGTATTGCTATTTATTATAGTAATATTTGATTAAATTGTTTAACCCTTACGCAATAACTTCATTAAAAAAACACAGTCTTTGCTTTTTGATTTATACATTATTTTGAAATTTTATCAACATCTATATGTTAGTATGATCGAAATTGCTTGTCGTAAATATCTTTTTATTTTATTATTATCTTTGCATTTTATTGATACAATTTTAAAATAATTATTTACTTTTTTATAAAACTGTGCATATCAGCAGATGTACGAGTGCAGTATATTGACATTTTCTAAAATTTTATGCAAATATTACTTCACAGTCGAAACGAATCAGCGTATAAAATTAAACCTATACAAGTAGCAGATCAGATCAATTTACTATTTGTGGTTTGATCATGGCGCGTAGAGCGTTTTAATAATAATAGCACTCGTACGTCTGGTGTGTGTGGGTCGATGGGTGGTGTGTATAACGTCGTGGGTGCGCGTGCACAGGTGTCGAGCGGCGCAGCTCGCGGCGTCGGTCCCGGCGCGCGCGCGTGTCGTGCCGCGCGCACACGCACTCCGACACTGAAGTCCCGCTCGCTCTCCAGCCTCGTCAAGTGACCGCCTGACTGGCACCCGCCTACTCGGCACCCACACTCGAGGCCCACGCGTACGTCACTCAGGTACGTCAACACGGAGCGTCGGCGTTCAATCGACTAACATAGTGCGTCTTTCAATGATATGGGACTATTCGACTAGTGCGTTGGGTTGGCGTTTTAGCCTTCAGTCTAACTTGATTGCTTTTACAATTGCTGTAACGTGTGACGTCATCCGTCATTATTGTCTATTTCAGAATACGTAAAGGCAAGTTTTCACAGGGTCAGTGCACAAGTCAGTCCGACTGACCTCAAAATATTCGTGTGCGAATATACAAGTCAGCACTGACTTCAAATCAATTTACATTGGGTTTTTCTCGGGTCAGCCCTGACTTGTCTCGAATTCGAAGTCAGTAACTGGCCCTGTGTAAATCAGCCTTAATTCATTGATGTCGTGTCGTGAACATACGACGGCAATAGCTACAGCAATGAAATAAGTGAACAGGTTCTCTAAATAAGTCAGACTGGTATTCAGCTAGTCGCCTTAGAGTCAGTTGGGTTGCCTGCGTGTGCTTGGCACAAACTATGAAGTATTGTAGGTATTAGGTGTCAACTCTAGTGCGTGAATTTAGTGTACAGTGTATCTATTTTGATTGTTGCCCGAGTCCGGTGCTTATTGTATTCTTGTAACAAATTACACTGTCTTATGTCTATCGAGGCCAAAATTGAGATGGATTTACAACTAAAATACTTGTTTAAGATATTGTACCAGAATCCGAACAGTGAAAAAAAAAAAAAATTTTAATCGTAAAGTAAATAGAAAGTTGAATTTCTAACTGCCTGTAGTAGAATATGAAAGTAGACGTTTCTATAACTTATTTATCGTAGCTAAATAAATAATTTAGATCTCGGCTCCGCGCGAAAAATAACGATGAAAATGTTGACTGAAAATAAATAATATCCAAAATTGTTATGCTCTCTATTATTGAAGTAGTTAAAAGTATGTTTGTATGTGTCTAGTACCGGTTCTTTACATTAATTTGCTCGAAATACGTTTTCGTATTCTCCATACATTTCACACCAGCGCCCCTTGTGGTAACATCAGGGAACTGTGTGAAATGTATGGAGAATACGAAAACGTATTTCGAGCAAATTAACGTAAGAAACTGGTACTAGACACAGATCGTCTGGTGCAGTAGAAAATGGTTAACGTGAGCAATCTTGTCTGTGCCATGAGGATGTATAGTCAAGGTTCAAAAGTGTGTTCCCAATATTACAATTACAATGCAATAACACGACGGTATTCTGATGCAGAGGCCATATCTACAATGCAATGGACTTTTCAACCTTAACTGTACCTAATACATTGTATATAATAAAGTTTAAATAAATATTCCTTATTAATTTACCATTCGTTAACAAAATTTAACATGATTATAAATTTTGGATCGATGTTAAATGAATACAGCTCTACATTCCTGTAAATAAATGTTAGAATTATTTAAGTTCACGAAGTAGTTTTATGTTAATTGTACTGTGCATTTCTTTCTACCTCAGTTACAATTTGTCTGACCATATTCACAAGTATCATAACTAGCTACCCTAAAATGCTTTTAAAAACTATGTTGAATACAATTTCACCCCAAAACATTTAATCCTACTCAAAGACTGACCATTGATTTTATTTTTTCATTGTTTTCTAAAAAAATATATATATTTACTATTGAGAGTACTTTCATATTATAGATAATTCACATTTATATTGTAATTCAATTGTTGTCTATTATTAAATAGTACAAAAATACGTGAACAGGTCAATTTTTTTTTGAAATATGGTTGTTCTGAATTTTCTATGTAAATATCAATTTGGGATCTATATAAATTTAATATAGGTGCTAGTTTATTATTGAAATAACTTTTGGAAAAGTTCATTCTGATAGTTTTCTTTTGTTGGACAAATGAATCACATTACCTTTATTTAGTAGTTAATTATTTAAAATTAAAAGTTAAGTTTATAAGACTCGCAATGGATCAAAAGTTTAACTTAGAAATTGTCGTATATAGTTTAGTTTGAAGTAATAACGTGTCGTTTGCACACAAGACGCACATATTATTTGTATAAAATTTTCTTTTAATAAAGTATTTTTAATATAGTAAGACTGTTTTAGGTTAAATTGTTTCAATGTAGGCGAAAGCAGATTGCGTTATGTTATATGTGTGCATATATGTATGGGTTTTAAGTGCCTGTTATGTAGATTAAAAGTTGTATATAGAAGGCAGCTCAAAGTAATTTTTATATGCGTTGTGTATTTACTTGTTAATAAGTATTAGTGGTATGTCTTCATGTCGATTCCGAAAAACCAAGTCCACTAAGAAAATATTTTACGTTGTACTATTTTATCATTGTATATAAATACCTAAAGAAGGTATTTAGTAATGAATATCCTATTATATGTGGCATTATAAGTGGCGTTATAAGTAGTTTCGAATATACACCGTGAAAGTACCACCTTTTACAAAAAAAATATAGTTTCGATACCAGAACCGACTGGAAGTATTACTTTGAAGAACAAACACATTTATTTAGAAAAATCTTAAAATTGATGTAGTCTCTAGAAATGAAAATGAACTCGTGGTAGCTCACTGCCTTAAAGAATCTTCTTAGTGCTATCCAGAAGCGCTAGACAATAGACGTAGGTTGCAGCGGCCTCGGGCTGCGGAATTATAAAAAAGAAACTACATCAATTTTAAGAATTTTATAAAAGAACATGTTTGTTTCGTCCGCTCGGTTATCGAAACCGAGACCAAAATTTTTTGGAGTTTATTGGAGTTTACTCCTTAAGAATCGATTTTCATATATAAGGCGCCCGGTATGAGAAAAATCTGAGGGGTAAAACCTACTAACAAGTAACGAAAATCGTGTCACGTTTTTGGTGCGCACCTCTAGTGCGCAACTTTCTAATTTGTTATGGTTAGATACTCGTACTTAAGGAGTAAACTCCAGTCGTGCGTCGGAGCTGACACACACACTTTTTTTTAAACGATGATTCTTTTACGGTGTATAATTCGGTAAAAAAAGCTGCAGTGACCATACATTTTGGTTACTAGTGTTGCCAAAAATGAAAATTATATTTTTTTTTTACCTTGGCTTGCATTTTGGATTTGCAATTCCAAGTTCCTGTGTTCATTAATTAGCTTTAGGTGAATAACGAATGTCGTAGGTTAATATGTAGATTTTGAGATAAATAATACTTTGTTATTGAATTGTCATCACAATATCTGACATTTTAATTAAAAAAAAAACTATAAATTTTATATTGTGTTGGCAACACAACAATACCAAAATAACAATAACAAAACAATAACAAACAAACAATAACAAAACAAAAATAATTTGCTGATATTTTAAATCTTTATCCAAGTGCGTCCTATATTTTAATAAATTAACTTTTTTTTATTAATAACATTTAGTGAAATGTATTTGTACAATATAATAAGTAGCTCTAAAAGTTAAGATAGTATTTTATTTTTGACTTTATAAGACTGTTATGTAATTTTTATAATTTATTTCTTAACAATACTTACTTCATAAATATATGTTATCATTCCACCGACTTATACCAGCTGCATTTGAGTATTATTTTCTTTTACAAAATATAAATAACAGATCTCAAAGCTTTAACAGTGTATCTAGTACCAGTTCCGTTAATTTGCTCGAAATACGTTTTCGTATTCCCCATACATTTCACACCAGCGCCCCTAGCGGTAGCGTCAGGGAACTGTGGGAAATGTATGGAGGAATACGAAAACGTATTTCGAGCAAATTAACGTAAGGAACTGGTACTAGACACAGAGCATTATAGACGAGTGTTACTTGCGATTATATATTATGTTAATTTAATAGGGATATAATGTTTATTTGTTTAGAAAATTGATTTTTGAGTTCTTAGTTTTGATGTTCTACAAAACTATATTGAATATTTCGTTCATTGTAACTAAGGAATTAATTGAATTAATTTAATACCGTTTAGTATTATCCTGTAACGGTATTTGCTTATTGTAAATTCAGTTAATATTTTCACCATATAATAGCACATTTTTTCTACACAAAATATTAAACAATTACACGGAATAAAAAAAATGTAACCATTTTTAGCCTTGTTTTTATTAATGACATCCATTTAATGAAATATCTACTATTATACAATTTTTATCTCACGAATGTGTGTCTGTGGGAATTAAGAAGAAAACCACCTCACGCGGGCGAAACCGAGGTCACCAGCTAGTGTATCCGTTGGGTTCCAATTTTAAGGTCTTTGTTTTGGAGATAGGGACGGAGACTGCCTGATAAAACTGTAACTCTGGCTAGTACGTAATTGGGCAAATGGTGGGCCATCGCCATCCAATATGGTATCACAAAGGAACCACCTCGTTTTGTTAATTTGACTATGAAAAACATGGTTTTCAGATGGTACGTATTTTAATAAATAAAAAAATAGTACAAAAGTATAATAATAATATAATATGCATTCAACACTATAATACATAATTGGATATACTTACAAGAAAAAGTAAAAAAAAAATTGTAATGAAATGTATATGGCACGATTACAATTATTTCAAAACACGCATCCATAAATTTACATTGTCCGTTGCACCTCATACTTAACTATTGTTTGTTCCTTATTTTTTCGAAGAGGCAGCAACCTCGTTGGTCCCACATTATAGGGGCCGAGCTTAGATCAAAAATACTATAGATATTGGATTCAGTACAAATACAACGCGGAATATTGGCACTCGAATACTATATAGGTAATTATTACTACAACCATCTATAAAATAAACAAGATTGTACATTGATGGTTGACATAGAAATGATTCGTAATAATTAATACTAAAGCATCAATGTACAGCGCCGTTGTCGCATCCCTCGAGAGTCAGCAAGTGGAATAGGAACTTGGTACGGCGCGCGGTTGAAGCGCAATGACCGAGGTGAAGTGGTGCCGTTTTTAAAGCACTGATCGGTTATCTAGGTATTTTTGATCTAAGGGGCCGAGTCTATAATAGCCGAGAACTTTTATGTTCCTTATCATAACATAGTACCTATACAACAAAGTCGCTTCCGTTCCCTTTGTATGCTTTAAAACTACGCCACGGATTTTGATGCAGTTTTTACCAATGGTTCTCGAGGAAGGTTTTTGGTGTCCCTTAGTCCAGCATACTCACCATGGAATCCTGATATTTCATGAATGCCAAAAAGTAGTGCTGAAATAGTGCTAATTAGTGCCCAAAGGAAAAAAATAGTGCTCTTATACTTAAGAAATTACAGCCATAGTTCGATGAGTATGCTGGACGAAGGTTTCGCCCAGAATACTCACCTCCGTTTGTCGAATCTGTGTACGCTTCAACCATAATTCATACTTAAAACAATTGTGCCCAAATACTGCCATATGGTGCCCAAAAAGAAAAAACGGTGCTCTAATAACTCCGGAGTTATAGGCTTCGTTCATTGAGTATACTCACTTTACTACGCGAATACCGAACGAGCTATAGGTACAATTTACGTCTTAAAAAATTGTGCTTGAAATAGTGCCCAATATCAGTCCAATTTTCGCTTGACTTCTACATACTAACGTTAAATAAGGTACAGTCGTTCACATATGTTTTAAGATAAACATCTTAAAAATTCTTATTATTGGCGGTTATGTGCGAATAATTGTGGTATTTTCTCATATATCAAAAACTGTCGATTAAATGCTTATTTAATTTATTTTAATTTTTATTAATTATTTTTTTTGTTTTTTTTTTATAAATAAATGAAAAATTAAAAAATTGTTATACAAAATGTAAGTTATTAGAAAGTTTTGAACTCGACTGTACTAAATCGAATGTTATGTAAAAGTTTACAATTAAATTTAATGGTGTTCTAGGTCAAAAGTCAAGCGAAAATTGGACTGAAATTGGGCACTATTTCAAGCACAATTTTTTAAGTCGTAAATTATACCTATAGCTCGTTCGGTATTCGCGTAGTGAAGTGAGTATGCTGGGCGTAGAACCTACGCCCAGCATACTCACTTAACGAAGCCTATAACTCCGGAGTTATTAGAGCACCGTTTTTTCTTTTTGGGCACCATTTGGTACTATTTGGGCACAATTTTTTTAAGTATGAATTATGGTTGAAGCGTACACAGATTGCACAAACGGAGGTGAGTATTCTGGGCGAAACCTTCGTCTAGCATACTCATCGAACTATGGCTGCAATTTCTTAAGTATAAGAGCACTATTTTTTTCCTTTGGGCACTAATTAGCACTATTTCAGCACAATTTTTTGGCATTCATGAAATATCAGGATTCCATGGTGAGAATGATGGACGAAGGGACACGGGTTTTGTGTATATAATTTGTCAAGCGGGCGAATCCCCGGGCGTCCGTTAGTTAATAATATATTAGGGTAGATGACTGTCATATCAAATCACCTTTTTATTTAATGTCAAATCGGGAAGCCTCTTAGAAATTTGTACAAAATACTTAACTATGTCGTCACTTATTTGTAAGTACTGTCAATTCAGTAAAACTTAGAGATCCAATGGATATTAAAGTTAATACAATAAAGATAATGACTTGAATATAATATTGGAATCTCTTCTGGAGGTTATAAGAGCGCTATTTCATTAACCAAGTCTTGACAATTATGATGTCACAAATTGTATGCAAGTTGCAAATGAGACATTATACTTGCATGCAGGACTTGGTTAATGGAATAGCGCCCTTATTAACTTTAATTATAGGCATCTACTTAATATCCTTAACTTTTTCACCTTTCACATAAACTTGTAGAATATTCCTGTCGTCTCCGAGATATAAGAATCTTTGCAATAGATGAATGGTATACTCTTCGCAGTTTGTTTCTAGTGCGCCATCGTATTTGTCTATTGGACCACCTTTCGTGTACACTTGAACGACTTGAGCATCGAAATCTTTGCCGATATCGAAGTTGCCGATTTTGTTATCTAGGTTCAATGCTGTAATGTTAAAATTGTTGATATTTTTATATTTAGATAATATAACTCTGATTTGAATAAAATGTGTAGTGATGGAGTACCTACCTAGATTCGCTCGCGTGGAAAAGGTTTTCGTATACAATTCCAACGGGATAAAATATAGCTTATATGTTGGTCTGATGTATGAGTTAGCTAATAAGCTAAACCTACATTCAGCTATTTTATATATTATTCTTAAATTATTAAAATCCATTAAGCTGTTACGCAATTTTTTTTGGTCACAATGTCATCTAGCCCAAATTAAGCTAATACGAGTATAAGCTTGTGTTATGGGATCTAGACGACTGATAAACGTACTTATATATTTCTAAATACGTATTATTAAATAATTTGATTCGACCTGAATCGAACCTGGGACCTCAGGGACGGTAGTCACATACTCATACCACTGCGCCACCGAGGCAGTCAACGAATTAATATCTAAATATCTACTCATAAATGTAAAATCTGTCTCAAATTAGTCAGACCGACAGCCAGTATGTACCTACCTAATATAACTTTAATTTTCTGGTGACACAGTTCATACTACTACAATCATCAACGCTTACCTCTGTATTTTAATATTAATGTAATTTGGTAAGTGCAACAAACTACCTATTTGTAAAAGTTTCTTTATAACAATAAATAAATATTATTATAATAAAAATAATTATGAGGGTAGACAGACGCGCTTATTTCGCTCACATTTCGCCAATTTGCTAACCCCCACGTAGGGTTATAGGTGGCGAGTCTATTGCCGTTTCAGAGACCTTTATTTGCCAAAGCCTCGTTGTGACTACAATCTGCCTTTATCTATCTGCTAGACCCCTAGATCTAGCAGGTCTTCCCATTCGGGAACAAAGACGTGATTTACTGTGTAAGTCTCTTTAGTTACCTTTAGCACCTCCCAAAGTAGAAAGGTAAAACGCTTCCTTCCAGTTCAAGGACCCGTTGGTCCGGCCTTGCAGCTCGAGGCACGTCGAGATATCTATAGTCCGACGTATTGCGTCTAAGATAGTCGCGTTGTCTCCACCGGATACATCTATAAATATCAGTATTATTTAATCTTTTCATTTTTACTTCGTAAAAGAAGAGGTTTACTAGCCCTAGGATGTCCACGGTCCTCACTTCGGAACTCTTCCACCCGGCCGACTCCTTTTCGAGCATGATTTGCCCACTACGAGGTCCCGGCGCTGACTCGCCCACACTGAGCCCTCCATCAACGTGCGGAGTGCAGTGTCTTCGTCGGAGACCTCGCAGTGTTGACACAGGGGTGTGTGTGACCTCACGATGCATGCGAAATCGAAGCATCCGTGCCCGGTAATGATCTGCGACGGATCCGGTAATGATCTGTGATACGCGAAGTCACCATGCCACCTCTGCAGCCAACTCTGTAGCCACTTACAACCTATTTACCTAATGTAAATTTCTACGCGTTGACATATATCTACCTAGTTTCGTTTTGACATTTAGTAAAAGGCGAAGTTTTACATATAAAAAAACCTACCTGTTCCTAATCCAACGGTAATATTTGCGTTCAGAAGTCTTCTGACATAACACAATCCGGACTTGAGACGTGTGTTAGAAGCTGGACAGTGTGCCACAGACACTCCCCGAGCCGACAACAAGGTGAGCTCGTCATCTGTCAAATGTACCGCATGGGCCATGATACA
Organism: Nudaria mundana; assembly: GCA_963556515.1. Classification (NCBI taxonomy): domain Eukaryota; kingdom Metazoa; phylum Arthropoda; class Insecta; order Lepidoptera; family Erebidae; genus Nudaria; species Nudaria mundana. The sequence continues at coordinate 8,014,927 of OY748306.1, forward strand.
CTGGAACAATATTCTATACAAACATGGGTAGATGGAAGGGTATCCAATAGGGTCAAATCAATGTCAAGTCAAATCAATTTCTTTTCAACCGACTTCCAAAAACAGGAGCAGGATCTTGATTCGAATTTATGTTTTTTATGTTTGTTATCTCATGTGGGCGGGTGAACCGAACGCTACTGCTTCCCAAGTGGTCCCATTTCGACAATTATTTGGTCCCATTTCAGTAATTTGAAGTCGAGCAATGTTTTTTTAATAAAATATACCGAGAACAATAGTACATTTGCCCAGAGCATCGTCTGTATGTCGGCAGCACGGCCTAACATCGCCTACTGCGCAGCTTGAAGGTCAGCGTTCTTCTTATAAGAATCGGAGTACATACCTTATTAGTTAATATTCCACTTTTGTCATAAACTTCCGCGTAACTTTTGCAATCATTATAAAGTTCTAATACATATTTTACTTCCTCCAGATTCTCCGATATATGGCTCTGAAACAAAATTACTTTAATTTATTTTTTCTTTCTTATGAACATTCTCCTTTCAATAACAAACAACATAAAAGGAATTATATGTAGTGAAATCTGTCCAACCGTTTACGAGTGAAAATAAAAATAAAATAAAATAACGTTTATTATCTTTGAAATTTTCAGAAAATTATTTAGATTCGTCAGAAGTTGGTGTGACTCTACCGAGGGTCCCAAAATGCAACGAGACTGAGAAGAGCCCTCAAGAAACTCAGCTCGGCTTTTTTCAAAATATTTCATCTTAAATCTAATACAGAGTTATTTAGAAAGGAGCAATTCGTTACGTTGTTACAACCAGGCCGCCTTGTCATCTAAGAAATCATATCGGGTATCACCCTCAGGCCAGCCAATTAAGGCAAGCCGCCTTCGGCCACGTTGCGCCGCACGTACCCTGTAGACCGTGTGACAGGGGTCGTTGCACGACGCAACGTGGCCGGCTACGAGAGGCTGGTCAGGCCTCCCCGATGCAACCTTTCGGTCACGTCCGTCCCCATGGGCCTTGCAGGCCCAAAATAAAATAAAATAAAATAACGTTTATTATCTTTGAAATTTTCAGAAAATTATTTAGATTCGTCAGAAGTAGGTGTGACTCTACCGAGGGTTCCAAAATGCAACGAGACTGAGAAGAGCCCTCAAGAAACTCCGCTCGGCTTTTTTCAAAATATTTCATCTTAAATCTAATACAGAGTTATTTAGAAAGGAGCAATTCGTTACGTTGTTACAACCAGGCCGCCTTGTCATCTAAGAAATCATTAATACTATAATAAGCTTTATGGCACAATTTACTTTTTATTAGTTTTTTAAATTTATTGACAGATAAATTTGCTATTTCGGTTGGCAATGTATTGTACATTCGAATAAAGTTCCCCGCAAAAGAATTACTCACTTTATGAAGCCTAAATTTAGGAACAGCCAGTTTATCCTTATTTCTTAAGTTTAGATTATGATTATCACTATTTTTCACAAATTTACTTTTGTTCTTGTGGGTATACAATAAAATTTCATAAATATACTGTGAATACACTGTAAGGATGTTAATATGCTTAAACTTATCTCTTAATGACTCCCGAGACCCCATTCCATAGATAGTCCGGATAGCCCTCTTCTGCAACACAAAGATGCATTCAATATCGGCAGCGTTACCCCACAGTAGTATGCCATATGTCATGATACTGTGGAAGTAGCTGAAGTAGACAAGACGCGCCGTTTTAATGTCTGTAAGTTGTCGGATCTTTTTGACAGCATAGGCTGCTGAACTAAGCCTGGCCGAAATTTTCCCGATATGAGGCCCCCATTGCAATTTGGAGTCTAACGTTATGCCCAGAAAGACAGTGTCATCGACCAATTCTATTATATCATCCCTAACCTTAACACTGGTTTTAACAAGTCTTACATTAGGTAAGGTGAATCTTACACATTTAGTTTTATTTTCATTTAATAATAAATTATTAGCACAAAACCAGTGGACTATCCTAGAGAGGGCAATGTTTACATCGTCAAGTTCGCGCTGTCCACGTTTAACTTTAAATATTAAAGAAGTGTCATCAGCAAACAAAACTACCTCGTGGTCGTCTCTTATGAGGTGAGGGAGATCATTAATATATACTAGAAAAAGAAAAGGTCCCAAAATTGAACCCTGCGGTACCCCCATTGCTACAGGAGAACCAGGTGACTGTTTACCATTGATCACTACTTTCTGGACCCTATCACTTAAGTAAGAATTTACGAAATTCAAGGCCGTCCCCCGGATTCCGTAATGATCAAGTTTCTTAATTAAAGTCTGGTGCTGAACGCAATCGAAGGCCTTAGATAAGTCACAGAATACACCATAAGCATCATATGACTCATCCCAGGCCCTGTATATACACTCTAATAATTTAATTCCGGCATCAGTGGTGGACCGACCACGAGTGAAACCGAATTGTTTTGTATGTAATAGTTTATTAACGTTAAAGTGATTTTGCATTTGATTAAGCATAATTTTTTCAAAAATTTTACTAAATGTAGGTAGTACAGAAATGGGACGGAAATTGGACGGATCTGAAGTACTACCCGATTTAAACAGGGGAATTAATTTACTAGATTTCATTAAATCAGGGAACACACCACTATCAACACAATTATTAAATATTATTACTAGTTCAGGAGCAACCATTTCAATAAAAGAATTTACTAAATACACAGAGATGCCCCAGAGGTCAGCTGTTTTCTTGATATTTAAAGATTTAAAAGTTTTTAAGATAGTGTTTATGTTAACTTTACTGAATTTAAATATAACGTTACAACAAGGAACGTTTGCTTTTAACAAAGATTCTGCAATGGGGGTTGAAGAGCCTAGGGTTTTTGTCAAATCTACAGGAATTCGGGAGAAAAAATTTTCAAATTCGTTCTCTTTCCGCGTTTATAATTTTCCAAGTAGATTTAACTTTGTCTGCACTATTGAGAATTTTATCACTTATATATTTTGATTTAGCTGCTAAACAATCTGCTTTAAACTTTTTTGAATAAGTTTTAACATAATCTAGAAATTCAACTGATCTATTAAGCTGTCTTTCTGAGTATAGTTCATAAAGTTTTTGTCTACTTTTGTGTATACCCTCAGTGGCCCATTCACTGAAAGTAGGACTATCACTAATCATGACCTCCTTAGACTTGAATATGGAGTTGAACTCGTTGTAAAAAGAATCAAAAAATAATTTATACATTACATTTGGATCTAAGCCAGTGTCTAAGAATGGAATTTTATTGCAAAGTCCAACCCTCATACGTTCCAAGCGGTCACCAGTTATTGGTCTACATAATATTTTACGTTTTATAACTTTTTCTTTAGTGATTTTAAAAGATGCTATTTGCCCACAATGGTCTGAATCTAGCTTTATATTATAATACTTATATTACTTATTATAATATTTATATATTATTATACTACTTTTATTATAATTATAATACTTTTACTTTCTGGCAACATATCGCTGTATATATTATCCAGGCAAGTGGCTATTGTATTACAATATCTAGTAGGCTCCAAAAATAAGTTTGTAAGATTGTGTGATTTAAATAAATTTAAAATATTATAACTCATAGGCGTATTAACAAGTAAATCGACATTAAAATCACCACATACTATTAGGTACTTATTAGTTTTTCCAATTTACATAGAACTTTGTCAATAAGTTCCTCAAATTCGCAAAAGGGTGAGGTTCCAGGTTTATACACGCATACTACTATGAATTGCTCCATTTCCACGCACGACAGTTCGACTTTACACTCTAGAGAAAGAGACACAATATCTTTCCGTTCTTTAAATTTAAGTTGTTTATTTAATAAAATCAGCAGAATGCACTACCAACCCGGTGATTACTGAAATTGAACATGAGCTCATACGGCTTACGCATATGTTCTGTAATACAAAAAATATCAATATTGTCTGAATTCATTAACAGTTCCAACTCTAACTCTTTGCCATGTGTTAAACAACCAATATTTTGATGCCCTATGTTGATATAATTTACATTTTTTGATTTGGTTTGATTTGGAGGGCATTTTTTAACATAATTAATATTTGTAACTAAATTTAATTCAATTAATTGACTATGTCTGCTAAAGGGTAACATTGCCTCTGTTGTCGTAGAACTTAATTTAAATTACTTGGAACAGATTCCAAAGTCTTAACACTAAATCTACATTGCTCAATAAAAGCAATTTTGTCAGCCAAGTTCTTGGCTGATGTGTAAAAATAATTGAATAGCAAACTTGCTATTTGTCTCTTATAATGCTTTGGTAGAAAATACCTATCTTTGTTTACATAAACAATATGTTTGTTATTGTTAAAGTTACTGTCAGAAGTTGACACATTGTATTTATATACAGTTCTCTTAAAAACAGAATTAAAGTCAATTACATGGAATTTATTATTATATTGGCTAGTTAAATTGAGTTGTAAATTTATCTTATATCTAAGAGAATTTTCCACGTCTGGCACACCTTTTATGTATGGTAATGTAAACATTACTACATTTTCAACATTTAAGTTTTGCATTTTGTCAAAGTATAGGGATAGTTCATTTTTGTTAATTTTACCCCTGTTTGAGCAGAAAATAATTATTTTACTGTTTGAGTCAAAATTATATTCTAATATCTTTTGCATAATTTCATTTAAAGATGCACCTGGATAACAGTTATTAATAATTGAATAACAATTTGAATTAAATTGTTGTATCAGAAAAGAACTAAAATCAGTTCCAATATCATCACTAAATAAAACTAGTTTAGTATATCCAGTATGACTATTACTTTTTACACTGTCACACAATTCATACACTAATGAAGTAGAAGGTGAGCAAGTTGTAAAGGAAGCCTGGTTCTCCAATGATTGAGAAGGACTTGTGCAATTGATATTGCATTAGTGGTTATTTATGAAGGTATTAAGGCGCTCAGTATTATAATTAGATGTTTTGAGTACCTTATCTATACTTGATGAACACTTATTAAAGTCTTTTAGAGACCATTCATATTTCTTAGTTACATACTCTAATTCAAATTGCAAATTTTTTATTTGTGATGCAGTAGACCACGGGAAATAGGGACTATATTGTAAGATATTAGTTGATCATCGAGGCTCCGCCCGCTTGATATAGTTTTATCGTTCTCGGTTCCCGTCGGAACATATTACCGGGATATAAAGTAGCCTATGTTACTCAGGGATAATGTAGCTACATATCAGTGAAAGAATTTTCAAAATCGATTCTTAAGGACTTACAGAGCCTATTCAATTCAAACAAACAAACAATCAAAATTTCCTCTTTATAGTATTAGTTGTATTAGCAACAATATAAATAAATAAATAAATGTTTTTGGACATTCTCACACGACGTCATCTAGCCCAAATTAAGCTATACATGGGGCACACTAAAAGTTTTCCACTTCTAGCTAATCGGAACTATTTGAATTTCGAATGTTATATTTTTTTAAACGTTGCAACCTTCTTAGTAATAAAAGAGAACAATTGTCAATTGTTTTTTATCACACATCAAAGTTCTTCGTATGCAACGAAAATGGAATTAAGTCGAAAAGATTTTAGAGCGATGATTTTTTATGCTTTTAAAAGTTCTCTCTCTCCGCAAGACTGTGCCGCTCGTCTTCAAAATGCTTTTGGGAGAGAAGCACCTTGTTTGAGCACCGTGAAGCGATGGTTTGCTGAATTTGAGAGAGGTCGAGTTTCTTTACATGACGAATTTCGTGAAGGGCGGCCTTCAACTGCCGTCAACGAAAATTATGTGGCTACTGTTAAGCGATTAATTGAAGAAAACCCGCGGATTACCTATGAGACAATTCGACGAATATTGGGGATTGGTATGAGTCAAATCCAAAGTTCGGAAACTTTGTTGTTGTTGGATTCCTCATGAACTGACAGCGGAGCAGAAGCGGGCTCGCGTGGAATGGTGCTCACAGATGCTACTGAAGTACGACCACGGACATTCTAATGCTGTTTATGACATTGTCACAGGAGACGAAACGTGGATTTATTGTTTTGAACCCGAAAAACAAACAGCAATCTTGAGAATGGGTGTTTGAAAATGAGAACAAGCCAACAAAAGTGAGGCAGGCGAGAAACGTTGGTAAAAAAAATAATTGAAAAAGTTCGCGAAAGACGACCCAAAAGCTGCATTCTCCTACATCATGACAACGCTTCTTCACACACGGCCAACAAAACAAAGTAATTTTTAGCTTCCGAAAAAGTACAACTCGTCACCCATCCTGCGCATAGCCACGACCTAGCACCCTGTGATTTCTGTATTTTCCCCAAAATCAAAGATTTGATGAGAGGTTTCACTTTTACCAACTCCGAAGAGGCAGTGATAGCGTTCAATCAGCACGTAGAAAACATGCCTTAAGTTCTGTGGCCCTCCTGTTTTAGAAAATGGTTCGATCGCATGAAAAAGTGGTTAAAATGTAAAGGAGAGTATTTTGAAAAGCAATAAACATAATATTTTGGTTTTAACATTTTGTTTTTTTAAGTTACGCAAAACTTATTAACGTGTTGACCTACGTAAACCGTGAAAGTACCGCTTTCTAAAAAAAAATTTGGACTCAGTTTCGATAACAGAACCGTCTAAAAGTCTTACTTTAAAAAAAAAACAAACATTTTTTTATATTTTTTTTTTGAAAGCTGTGGTACTTTCACGGTGTATAAGCTTGTGTTATGGAATCTAGACGACTGATAAACATACTTATATATTTCTAAATACATAGGTACAATACATAGAAAATACCCAAACACTGAAACAAACATTTGTAGATCGCACAAATAATTTGTTGACCCGGAATCGAACTTGGGACCACTGCGCCACCGAAGCAGTCATATGAGTAAATTATAGGTATCGTAAATCGTAAAAAAACTTACCTGTATTCTGCATTCATATTTATTTGCAAGTTTTGATAGACTATCCATAAGCGCCTTGTCACAACTGATAGCAAATCTCGGTGTTACTACCGGTTGTACTAATTCATTCTAAAAAAAAAATTTACTACAAATTAAAAAAAAACCCCTGTAATATTTATAAGATTTAGGTATCTACTTCAAATATAAAGTAACACACATGACACAATTATATTACCAGGATAAAAAATAGCTCGTGTGTTATTCTGATGTATTCTACCTAACTAATCTATTCAGTAGCTTTACGTGAAAGTTTAACAAACATCCATTTCAAACTAATTAGGTACCTACGTAGTCGTTATCTTAGTAGGTAAATACCTACCTACTTACCCATTAATTAGTGGGCTGGAATGAGATGCATGCCTTCAGCCTTTAACAACTTACCTTTAGTGCAATAACACTTTTCACGAACAATTTAGCATCGTTTAATTCTTTTTCAGTATCATTATAATAACCTGCATCATTCTCCTGGTTCATGCTAACTTTGCCTACTAAAGCTCTCTGTTTATGCTTTGCGACAGCTTTCACGAGCTGCAGTGTCCCTTCAAGGTGGAGTGATCCGTAGTAGCAGGCTGTTGTTGTACCATTTGTTAGTAATCTTTGCTGCAAATAAAAAACTTTCTTGACCGCATATTTCTGGGGTCCTAGGAGTCCTAGCTAATTACTTAACTTATGTAGGTATATTAAGTACCTTAACCTACCTACCTATATTGCTTCCATGGCCGCATGGGTAGAACACGGAGAATTAGCTTTTTAATAGTAAAAACTGTGTGTATATCGACGCTAATTTATGTAGCGATTTAACGTGCTAACTTTCAAATGACATTACATAACATTTCAATGAAGAAGAACCCTAAGTAATCGTGGTAGTTGGTAGGTGCCTCCAGTATATTCGATATAAAGAAGCTAAATACACGGTTAAATACAAACAGTGTTAAGCAGAACGTCGGCGCTCGTATGGTTAGCAAATAACTACCTATAGATTGAGAATAATGCATTTTGTAACTGATGTCTTGTACTTCGTGTTTTCAACTATAAATTACCTCAACCCGCTCTGGCAAATATATCCAAAGTGTCTTGAAACAGCAATAAGTTCGCCCCATTTTACGTGGGGCCAATGAAGTAATTGGCGAAATGTGGGCGTCTTTTTTGAACGCTAGAGGACTCTTGTGTGTACATACTTATAATTACGTTGTTATTCCCTAGAGACAGAGGTATAATTGTACACCCACGCTTCCTTAGTAACTGTTGGTGCCACCTTAAGGTGTCATTCTGATCTCTGCAACAGACAGCGAATTCAAGCCACAGATGCAGGCATCACACAAAGAAAGCAGCACGACTGGTCCCCCATTTGTATGGATTTCTGTCCAAATCATTCCGAATACGGCAGCGTCAGCACGTGTTGCCGCGTCAAGGGCTCCACATACCCGTAACGATTGCCATAGATGTTCCTATGACAACCGGCAACGTGCTCTCTGAGGCACGGAGGGGTCTCAAGGTCGATTAATTCAAATTAGTTCTATATTCATTTAGTAACACACATAGTAACACTTAAAAATGAACGTCATCATTATAAATGATTCTACATTTACCTACTGCCAGATTCGCAAAGAAACTGGTAGAGCCTGTGAGTAAAAATCTGGCAAGATATCTCAAACCAACTATCTTTTCCTAACGCCAGTAAATATAAATTATGATAACTCACCACCACTTGGTCATAAACTTTTGCTGCAAACTTACAGTCCTTGTATTTGATTTCTAACGGGAAGGTATACTTCGCTAACCATTCTAGTAGAGGACGATCTAATCCCAGACCTATATTAGGGAACTGAGGAGCGTGTGTATGGCAGTCCACAAAACCTGGTATTACGAATTGATCATCGCTCAATTTTATTATTTCGTAATTTTCAAACGTTCCAGATTTTTCTAGTGCTTCAAACTCTTCGAAGGAACCTTTTTTGTTAATCTGTAACAAAAATATTTGTGAACACTGCTTTTACTTGATATGCGGGATCCTAGGTGTATATTAGGACCCTGGGGACTTACACCGGAAACATTAAACATGGGAAAATAACTTATCGTGTCTGCCAAATAATTACACCCTAATAGGTCGGCCCCAAAAGTCGCTGAACACATTCAAACTTTCAAAACATCTGAACACTAAAAATGTCATAAGTCAGTGACGCAACAAGAGAACAAAATAAACTCAACATACAAAAGGTCCATAAAAAGCTGAGCACTAGTATTCCAAAGTAGCTGAACACTAGTATTCCAAAAGTAGCTGAACATCATTAACATCATAAGTAGATTAAAAAATCATATTTTCAATGTTGTTGCCTGTTAATCTAATTTTGGTGTTCTTGATGTAACACGAATTTTGGTCTTTTGACATGTAGGATAATTTGAGAAAAGTTTTAAAGCTAATATTAATCTCCATTGGTGCAGTGCTCCCTATGCCTAGGTTATGGGCACAGCAGGAAGTACTGCAAGAGTACCGAGCCCACGTGCAGGTGCAGCCACTGCGGCAGCCTTCATATGAAGGTCAAGTGCCCCGAGCTGCAGGTGGGAACACAGACTTCCTGGGGCCTAAGTCGCGTAATGAACGTAAAACGCCATGCTACTGCTATACTACTACGTTGCAACTGCAATTGGTCAAAAAATTGGTAGCCTGCTAAACTCACAAGCAACGCGCCAGGGTAGCGCCAGAAAGGCATCAAACCGAATGACTGAAGAGTACAATCATCATTAGGTTAAATTAGATTTAGTTACTTCCGACATTACCAACTTCCCAGCCTCTATATCCCGGGAACTGAGCTTCCCACCTAAATTCTGGGCAAATTTTTGTTCCCCCTGCAACACCTCCCATCACAAGTTCCATTCGCCTGCAAAAAAATACCGGGAATTCTCATCCCGCAAAAATTCCCAAGATTCCCAGTACCCCAAATCTCGGAAACTAAGCATCCCAGGTAAATTTTGGCCTCATTTTTCCGGCCCATGTAAATAATTGAATCCGATCTTCCCGCAGACATTTTCTTCCCAATTATCATCCCACATTCCACAAAACTTGAAGCCCCTATATCCCGGTAACGGAGCTTCCCAGCTCAATTCTGAGCAAATTTTTGTTACCCTGCACCCCAGCAGACACGTATCCTATTCGCCTAAAAAAATCTTGGGAATTCCCATCCCACAAAAAACCCAAGATTCCCAGTACCCGATATCTCGGAATCTAAGCATCCTAGGACAATTTTGACTTCATTTTCGGACCCCCCTTGAACTCCCGCAAGTAATAAAACTCCATCTCTTCCCATAAAAAAATCCCAATTCCCATCCCACTTCCTAAAAAGGTTCTAGTCGTTTCTATGTTCCCCTACACATCTAGGTTCTATGAGTTGGTCTGGGGGCTATATCCTGGTAATACAACATCAATCATTCCCCCGCCCCTCCCGCCTCACACGCTGCTATGTTGCAGTTTATTGCCAGAGGGCGTCAGCGTAACTTGCTTCACCGACGATACCCTCGTCACGGCGCGGGGAGCAACGCACCAGGAGGCAACACTCAAGGTCACGACTGGGATTGCTGAAGTCGTGGGTCGGATACGGCGGCTGGGACTGGACGTGGCACTGAATAAGTCCGAGGCTCTGTTTTTTCACGGCCCTCGGCGCGGGCCACCTCCAGGATCCAGCGTAAATGTAGGGAGCGTTAGCATCGGCATCGAGCCTGTGGGCTGCATCTGGGGCTCGTACTCGATAGCCGGTGGAACTTCGGACTACACTTCCGAAGTTTGGTCCCCAAAGTGACGGGGGCGACAGCCGTGCTTTCGCGACTGATGCCCAATTCGATCGTGCGGAGTATGGCCGTGTACGGGGCTCCCGTATGGGCGCCGAGACTGACGGGCAACAGCGCTGCTGTTTTACACAGATCGTTGAGGACCTTGGCCGTCAGAACAATACGAGGGTACCGCACGATCTCCCTAGAGGCTGCATGTCTCCTAGCCGCGACCCCTCCATGGGACCTGGAAGCGAGAGCCCTTGCGTCATTGGGTCATGCGGCACAAGGAGGCGCTGGAGTGAGAGCACAGGCCTGCGTCTCGAGAAATCGAGGCTCAGCGGTCCCAACTCCGCCAGGATCTCATGGAGACATGGAAGGTGCGACTTTAGCAACCAAAGTGGGGAACCACCACCATCGCGGCGGTGAGACCGATCATGGAGGAGTGGCTGCAGAGGCAGCACGGTGGCCTCACGTATCGTGCGACACAGATCATCACCGGGCACGGAAACTTCGGTGAGTATCTGTTTTGCATGCATCGTGAGGTCACACCCGCGTGTCAACACTGCGAGACTTCCGGCGTAGACACGGCATTCCACACGATGGTGGAATGCTCAGCATGGACGAGTCAGCGCCGGGACCTCGTTGTGGGTCTGGGCGTAGATACGCTCTCGCTGGAGACCATGCTACGAGCCATGGTCTCTAGCGAGAGTCAGTGGCACTTGCCTTCATATGAAGGCCTCCGCAGTGGCTGCACGTGGGCTCGGTACTCTTGCTGAGGGGCTCAGCTGCCGATATTGAGACAATATTCATATTACAGAAACGAGCTATACGAGCAATCTATAGACTCGGACCCCGTGACTCGCTGAAAGAACTATTTAAAGAAATTAATATTTTAACAGTTGCCTCTCAATATGTTTACGACAACATCTTATATGTACGGAAGAACATAGAACTCTTCAAAAAAATTTCCGATAACCATAATTTTAATACAAGAAATAAAAATAAACTGGCAATGACAAAAATTAGACTTCGTAAATCGGCAGGCGTCTTGGGCTCGCAAATCAATAATATCAATTAAGGCACAATACCATTAAGTCATAAAACTGATTTATTTAGTAGTTTATGTGTGAAAGAGTAACAAACATGTTTGTGTACACATCTAGGCTTCTAGGTTAGTATCAGTATTATTACATATTGTTATACATATTTTAAATAATTATAATAATACATATGTAAATTGTACATTACCGTTCCATTCACAACACTCAAGTATCCAGAGTAAATATTTAAATTGCATAAAGAAGTCGATTCGGCGATTAAACCAACAAAAACTTTATTTATCGTCGACATTTCTACACGTTTATAAATTACTAAGTATTACTAAAATGTTCTAAGTTATTTATATGTATCAAAAGTTGAATTTAATAATAGTCTTAGAATAAGGTTAAACTGATAAGACTTATCACTGAGTTAAATGATAAACTGAATACAACTATCATTGTAGAGCGTATTTATTTGTAGCCTCGTCGCAGGTGTCAGCAGATTGACGTTTAGATAAGTGTTACCACTTTCGTGTTGTCGAACTTGTGTTGCCAGAAACAGAAATCGTTATAGAAAGTAATTGTTTTTGTGAATAAATTATATTGCACTTGTATTCTTGTAGGTATGCAACTTAATTATATTCATTATGCAACAAACAAAAGTGTTTTTGTAATCTGTTTCTACGCCATAGCTTTTATCAACATTTCATCGCAAGGCAACGGGTTTTAATTATTTTATCTAAATTACAATATTGCTGCTACTTTTTTAAAATTTATTTGGCCATTTTGGACTTAACCCATTATGTGTGCCCGGTAATGGAAATAAGCTTGCCCCCTATCAGGTGGAACTAAAAATACTGGCAAACCGTTGGTGTGTAATAGACCGCTGCTTACCCCTTCGGGGATATAGGCGTGTATGTGTGTGTTTCTACACCTACACCGACGGGCCTGATTGCGCGTTGTTTCTGCGACTATACGTAGAGAATGAGGCGCTCCGCTCTTCTCTGAGCGCCACTTCTGCAACTACGTGGACGCTCTACCCTGGGTGTAATCTACTTTGTCATGATTGTCCTTTTTATACAATTTACATCATTCAAACTTTCATATTCAATGTTTACGGTTCCGTATACAAGGTAAAACGGGACTATAATTAATGGACCATTGGGCGACAACTATAGTTTTTCGTGACAAAGAAATATAAGTATTTTACAGTTGTATCAATTTAGTACCTTGTACCTTATACCTACTTGGTCACACGCATGGTATCTAGGCTAGCAAAAAAGTATAGGTAAACAAGAACGTAGAGGGTACCTAACCCTAAAAAATCTTACTTATTATACATACATCTCTAATTAAAAGGAGACTATTCGGTTTTTCAACTATTGTTTACTATATAGTCCACCAACCAACACATTAATCGTTTCCTACTCCGGTAAAGTTGTCAATAACATGTTTTGGGATGACTAGGTACTCGTACTAATTGTAAAGAATACCTGACTTTACGAGTTTAATTGTTGTCGAGGGACTTTGTATGTAGGTACGGTACATGCATAAAAGCGATTTTTTTAGATAAGTGCTACCCAAGTATAGTACATTGGTAGGTGCAGGTATACAAATGAATAACAAAACTGTTCATTTTAAATTGTTTACTTAAAGGAATACTATTCCTACCAAAAAAATAACGTTAGTGAAGACTTTATATAGCCTAAGCTGATCAATATAGAGAATCTTGTACAAGCATCCACTTTGCACAAGTATAGTACATTGGTAGGTGCAGGTATACAAATGAATAACAAAACTGTTCATTTTAAATTGTTTACTTAAAGGAATACTATTCCTACCAAAAAAATAACGTTAGTGAAGACTTTATATAGCCTAAGCTGATCAATATAGAGAATCTTGTACAAGCATCCACTTTGCACAAGTATAGTACATTGGTAGGTGCAGGTATACAAATGAATAACAAAACTGTTCATTTTAAATTGTTTACTTAAAGGAATACTATTCCTACCAAAAAAATAACGTTAGTGAAGACTTTATATAGCCTAAGCTGATCAATATAGAGAATCTTGTACAAGCATCCACTTTGGTACATTCTCCTTCGTTATGGAGTTTGTAATATGATTATCTACGTATTTTATAGCAATTTAAATACACAAGTGACAATTTTCATTAAAATAAGGTTACTATCGTGTTGTGCTAACTTTGTACATTATTTCGTGCCAAGCAGAACAGGCTTGAGTTGCAGCTGTGTGCCAGCTTTGGAACGTGTCTGCTCGAACGTTTTGGATCCAAGTGTTAGAGATAACAAACGCTGCACGCGCTAGGTTCTCCTCGAGGTGACTGCCATTTCTTCGTGCTTCTTCTATAGCCTGCACATAATATAAAGAAATTATCATCACAACAAAATCATTTCATATCAAGTAAGTCCAAACGAGTACGTATTGATTGTACTGTAAAAAGCTGTCAGATCTAATAGAGAGCCAATCTCCGAACTCTATACGTCCTAACCTGACACTTTTCTTCGTCTCAGCGTACAAACCTATAGCGTTCTGAGTCCTATGTGAGTTTTAAGTTCTCTACAAACTCTACAACTTAGGCAACACCACCAACTTGTTCTAACTTTAATTACACTATAAATATATAATTTATATATTCAATTACACATGCTATACATCCTCCTACACTCAAACTAGTTAACAAATTCTACCGAACTTGGTATCGTAACTGGGAAATCCTTGCGGATTTCGGTGGGGGGAAATGTATAATTCTTTTATAATCTATGGTCAGCTGACGTTCACCCGGCGTCCGCAACACCTGTGTGGCGCCACTTGTCATTCTACGTTCGCCATCTTTGAAACGTTCAAACTATTTTTCTCCACAAAATAATCAATATTAAATAATTTAACAATCCAAAAACTGTTCAAAGTGAAGTGTGTATGTGTAATAACAGCATCTGACCACTGGCGCCGGTTTTCAACAGGATTTCAAGGAGCCAGGGTGAGTCAATCTTACTGACCTCATTTTAAATTATCAAATATTCAATTAACTGGGTTATCGACATACATTTTGGTATGTCGATAACCCAGTTAATTGAATTGAGAGAGAGAGAGGGCCTTCAAGAGAGCCCGGATGCCCAGCGCGTCGCGCGACTTGGTCAGGAGCTCACATCCCATCCCACGGGCAGCCGTGGATACTGGCAACTGGCCAAAGCCGTACAGTCTAATTTTTGCCAACCCTCGCTGCCACCACTGCGTTTTCCTGATGGATCACTGGCTCACAAAGCCCAAGAGAAGGCGGACATGCTCGCAGACCTCTTTGCGGCTAATTCCCGGGTCGATGACCGTGGCCTGCAGCCCCCCGCCATCGCCAACTGTGACCACACTATGCCTGATATTGTTATCAGGCAATGTGATGTACGGGCAGTGCTGCGGTCACTCGACACGCCAGTGGCCCTGACGGCATTCCGGCGGTGGTGCTACGAAAATGTGCTGCTGAGTTGTCTCCAGTATTAACGTGTCTGTACCGCCTATCATACTCTACAGGCCTCGTGCCGGAGGTCTGGAAGGAGGCGAACGTACAACCGATCCCCAAGAAAGGGGATCGATCCGATCCAGGCAACTATCGACCCATAGCTATCACCTCAGTCATCTGCAAGGTGCTCGAGCTTCTTATCAATAAGCAGCTCATGCGATACCTGGAGGATCACTCGCTAATCAATGATCGGCAATATGGCTTCAGGCCAAAACGATCAACGGGTGACCTCCTGGCATTCGTTACGCATGTATGGGGTGAGGCTATGGAAAAGTTCGGCGAGTCCTTGGCTATTAGCCTGGACATCGCCAAAGCTTTCGATAGGGTCTGGCATGCTTCGCTCCTTTCCAAGCTTCCGGCATATGGTCTACCTCCTCAACTGTGCAGCTGGATTGCCAGTTTTTTAAACGAGCGCCGAGTGCAGGACCTCTGCGATGTCCAGGCTTCTCGCTTCTTGCAAGTGAATGCCGGGGTACCGCAGGGGTCTGTACTGTCACCAACTCTCTTTCTTCTGCAAATCAATGATATGCTTTCCCTCGGGAACATTCATTGCTATGCAGATGACAGTACATTGACGGGAGTTACTCGGTTCGTCCGACGGCGGGGCGATCTGTGATAGAGGAGGAGAGACGACATCTCGTGGGTGATCTCGACCGAAACCTCGACAGTATCTCCCAATGGGGTGCCGAGAACTTGGTCGAGTTCAATGCCCACAAAACACAGGCGTGTGCATTTACAGCGAAAAAATCCCCTTTCCTTCCCCTACCCACTCTTCAGAATGCAATATTACCAATGAAGGACAATCTAGACATCCTTGGCATAGACGTTCGTCGAGAGCTCAATAACACAAAATACATTGAGAGATGTATTGGGCTAGCTTCGCGGAAACTAGGAATACTGAACAAGGTAAAGCGATTCTTTACACCGCACCAGAGGTGTCTGCTGTACAAAACGCAGATTAGACCCTGCGTTGAATACTGCTCTCACCTCTGGGACGGCTCCGCGAAGTATTTGCTGGACGCACTCGACGCTATGCAGCGACGCGCTGTTCGCATTATAGACTGTCCGGAGGTAACGGGAAGCCTTGAGCCGCTAGCCCAGCGCCGAACAATTGCTTCCTTGGCCGCGTTCTACCGTATTTACCACGGTGAGTGTTCCGAAGAGCTCTTCAACCTGATCCCACCCTCTCCCTTCCGATCCCGAACAACGCGTGCCGGGCAGAGATGTCACTCTCATACCGTGGAAACCGTCTTCGCGAGAACCGAGCGTTTTAAACGTTCGTTTCTCTGCCGAACGATGGTGGCTTGGAACGCCCTGCCTGCGCACGTGTTTCCTCCAACATATAACCCTGGGCTCTTTAAGCGAAGCGTGAAGAGGCACATTACTGGGTCGTCAAGTTGAGGGCGACTCTCTATAGTATTCCTGTGTACTGTGAGAGTCGCCCTCAATTGCCAGACGTCGCCTCAGCTTACCATCAGGAGGCTGGCGTCAATTTGTCGACCTAAATAAAAAAAAAAAAAAGAACACATTTGCCTAAGTTGTAGAGTTTTTGGCTTGGCTGTCTCGTTACTCGGAGACCTATAGTACGAGGTGGATTGAAAAGTAGTCGGCCTAACACTGCTCCATTTAGTTCTAAAAATCAAATCTACCCACATTATTTAGTTCAGTTCAGACCTGTTAATTGTGTGAAGTTTGAAACGTGTGCGGTAATTAGTTTTAATTTTATAAATTTATTAACAAAGCAATCTGACATCATTTCCGCAGATGGAGCAAATCGAGCAGCGTGCCTTAAGTACATAAGTAGGGGCTGTCATCAAAAGCCATCCATAATTATATGGTCAGTAGTACATTAGGGGATTGCGCTCTTTCATATTCATCCGTCAAAAAATGGATAGCAGAATTCAAGCGTGGTAGTGGAGAGTGTGAAAGACGAACCCCGCTCTGGAAGGCATTCGATGTCCACTACTGACGAAAATGTTAAAAAAATACTCGACTTAATTATGGGAGACCGCAGATTGAAAATTAGAGAGATCATCTCTTATGAACGTACTCAAAACATAATAGTCAACGTGTTGGGTTTCCACAAGGTGTCTGCGAGGTGGGTTCCGCGACTGCTTTCAGTTGAGCAAATAAGGATGCGATTGACTATTGCACGCGACTGTTTGGAGTTATTTGAAGCTGATGAATGTGATTTTTTGAATCTTTTTGTTACTATGGACGAAACATGGGTTCATTACTGTATACCGGAAACAAAACAACAATCAAAACAGTGGAAAAGACCTGGTTCACCACCCCCCAAAAAGGCTAAGTCGATTTTGTCGGCAAGTAAGGTGATGGCTTCAGTATTCTGGGACTCGAAGGGTGTGATTATGGTTGATTATCTTGAAAGGGGTCAGACTATAAACTCTGATTATTACTGCACCTTACTACGTCGTTTACGAGAGGAAATAAAAGAAAAATGTCCAGGAATGATCAGAAGAAAAGTCCTGTTTCATCAAGATAACGCTCGTGTTCACACGTCTGTCCAATCAATGGCAGAAATTCACATCTGTGGCTTTGAACTGTTACCGCATCCACCTTATTCACCTGATCTGGCACCGTCAGACTTTTTTCTGTTCCCTAACCTAAAAAAGCACTTGGGAGGTCAAAGATTTTTGAGAAATGACGAGGTCGAAGCAGCAGTAGACGCATATTTTGACTCTAAGGAAGGATCATTTTTTTCAACGCGCTAAATGCTTGGAAGGGAAGATGGCAAAATTGCATTCAACTTGATGGTGATTACGTTGAAAAATAGAAATATATTTCATTTATTATGTATTTATTTTCTTGGTTAGGCCGATTACTTTTCAATCCACACTCGTAGTTACATTATTGCTGTGTGCAATTTACTCAAAATTAACGCAAATTTGCTGGTAAAAGAATTTTTGAAATTCTTAGTTTTTAAGTAAAATGGTTACAAATAGGTTTTGCGGCTCCGCCAGCGTAGTTGGTTTGCCCGTTCCCACTTCTAACCAGAAATCATTTTAGGAGGATAGTGATGAAAGTTTTAACAAACTTGATTATAATATCCGTTGGCGTTTGTATAGCGGCCAGCTAATTTTGACGAGTTTGCCTTCAACAGATACCACCGAGGCAACATGGCGTGTAACAAGCGTGCATCACTTTCCAATCTAGTCAGTTCCCTGTCAGCTATTGATCGAAGTTCCATAAGATCTACCACCTAAAATAGAATAACACAATTATAATCTATAATACACTAGTGGATGCCCACGGTTTCGGCCATAACAAATTATATACTAAAACCTTCCTCGAGAACCACTCTATCCATTAGTAAAGCAGCATGAAAATCTGTTCTGTAGTTTTTGTGTTTATCGCGATCAGACAGACGCTGCGGGACTTTGTTTTATAATATGCAGTGATTATCTTTTATACGGTGCATAGGGGTCTAACCACATCTCAGAGGCCCAAACAAACCTCAACTGCAAATGTAGATTACTACTAACTGAAGTTAACTACTAACGGCGATGATAAATGGCAACTGTTGCTTTTTTTCCAAATAATTATAAATTTGGTGGACGTGGATGGACAGGCAGGTAAAGATCGACCTAGGCGAACTTACTTCTGCCAAATCTGAGATGTTTTGATAAACGGAGAGCATTCATGAAAATAATTATGAAAGTGGAAGAGACGAAATAAGTATGCCAGAATCGTAGCAAGTGGAATTTCATAGTCTCTGTCTACCCCAATGAAAAAGAGGTGTGATTGTATGTATATATTTCGTAAAAATTAATGTTGTACGCCTGGGTTCGAACCAGTGGTGTTTCCGTAACAAGGGGAGTGCTTTAAACCGCTGCTTTAAATGTTGAAATATTTATATGCGAAATATATTTTATTTCTTATCTTCTTCCGCGTCCACCCCACGTCCAGTGCCGGGCACACCAGAGTGGCACTCGAGAGAATTCCCTATGGTACCTATATAACTACTTGGAAACAAACATACTTCCCGAATCTTGTTATATAAACGAAACGCGATCTACAAAAAATCATTGATCTTAAAGCAATTCAAAAAAGTATCTTCAGTTCTCTTAGGCAAGTACTTTAATGTCCTAAGCTTCTTGCTCGGCTGGCTATTGAGACAGTTTGAGACCCTGGCAAATATTAGGCTACTTATCGTCACTGGAATATGACTTCTAATAACTAGCATAATATACTTAAATTCAAAGTCACATTACCTTTCGCAAATCGTCCATTTTCCTCGCTAGGCTTTCTAGCATTCCCTCAGCCAGCCTCAGCGAACTTAAAAGGGAACACATCGAAAAATCATCCAATTGCGAAACCCAACTTAACGCTTCCGATTCAAAACGTTTTGCCTTTTGTTCAGAGTCAGCTCTTAGCCAATAAGTCCACAATCCTACTATCAAACGACGTCGCGCGGGGCCTGCAGTTTTACCACTACTCAAAGAGTATTCTGCAAAACGACTTATATCTTGAGGTGCTTCCAACAGAAATCCTGCGTCTAATATCATGTCTAAGCAAAGTGCATAATACCAAGTCTCACATTCATGTGATATATCATGGTATTGATATGATCGTAAAGCAAATTTCAACAAATCTACTGCTTCTTCTATGCGACAGCGTGATAGTAGGACGTAAAATAAATCGGGAATTAATTCTAAAGCTACATCTTCAGCTTCAATAAAACGACTTATTGCCAAGGCTCGGAAACCAGAGCTAATTGATCTTGCGAGTTTTCCTCTTGCCATTCTTGCGCGGAACGTCGCCATGAAAAGTTTACCAAGAGCAAATAGTTCATTTGCTTCAATGGGTCGTGATGTTTTCTTCAATGTTAAAACAGCCATTTCTTCAATCTCTACAGCGTTTTCAGGTGTACCCCGATCAAGCTCTAATTGTAACGCATTACTATATGCGTCACAAATATCCACGACGGAGCATTCTACTGTTTGAAGAATATCGAGCGAACGGAGCGCGGTTAATCTTGATGTCCGCTCGTCTCCCAAACTTGAGTACAGTAAGGTTGCAACATTAAGGCAAAAAACTGAATCAGCATCTAGGATTTGTTTTTGAACACGATATTTCTTTTGTCTTAGTTGCCGGAAAAAAATTAAATTTTTAAATTTTAAGTAATCAGGAACTTTATGGTAACTTATTTTATAAAGTTGTATGGCTTTTTCAATTTCTAATTTAGCCATGGTCAATGAAAACTTTTTTGATAATTGGAAAATTACCAAAAAAGTCGCAGCTCTTAATGAAAATATTTTCCCTAATAATCTTTTTTCATCAAATGAATCCACGTGTTTATGAATTTCTGAACAAATATTTTCTGCTTGTTCCAATTTTTCAAAAACATCGTCAACGTTATTACTTAGCACTGACAGATGGCAATATTTAATTAGAAACTCGATAGCTTTAATTTTTAAATCTGCTTGTAATGCATGATAAACCAGTTGATCGTAAATTGTAATGTTTAATTCTGCACACGTGCATTTGGCGAAATTAATTTCAGATACGCCCTTTGCAAGTTTAACAGAGAAATGTGTGTGTTCGTCATTAATAGTATTGCCACAGACATCTTCTATACTGTCATAGACGCCAAGATTATGCCAGTCACTCTGATCAACAGCTTCTGTGACCTCTCGTAACGTATCAAAAATATACTTATTTTGTTCTTGTTTATTAGATATATCTGATGTAGTCACAGTTACTTTTTTGGTTGATTTAGGCTTACTACTTTCATCGGTTTTTAGAATAGGGTGATATTGAGAACCGTGATCAGGAGTTGGAAATATTTCACTCGCAGTTATGCTGGGGTTTATATTATTACTTGATGGTTTAGAAATGTATTCTGCCAACGAAAAAGAGCTGTGTGGTCTAATTAGTACATTCTCTTCAGGGTTCTCATTTCCTTCCGACACGTTGGAAAACCTCGTGTTTACTGTGCTGCTAGTGTTGTGTGTGTCACTATGAGGCGCTTCATCAAGTGAAGTCAACGAGGACTGTACTACCATTATTTGCCCACCACAGTCGGAACATTTTTGCTTATTATTCTCTAAGTAATGTACGATTCGAGTGTGAAAATCTTTTTTTTGATTCAGTGGTAATAGTTCGTAACAGGTTTTACAGGAATTCTTATTTCTGAACTTCATTAATTTGCAAAATGCATATTTTGGTAGGTTTTCGCAATTTTCTGGATCATAATCAAATTTGCATTCACATTGAAGATTTGAATTAACTCCACTTACAGATTTCCGCAAAGTGCCGCTCACTGATACTCTACCTCCCCATTTAACGATACTATCTGCATTTGCACAGCATAATATATTTATTGCAAAGAACCTCTTAACAGCTTTGGCTGTGATTAACCTATTATTATCATACATTATGTTCTCCAACAAGTCCCTAGGTATAACATACCCGATAACGGAGGCAATTTTCAATAGTAGCTGTTGGTATGGAGTGAGTGAATCAATTTGTATCATAATTAAAGCGTCTAAATTTTGAACGTTTAAATTAGTTTTTAATTCCTCTTGGTTAATAACTAAACAAATAGATTTTTCTTCATTCTGTTCGTTTTCCACAAATTGATCAAGTAATAACTGATTTTTGGCGTCCAAGGCTTGCGGATGTAGTAGTTTTGAGTCTGGGAACAATATACTTTCTTCCTCTTGTTTCCATTTATCTACCTCGTTGTCAGGAATCGTTTTAACTTCTAGTGCTCCACAAGAAAATAAATGAACAATAAAGCTTTCCACTAGTCCTGGTATTCCTTTACATTTACTTTGTAAGGCGCAACATAAATCATTTCCAACGCCATCAACATTTAATATTTGGCAAGCTAAAGCGGGTATCCATTCCTTATCTAAAGGCCCCAAGGCAATTTTTCTAATTTTACTATTGATAAATACATTATAAAGCCAGTGTTGCACGGAGCTAAATTTACCTCTTGAGACAGTTAACACTGTAAATATTTTAAAAGAGGTAAACAGTTCAGATATAAATTCCCACGATAAAGGATCTAAATTTTGTAAATCGTCCAAAAATATTATGTTGGTTTTTGTCAGGGCTCGAACCAACCTGCCAAATACTAGTTTAGCTTTCTCTTTACGTTTGTTTTCATCTAATGCATGAATACCTTCATGAAATGCGAATCGCACTTTAATTATACTGTTTAAATAACACAAATCTTCAGAGTAGACTTTAAGTAGCTGTACAATCTTCTCCTCTTTAGCGAAACCTTGAATTGGTTCTTTAAGATCGAGAATTTGATTGACTATTTGGTTCAAAGCTAAATATGCAGTTGCAGAATGAATAGACGTCAAGCTTATAAAGCATACACCATATCCTTTACTTTTTGCAAGTCGTGACATCCATTCTAAAATTCTAGATTTACCGAATCGAGCCTCTGAGACTATCATAAGGGCATCAAAATTTTTATTTTTATACTTTGACTCTCTTTCCTGTAACCAGCTTGCAAAGTAATTCATTTCATCCAATCTATCCAGTAGTGGAGGAATTAAAGGTATGTCATGAAATTCTTTGACTCTAATCTCTTCAGTGTATTCATAAATTTTGCCTGATTGGACAATACCTTTCAATTGTATGGGTGGTTGTAGTGTAAAACTATTGGTAGATATTTTGCTCTTGATGAAGGTAGTTTCATCACATGATATTTTATTTCTGAAACCACACATGAGTCTTGCAGCTTTATTAACAACGGCACCTATAACCGTGAATTCGCGCCTTAAAGGATGTCCTACCACGCCACAGTATACTGGACCAGTCGTAACTCCAATAGAAACTTCTAATACTCCATCCAATGCTGACACGGACTTTTTTATACCATAACTACATTTTAAAGCGGCTTGAGCTTCAGACTCATGTTTAAAACCCCTTAACCCGAATATTACTAACATCATTATGTCTTTGTCAAAAAGAATGATTTTGTTAACACAACCCATTGATTTGTAAACTATTTCACATGTTATTTTATAAGCATTATTAACGATGGTTATTAGTTGTTTGAAAGAAGAGTTGCGTGGTTTAAGAGTAACGAATAAAATAGACACGTGCCGCATTTCAGTGAGGTATTCGAGTGGCTGATGAGCATCCACTTGTGTAAGGACGGGCCTTATCATAAATTTGCGGATGTCAGAACCTATATTTTTCTTTTCAGCCAATAATATAGTCTTACGAAGGCGTAAAGCATCGCTTTGCTTTAATGCTTCAGAAACGCTCAATTGCTGCGATGCTAGCCATATAGTATCAGGTAGATTTTCGATAGCAGTAAAAGGTTTTTTAGTAGTTTTTAACATATTTCCAAAACCCTGAAATGGTTTCGTAACATTACTATCGTGGGGATTATATAGAATACATTTTATTGTAACAAATCCGTTCTCATCAATCACGTGATCATAATTTCTAGAGTAGCAATGCCCCCAGGCTGTAGGGGTCAGTTTTACTTCGCCAGAAGCACAAACACTCTCTGCAGCTTTTGCTTCCAATACAGGGAGTCCAAAAATAATATAATTCATGTCTATTCCAGTACCAATAGGTGAAAATAATAGATTGCCGGCAGATATGGCGAGTTTGACTCTCAGATTTACTTTAACATCAGTTTCGTAGGAGGAATACGAGTGTTGTATTATTAATGCGCAAGCAATAACCGTATGAATAGTGTGACAAAGAAAGGTTCTTTTATCTGTTTTCCAAAGTGCCAGAAAGGCGTCACCAGCAAATTTAATAATATCTCCACCGTGGTTATAGATGACTTCTATAAGTGAACCTAAATAAGTATTCAAGGTGACAGTTAATCGATAAGTGCCACCTTTTCCTGTGTTATTATAACGTTCTGATAGAGCAGTATAGCCAGAAACATCAGCCATCATGAGGACTCCAACAAAACGTACTGGATCACAAGTGTTTAACCTGGAAGCATTTATAAAAATAATATAAATATGTTTCTTAAATTTTCTTGCAGGTACAGAGTGTCGAAAGTACCAATATGATTTATGGTGGTACTTGGGTGTGAAACTGTACTTAAAAGTGCATAGAAGTCTCATTAAGATCTTAGAGGCTTAAGCCAACCTAACCTATGCCATATATTAGGCGAAACCGGTCAGGAGTTTCAATAAAGGAAATTGTGGAATCTGCAACTGCCGATCAACAGACGAGGCTCTGGCATACATAAAAGTGCCAGGTTAGTGGCAATAGGTTCGGTACCTACCGCTACACATTACGTGCTACAACAAGCAAAGTCACTGGTGAAAAATGGAGAAAGTCTCTACCTATTACACCTTCGAGGAAACAATATAAATTGGAAGGCTGCCAGCCTTCTCGGAAAATTACCAGTCGGTGACGAGGCGGAGGAATTCTTTGACGTATATTCGAGTTTAGATGTAATCTTAGTAGGTATAATTAGAATAGATAATGTACATATTTAGTTAGTTTCAATTGTATTGTATTATATAAATTAATTATGATAATTTACTTGTCCATTTGTAGGATTTGATCTGGTACGAGAGTAGCTAAAATGAGTGTTTGTTTTTTAGTTAGAAGTATTTCAATATCTTGATCAGTCATATCTGTGTTATCACTTTTTTTATCAAAAAAATCGTCCACCCAATTGGATATGTCTTTATACTGAGGTTCTTCACCATCATCATCATCTGCATCAGAATACTCAAAACTACGGTGGGATTTTTTGCGGGTAGTTCGCCATTTCTCTGTGTTGATCATAAAACTTGCTGAATTCTTTCTGGAGCGAGACCGAGCGCGAGAATTGAGAAAATTCATAGTTTGTACGTAACACGTTTAATAATTTAGACTTCGGGTCCGAAAGATGTTTGGGGTTGTCACTTTCCACTTAACATAGTAATATCGGCGATCTATTTGGCCACGACCTAAGCTTAATAATTGTTTACTTCTGCTAAGTATTTAGCCATCGTATAAAACTTCTATGGTAAGGGTAGATGAACTACACTTTATTAGAAATCGATGATAACGTCATTCTACAGTTGGTCACATATGTCAATCTATGTCAAAGAGAATACAACCAAAAAAGGTATTATCTCCGTATCTACTCTCTGACCTACTGATTCGCAAGAAACACATTAATAAAACACAGTTCATTATATTGTTAAAATTTATCTAGAGACAGCTACTCATAGACCCAAGTTATCATCATGCACCTGTTATAATAATAATTATATTGTCATATAATTGATCTCAACGGGTGACTCAAATTATTTTTCAAACGATTTATGTTAAATTGTTTCTCGGCGAATACTCGGCCGATTTCGGATTTTCTTGCACTCATCAATAGCTTACAGAATTATGCAGGTTATTACGATGCCAGAATTTTGAATTTAAACTTGCTTCGCTCAAATATATGCTGCAGCGTAACGGTACGTTTCGCGACTGCGGCGACCTAGTTATATACTGGTATATAATATAATTTGTGCATTGGGATGACACTTGATGGGTTTACGACTGGCGTATGGGTGCCCAATTCCCACTATTTTATATTATACTCGTATCTTTCGTTTTGTGTTTGCCTCTTTTTGTTTTGTGCGGAATTGTGTACCTACCTACCTAGTATCTATTGTATTGTGTCATTCTGTGTTCAAAAACGTTTTTTCTTTCTTTCTAATAGTACGAATGCATACCTCTGCATATAGTCTACCTTTGTTTATAGAAAGTGATACCTCTATAAAACTTTGTTTAACCGACATAATAGAGGGCTAGCCTATAACCGCTTACAGGGAATAATTATGAATATACCTAACCTAATTAGGTTTTTTTTTTCGTTCTGCTTATAACCATAGACGCCCGGCAACGGACGTTAGAGCGACCGCGGCCTAAGGCCGCGGAATTAAAATACAAAAAAAAATAAATAGGTTTTTTACCATTTCGAGACCCACTTTTGGCCCTGCCTCAAAAGGAAGGAAATTCAGCCTACATGTACCACGCTGGCCGGACGGGTTGGTAGTGCCGATAAGGCTTTTTCTCGAGTTTTACTTCTTGAAACATACTACAATACACATACCTAATATACTACATATATTTCTAAATACATAATAATTGAACCTTACCTTATCGTTCGTTAGAAAATACCCAAACTCCGAAACAAACATTTGGAAACATTGGAGCACACAAATATTTTATTAGATCTGGGACTGGGAATTGAACCCGAGACCTCAGGGACGGCACACACATACCACTGCGTACCCAATTTGCCAAATTTAGGCTAATTAGGTTACTACCATTAAAACTATTTCTTACTCCAGGGGTACTCAGGAGTCCTATTAACATTTCTAAGTCCCAAGTAGTCCTCACATGACTGCGGCACACTTGATGGCAGACGAAGAGGAGCAATATAACTAACTAAAGTAGCCGTTAACGGCAATATGCTCGCTCCTGACAGAACCTTCAAAATTACAGGGTGGCCCAAAATAACGTTGACAAATGTTTTTACATTTTTTTATTTAATAAAAATTATAAGCAGAATTATGTTTAATGAAACGTAACTAGGTCTCATTGTGCACCATATTTTCTATTTATCTTCAAAATAGCCGCCTTTAGCACTGATACAGAGCGAAAATCGCTTCGTGAAATTTGCTACAATTTTCCGCACTTCCTCGACGGATATTTTGTCCCACTTCCGCGTGAGGGAAGACTTCAGCTCGTCGACACTTTGGTGACGCTTAGCACAGACCCTTGTCTCTGAGATAGACCATAAACTGTAATCCAGTGGATTAAGATCTGGCGAGTAAGGTGGCCATTCTTTCGAGCTGATGAACCCTGGTAAAGGGGCCATGCACCACTGCTGAACACTTGAAGTCCTGTGAGCTGGCGCAGAGTCCTATTGGAATATCCATGGTTGGTTGCCGAAGTGTTGTTGACATCCTCGAAACTGTACTGCTTCCCTGGAAGGGAAGCACTACAGTTTCGAGGATGTCTTGTCGGTAATAGTCTTGATTGATTTTTATGCCTTTATGTATGAAAACTAAGGGAGTTTTGATAGTGAAACATATTCTTCCCCAAATCATAACTGTTTGTGCGTTTTGACGATGCGGAACAACCGCAGTAACTCCAGGACGACTTGCTAACTAGATCCTGTCATTTTGGTGATTGTGGGCTTGCTCAATCGAAAATAATTTTTCATCAGAAAAAACGATATGTTCCTAATTTGAAGCTACGGAACGCTGTTTAAGCAATCTGCACCTCTCAAGACGAACTTTTTGTCTTTATCTGTAAGCAATTGAGCTTTTCTAATTCTATGAGGGATCAATTGGAGGTCATCTTTCACAATACGTAGCACGGTGGAGCGATTAATCCCCAAGTCTCGTGACATTTTTCTCACCTTTGTCTGTGGATTGCGTAGTAACCTTTGTTTGATGATGTGTCTGTTCTTAGAAGTTCGAACAGTCCTCTTACGTCCTCTTTCAGGACGGTCCTCAATGTTGCCCAACTCATTATAGCGTTTAATTGTAGCAGAAACTAACTGACGGCTTACACCAAGAATGCTTGCTATCTCACATTCCCTTTTTCCACGCTCATGCAAAGTAAGTATGGGCACTCGTTTCGCTGACATAACGAAATAAATTAATTGCAACAATTTTTTAACCTACTAACAATGTAGATTTGGCGCCAAGGAACCAGCAAATAATATAAAAAAACAAAAGAGAACCAATCACGTTCCAATTCTGAATTTTCATTTTTAAAATTTTGTCAACGTTATTTTGGGCCAAAGTGTACTAGAATTTTAAACTCACACACACATATCACGCCTATATCCCCGAAGGGGTAGGCAGAGGTGCATTACACATCCTCAATTTGCCAGTATTTTAGTCCCCCGTAATAGGGGGCAAGCCTATTGCCGTCACCGGGCACATTTATAATGGGTTATGTCCAAAATGGCCGAATTAATTTAATAAAAGTAGCAGCTATATTGTAATTTTGGAAAAAAATTAAACCCGTTGCCTTGCGATGAAATGTTGATTAAAGGCAACAAAATCTTACGTACCAGCCGCTATAGCACAGCCAATTAAAGTCCTGGGCGTCTCGGACTATAATCTAGGAATTTTAGACTGTGTGTTTTTATTGAGTTTTTCTTATTTTATTAGAAAATTACCATTAAAAATGGCTCTTACCTAAATGATTTTTAATACTGCTATTAACAGCAAATGTGACCTCCAATACTTTATCAAAAGTATTTGACACTTTTGTCTAACAAAACGGATGCATTAGTTCGTGCATCAATGTGCTTAAAATATCGACTTTTACAATGATTCAACAAGTCATTGTATTTGCGCTCAGTCACATAAACTCAGGCTTGTCGCGAGCACGTATTTAAAACTATTACTCGAGTAATAAATCATGGTGTCAAACGGTACAGATTTTTTGGATAAAGTACTGAGTATTATCAAAGAAGAGAGATCTGAAGAAACTCCGCTAGTACGATTTCTGCATCCAAAGGACCTTGAGGTAGTATTTATTTTAGAAATTTCTTTATTTACTCGTAATTGTATCGGTGCATTTGCGTTATAAATCAACCTGTATTATCCTTATTTGCAATATCTAGTTATCAATTTATATCTTAAGTATGTGTATACATGTATACATCACTGTGTTCAGCATATGCACTTTATAGTAACGTACGTTGGTGTTATTTGAACTATAATCGTTCTTAAGCAGCCCACACACTGTCTGCAGGCCCAGAACGTACAGACGGTCTTTTTTGTTCGATTTTCAACTTTGTCGACAGTCTGAAAGATCTGTGACTGCAGGCGGACGGTTGATAAGTGGGTCCCTTTAGAAGAAAGCTGACATCGATCCAATATTTCAAAGAATTCTCCGAATACTTAACAGTCACGGCACATTAACCTTTAGGTAATCTGAGACCGCTCACTGGCAAGCGCAATCACCTACCAGATGGACCGACGACCTAGTGAAAAGTGCTGGGTCTCGTTGGATGCAGATAGCAATGGTCCGGCACAATAGACACTAATTGGAGAGAGAGAGCCATGTTTAGTATTGGAGAGTGATAGGTAGATGATGATGATTCATTTTGGTTGAAAGAATGTGGAACCTTCTACATGATAGTCTAATTTACATTTCAAAAGAGGGCAGTCCGTGCCTTTTATTGTTTAGGTAAGAGAGATTCTCTTAGGGAGCGATTTAAAGATATTAATGTTTTAACTGTAGCTTTCCAATATAGGTATATTGAATAACATACTGTATGTCAGGAAAAATATATCTAGCTATACTAAAGTAAGTGACCTTACAGACATAAATCTACGTAATAAAAATAAACTATACTCCCTCCGTGTTATCGGCTTAGCAAGGTTAGTCATTCTTTCAAGGGGGAAGGTATACGCTTTTATAATAAATTGCCTGCCTTTGTATGCCCGACAATAAATTTAAAACCTTTATAAAGACCACTTTATGTCAAAAAGCATATAAGACAGTTGATTACCTAAACGATAAAATTGTCTGGCTTGAGCATGGTGCAGGCGCCTCCTAAAATGCTGTAATCGTAGCACACTTTGTACTTAGGTGACTACAATTTTTTTTGTTGCATTATACACGCTTATTAATTTTGACACGAGACCAATGTACATTCGTCCACATTTAGCCTTAAGAAAATGTGTAAATGTGTCAATTATTGAAAAAGAGTGACCGAGAGTTTTATTGCCAGGTTCTTTCTCTCGGTTCTACTTATTGCTTTGCGAATCTGGCAGTACATGTAAATATAGAAGCAATGGTATTTTTTATTTTAAGTACTTACTGACGTTTGTAAGAGCCATTTAGTGACCTATACAAATAAATAAATCATTTCATTTCAGACTCTTTCTAGGGTTCCGTAGCCAAAGGGTAAAACGTCGCCTGTCACCATGCTGTATCTCATGAACCGTGATAGTATAGAAAGTTAAAATTTTCACAGATGATGTATTTCTGTTGCCGCTACATGGGGCACACTAAAAGTTTTGCACTTCTAGGTAATCGGAACTATTTGAATTTCGAATGTTATATTTTTTAAACGTTGCAACCTACTTAGTAAAAAAAATCCCTTGGCGGGAAATCATTTGTCAATTGTTTTTTATCACATATCAAAGTTCTACTGGTTCTACGTATGCAACGAAAATGGAATTAAGTCGAAAAGATTTTAGAGCGATGATTTTTATGATTTTAAAAGTTCTCTCTCTCCGCAAGACTGTGCCGCTCGTCCTCAAAATGCTTTTGGGAGAGAAGCACCTTGTTTGAGCACCGTGAGGCGATGGTTTGCTGAATTTAAGAGAGGTCGAGTTTCTTTACGTGACGAATTTCGTGAAGGGCGGCCTTCAACTGCCGTCAACGAAAATAATGTGGCTACTGCTAAGCGGTTAATTGAAGAAAACCCGCGGATTACCTATGAGACAATTCGAGGACTATTGGGATTGGTATGAGTCAAATCCAGAAAATTTTACACGAAGAATTGAAAGTTCGGAAACTTTGGTGTCGTTGGATCCCTCATGAACTGACAGCGGAGCAGAAGCGGGCTCGCGTGGAATGG
The DNA here is from genome assembly GCA_963556515.1 of Nudaria mundana. Lineage (NCBI taxonomy): Eukaryota > Metazoa > Arthropoda > Insecta > Lepidoptera > Erebidae > Nudaria > Nudaria mundana. The sequence continues at coordinate 8,045,802 of OY748306.1, forward strand.
TGCGCACAGATGCTACTGAAGTACGACCACGGACATTCTAATGCTGTTTATGACATTGTCACAGGAGACGAAACGTGGATTTATTGTTCCCGAAAAAAAAACAGCAATCTTGTGAATGGGTGTTTGAAAATGAGAACAAGCCAACAAAAGTGAGGCTGGCGAGAAACGTTGGTAAAAATATGATCGCGTTTTTTTTTCTCAGCTACGGGTCCCATCTGTACAATTCCAGTTGAAGATCAAAAGAGTGTTAATGCCCAGTGGTATTCTACCATTTGCTTACCCAGGGTGTTAGAAAAAGTTCGCGAAAGACGACCCAAAAGCCGCGTTCTCCTACATCATGACAACGCTTCTTCACACACGGCCAACAAAACAAAGTAATTGTTAGCTTCCGAAAAAGTAAAACTCGTCACCCATCCTGCGCATAGCCCCGACTTAGCACCCTGTGATTTCTGTATTTTCCCCAAAATCAAAGATTTGATGAGAGGTTTAACTTTTACCAACTCTGAAGAGGCAGTGATAGCGTTCAATCAACACGTAGAAAACATGCCTTCAGATCTGTGGTCCTCCTGTTTTAAAAAATGGTTCGATCGCATGAAAAAATGTTTAAAATGTAAAGGAGAGTATTTTGAAAAGCAATAAACATAATATTTTGGTTTTAACATGTTGTTTTTCTAAGTTACGCGAAACTTATAGTGTGACCGTGTGACCTAAGGGGGCTCCCATACAATAAACAATTTTTTTGCTGTTTTGGTACGGAACCCTCTGTGCGAGAGTCCGACTCGCACTTGGCCGGCTTTTTTAAAGTATTATGGGTAACAGCCCAGTTATATTAGGTTTTACTGTGCTCTTTGTGTGGGAAGGTGCAAAAGTGGACCAATTGCGTCTATATTATGATGACTACCTACGTTGGTGCCAGTGTATTAAAGTGGTTCACTGAGTCTGTGAACATGTCAAATACCACAACAAACAGATACGACCTCTACAGTAACAAATGACACAGAGTAGTTACCTAAGATTAGTTTGCAGACCTGACTGATACTACATTTACCTAAGTATTTAGTTTTGTTAACCATTTGACTTATTTTTAACAAAACACAGCACAAAAAGAATAAGTGAAAATAGGGTTGCTTCCATTCCCCCCCAAATCCGAACTCGTGGGAAAAAAACGTTGACTACTGCCATATGTTGGGGAGAAACCGGTCAGGATTTTAAATAATAATGAAAATTGTGGAATGTATTAGTGAGTTTATTCAGAACTAGCTGTTGCCTGCAGCTCCGCCTGCGTGTTACTTTAGATCTACATAACTTTTTTATTTATGAAGCCATTGAAAACCAAACCGCAAATTCAAATCAAAAATTCAAATCGGTTAAGCCCTTTCTGAGATTAGCGTGTTCAAACATTCAGACAAACAGAGAAAAGTTCAAAAAACATTGTTTTGGGTTTTATTGCGTTCATAAAGCCCCCCACGACAGTTTCTCTATTATATCTTCTTTAATATTCTCTATTATACTCGTACCATAAAAATTCATCTTAAGATACGAAAATATGAAATATTATTTATTATCTTCGTCGTGTGTGATAGTCCATTGAATTGTATGGCGAGCGATATTGTATCTTAAGTTAAAATATTATAATATCTTAGCCGTGTGCAGCGCCCTTTTGTGAACTCCACTGCGGGTGACGTAACCTGTTCTGAAGAGCTCTTCAATCTGATCCCACCCTCTTCCTTCCGGTCCCGAACAACGCGTGCCGGGCAGAGATGCCACTCCCACACAGTGGATAGCATGTTAGTAGCAACGATAGTGGCCTGGAACGCCCTGCCTGTGCACGTGTTTCCTCCCACATATAACCCTGGGTTCTTTAAGCGGAGCGTGAAGAGGCACATCAGTAGGTCGTCTAGTTGAGGGCCACTCTCTATAGTATTGTGTGCTGTGAGAGTGGCCCACAATCGATAGACGTCGTCACGACTTACCACCAGGCGGGCGGCGTCAATTTGGCGAACTCAAATAAAAAAACCTACGACAAACTTATTATTTGCGGTTGGTACAGTACTCGGGTCTAGGGATCGAACCGCACAATTAAGTTTGTTTTTTATTGTATGTACTTTTCCGGGATAAAAAGTACCCAGTGTGGTGCCCAGGATATTAAAGATTAATTATACCAAGTTTCATCGTAATCGAACCGGTAGTTTTTGCGCGATGCCTGAACAGACACACAGACAGACAGACGGACAAAAAATTTTTTGATCACATTTTTGGGTTCGGTGTCGGTCTAGTAACAACCCCTGCCATTTATTTTTTTGATATCTTCAATGTACAGAATTTTCACTTCTACAGATTTATTATAAGTATAGATGTATTATTATATCCACCAAGTGCCGACAATAGAAAGCATAAATAATACAGCATGAATATTACTAGGTGTGAGTGCTTAAAAAAATGTTAACTTTTTTGCTTATAACTTCTTTAATTTTTAATTTAGGGCAAAAAGTTTTATAAACATATTTGTTGGGAAAATAATTTGCTACAAATTATGACTTTACAATTTTTTTGTAATCCGCATAGTTTCCGGAAATCGCGTAAAAAGTGTTTTCACCTCTATTTCCAAGATGGCGGCAAGATGGGGACAAGGGTGGCGACCCCACAAACTTGAGGTTAAGCTTTATTGACCCCCACACATGTCCCAAAAATAAAATTGCGTCCTCTAAAAATGCAATATTCGGTCCTTAAATTTTAACATTTCAATGGACTACTATTCTGTTTTAGTCTCTCGATTTCTGGGTGGTATGGGCCTTAGTTGTAACATATAACATACGTTATATGTTACAACTATACAGATTACAAACAATTAATGTTAAATAGATATGAATTAATGATCTTTGCACAATATTTTACAGCATGGAAAGCTGTACCTACATATAACGAACGTGATAAATTCTGCCATATTTTAATAGCATGCAAATATTTATTCAGTGATGAGAAATGACGCTAACGAATGAATTGTTAGTTGCTGATATTTTTTTTAACAGTAGTTCCAATAACTTTCTTGACTGTAGAATCATACTTTTCCAGCCAAAGGCCGCTCGGCCCAAATGGGGTATGCTGTTTTGCGCACGGAATTTGAGAACTTTGAAGGCTCACTTCCCATTCCCTCCTTTTATGACCTAAATACAATGATAAGTCACTATTAAGTAAGCTTAGGCTTCTTCAGCGTGGGCGAGTCAGCGCCGGGACCTCGTAGTGGGTCTGGGCGTGGATACCCTCTCGCTGGAGACCATGCTTCAAGCCATGGTCTCCAGCGAGAGGAGAGGGAGCGTACTCTCCCCGCCGAGTTCCGTAGTCAGCAACGAGGGCGCCGCAGACTCATCTACGTCCAAGACCATCAACCTCCATGATCGGGGCATGAGGACGGCGGGAACGCCACCCGCCGTCCTTACAGAAGCAGGCTAGAAGGGTTGCGTGCTGCGGGGTCTTTTCCCCAAAGCACGCAACCAGATTCACTCACTGACGCGGGATAAAACCCTACCCCAAAGACGCGGGATTCTCATGCCGACCAAACCCCCGCAGAGACCACAGAGTTGGTCAAAGTCCGCCGGGCGCCACTGGAAATACCTTCTACTTGTAACCAGAGACGCCCACCAACTGACGTTAGAGAGGGCGGCCGCGGAATTAAAAAAAAAAAGAAAAAAAAGCTTAGGCTTCTTGCCCTATAATACCTACATTTTCGGGGCTCAACTCATTCTCACCTGCACGTGTTGCACCTACTGACAACCGGCCGAGGCTCTAACAAATATAATATATCTTAAGTGTCAGTAACGGAAATAGGCTCGTTCCGCAATTACATTGGACTAACAAAATATCTGCCTATCATCATTCACTGAGCCTTTTCCCAACTCAGTTGGGGTCGGCTTTCCAGTCTAACTGCGATGTGGATGAACTTCGCTATTTTCTGAGAAGCGACTGCCATCTGACCTCCACAACCCATGGGCGATATCAAAGTTCTGTAGTTAGACCCAGTCGGATATTTGATTAAGGGCTTTAACTACCCCTATGACAACCGGGACCGACGGCTTAACGTACTTTCCGAGGTACGGAGGGGTCTCCGTGTCTTAAGAAATGGTCACCCATCCTAAGACCGGCCTGACTAGATATTACTTAACCTTTGCAATGTGTTAACATTGTCGGTTACCACTAGACCACGAGCCCCTGCTAGGAAGTTAAATTAAACGACGTAAAACACTTAACGTTACTTTATTAGCAGGGAACCTAGGGTTTATATAATACAAGTAGCTAAGAGTGTGTCGATAGTATAGGATCACAATACTGTTTTACGGAAGTGCCCGGTGCACTTAACTGGGGGTCTACAGGCGACGGGCGGTCGGCCGGCAGGATCCGCTGGTGTCCTCTAATCAGTTTTGTTCTAGCTGACGAGTTGCTCCGGGTCGAAGGCCACAGGAGCGGCGGCGCAGCGTCTGGTTGCTCAGCAATTGTACTTGTCTCAATATGGCTTATTATATAAGCGCCAAGGTAGTTCCCGGATTTTCGGGAACGGAAAACTAACTGTACAAGTTGCACACACTGTTATAATAACTATACTTGTTCTGAATTAATTTAAATTTGGTAAATTAAATACTTGGTTAACGGTGGTTACGGCAGATTTCTAATATGCTAATTTGTCTCTCCGCTCGGTCTGCACGGGTTTTTCTAACCTCGGCTGCGGTAATGGAGTCGTGCCGAATCCCTACTCCAGTCGTCGTGACGAGACAAACTACACATCGATGTCCGCGCGCGCGCTTCCATTGGTCGGTGGCTAAATCCTTATCTGTTCGATCTCGACCAATTCACAGAACAATGAGCGAAGGAATTTCTTCATTGTTCGAACCGGTCCGCTTATGTTCTATTAGATTCAATTTAGTGATGTTACCAAACGCAATATGTTTGGTGTCGATGTTCACACATCGTAACACTATGTTGAAATTAAATGTTAGCTTTTCAAACACCCCTGTGTACTCCCTCAGGAAAAAAGATTTGATTATCTATGTGTGTGTGGGCACTATTTCACCAGACAAATAAATAATACTGTATTTATCACTTTTCAGACTGTATTGGATCTGGACATAACGGAGGGTATCAGTGACAAAGAATTAGAAGAAGGAGTTCGTACAATCCTTCAGTACTCCGTGAAGACACATAAGGCTACGTTCAGGAACCAACTTTTCAGTGCTACGGACCCTTATGGATTGGCTGGAGCTTGGATCACGGAGGCATTTAACAGTAGCCAGTAAGTGGATCCATTTTGTGAGCAAATATGCCGTGTGTACCCAAGCTATGTTTGAAAGGCCAAAAAGATAAATATGAGTATTTTACTAAGATGTGAAATATTTTACTTGAACCTAAACATGTAGTTATCACAACTTTCTTTACGGTTATTACTTATTATTTAAACTTTCTAAACAAATTAACTGTAATTTTTTAACCAATTTCGAAACATTGGCAGTTCCTTGTGTCTATACGCTTTTGGTGTACTTGAAATCAAATTAATTTCTCTATACGAAGCTGTCCTACAGATGAGAGGTCAGTAGAGCCACTATTACCTACTCTGTGGTAGAGCTCAGGCTGATTGTCGTGGCCTAGTGTATCTTTGAGGATTCCCCACCATTGGATTAAAGCTCTCCATAAAATTGTAAAGTTTGTGTGGTCGGTCATTACGTTAAAACTATGGAAATAAAGTGAGAACCAGGTCAAATTTTGGAGTACTTTTGATCCTGATAATACGTTTCCGTGGGGATAGGGAAGGAGAAGAGTACCACTACTTTCGGATGCCCACTGTTCCGTACTCACGTCGTACGGAATCGGAACCGCGAGCATCCAAAAGTTATTAAAATATGTTCCGTCACACCGAAGATGCGAAGGCATTATATGCCCTCTTTACGCCAGTAACTTTGTTGGTCCCGCGTAACGTGCGCCATCCCAAGTCTCTGCGCGTAACAGGCTACCTCGTGCGACTGACAACTTGTACTCTACGAGAAAAAAAATCGAACAAGAATTACTTTCCATTACAGTTGCACGATGATAACTGCCAAAAAAACATGCTTAAAAAAAGACAAATTATCATACTAACCCTAGCTAAATTATGCTAAATTAAATTAAATCAATAATTTAATACACCCTTTTACAATAAGAATTACAATATACAAAATAAACATAATTATAGACTAAAAATATTTACATTACAAAGTATCGTTTAAAAAATTCTCTGCGTCATTGCCGACTGGGAAGGTTCCCAGAATGCTGGCTGTGTTGCCACGTTGGACGGCGATACTTATTCTTTGGGCCAGAAAATAGCCAGCCTTCTGGTCCTGAGAAGCATCGATTAGGCGTTTAGCAATGTCTCTATAAAGGCGGCGAGCACTCGGACCCCATGACCCCAGTATCTCAACCCCAAACATGTTCTGCTCCGCAGCAGAACCACTTTGACTACATAATGTACAAATTACAGGATAAAATGTAGATAATGTCTATATTTTTGTAGCTTAATATCAAAAATTGTATATTGTTAGTTTCTTGGCAAATATCAATTCAAAGTGGTCATGCTACAGAGCATACTCTCCAGCAGGACCACTTTAAAATAACGGTTATTTCACGCTGATTATGCACAGGTCATAATATAAACAAATGTATCAAAGAATCAATTTCATTTATTCAGTTTAGGCACATAAAGAGCACATATGAATGTCAAAATTTTACAATTTTGTCAAGTAATATTATAAAAATACTAAATTAAGTAAGTACATAAATAACCATTAGAAAATGATTATTTCGCTGGTTCGGTAAGTTGGTTCTCCTGAGAAGATACCAGCAAGAAACTCAGGTAGATTATCCATTTTCTTTTTAATATTGTTTTGTTTACATTGTTACAATTAGTTTATATTGTATTACTAGCTGACCCCGCGAACTTCGTACCGCCTAACAGACAATGAATGTCGTGTTACCTACTTTTTAGCTGAACTAATTTAGGCTTTGATGAACGTAAAACAATGATACAAAATAATATATTAAATTAATATATAGATAGAAACAAAAAAGTATTTTATTATGATGAATGATGATAAAACATTATTTATTATATCTTATCTTATCTTATCTTATCTAACATACATACAGAATGAGAATAAAAATAAAAAATAATAATAATTAAGTACTTCAAACTCATGTCAGAAAAAATGATTGAAAACTATGTTGTGCAGATTGGAAAAAAAAAACTCGGATTAATTCATTAATAGGATTTTCATTCAAGCACTTTGTGGTAAACGACATTCTTTGTTTTTTGGTCAGGCGCAAGAACAAATAAAGCGGATGGTTTGCCGACACGTGAGCATGCCACGTACAATTGACCATGAGAAAAACATGCATTTTCTAGATTGAGGCCACAAATAGTCAAGGATTGGCCCTGTGATTTGTTGATCGTCATGGTGAAGGCAAGACGAATCGGGAATTGAATTCGTTTAAACTCAAAGGGCATATCCGTTGGGATCATCGGAATCCTTGGAATAAGAACTTCCTCATCTTTAAATTTTCCTTTAAGTATCGACGCGTGAATCACATTGCTCATCAGTTTTCTTATCACCAAACGCGTTCCATTACACAGTTTTGGTTGGTTTAAATTTCCAAACATGATGACTACCGAGCCAACTTTAAGTTTTAAATTGTGCGGTGGTAAACCAGGCACATCCAAGGAGTTTAAAAATTCAGTTGGATAATTAGTGGCTTCTTCTTCGTTTGTTACACAGTCGATAGATTTGAATGAATACAGAGTACCTACGATTTGATTTTGAATTATAAAATTGAGGTCATCTACATCTTTATTTTTAGCGGCCAAAATTGCTCGCTCACTTAACCATTTAGTATTTTTGTGGTTAGCAATGATATCCGGGAATACTTTGTTGATAAGCTCGTCTTTTGATGATACGAAATTGCAAAAATTTGGAGGAAATGAAATCAAACCGCTCGATTTGTCAACAGGAACACGGCCATTACCGATAGTCAGCAATTGCTTCGAGAAATCATCAGCAGATAGATCGTTCAACAATGCAACTCTCATATTTACAGACAGTTGAAGTTTCTTTACATATCGCCACAGATTTGATGCTTTGAGGCAAGCGTTTATTTCGTCGGCAGCAGTAGATCTTGGAATGACTGGTAGTGTTTGTCGGAAATCGCCAGATAATAAAATCATTGCACCACCAAAACATCTCGAGTCATTGCGCAGATCTTTTAATGTTCGGTCTAGTGCTTCTAATGCGCGTTTGTGCGCCATTGTGCATTCGTCCCATATGATGATTTTTGATGCTACTAAAACTTTGGCCATTGCGGAGTGTTTCGAAATGTTACATGTCGGTTGTTCAGTAGTTTGAAGGTTTAATGGCAATTTTAACGCTGAGTGAGCCGTACGGCATCCGTCGTAACAATGTGGCCGCTATTCCAGAAGAAGCAATTGCTACCGCAATTTCACAGTGGAATTTTACAGTGGCCAAAATCAATGACATGAGGAATGTCTTCCCAGTTCCACCGGGGGCATCCAAAAAAAATAAGCCGCCATTTCCATCATCAATTGCATTAATCAGTGTATCATAGACTTCCCTCTACTTAGGATTCAACAGAGGTACATTCGTTTGAACTGATTGGATTAGTTCATGTGGATCATATTCACGTTCACGTTCCAATTCTCTATTAAATGCGTCATTCATTCCGCGATCTGGCGCTGGCATTCCTAACCTAACTAACAAACTGCCGCACATGAGGTAACACATATCTTCGATCAAGAGCAAAGTCTGGTTATGGATCTCCTCATTCACCTCAAGATCGGAATTTCTTGAGCTGACGCGAATTCGATGTAAAATATCTTCTGACATGTTATCTTTGTATTTGTTCCACAGGTCACGTGGGTTCGATGGGAAGCATGTTGAAATGATGATAGCAAATAATGTGCGTATCTGACTTGGAGATGCAGAAATAATTGCTTCAGCGATTGTCGTGTCCCAATGAGTATCGTTTTCAAGCAAATTTAGCTCTTGACATGCTGCACGAAATGTGGGGCACACGATACCATTAACAGTTCGTAGTGATTCAAATGATGGTGGCCCTCGAACATGTACCAGCAACAACCGCAAATAGAAACATTCATCATTCTTCGGATGAACTGTGTAAATACGACCAAGAGCATCAGTAGAACGCATATCTGGATGAACAGGAACTGCATCGCCTTGCTTCCGACGTTGAAATTTCTTCGATGTAGCGTTCCAAGTGTAATAACGTGGCATTTCTGAGTAAAGCAAAGTTTGTGCGAACGGATCGCTTTGACAAATCGCAAAGAAACTGGTCAGTGTTGTCGCTGGAGGTGTTTCGGCACGTTGAGCAGCATTCGACGCTGTGAAATATACTCTCTGACCGTTCTCTAGATGCACCCCCAAATGTAAAACAGTGGGATGACGTTCGTGAATAGGGAATGAAAATATACGCCAAATTGCTTCATTACAGTTCACATATCTACCAACTTGATAGCGCGTGATTTCATCGTTGGTATTGGATGTTTGAATACCAAAAACCGCCATGTCGCTCCCTTTCGTGACATATTTGCAAATGTATTTAATTGACTTGACCGAATTGCAATACTCAACATTACAATGTGCTTTGAATGTTTTGGAAAGAAGTGGCGAATATGGAACAATCCAACTGTTGTCAACTACGAAATCGTTTCCTTTCACTTTAGTTGTGATAGTTCTACCATTATCATCGGGTGATCGACGCCGATACAATGGATAACCATCGTTGCCTGTAATGGTCTCTGCCGTCAATTTTCGTGGATACCGTTTGGAACACTTGCCGTCGACCATGCACGGTGATTGTCGGTTGATAGTGCCACACGGTCCATGAATCATATTCGTGACTACAACATCATGTAGGTCTGGATCGGTTTCAGGAGCAGTAATCTCCGCACATATGATCTCATCTATTTGATCTGGCCGAATTCTTTCGACTAACCAAATCAGAATGTGAGCATGCGGTAGGCCTCGTTTTTGCCATTCGATTGCCTGAAAACACGTGCGGTGATGTCGTGTCGATCACTTGATGTTTGTCCGGGAAGCAGCAATTGAATAATTTCTATCCATTTCGGATTACATGTAAATGTAATGAATAGATCTGGCCGACCATAATTACGAACATATGTCATTGCATCTTGCGCATATTCATGCAAATGACGCGGGCTACCTATGTATGTCGCCGGTAAAATAGTCAATCGACCAACATTTTCTGAATCTCCTTCTGTGCTAATTGCATCGCGTAAATGGATATACTCTTCCGAACGCAATTTAGCTTGATTCAACCGAATGAAAGTCAGGCGCTCCGTTTCGATTTTAACGTACATGTCAACGCAATATTGTTGAAGCAGTCGACGAAATCGCAACAAATAATTGTCAGAATTTTCACGAATCATCAGACGATATGCGTAATAATTTATCGAACTAACCTTCTTGGTAGTTTCCTCACCTGAAACAAATGCAGTAAAAATTGTATTTTAGAACCCGTAATAGGTTAACGACTCTTACAGCTACTCTCTACTAAATTAGAAATTACAACTTTTTTTGAGTACTAAAAGCAAACAGAATAAAATGTATATCAAGTTAAAATGAAAACAACAATATTGATCTTACCATTCAATGGATTAATCATTTTGATATTAAAGTGATATCCATCGTCTCCTTGCCAAAACATCAGCGGGTATTGTAACGCGTCATATGAACGGTGTGTTTCATATATTATTTGTAGTTGCCCAGTATTGCGTCGTGTAAGTACAATATCACGTGTTTCCAAGTTTTCACCAACAATCAGGATTGCCACTTCATCGATTGTTGGAGCATTCAATGTGCGTTCATGTGTTCTAGCTGGTCTTTTATCTGCTCTGATCACAACTTTATAGTCATCACTTGGCATGCGCTCTAAAGCAGTCTTGAACAGCCTGACCAATGCATGATGTTCATGAAGCATTTGCTGCAGATCTTGGAGAATTGCTCTTTTCGTAGCTGTGTTGATCCCTTGACGCCGGTTAAGAGCCATTTCACAAAATGATTGCGCTTGAGTTTAGGTAAAATACTGTATAATTGTTTATGTGTGCGTAACTACTCACTCAAACGTAACATAAACAGTGTAACGCGAGAGACGAGACGGACGAAGCAATCTTGAGCAGTAATGTGATTTTATATGAGATTTATGAAAGTTATATATTTAAATCGATTTAAATTTAAAAAAGTTGAATTGGTCTAGGCGGGAACGATATTTTATTTAGTCTAATGAAATTTTCAGGTTAGGTAAATAGAAAAACAAGAAGTTAGGTATGTAAAATAATATAATAACAATTAGGATAAAAACAATCACATATTATTGTCGATTAACAATAAAATACTCATTAATGCTTTATGAATAGTTGGCGTAAAGGCATTGAATTTGCCTTTCTTGGGTCTATGATTTCGGGTAATACGCAGTCTTGGTAAAATTGAGTCAATTTGGGTAGCATTTTCTCCTGCCAAAAAACGTCGTCTTTCTGTACTCTTACTACTTTCAAGGAAAAATCAGGCCCAGTTCATACAGCAAATACACATATGTTGATGGCTGTGATGTTCCTTACGGAGACACAGATACGCCGCCCTGACTACACGTCTTACCTCAGTTACCCGGGTTATGTGTCATTGAGGAACAATTCCGCGACAAAGCCGGAGTGTGCGTGTTCGTTAGGGCGGATGTCTGCTTCCGCCGGTTGCGCTGTCTAGAGAACCCCTCCTACTCCGTCCTTTGGCTGCACGTGGATCATGGCTCTATGAGCCAGATCTACGTGTGCGTCTACCACTCCCACACAGGGGACACTGGGACAACAAGGCTTTTCGAATACCTCAGCGAAATGGCTGACGATGCGCAGGTGCGGTTCCCGAACGCTGACCTGGTTTTCCTGGGGGACTTTAACGGTCATCACGTTGAGTGGCTGGGGTCCCTTAGGACCGATCATGCGGGACGATCCGCCCATGCATTCGCTGTCTCCCACGGGCTGACCCAGATGGTACAGGGGATCACCCGGATACCTGACAGGTCAGACCACACGCCCGCCTTGCTGGATCTACTGCTGACGAGTCGCCCAGCCGAGTACAGTTGTCGGTACGCGCCCCACTGGGCACTTCCGACCACTGTGTGGTGCACGGCACGTGACCCGAATGTGAACCGCCTCAAAGCAGCGAACAATAGGGCCACTAGGTCCAGCAAGAGGGCCTTCAAGAGAGCGGATGCCCAGCGCGTCGCGCGGCTTGGTCAGGAGCTCACATCCCACCCCACGGGCAGCCGTGGATACTGGCAACTGGCCAAAGCCGTACAGTCTAATTTTTGCCAACCCTCGCTGCCACCACAGCGTTTTCCTGATGGATCACTGGCTCACAAAGCCCAAGAGAAGGCGGACATGCTCGCAGACCTCTTTGCGGCTAATTCCCACGTCGATGACCGTGGCCTGCAGCCCCCTGCCATCGCCAACTGTGGCCACACTATGCCTGATATTGTTATCAGGCAATGTGATGTACGGGCAGTGCTGCGGTCGCTCGACACGCGGAAAGCCAGTGGCCCTGACGGCATTCCGGCGGTGGTGTTACGAAAATGTGCTGCTGAGTTGTCTCCAGTATTAACGCGTCTGTACTACCTGTCATACTCTACAGGGCTCGTGCCGGAGGTCTGGAAAGAGGCGAACGTACAACCGATCCCTAAGAAAGGGGATCGCTCCGATCCAGTCAACTATCGACCCATAGCTGTCACCTCAGTCATTTGCAAGGTGCTTGAGCTCCTTATCAATAAGCAGCTCATGCGATACCTGGAGGATCACTCGCTAATCAATGATTGGCAATATGGCTTCAGGCCAAAACGATCAACGGGTGACCTCCTGGCATTCGTCACGCATGTATGGGGTGGGGCTATGGAAAAGTAAGGCGAGTCCTTGGCTATTAGCCTGGACATCGCCAAAGCTTTCGATAGGGTCTGGCATGCTTCGCTCTTTTCCAAGCTTCCGGCATATGGTCTACCTCCTCAACTGTGCAGCTGGATTGCCAGCTTTTTAAACGAGCGCCGAGTGCGGGTCCTCTGCGATGGCCAGGCTTCTCGCTTCTTGCAAGTGAATGCCGGGGTACCGCAGGGGTCCGTACTATCACCAACTCTCTTTCTTCTGCATATTAATGATATGCTATCCCTCGGGAACATTCATTGCTATGCAGATGACAGCACACTGCACGGTAGTTACTCGGTTCGTCCGACGGCGGCGGCGGGGCGATCTGAGATTGAGGAGGAGAGATGACGACTCGTGGCTGATCTCGACCGTAACCTCGATAGTATCTCCCAATGGGGTGCCGAGAACTTGGTCGAGTTCAATGCCCGCAAAACACAGGCGTGTGCATTTACAGCGAAAAAGTCCCTTTCCTTCCCCTACCCACTCTTCAGAATGCAACATTACCAATGATGGATAATCTAGACATCCTTGGCATAGACGTACGTCGAGAGCTCAATAACACTAAATACATTGAGAGATGTATTGGGCTAGCTTCGCGGAAACTAGGAATACTGAACAAGGTAAAGCGATTCTTTACACCGCACCAGAGGTGTCTGCTGTACAAAACGCAGATTAGACCCTGCGTCGAATACTGCTCTCACCTCTGGGACGGCTCCGCGAAGTATTTGCTGGACGCACTCGACGCTATGCAGCGACGCGCTGTTCGCATTATAGATTGTCCGGAGGTAACGGGAAGCCTTGAGCCGCTAGCCCAGCGCCGAACAATTGCTTCCTTGGCCGCGTTCTACCGTATTTACCACGGTGAGTGTTATGAAGAGCTCTTCAATCTGATCCCACCCTCTCCCTTCCGATCCCGAACAACGCGTGCCGGGCAGAGATGTCACTCTCGTACCGTGGAAACCGTCTTCGCGAGAAGTGAGCGTTTTAAACGTTCGTTTCTCTGCCGAACGATGGTGGCTTGGAACGCCCTGCCCGCGCACGTGTTTCCTACAACATATAACCCTGGGTTCTTTAAGCGAAGCGTGAAGAGGCACATTACTGGGTCGTCAAGTTGAGGGTCACTCTCTATAGTATTCCTGTGTACTGTGAGAGTTGCCCACAATCGCCAGACGTCGCCACAGCTTACCATTAGGCGGGTGGCGTCAATTTGTCGACCTAAATATAAAAAAAAAATTTGTATGTTTAATCAATAAATAATCAGTTACTATGTAAATAAATATTGTAAATAAAAATAAATAGATATTTACCTCACTTCTCTTGCTTTCTCTAAGGCTGCAGAATTATCACGTTTCCTTTTTTTAACACAACGGTATACACAATCCTTGCGCCCCATTGCTAAAACTAATAAAACAAAAATATATATTTTTTCTACAAACAATGAAAATCATACAGTATACTTGATAATAAAACAAAATTTACCTTGTGAAAAAATACAAAGCAGATCAAAGCAATGTGGTCGCAGTACAATAATGGTTTCACTCTACGAATGCGCGATAATCGGGACGCGGGAAAAAATGACACAGGTCCTTCTCCAATGGGCGCTCGCGCCGTACTAAGCGGTGCCCACTTGTGTATCGTAATTTATTGTAATTTCGATTGAAGTTATATCAATATTTTGACAAAGTATATGCAAGAATTTCCTATATTACTGCAGAAATCGGTTCTCTAATGAATGTAGTTTATTTTGGAATAATTTTATTTTTGTAATTACTGTGTATTTAAGCCAAAAATCACGATCAAATTGCGATGTTAAACTCAAAAATTGGCCGAATGGTTTATTTTTTTACTAAATAATTGTAATATAATTCAATCATCTGTTACATTAAATGACGATTAAAATATATATCCAATGCTTTATGTATTTTTTTAAACTCAATTAATAAGTATTTTTGATTGAAATACGACTCTGAAATCAACTCTGCGCCCGTTTTTCAATAAAATGCTTGTGGGAAATTGATTACTATAGATCAAATAAGTTATTTTTAGTAAATGTGTTACATTAAACGTCAACACGAAAGCTTGGCTCATTTTTTGCGCATATTCAATAACTTCTAGTTATTACAGACTATGGTAATTTAGGAGCTCAAAATATTAGAAATTCGTGCGAAAACGTGAAATGGCTCTTAAGTTGTTCTTCCATATTGCCCATGAAGTATATTTGCAAGAATTTATGCTGTGCATCTTCTATAGGTTGCAATGATCCAATGCGATGGCAAATCTGGCCTTGAATCTGTAAAGTCAAAACCATAGTTATAGTTAGATTTACAAACACTTTTTAAACAAAAACTTTTTTTTTTCAAATAATAACATGCCATTTTTATTTCAGAGACAAATACAGAAATCTAACAAACTACATTCCACATTTTTTTTACAATGATAGAAAATAAAGTTTTTAACGTAAATTACCTTAAATGTCGGATTATATCCGTGTTCTTCGATAATTTCCGCCCCAAATGAAGTCATTTGGAAACAGACATTGTATTTTTGAGTGTTCGCTAGAAAATGTCGTGATTCTAGTGTTTCGCCATAAAGCAGGGATCACAATGGCTCTGGTGGCGGGACCAATAATGGCAATTTCACTTTACCACTAAGGCAGCACAAACCAGGCGTTTCACCAGCAAACTTCAATGCTCCACAATGCTGGCAAACAACGTCCATTGGACCAATGCAAACTAAACGATACAAGCTGTAGTCGATGGTGCAATCATACAGAAACGCTGCTCGATTCAAATCAATACTTGAACCATTTCTTCTTGCACTTCGAAGATTATTCCTCTGTTCATCTGTACGATAAGCTCGACGATTTCTCGTTTCTAACCTAGCCGTTTCACGGGCTGCCTCTCTTTGCTCTTGTGTTTGAGAAGCACGAATTAAGGACCTTCTTTGTTCCATACTAACGCGACGCTGTTCTCGTGCAATTTCTCGTTCTCCATCAGATAATTGACTCGCGATATTCCGTTGCCTAATTGCATTACGGCTTCGTTGGGAAAGATTAGATCTTCTAGGACGCGGCATTGTTATTAAAATGTGCACTCGCATCAAAACACCAAATATAATAACAGTGACAACTTTCGAGACATAGACAATAGCTCAAAGAGTATATAACCACTACGTATGAATATCTTATCAAGAAAAATCATATACAACCTATAAAAAGACATTTACACTTTTGTTAAAGATTTGTAGATTTTTTTTCCTTATTCTTATAACCTTTACCAACTGATTTTTTATTCTTTTTATTTTGTTCCTTTCCGATGATTTTATGTTTTTACTGTAGAATAAATCTTAGGTATTATTTTCTGGAATTATAAATTAAATAATTAATAATTAATTTTCGAAAATTAATGGCTAAAACAAACAAATATAACACTACCTGAACTTTGTAGACATTTTACAAAAAATAAATTTCTGAACGCACACATGATGTCTTCAGAAAAAAATATTTTTTTTGCTTAAAGTTCTCAGCAACCAGGCCATAAGCTCCAAAAAAAAAAATTGTTGTTACACTATTTGACAGGATTGTACAACTAATGTTTTACATGTAATAAACAAATCAGCATCTATTTCATTGTTTTTAAGATGTATTCTGCTATTCGTGACAGAAACAAATCCAACAAATCAAAAACCATGGCAATCGGTCCAGCCGTTCTCGAGTTATAAGTGTTGTAACAAACACGACTTTCTTTTATATATGTATAAGATAAGATACGAGTGGCCAACAACAGAAGATTAGGGTGACCATGCATTTTTATCATTAAGATATTCGTCTACATTATAGTAGCCTTTCATCATCAAACATTTTTTAACTACTATTTTAAACTTATTAAGAGGCATGTCAACCAAATCCTGAGGAATTTTATTATAAATTTTTATACATTTGCCTACAAACGAATTACCAACTTTATGAAGTCTAATTTTTGTCATTGCCAGTTTATTTTTATTTCTTGTATTAAAATTATGGTTATCGGAATTTTTTTTTGAAGAGATTTATGTTCTTCCGTACATATAAGATGTTGTCGTAAAATATTTATTGTATATCAAGATAACATCTACAATTTTAGATAAATACGAACTGATTTTTGGTAACATGTAAATATTTTATCGGAAAGCGCCTGGTATGAATTTCTTAGCAAATAACAAGATTAAAATATTTCTTTACGATATATAAATTGTGTTTCAAGATAACATCTACAATTAATTTATAATTATTAATTAAATTTTAATTTTGTTTATCTCTATACTGCACACAAACAGCTACCCATAAAAAGACGCGGAATTTAATACACTAATTAATTAATTTAATATAGTAAGTAGGTATGTTATGTTTATACGTACTTCTTTATATGCGTTTGAACAACTATTATTTTCCTGTAATGTGCAATGCATATGTCATCAAAATAAATAATTGTATAGTCTGATTCACGCTTTGTTACTTATATTTTTTTTAATTGATGATCTAAAGAGGGTTGGTAAGTGTTATTAAAAAATACATGTACCTACATTAAATAAATAAATATATTTACATTATAAAAAATATACATTTGTTTATATTATGACCTGTGCATAATCAGCGTGAAATAACCGTTATTTTAAAGTGGTCCTGCTGGAGAGCATGCTCTGTAGCATGACCACTTTGAATTTATATTTGCCAAGAAACTAACAATATACAATTTTTGATATTAAGCTACAAAAATATAGACATTATCTACATTTTATCCTGTAATTTGTACATAATGTAGTCAAAGTGGTTCTGCTGCGGAGCAGAACACCCCCAAACGGCTCAAATATGTAATCACCTGCTAGGTTAGCATATTTACGCCGTTTAAGGCCTTCAGCCGATGCAGCAGCAGCGCCAGCACATCCGGATGTGCTTAGAAGGTGTGAAGGTGCTAAAGTGTCAACGCATGTAGCGTCCCACACCAAAGGCCTTCCCATCTTCCACGGTAGCAACGACATACCGTCCGGTCTCTTTCCATCGCTTCGTGCTAAACCATTTGGTTCACGTACGGCCGGAAGACCTGCGGTGGAAAGAGCCCTACGAATTATGTCGTTTAGAATAGCGTGCCGAGGTATACGACCTATAATCAATCAATAATTCATAATGAACCCTCTGATAACAAACAGACTGAGAGCAAATTGTCCTGATGTGCCATCGAAAGAAAATCTATAACCAATGTTTGATTTTAATTTTGATCTCAACATATCGTGAATTCGGTGGCCACCTTACCACATCTATTGACTATATTAAAATAGTCATAATCGGACTCCCCTCTCTATCAATCCGACGTTGAAACCCCGATCACCTAATAAAATGACAACATAAAAGTAACAAAACCTGACCCGAAAAAACGTTTTTTATTCTTGCTCTCGGTCCATATGAAACAAATGAAAAATTATTGGCATAACAATCATATCGCTGTAGATCACGGCGCCTCCACCATTTAGCGTTGTGCTTAGATATTATATCCACCAAGTCGCGTGGTGCACTGATAGCACGTACGCGGGATCGTATCTACTGTAATAAAAGCCTTCGGTTTCCCCTTGACTAATTATATTTAACAATTCTTACAATTCTTAATTCATTTTATACTTCTTTAGGAGCTGAGATGTCCGCCACCGCGGCCCTCCTCCGAATCCATCTTCTTTTCTTCAATTTTGTTTTATTCAGTTTATGTTTTATAATATTTAAATTCTCAGATTTGTAATCAGCCAATACAACTTTTCAATATGCTTAAAGAGGTCGTATGCGAAGCGTGCAAGCACCTTCACAGTACCTTCACAGTAAAGGTTTATTTCCCTTTAAACGTCCGGTAGTTATGCATAATTCGAATCTAAGAACATTTCTAACCAAATTAACAATACAGTCTACACTTTATTTCCTTTCAGATACTCCTTTGAAGTGGGACCAGCGTTTACTCTGATAGAATTAAAGATTTTGAACCATGTACTCAAATTGTTCGGCTTACCAAATGGAGACGGGACATTCGCGGCAGGAGGCAGTATGTCCATCATGTATGGGATCGTGGCAGCCAGATATAAAAAGTTTCCGGAGATTAAAACTAAAGGCATGAAGCATCTGCCTGAAATGATTATATTTACTTCAGAAGGCGTAAGTTTCTTGCTTATAGCATAGCTAAAGCTAGTATCAGATGTCCATCCCATACTTTAGAAATGGGGTTTCTTTTTTTTAATTCCGCGGCCGCACCTACGTCCACTGCCGAGCGCCACTGGTTAGCACTAGGAAGAATTTCCAGTAGCACCCGGCGGACTTTGGCCACTTGAGTAGCCTCTGTCTGGGTTTGAGTAGGGTTTTAGCCCGCATCGTTGGAGTTAGCAATGGGCTGACTAAATTACGGCTATATTATGGCTATTTCTGTGGCAACTGTTATTAATGTATATTAATAATGTGTATAAATTCCTAATAGATGTAGATTAACGGTATTTTGGCCACAATATAATCATAAGTACCGTGCTTTTGATAGCACGTTAAGCCGTCGGTCCCGGTTGTCATACGAATATCTATGGCAGTCGTTAGGGGTAATTGGAGCCCTAAATCAAAAATCCGCCTGGTCTAACTACAGAACTTCGATATCGCCCATGGGTTGTGGAGGTCAGATGGCAGTCGCTTCACGGAAAATATCGAAGTTCAGCCGTGAGCAGTTAGACTGGAAAGCCGACCCCAACTGAGTTGGGAAAAGGTTCGGTAATGATAATCATAAGTACATTATATAGGGTGTCATTACTTGGCAGATGCGATAAGTTACTTTTTCATTTATAATGATCCCGATAGACCCTTTGTGCGTATGCTTGTACCTATTGTGCCTTGGTTAGCTTTGGTATAATAAAATTACGATGACCTTAACGAGATAGGATGAGGTAACGAGTTTCCGTATAAATTACGCCTAAGGGACGGTCAAGAGACGGTCAAACTCATCCTTCACATGCGACGTTCACCACCCATTATGACATCTGAACAGGATCTGGCTTATACAATTTGTATAGTAACGAACACACTGGTCATTCACGACGGTGCCTTACGCGTCACCGCCCCAGACTCGCGTGTTCCCATGATATCCCACGCGTACGACGCTGTCCCACACGTTTAAAGTGTCATAGCGCGTAGATAACGTAAACGTCAGACGTCATAAGATGTAGGACCAGTGTTTCATGTTTCCCACGTCGCGTGGCATACGTCGTATGTGAAGGACCAGTGTGTTTTAAGCTTAAGTTCCGTAAACCAGAGTGTCTAGTACCAGTTCCTTACGTTAATTTGCTCGAAATACGTTTTCGTATTCCCCATACATTTCACACCAGCGCCCCTAGCGGTAGCGTCAGGGAACTGTGTGAAATGTATGGGGAATACGAAAACGTATTTCGAGTAAATTAACGTAAGGAACTGGTACTAGACACACTGAAGTATTTTCCGAAATCACTTTCGTCTGTTAGCAGGTGAACTGTCTGCAGGGATGACTGGGTATAGGACGAGTTAGCATTTATAACCGAATTCAAAAAAAAGGGGAGGTTCTCAATTCGATTGTATGTTTTTTTAATGTTTGTTACCTCTCATATCTTTCGTCTGGGTGAACCGAATTTGATTTTTTTTGCTTTTTCTATTGCTATTGCTTCTCAAGCCGGTAATTTGAAGTCGGTTTTTGTATCAATGTTTGACGTGTTTTTATTTATATACTGAATGGAGTCAGGCGTTACCTGGCGAAAGTCCATGATAAAACAATGGTAAATATGATGTTTAATTTTTAAATAATAGCATAATTTCGCTCAAGAAGACATAACAAACGTCGACATATGTTTCACCTCTTCACGAGGCATTCTCAAGACTGTTTTTGAAGTCGGTTTTTGTGTCAATGTTTGAAGTGTTTTTATTATTATTTATTTATTATTTATTATTTACAATATTTTCCATAAACTAATTAAAAATATTGTTAAAATTTTCAGAGTCATTACTCTGTAACAAAAGCAGCTCACTGGCTGGGTTTCGGTACCGATCAAATCCGAAGAATACCGACGAACTCCAAAGGGCAGATGATCGTTCAAGAACTCGATGCCGCCATTGAAAGAGAGAAGGCTCTTGGTACATGTCCGTTGTTTGTGAATGCGACAACTGGTACAACAGTGCTGGGGGCTATAGACGATAATGGAGCTATTGCTGACGTTTGTCATAAACATGGAGTTTGGATGCATGTAGACGTAAGTGTGATATTTCGTATTTATACATTATAGGACAATAGAAATGTTTTTGCGCCGTCTTTATGTCTACTGTCTTACGTTCTAACAACCATTAATTTCCAATAACTAGTGACTAAATTGACACTATTTTGTCACCAGCTGTCCGAAATTTTTCTGTAAGGTCACTGAGCAAGGCTGAAAGTAACGAGGCCGCGAATCATCATAATTTTGTGTTCTTCATTCCAGGCATGTTGGGGTGGTAGTCTTATGTTATCTCCTAAATATAAAATTAAATTAAAAGGCATTGAAAGGTAAGCAAATATTGATGTATTTTATTCATTATTGAGAGAAATACGAATTTTAGAATGCTTGTATACCTGAGTATAAAAAGTTGAACTATTTTCACAATTTAGCAATCTGCTATTTACGAGTAGACTTATGTATTTAAAGGCTGTTGGAAAGTTTGGTTTGAATAACAGAGTGGTTATGTATTATCTAAAGTGCCCGGTAACGGTAATAAGCTTGCCTTTTACGTGGGACCAAATCACTGGCAACGTGTGGGTGTGTTATAAATACTCACAGTAGTTTTTGATATCAACTCCAACTGACTTTTTTTTGAACTCTACGTCAAGTGGTTGTGTGTCACATCTTTAGAATCCGTAATCTTGGTGAGATCACTTTATACGTAGCTTTTATTATTCCAGAGCCAATTCAATATCATGGAACCCGCACAAGATGATGGGTGCTCCATTACAATGTTCAATGATTCTGGTCCACGAGAAGGGCCTCTTATTTAAAGCTAACTCTGCCGCGGCGCAGTATCTATTCCAACAGGACAAGTTCTATGATGTCTCCTACGATTTGGGAGACAAAAGTGTTCAGTGTGGCAGAAAGGTAGAGTATTGTTTTTAGTCTGTCATTCATTAGCAGTGGTTCCTGCATTAAATGTTTTAGTATCACGTACGAATACCTCCTGTCGTAAAACAGCTCATTGAATTGAGTTAGTTGGTCGACTTAGTACAATTGTAAATTTGGTTACTAAGATATGCTAAGGGGCCCTATCAAGCTTTAGCCCTTCGGAGAGATATGTGTGATTATAGGTATGTATGTATCTAATTTGGTCACGTGACCGAATATTCTGCTGTATCATTGGTTGAATATGTCAATCTACGGAAGTCAAAGGTGTTTTTTAGGGATTTGTTGATCAATAGGTTAATAGTTTGGAGGTTGGTTGGAATAGCAACTAATTACTTACAGATTATAGTTTTTTATTATTAGGTGCTATGCCATTAAAAGTGTGGTGTGTACCTCTTTTAAAGTAAGTGGTTAACTGCTCACTAATGTGTGGCTTAATGGTAACTTGGCAGGAATAAACGAATACAACATTGAAGATATATAACTCATCCTTGAACTAGAAGTATAATGGCGTGTCCACACCATCGAACATCATTCCGTGACCATATCTGAAACACGTGGTGGTAGGTACCGAGTTATCTGAATAAAATGTATTTCAGATAGATTCATTTAAACTGTGGATGATGTGGAAGGCCCGCGGTGATCAAGGCCTTAGTAAGCTAGCGGACCAGACGATGGCAATAGCGCAATTCTGTCTCGACTCCGTGGCAAAAAGGCCAGGGTTCAAACTGGTATCTGATGAGCTCCAGTGTCCAAATATATGCTTCTGGTATATTCCGAGTTTTATGAGAGAGATGGAACAGAATGAGCAATGGTGGGAATGTATAAACAAGGTGAGAAATAAAAAAAATTACATTACAAAATATCGTTTAAAAAATCCTCCGCACCATTACCGACTGGGAAGGTTCCCAGAATGCTGGCTGTGTTGCCACGTTGGATGGCGATACTTTATTCTTTGGGCCAGAAAATAGCCAGCCTTCTGGTCCTGAGAAGCATCGATTAAGCGTTTAGCAATGTCTCTATAAAGGCGGCGCACACTCGAACCTTATGACCCCAATGTTTCAAACCCCAAACAGCTCAAATATGTAATCAATGTAATAGGTGAGAAATTGAGAATAAACCTTTCATATTAATTTCTACAGATAAAATAATACCTACTATACTATCAATATCTCTATTCAAAATAAATTGAAATATAAAGTCATTGACACCGAGAAACAAACCTGTCAAACAAATTGTCTCTGCGAAGCGTGGTCACGCTGATTTTTTACCGACTTCAAAAAAAGGAGGAGGTTCTCAATTCGACTGTATTTTTTTATGTTTGTTACATCATATCTTTCGATAGGTTAGGGTGAAACGCTAATCTTCCCAAGTTTCAATTTGGTCCCATTCCGATAATTATTTGGTCCCATTCTGGTAATTTGAAGTCGGTTTTTGTGTCAAGGTTTGACGTGTTTTTTAGTTTTGGTTGTTTTCGGTGTCAATGACCTTTTATTTGCATCGATTCGGAATTTACTTTTAGTACTCGTACAAATGCAAAGAAATTAGTCCGTTAAGCCAATAGTAGGCTCCCTATTACATTGGACAGACCAAATTACAGGCAATGTATGGGTGTGGGTATGTATGTGTATTCAAATCTTGCATGTTATCCGTCATTTTAGGTAACACCAAAAATAAAAGAACTATTAGTTCTTTCGTCTCGTTTGATGGTGTCATACACTCCGCTGCTGCATCACAAGAACTTCTTCCGCCTCGCGTTCCAGTTCCACCCGACCTTGGAGGAGACACAAGTACTCGACATGCTGACGGCTATAGAGGAGACTGGGGAAACTATTACTATGACAATGTTACAGAAATCAGTGTAGATTCAAAGTAATAAGTATTAAAAATTGTATTAAATTGTTTTTTTTTGGTTGTTATCATTTTGTCGATACTTAAGGTACCTAATGGGAGTGTGAAAATTACTATATTATTAAGTAAAATAATATAAAACATATAGGTAAACAAAGGGGAAAAGGGCTTATAATCAACCATTTAGACTGCTTCGGTGGCGTGGTCGGTAGTGCATCGGCTTTCGACTCCGAAGTCTCGGGTTCAATCCCCGCGTCGAATCAGATATTTGTGTGATCCATAAATTTTTGTTTCGGAGTTTGGGTGTTTTCCATGTATATTATGTATGTATTTTAGAAATATATAAGTATGTTCATCAGTTGTTTAGGTCCCATAGCACACACAAGCTTATAGTTTAATTTGGGCTAGACAACGTTGTGTGAGAATGTCCAAAAATATTTACTTATTATTATTTGTCGTTTCACGTAAGTACAATCATTAGTCTTGTTAGTAGGTAGTATCATCAGAATCAGTGTTGTACACATATTTCGGAAGTATTTGGGACAATCAGCCCACGCGTCACTCTTATTATCACCACTTCAATTCTAACTATTTACATGATTTAAATCAGAGACTTGGGCTTCCGCTCGCTTCACTCCCTTAATAGACAACGAGAACCAACAGAGCGTGAGAACGAGAATTCTGGAGAAGTCATCATCAATCAAATATTGCCTATGAGTAATAAAGATAGATGATGACGTACTTTTATATATATATATGTGTGTCAGTATCAGTGACAAGAATTTTCCGTATTTTTCCAAATTACAAAAATAGCTTTTACCTTGATAACTGGCGAATATTAGATTTCTAAAATATAAGCGAATCCTTGTGTTGTTTACAGTAAAAGTGTACATAAGAGCCATGGTGTCTTTTTCTTTAAGTAATTGTAATGTGTCTAAAGCAGACAATCCAAATAATTACAGGTTTCACTTATTTCACACGGTAAATACAACATTTTTCAGCAATTCTTAGATAAGATATATTTGTGTCTTGTGTTTAGCAAATAAGTAAAAAGTTCTAATCACAGTACATTGATTACCCTTGCACTGTGCAGTTATATATACATTTCACAATTAAAAAATTATCTTAAAAAACGTAAAATAGGAGAATGTCCTTTTACGATAGTGCTTGATCACCTGATGACGTCACATTATCGATGTATCGATAAACCATGGCGAGATGAAGTATAATGTTATACGTACACGCCTGTTTTTGATCACATTAACGGGATAACAAGTAACATATTATAGTGCTACTTTTTATGCCGCTAATGTGTTCCAGTGTGAATTAGGAAGAAGAAACGGGTGGACCCGCGGTATCTACTACAGAAGCTGAACTATTTCATGCTTATGTACCTACCAATGATAAAAATTAAATTATTATACCTACAAATAATATTCGAATTTATAAGTATAATATCCTAAATG
The DNA here is from genome assembly GCA_963556515.1 of Nudaria mundana. Taxonomy (NCBI): domain Eukaryota; kingdom Metazoa; phylum Arthropoda; class Insecta; order Lepidoptera; family Erebidae; genus Nudaria; species Nudaria mundana. Next base: position 8,071,308 of record OY748306.1, read on the forward strand.
CTAAACTTACTTAAAGAAACATAGTTTTGTCATGTTCGTTCGTCTGTCCGTCCATTATCGGCTTTCCTCGTAAACGGTTGAATATAGAAAAATGAAACTTTGCATAAATATGTGTATTTATAATGGTGACCAAGGGCTACAATAAAATAATAAAAACATTTTTTATTGGGTTGGCTCCCCTACACATAAAGTGAAAATGATTTTTTTCTAGCGTCAACCCCATCGTGTGGAGTATGAATAGACAGATCTTTTAACAATATTAAGAAGTTGCAAAGACAACTTTTTGATTTAAGAATCCGTTTTTGAGTTATTCAACTTTAAAACCCATATTTTCGTTAAAACAGGGCGTTCTTCTAAAAGCTAAACGGCTTGCTCGAAAAATCTTAAAAAAAATCATTATGATTGTCTATGTAATTAAACTTTCAAGAAAAATATAACTACGGACCGGCCGGTTTTTATTGGCCGGTTTTTTTTAACTAATGCCAGTGCAAAAGGAGACGTAAGCTAAAAGTATAACGGATTAGTCAGATTATATTGTATTACTTGGAAATAACACTCAATACTTTATCGATGTTCTGCGTATTCTATAGTGTACACAACACTATTGATTTTGGGATCGCCTCTGAAATGTCTTTGTGAATCTTTCTACATACTATATCTATGATTTAAATACATTTTACAGAATGTTTGATAAATCGTTTGCCAAATTCCTATATATTCCCTTTTTTCTTTATATTTTATTGTAGCGTAAAGTTGACATTAACTTTAATTTTCACACTTTTTTAGTATTTTTTTCAGTCAATTTAAAATTTTTGGTGTTTATTGTGAATAATTTGGGATTTTATTAAGACGACCGACAGTAAGCTTCGATATAAAAATAAAATTACAACGACTTACTAAGGTTTTTTTTCAATATCTAAGTGTTTATGCGGAATATATAAAAAAAAATCATAATCGATATTTAAAATAGTTTGAAGGGTGCTAATAGATAGTTGACCTCTTCTATCGGAGTTCGATTTTTGTAAAGCGTGGCTGGTGGTTTTTTAGGTTACCTCTGACACTCCGCAATTGGGTCGCATCGGGTTCCCAGTTCCCAGACACTCACATACCGTACAACGTTTCTTGTCCTGCACCTGGAGCTAGTTAAGAACTAGTTCTTCTGTGCAGGACTATCAACTAATCATGCATTACCTTGACATTGGCGAAATCATCGATGAACATCGACGGAGCCACGTTTTTAAAACAGTCATTTTAATTTGCCAAACACCCTGTAACATGGTTGGGTATATGAAGAATCTGATTACAGTTTTACGGTATTATAAAAATAATAGATTATTTTAGACCGCATAATATGTTTCTTTTTTAATACAGATTCGTTGACGCGCATACATATAAATCAAGTGGTTTCACATTTCAGTGTTCTCAGATGTACAGGTCAGAAGCGCAATGAAAAATCTTAAAATCTAGTGTTCTGTACGATCCACGGTAGGAACTGGTCTACGCGTGTGTAGATGCCAGGGTGCTTTGGCTCTCCGCAGCGCACGCCCCAAGATACCACGCCGATCACAGCCCAACGGCCACTTGGCATCTGGTACATCAGTGGACCACCACTATCACCCTGCAAGACATTAAAAGACAACACTGAGAGGCTTACAAACAGCTAAGATGGTACCTTTCCCAAGGTAAACATCAGGCTGAACTATTTTGACGCCAAAAATATATAACATGGTTTTATTTTCTAAAAATAATTCTGGCAATCTTATATAGGCGAAACTAGCAGCAGTCCTGTTAACCCATCCAGGTAAGGGTTTGAATGTATTTTCATATCCTTACGCTACCGCATCATCGCAAAAGTTTCGTTTTGGTGTAGCTAGTTTGAACAGATTTGGAAATACCTTGGTAGTCCAATGATCGCAACCTTTCCCTATATTATGACCGGGGATCAAAGACTAACGCACAAGCTTTTGTTTGTAAACCCTGCTGATTAATGGACGAGGATGTGGCTTCAAATGTAAAAAAAAGTCAAATTAAGAAGACACCAACCGAAATAAGATAGTTTTTTACTAGCTATCTCCATCTGCGTTTGCTAGTATAACTACTAGCAATCGCAGATTTCTTATTTGCATTTCCGTTAACCTTTCCAGTTAAGCTAAAAGTTCTTGTGAGAAGTGTGTTCAAATTGGAATCGTGTCTTTGAATCGTAAGTCTTCCAGCACCAGTCTATTGATTCTACCCACTGTCTCAGCGAAGATATATGAATATATTTACCTGACAAGAGTCTTGGCCACCTTTATGTCCTCCCGCACAAATGGTTGCGTCAAAGACAGTATCGGTAAAAGATTTCACACATGTGTCATGGTCCCAAATGGGCACTGTCACTTCCATGAGAACGTTGCTATGTGGTCCACCAAACGATTGGGTACCCCAACCTGTTGGTGAATATAGTGCTTTTTTAAATACCCCAGCTGCACACATATGTATACTTAGGTACAGTGGTATACGTTTTCAGGATAGTCCCGGTAACATCAATAGCATTTCCCAGAGTAATTATCGTCGTGAAGTGATATTTGTAAAAACTCTTTTGTACGTACTCTTAACTCTTTAGCAAACTGTGAGTTGTCTCTCTGAAGGAAAATGCAGATAAGGGGTAAACTAATAGTTGCGTATGCCTTTTGACAAGATTCTTACGTTTGCCTGATGATAGTTTATACCAATGAATTCATAGGTACCTTATATCCCCAGGGCAGTCATCAGAAGTGCAGTACACCATTATTACCAGTAGTTTTTGTTGTTGGAGCAAGCCTATTGTTGCTACCGAGCACTATATACAATAGAAAATCAATAAGTATTCTGTATTCCGAACCTAAATACCTACAGCCTGAGTTAAGTAGCTAGAATCTCAGCAGTTCAAGCACATTCAAACTTACCAATAACAGTAGCAGGTTCGCCTGTAAGTTGCAATTGAACTGGTGGTAAGCAAATAGGCCACACGTAGGTATTGAACACAGCAGGTCTGTGAAGCTTCAGGATAGCTATGTCGTTCTTGTAATTTGCCAGCTCGAAACCTTCATGTTGGCGTATTTCTGTCACTTTGAAGTTTGATGTCCTCGAGTCGTTGGTGCGTTTGAAATCATATTCGCCCAGACGTACTAACAGCTCGTCTGCTTTCCATCTAGACAATACAGGCAGAATTTGATGGGGAAAAACACCTAATCATACAATAATGATGAATACTGCAGAACATCCTAAAATGTTTTAAAATATTAAAGAATAGCTGTACCTCCTTATTTGCAGTGTATAGGTACAATTGGCTGCCTTAATTTCACTGAAAGGGATTGCTTGTAGTGGGTAACCTTTAGATGAATACTTTCTATTTGATAGTAATAAAAATGAAAAGTGGTGTATATGATAAGTATATGATAAAAGTAAAATAACTACGAAAGTTTCTAAGGAACAGGCAATTCGATACCCTATATATATAGATATGGAGATAGTTTGATACACGGGGTTACTTTTTATCTCGAAACTTTGTACCTATGGTAATTAGGAATGAAAAACTACATCGAAAGATGTAATGATGATGCTTCGCGGAAACTAGGAATACTGAATAAGGTAAAAAGATTCTTTACACCGGACCAGAGGTGTCTGCTGTACAAGACGCAGATTAGACCCTGCGTCGAATACTGCTCTCACCTCTGGGACGGCTCCGCAAAGTATCTGCTGGACGCTCTCGACGCTATGCAGCGACGGGCTATCCGTATTATAGATTGTCCGGAGGTAACGGGAACCCTTGAGCGGCTAGTTCAGCGCCGAACAATAGCTTCCTTGGCCGCATACCGTATTTACCACGGCGAGTGTTCTGAAGAGCTCTTCAATCTGATCCCACCCTCTTCCTTCCGATCCCGAACGACTCGTGCCGGGCAGAGATGCCACCCCCACACAGTGGATAGCATGTTCGCGAGAACCGAACGTTTTAAACGTTCGTTTCTCTGCCGAACGATAGTGGCCTGGAACGCCCTGCCTGTGCACGTGTTTCCTCCCACATATAATCCTGGGTTCTTTAAGCGGAGCGTGAAGAGGCACATCAGTAGGTCGTCAAGTCGTCAAGTTGAGGGCCAGTCTCAATAGTAATGAGTGCTGTGAGAGTGGCGACTTACCACTAGACGGGCGGCGTCAATTTGGCGAACCTAATATACATAAAAAAAAAAAGAAAAAAAGAAATTAAAAATTATTCCATCTGAAGAATAGAAAATTTTAACTAAGAGACTCATGATAATAAATGACCCAATAACTCAACACTTTCAAGCATAGGTATACTTATGTAAGTACTTCTAACCTACTTAGGTAAAACCCTATATGGTTCTACTTATTACATTATAGGTGGGTAAGTACCTAATACTCAATTTATTGACTTCTTAGTTCTAAGTCGAAGCAAACATTAATAATTAACTAGTAGCTACTACCGTAGGCGTTTGACATATTTGAACTCGTGAATGTAGCGGCAGATTATTTATTGCGGTCATTTTTTAAACATTGCAGGTCTGTACTTCTTAATTTTCTCTTGATGACTATGATGGAGTGTCTTAAGTCCAGGAAGTCCAGGAATAACGATTAGTGTGTTATTTTTTGAACTGCCGTCCTTGAGGTCCCAGGTTCGATTCCGGCTCGAATCAAATATTTGTGTGATCCACAAATATTTGTTTCGGAGTTTGGGTGTCTTTTATGTATAATATGTATGTATTTAGAAATATATAAGTTTATTTATTTATTTATAATCACATTTTACAATATCCTTACAGTGTTCACTAATGCGATATTGCAAGTCATCAATTACATAACATATCAATTTTAGAATATATAAAAATAAATAACATTAATTAAATTAAAATTAGTATTTAATAATTATAACTATTTAATAATTAAAATAAGTATGTTTATTAGTCCTCTAGATCTCATAACACAAGCTTATATTGGCTTAATTTGGGCTAGATGACGTTGTGTGAGAATGTCCAAAAATATGTATTTATTAGTTTCTACTGCTTCTTTGTAAAAGTTATGAACCTCCTCTGATCCCACTAATGAAAATAATAATTCGGTCAAAGCGCCTGGCGAATATTTGATAGTTTCGTTAAACTTCTACATCACGTTTATTATTGGCGAAAGGTATTATTATGTTAAGTTGTTGTCTACCCCCCCTCGATCGAACGGTTGGTTTTCAGTTTCGGTAATATTTGCTCTAAAGGTAATTGACATCCCTCGAATAACACATGTACCTACCCACCAATTAATTAATGTGTACCCGTCGGAATTGCAAACACACGACACAAAATCGAATCTTCATCTCCGAAGGGGATATTCAGAGGCGTTGAGGCGTTTTCCATATTCGATTCAATATTCAATACTCATTCAGTTCAATTGGGAATAATTCCACGAGTGGAGCCTTGGGTTTAAACCAGTGTAAACTATTATACAAGTAGATATACCTTCTAGTGCAGTGTGCTGCGGTGAGAACATGTCTGTCAGTGATGAGAGTGCCACCGCAGTACTGCTCGAAGCCCTCAGGAGTCACAGAAGCCATCCAGGGCCAGTCGCGAGGATACGCCTCTTTAGCTCCCAACACTCGGCTTTGTTGCCTAGTACTTAAACCACAACCTGTAAAAAGTCTTTATGAATGAAAGCTACTCTCATATGTCATTTGGAACTCTAAACTTGATGAAAGTGAAGAAATGAGCACAATTCTAAGTAGTGTCAGGATTTCGGTTCACAGATAGTGTTACCTTCATGGTATTCAAGCAACCTCTTAACCACTGATACATTTTATCATAGACTTCCCGTTGTACTTCTATATATTTTATTGAAGTTTTGGTATACAGATAGCTGATAACCTGGAAGGAAGGAAGGAAATTGGTGAGTGTACCTCTGTTTTCAGCTCTGATGACCTTCATAGCGGCTTCATTTGCCTCTTCTCGTGACGCTGTAGCAGGTAGATCCCCAGCCAACCCCTCTGCACCACCGCGCCTCACGTCGTCTGGGCAACATGCCCCTACTGACCTGAATGGATTCATAAAGTAGTAGATGCCAGGAGAACTCTCTTTACAGTTCTCTTTACCCATCAAGCTATACAGTTGGTTCCCCCCCTTTCAGAATGAAGCTTTTGTAACTAATGCATAGGTACCTATTCATAAAAATTGTTGCAAGGTACATGAGATCTTACATGCAAAGGGGTTTTGCTAAGTTCTTATTAGCCCAAGCTAACCTCTCCTGCAGACGGGACTCTGGTGAATATGGTAGTTAAGTTTTAGCGGCAATATGCAACAGGATGTGGAACCAACAAAACTACTCCACTCATCGAAGCAATACTCACGATTCTTCCACAACGCAAACGTATTCCATGAACAAAACAAAGTCGTTTCGAAACTCGTCTTGTATGCATTGTCGTAGAGGTCTGCAGCGGCCAGCCTTACCACTTGGTAGCACGCAAGATTGAGCACCAGGGTTGATCTGAGAAGTAGAAACTAAACATTTCAGCCCGAAACACGACTAAGTAATTGAATTAACACTTTTACCGTTTGAAAAAACTTAAAATATTAGGTTGGTATCAAGGATTTTTTTTCTTTCTCACAAGTTTTCTCAAGTTTCTTGTTTCTCTATATTTATAACTAGGAAGATACTAAATACTCGTATTCCAAAGAGGAAAGATTAGTATTTTTATAAAAAAAATACTCTATCTATTTAAAGGATTCATTTACTCTTAGAATACTAATTTATTGGAATAACTACTAAAAGGTAAGAAGCTAACAGAACGCTTATAATTTCAGCACTTCTGTCACTTTTGTATGTAAACATTTGCGTTCTTATTGCATTCATTAATCACAAATCTACATAATTATTAGTCTGTGTCATTAATTCAATAGACCGGTGCGCGCTGGCGAAGTTGCAGACGCCGCCGGCAGCTTGTAAAACACGGCCACGGGCGGGTCGCAGTCATAACGACACAACTACATACTTAATTAATACAATAGATACCTTACTCTGTCTCTATGACCACAGCAATCGACTTTAGACATGGCCAACCACTGATAGAACAGAACATTTCAGTACAGTGTAGTCTAAAATTGCAGGTAGACTTTATAGTATACAGTTTCTGGACATTTTAGTAGTTTTAGGCATACTGCTCTAGGCACTTCTAAGTGCACCTGGTTGACGATGTACCTAGAGTCTAGGTCCTAGACGATATGTTGTAAGTACTATAAAAAGTTTGTCCATAATCAAATGCTGTGAAAAAGTTTACCGCGTTTGCATTTTGTATGGTGACGAAACGTTTTGTCCTTCCGCTGCCGATATGGAAACCGCCAGCATCGATGGCATCATGCCAAGCTGGATCTAGAAGCTTCGCTGTAAATATTCAGTAAATGAAATGATTTGTACTCGTATAATAATTGGCATCATGAAGAGAAAATTGACGCTTATATAGACATCGGTAATTATGATACGACAATGTAGCTTTATAGGCGAACTCCATCTCTTATGGAGTCTTATATAAGGTTGGATAGATGGACCTTCATAGGTAGAGTAAAGTGTTTACAAATTTGTTTCTTACGAATAAGTATGTTAGTGAACATAAAATGGTTCCTTGGTGATATATTAGTATTTTATCTCTTGATTGAGGCAAGCTTTGGCTGGATGACATTGAAACGTGGTTTTAACAAAATTTTACAATAACACATTTAATAAGTGGCAATTATTGATGATTAAATAAATTCAAGAGTTACTTTATCTACACTTTTTTGAATTATATAAATGTATCGTAAACTGTAAATTGTTTCATCTTTAAATGAATCTACAAGATGAATTTGTTGGATATGTCTAAGTTTAAGGTTTCACAATAACTTTGAAGGACTCGGAGAGTTCTGTACCATTCAATCTATATAAAAACTTTGAGGGGTCTTCAAAGGAAGTATAATGGGGCCAAAAACAGCAAAATTCCATGTCTATTTTATGTGGTCCTCACTAAATATTACTTTATTCTGGTTTATAGTAATTTTGTATACTTAAGGGGCATCAAATACATCATCTGTGAAAATTTCAATTGTCTAACCAGTACGGTTCATGAGATTGACAGATGGATGGTGAAGTCTTAGTAGGTAATAGACTCCCTTTGAAACAAAAATAAATGGCAAAAAGAATGCTCAGTATCATCAATAGTTATTAGCTGCACGAGCAGACTATGAACTTTAAATACAAAAGTTTAATTTGTCTCTTACACTTCAAGTCATCTCCACTGACACTCACAAGAAGCCCCGCTAACACTATAAACACCAACATGTCTCACCACAAGTCAGAACACAACTCGACAAATATATTTAAAAACTGGTGATTTTTTATCCTGCCCGGATACATACCAATGATAACTGCGGAGTAATCCACAGGATGCCGGCACTGATACGCGAGTCTAGCCTAAAATCAACCCGCATTCATATAATTTGCCAATTCAAGGCTCATGTAAATAATTGTCGTTTAATAGATAATGGTATTTTCCTCTATAACATTCTTGGAAATGCTAAATATTTTGTATTCTATTCCCTATATGCCTACCTAATGATGAAATATAAGTATTACCTACAAATTACATTGTAATATTTCCCAAGTTTTTGAATGGAAAGGTTCCCAGAATGCTAGAAAATTCTTCTAGCATTCTACCATTCTACGTTGAATGACAGTGCTAATTCCTATAGTCAGAAAGTTATCAACCTTATGGTGCTTGTGACCCTGAGAACCATCGATTATGCACTTACCTACTTATAATTATAAGTCATCTGAATGGGCGTTTTCACATTGCACGATATCGTGACGATATCTGGTGATTTCACATTGCACGATAACGACACACTATATCGTGACGATATCGTAAGTAGCAGCAGTAACTTTAAGGTAAAAATGTAAATTATCGTGACGATATCGTCACGATATCGTGCAATGTGAAAACGCCCATTGTGGGGCTTTAAATTTCTTAGGCCATTATGTACCTAAAGGTAAATGTTAAAACTACTTCTTGAACTCTTTTGCTACGTTCCGTAGATCCCGTGGAAACCGAAAAGGAGAAACGAACGTTACAAGACAATTATGAAATTCAAGCTTATCTATAAGACTTGGATAAGATCTGGCAATCCCACTTGTTGAATTTACTAATCAATTTTACTAATCAAGTTAAGTATGCAAATTGGAGGTATAGACATTATGCGTAAGGCCGATACCTCACCGAGACGCCATGGCGACGTCGCCAGTCGGTCGCCAACTAGTTCTCATTGAGATATATGACGGCTAAGAATTATTAATGTTAATTACGTAAGTACTTAACACAAATTAATAGCTTAGGTAGTTTAAAATGTAAATGTTTAGTATAAAATGCTGATATCCGTGCATTAGGCCGATACCTCACCGAGACGCCATGGCGACGTGGCCAGCGACGTCGCCAACTAGTTCTCATTGAGATATATGACACTTGGCGACCGACTGGCGACGTTGCCAGTCGGTCGCCAAGTGAGTTAGCCGTCATATATCTCAATGAGAACTAGTTGGCGACCGACTGGCGACGTCGCCATGGCGTCTCGGTGAGGTATCGGCCTTACGGCTCAACGTTCAGGGCAGTATTAGTAGTCAATTAATAATATAGGACAAGTTGTCTTGGCGCCAACCATTACGTCTAAACTTACTATGCAGCTGAACTTTATACAATTTGTCGTTTCCTTGTTAACGCGAATTTGATATTAAAACGCTAGTGAGCTAATTTATCTCTTCCGCTAGCTAATTACTTCATTTTGAACTCTATCATGCTAATTATTATGCTCGCACTGGATTTGGGCTAAAAGCCAACTATATACCGTTCAACTCAGATCTCGCCTGCGGAGTGACAGGGACGCGGGTACAGTATGATGTACACTGGTAACGGTAGAACCGTATAGGTCTCAAGATATTGACGTATTATGATGTATATAATGATGATATATAATGATAGATAATGATGTGAATAAAAAAATCACAGCGTTCTTTATTGTAAAGTACTCTGTAAAGTATTAGGAATACAATTGCTCATGAGTAAAAATAAAATTAAAAAAATAATATTATTATTTGAAGGCGTAGGCATCCGCTAGTATGCAATAAAAATAGATCTGTGTGAATAGCTTTATTATAATGCCTATTATGTGTTCACAATGAGGTTTATAGTCTAATAGCCGTCATGAACCATACTACATAAGTGATATTACGAAATCGTTTTATACAATTGATAAATGAATCGAGGTTTTAACTGCAATATTATCGTTGACATCAATTCATACCGTTCCTAAAGTTGCAACTGCCCACGCGTTCCCTTCACTATGTCTATCAAATCCTAAACAGCGTAGGGAAAATAATTGTAAAGTATAATTTATTACTCAGATTTGTATCTGGGTCAATAAATTTTTCATTGAAAAGTACCTAATACCCACACGACTGTCGACTGCACGACTGCCGTCTGACCAGCGTTAATACTCGAGCTATGTGGAGTGAATTTCCCCTCTTTGGACTCCTCGAAAGAAGAAAATTTAAAAAGAAGTGAATTTCCCCTCTTTGGCTCCGCCTATGCCCAGGAGTGGGCGTCAAATGAGCTGAGATGATGATGATGACACATGCAGAACCACGCCCGTTGATCTGTGTTATGTATGATTTGAAAATCTGGTAAGTTGTGAATCTGGTGAAATGAGAATCTGTCCAAATGCTACTAAGCCGTACTTACACGGAATCAGTTGTACACTTTCTATGGAATTTAAGGAAGTATCTTGACAACATAAACATAATTATAGACTAAAAATATTTACATTACAAAATATCGTTTAAAAAATCCTCCGCGTCATTGCCGACTGGGAAGGTGTTTAGCAATGTCTCTATAAAGGCGGCGAGCACTCGGACCCCATGACCACGGTGTCTCAACCCCAAACGGCTCAAATATGTAATCACCTGCTAGGTTAGCATATTTACGCCGTTTAAGGCCTTCAGCCGATGCAGCAGCAGCGCCGGCACATCCGGAAGTGCTCGGAAGGTGTGAAGGTGCTAAGGTGTCAACGCATGTAGCGTCCAACACCAAAGGCCATCCCATCCCATCTTCCACGGTAGCAACGACATACCGTCCGGTCTCTTTCCTACGCTTCGTGCTAAACCATTTGGTTCACGTACGGCCAGAAGACCTGCGGTGGAAAGAGCCCTACGAATTATGTCGTTTAGAATAGCGTGCCGAGGTATACGACCTGCGCTTCTGCTACAAGAAAGGCCATTGTCCCAGATTATCGACGGCTACTCCACAGGTGCAATGATGCGGGGATATACAAGGTGTACCCAGCCGAAGGCAAGTAGCAATGCGGAAGGTTGTGTCGTCCAACATTGTACCGATGTTGGGAGCGCCTAGATCCATAACCCTGACTCCCATTCTCCAAGCTCTGAAATATTGACAGAAGTGTCAATTAGTGTATTAATTCTCAATTTACAGAGCGGTGAATCCCACAGTCGCTGTGAGCCTAGGCGTGAGGGCAGGTCAGTGTCGGGGCAAGACATCCTCCAAGCATTTATGGCATCGGTCTTGCATCGCACCTCGGAATCAATCAGTGTATTTGACAAAATTTTCCTGACCAATTCTTCGGTGCTATGGACCGACGACAGAAATGCTGGCAGACTGACATCTGTGACTCTACGAATACTTAGCCCGCCCAAGCGAACTGGAAGAGACCCAAGCGTCTCTCGTGATCCAGGCCCGGTCATTAATATTTACATTTAAAATTTTACACAAAGAATTTTGTATTAAGTTGTCTAGTCTGCCCAAAATTTCTACATTTTTCCAAAATTGTCCTGAACGGAGGGCATGTGTAAATTTGGGTACGAAAAGACAAAAACGAAGAATAGTGAAAGCTGAATGAATACTGATATTACATAGACTATCAATAACCTGATCAAAATTTTGAATTTTTTCCTCGATAAAAGTGGAAAAGCCATCTTCTAACATCGGGGACCCTAGGAGGCGTAAAGAAGTTTTGTCAAAAACTTTTATGTTGGGGGTCAAACAGTTGAATTTGGAGATTGTTGTTAATTTATCTGTGTTTTCAGATGTAAAAATCTCACATTTATTCGGGTTCAGTTCTAAGCCAATTGACTGAAACTCGTTCTTTATTAGGGCTAAATCTTGTAAAACTGTCTCGACTTTTCCCCTTAAAGTCCCGTCGTCTAAGTACCAAATGTTGAATTTGGATTAAATACACACATACCTTTCGACTGGGGAACCAAATTTAAACATTATTTTTTTAACTGTGAGGCACTGCGTCCCATTTCAATTTGGTTCACTTTTATTTTTGCGGATTTTTGCAGTTTAACTAACAATAGTGCTTAGTAAAAGTTGTGGAAATATTTGTAAAACGAATATTAGAGTTTGTAAAGACATAATTTAAAAGATATATCGCCTTAAGTGAGTCCCTCAGTTCACACACGTAAGCTCCCAAATCTAGATATATAATGAGCTCTGGTAATTTGAAGTTGTTTTTTTTATTATATGGTCTAACAATGGAGTTTACTCACTTTAGTATTTTTATACGATACTTAAGCTACTTTGTACAGCATTAACAATTAGTCAGACATTATTTGGAATGAGATGTGCGTTTTGGTGCAACCCATGTTGTATAATCTGATTTTAGAGGTCATGCTACATCCGTTTGTTCAAAAAACAACCAACATTTCAACTTGTCCAACTATAATTCGTTGGTCCGTAGTGTTTAAATAGTCGATTATAACTACGACTAGTAGACGACCGCGGTTTTGTTCTCGTTCCTGATCCGCAAAGGAAATATTTGTTTATTTATTTAGAACAGCTTACGAGATATACACCATCACATTATATAATCATCAAGGTCAAAGTTTCATACATTTCTAAGTCTCTCAGTGTTTAAGTCAAATAAATCAGATTTAGTGTTTGGTGCTATCTCAATTACAAGCTGCCACGGCATGCATTGTGAAGCAAATTATAGACATAGATAAGTCAAAACAGAAAATTTAAGTAGGTACAATAATTTGTGAGACTTAGAAAAACTAAATTATATTAGGTACGTATGTGAGTAACTATTAATTGTGGGATGGGTGTAGGATGAGGGATTTAAAAACTAACATTTGCCCTAAGATGTCCAAAGTGCGCAAAAACGATTAGCCCCTTAGAGATATTATCGGGATAAAGTAGCCTTAACAACCGTATTCACACACGACACTATGGGGCGCATACACCCTATGCGCTGTCAAAACGTGATTTTTCAGCGAATACTTAGGGTTCGTGCGCCTCATAGTGTCGGTTGTGAATACGGGTGGAAGGTTCTTCTTATAACACCAGTTGTATAAGTGAAAGTCCTGTCAAAATTTGAGTTGTCATTTCATAGATTAATTATCACCATCACCATTAGCCCACTCAGTCCACTGCTGGATATAGGCCTCTCCAATCTCATCTTCCGATATTGGGTCAGTTTCATCCACCCCACGGTATCCGCTATTCCAGAGATTAGCTGGTGCAAAATATTAAAAACTTTTTGTTATGTATAAGTACTGAAATAACGATACTGAAGTAAGTATTTTAAAAAAGGCTGTTTATTTAAAATAACAAACAAACAGTCCAATATTATTTATTTACTACTTACTTAGATTGTCCGTGTGTGAGTTCGGAGAGGTATGTAAAAAACATGGTTTGCCTTATCATTAGGCTCGTTAGCAGAACCATAATTATCACTTATAAGTGTTCTTAGTAAACCGTGTCGAAAGATTTTGGAGATCCATAGAAAATGCTTGCATGTTATTATTTTATCTCCCATCCATCGTGCATTATCTGAAGTTCCGGGTACGCCCTCAGAAGGATCCCAGGGCGCCGCTGGTGAGCTTCGGCTACCTTTACGTCATTTTATTCTAAAGGGCGTTTTGACATTGCACGATATCGTCACGATAATTTACATTCTCACCTTAAAGTTGCTGCTGCTACTTACGATACGTCACGATATCGTCACGATATTATAGACGATATCATCACGACATGCTGTGTCGTTATCGTGCAATGTGAAAACGCCTAATGGGTCGGGGTGAAAAGAGCTGACATCCCGATTCCTCATGGTAAATGTGGGATGGGGATGTCAGTCAGACTTTCGTCCATTGATCGGTTAGGTTGGTTGGGACTTTAGAACTTGGTTTATATGTTTAAAGCTTTAACTATGTTAATTTTGTTGCTATTCCAACAGACGCAGCGGTATATACGGAACCCAGAATATTTTTTATGTCTGACAAATAGGTGAGGCGATCGCTGCACGTACTCAACTCCATCCTAAATTCATTTGGATTGATACCGACATAATGTTTAGTAATTAAGTAGTTTTCATGGACTCAAAACACACAAGTCACGTATTTCCTGCCGACAGGTATAGACAGAGATGTGGTCCCACGAAATAGAGTGCAAATGAATTGTCACTTTTGTAAGTTTTAAAAACTGTATGCCTCGGCTGAAAATACGCGGAAAATGCAGAGAAGTACCTTTTTTTTAAATACCACGGCCCAAGGCCGCGGCCGCTTTCAGGTCCGTTGCCGGTCTCTGGCACGCACGCAGAAGGTATTTTCAGTGGCGCCCGGCGGACTTTGACCACCTGTGAGGCCTCTTCGGGGGTTTGGTAGGGATGAGAATCCCGCGTCGTTGGGGTAGGGTTTTGTCCCACGTCGGTGAGTGAATCTGGTTGCGCGACTCTTCTAGACTGCTTCTGTAAGGACGACGGGGGACTATCTTACCGTCAGAGAAGTACCTAATGGAAAATTTCGCAAAAATGTGAAAAAATGTTTCCTTTGATAGCGAACAAAGTCGCGGGCGTCAGTAAGTGTACCTACTTATAATACACATTATAACAACGACAACTTTCCTTTCTATGAATAAGGGCATGGTAATAAATCTAGTCAGGTCAGAGTGACATTGACCTGTGGTCTATGACTCCTTTCGTTTACTTATCTCTCTGAAGAAAAGACTAACTCAATATTATGTTGTAGATGGATAAGATAACAGGCATAACAGCTAACAACCATCTTCCAAAAAGACTAGTTCGGGTATTTGCTTTTATTATCTTGTATAATAAAGTCCAAATCATTGTATAAGTACCTACTGAGCCTTTTCCCAACCTAGGTTTTTTCAATGCAATTCAATTCACACTTTATTGTACAAAACATGGCTAACATACAAAAAGGAGATATCACTAAAAGCAATCTCTTCCAGACAACCTTTGGATGGATAGCGAGTTTAAAAAAGTAAAAGAGGTAGTGTACAACTTTCACTTTAAGGTTTTACTTTTTAAATATTTTTGGATATTCTCACACAACGTCATGTCGCCCAAATTAAGCTAAAGGAGTCGGCTCTCCAGTTTAACTGCGATGCAGCAGAACTTCAATACTTTCTGTGGAGCGACTGCCATTTGACCTCCACAACCCATAGTTAAGTCCAAATATCTCATAAAATGCCTGAAAACTGCAATACGCTCTTCCCATATTATATTACAGTTAAGTAAATTTGAGAGTAATTAACTTTTCTGTCCATCCCTTCGGAGATAAAGAAGTGTTTGAGGATGTTTTTAATACCCAAAAAGAAAACAAACTACACTTAAATATGTACGACGTTTTCATTCTAATATACTTATTGGCGTCATTCTAAAAGTTATGGAATATCACTGTGCCAAACCAGATTCATTGTAAATATAAACTGCGACGTAATTCCAAGAACAAAACCGCATCTGTAGCCGGTTTGTGATGGTCAGAGCAAAAAGTATTGGTTCGCATTTGTTCAATGGCTCATTAGGTGACTGCTGTAACAAGAAGTTGACTGACTCTTTCATTTATGTGCAACTAATGTAATGTCTTGTATCGCAAAACCAAGCTTTCATTGTGATACATTGTTACATAACCAGTTATGGAAATAAGAGGCAAGGGTATACATTTTTTTCAGTATGTATTTGTTGTGACAACAGAAATACATACTGAAACATATTTATGAAATTTTATTGTATACCCACAAGAACAAAAGTAAATTTGTGAAAAATAGTGATAATCATAATCTAAACTTAAGAAATAAGGATAAACTGGCTGTTCCTAAATTTAGGCTTCATAAAGTGAGTAATTCTTTTGCGGGGAACTTTATTCGGATGTACAATACATTGCCAACCGAAATAGCAAATTTATCTGTCAATAAATTTAAAAAACTAATAAAAAGTAAATTGTGCCATAAAGCTTATTATAGTATTAATGATTTCTTAGATGACAAGGCGGCCTGGTTGTAACAACGTAACGAATTGCTCCTTTCTAAATAACTCTGTATTAGATTTAAGATGAAATATTTTGAAAAAAGCCGAGCTGAGTTTCTTGAGGGCTCTTCTCAGTCTCGTTGCATTTTGGAACCCTCGGTAGAGTCACACCAACTTCTGACGAATCTAAATAATTTTCTGAAAATTTCAAAGATAATAAACGTTATTTTATTTTATTTTATTTTACATCATCAGTGAAAATTTCAACTTTCTAACTATCACGGTTCATGAGATACTAACAGTCTGGAGACAACGGACGGATGGAAGGACGGACGGACAGCGGGGTCTTAATAATAGGGTTCCCGTTTTACCCTTCAGGTACGGAACCCTACACACACATACACATATCACGCCTATATCCCCGAAGGGGTAGGCAAAGGTACATTACACACCCACAATTTATATTTTTTATTTAAAATGGCCGAATGAATTTAATAAAAAGTAGCAGCAATATTTAAATTTTGAAAAACAAAAATTTTAAACCCGTGGCCTTGCGATTAAATGTTGATGAAAGGCAACAAAATCTTACGTGCCAGTCGCTATGGTACAGCCCATTAAAGTCCTGGGCGTCTCGGACTAGACGGAACCCTAAAAAGGGCAAATTTGACAGTGCACATTAACTGAGACGACAATATGGGTGAAACTCGGGTGAAATCGTCAAGTACAAGGTAAGTTCATAAAAAGTATTAAGTTCAATAGAAACATGATCATTACGCCTCGAGGCAACTTCGCAGTTAAGTCGTCACGGCGTCCTAGGTCATTGAGCTCTTCAACTACAATATGATTGATTAAATGAAACTAAACATTTGAATAAATAGAAAGCCAAATAAATTAATGTCAATGCATGGCAAATTAAAATACCAATAAGTTTGGTTATGGGAATATTATTTAAGTATGTCCGCAATCGTTTTAGTAGATTAATTTTAAAGATACCATACTTTACAAACATGTTCAATTTTAATATAGATACAATTTGTATTACCTCTTTTTTTCTGGTGCATTAGCATTTGATGTAACACTTCCTGTTACTAAGGAAATTGAATGTAAGTGTACCGACGAGAATGGAGATTGAGAATGTTCTGATACAATAATTATAAACCATATAATTATGTAAAATAAATAAATATTAAATATGTTAGGACAATTCACACAACGTCATCTAGTCTCAAACTAAGCAGAGCTTGTGATATGAGTACTAGATAAACTGATATAAAAACTTATATTTTTTTTTGTAAATACATACATATCATAGGAAACAGACTTCGGCACAAACGTATGTTTCGGCCGGAATGGACGGAGTTGAGTACCCGAAACTCCGGGGTCGAAAGCGGATGCACTATCGACCACTTTCGACCAGGGATGAAGCAGCAAAATAAAATAAATCTATTTATACACAATGTTGTACTTGAATTTCACTAAACAAAATCTATCAGGCGTTCATGACATAAGTTATATTTTGTATTCAGATAAATTAGAAAGAGTATATACTAATCTTTGCCAGGAACCTATCACTCAATATCCATTTAAACCTATAATAAAAAAAGATATTGGATTTACAAATTTATGAGAGTCCAACAAAATTAATACCTGTTGCTGAATGTGTTTAATTTAGGTAAGTGACTGATGTGCTAACTGAGGCAAACTAAACATGATTATTCTTTGAGTAAGAATTACTTTCATTTGACTAGGCCTACAATACAATAGTATCTATTTATTGTTCAACTAGACGTAATGGAAGAACAATAGTATATCATATTCATAGCATAGGTAGAATAAAACAAAGTCGCTTCCTGTCCTATGTAGATCTTTAAAACAACGCAACGGGTTTTGATGCGGTTTTCGACAATGGATAGAGTGGTTCTCGAGGAAGGTTTTCGTGTACATAATTTGTTAAGAAACTAGTAAACATCTAATAGTTTAAATAAACCACGTTCAAAGTCATTTAGTCATTAGAGATGTATTTTTACGGGGCCATGGTGCCGTTAGTACCCAGGCTACTTCCATGTAAGGAGAGTGGTCCCGCTGGTATGCCTCAATATTGTGCCGAGTGCCGCAAATGGTACTCCGGCCTCAAGTTAGCGTCAATAGTTCCCATTCACTGAAACAGTTACCGGTTTCAAATTTTTTGCAATGTACGAACCCGTTGGATGGTTTCGAGTTTGCAATCGAAACTTTAATAATTTTATTCATGTTTTTATAGAACATTTGGGACGTGTTTCGCTCTTATAGTAGATCTCTTGTACTGATAATTTCTGTTTTCTTTGATAATATATTGAATTGGAATTGAGATCTCTGAATTTTACAAGTGGCAATCTACAACTTATAACTCGCGTAAAGAAGGCTATATACTCTTAATAAATCTCTTACATCCAAAAAATCATCATTCCTTTGCCTATATTACCTACGTAATGATCAAATTTCTCATTTAATTAACAAGTTGTAAAGGAAGCTGAGCATGTTTCTTTTTTTCTAATACAAGTACCGTTGAACGCAAGTGTCGCCTTAGATGTAAAATAAAAAAATCTAAGACTGCTTAAAGAAATAATTGATTCCTGATAGAAACGAGTTCAAGTCTCGATGGATACAGTAATGATGCACTGAGTACGTCATTGTGGATGTCATCACGTATGAAAGATAGAAGCATAGGCGCAGAGCTTATTACAGTGAACCAAGAAACCGCCATTACCACAATTGTAGCCGCTTTTATGCCTTAGGAGATGACATTTCTCTTGATATTATTATCTACCTTTCACACCGCAGTCATAAAGTCGTAGCTTGTCGTATTGGAAATGATTAATGGATATACGTACCTACTATTGTAACAGTGAATATTACTGACGATACTATAATGTTTGTGATATCATATTTAAGGTATGCTAGCTTTATCTGATAGAGAGTTACTGCAGTAGTACTTTTGAAAGGTGTAATACCAGTTGTGTGTGCGTGTCAGAAGATGTAGTGAATAAGATAGAAAAAAGGATGCTTAGATGTTTCGGGCACGTAGAAAGGATGGATGAAAGAAGATTGATGAAACATATACATAAGGCGGGCGTGAATGGACAGGCAGGTAAGGGTCGACCTAGGCGAACGAACTTCGACCAAATCGGAGATGTTTTGACCAAAGGACAGGTCAAGAGTCCCCAGAACCGGAGTGGTAGGCCCCCTGAACTACTTTGGCATATCACTGGCCACTAATAATTCCATAAAGAGAAAAACTTTATTAGGTAGGTCCTTACCTACGAGTTATCCACTTTGGTAAGCTTAGATTTTTTTCTGGATGTAGATATAAATGGAGAGTCGGACGGACTCGTGCACGTAAGGTTCTGTACTATTATTATATTCTCTTTTTAGTATTATTTTGTTGTTATAGCGACAACAGAAATACATCATTTGTTAAAATTTCAACTGTCTAACTATCACTGTCCTAGAGCAACAAATTTGGTCCCTGCGGTACCGGATCACGGATCATGTGATACATCCTGGTGACAAACGGACAGGCGGACAGCGAAGGGTCCCGTTTTACCCTTTGGGTACGGAACCCTAAAAGAGCTGAGTTCTAGGAACTGAACCTAATGACAACATAGTCTATATGTATATAGGTATATAAACAGTATTTCTGCTAAAAAGTAATACCTACGTCCTATGTAATTCCAAGAATATAGTATAGATAAGCATCTAATCTCAATTATAATGTCTGGTATACATGTAGAACAGGTATTTATAATTAAAACTGAGATAATTTATATTATATTTTGGACATTCTCACACAACGTCATCTAGTCCAAATTAAGCTAATACATGGGGCACACTAAAAGTTTTGCACTTCTAGCTAATCGGAACTATTTGAATTTCGAACATTATATTTTTTTTAAACGTTATAACCTTCTTAGTAATAAAAGAAAACAATTGGTGGGAAATCATTTGTCATCTGTTTTTTATCACACATCAAAGTTCTACGTATGCAACGAAAATGGAATTAAGTCGAAAAGATTTTAGACCGATGATTTTTTAAGATTTTAAAAGTTCTCTCTCCGCAAGACTGTGCCGCTCGTCTTCAAAATGCTTTTGGGAGAGAAGCACCTTGTTTGAGCACAGTGAGGCGATGGTTTGCTGAATTTGAGAGAGGTCGAGTTTTTTTACATGACGAATTTCGTGAAGGGCGGCCTTCCACTGCCGTCAACGAAAATAATGTGGCTACTGTTAAGCGGTTAATTGAAGAAAACCCGCGGATTACCTATGAGACTATTCGAGGACTATTGGGGATTGGTATGAGTCAAATCCAGAAAATTTTACACGAAGAATTGAAAGTTCGGAAACTTTGTTGTTGTTGGATCCCTCATGAACTGACAGCGGAGCAGAAGTGGGCTCGCGTGGAATGGTGCTCACAGATGCTACTGAAGTACGACCATGGACATTCTAATGCTGTTTATGACATTGTCACAGGAGACGAAACGTGGATTTATTGTTTTGAACCCGAAAAAAAACAGCAATCTTGTGAATGGGTGTTCGAAAATGAGAACAAGCCAACAAAAGTGAGGCAGGCGAGAAACGTTGGTAAAAAAATGATCGTGTTTTTTTCTCAGCTACGGGTCCCATCTGTACAATTCCACTTGAAGATCAAAAGAGTGTTAATGTCGAGTGGTATTCTACCATTTGTTTACCCAGGGTGTTAGAAAAAGTTCGCGAAAGACGACTCAAAAGCCGCGTTCTCCTACACCATGACAACGCTTCTTCACACACGGTCAACAAAATAAAGTCATTTTTAGCTTCCGAAAAAGTACAACTCGTCACCCATCCTGCGCATAGCCCCGACCTAGTACTCTGTGATTTCTGTCATAGCCCCGACCTAGTACTCTGTGATTTCTGTATTTTCCCCAAAATCAAAGATTTGATGAGAGGTTTCACTTTTACCAACTCCGAAGAGGCAGTAATAGCGTTCAATCAGCACGTAGAAAACATGTCTTCAGATCTGTGGTCCTCCTGTTTTAAAAAATGGTTCGATCGCATGAAAAAATGTTTAAAATGTAAAGGAGAGTATTTTGAAAAGCAATAAACATAATATTTTGGTTTTAACATGTTGTTTTTTTAAGTTACGCAAAACTTATAGTGTGACCTACTATAAGCTTGTGTTATGGGATTTAGACAACTGACAAACATACTTATATATTTCTAAATAGGTACATATTATACATAGAAAACACCCAAAATCCGAAACAAACATTTTGTGGATCACACAAATATTTGATTCGACCCAGGGTCGAACCCGAGACTCCGGAGTCGAAAGCCGACGCACTCGGCACTACAGACTACACGATTCTGAGCAGTCTGTGAAATTGTAACGCTGTATTTATTAAATAACTAGCTGTTGCCCGCAGCTCCGTCAGCGTGTTACTTTAGATCTACTTAACCTTTTTATTTATGAAGCGATTGAAAACTAAACCGCAACTTCAAATCAAAAAATCAAATGGTTTCTGAGATTAGCGTGTTCAAACATTCAGACAAACAGACAAAAGTTCTAAAAACCATTGTTTTGGGTTTTATTGCGTTCATATAGCCCCCCTACACCAGTTTCTCTATTACACAGTTAAGATACTATAATATTTTAACTTATGATACAATATCGCTCGCCGTACAATTTAATCGACTGTCACACACGACGTAGATAATAAATAATATTTCATATTTTCGTATCTTAAGATGAATTTTTATGGTATAACAGAGAATATAATAGAATATATTATTATAATAATATCTATCTATTTAAACGACGTAGATTATAAATATTATTTATTTACTACGTCCATTGAATTGTATGGCGAGCGATATTGTATCTTAAGTTAAAATATTATAGTATCTTAGCTGTGTGCAGTGCCCCTTAGTGAATTCCACTGCGGTTGACGTAATCTGTTCTGAAGAGCTCTTCAATCTGATCCCACCCTCTTCCTTCCGATCCCGAACGCGTAGCGGGCAGAGATGCCACTCCCACACAGTGGATAGCATGTTTGCGAGAACCGAACGTTTTAAACGTTCGTTTCTCTGCCGAACGATAGTGGCCTGGAACGCCCTGCCTGTGCACGTGTTTCCCTGGGTTCTTTAAGCGGAGCGTGAAGAGGCACATCAGTAGGTCGTCAAGTTGAGGGCCACTCTCTATAGTATTGTGTGCTGTGAAAGTGGCTCACAATCGCTAGACGTCGTCGTCACGACTTACCACCAGGCGGGCGGCGTCAATTTGGCGAACCCAATATAAAAAAAAAACCTACGACAAACTTATTATTTGCGGTTGGTACAGTAATCGGGTCTAGGGATCGAACCGCAAAATTAAGTTTGTTTTTTATTGTATATAGGTACTTTTCCGGGATAAAAAGTACCCAGTGTGGTGCCCAGGATATTAAAGATTAATTATACCAAGTTTCATCGTAATCGAACCGGTATATTTTGCGTGATGCCTGAACAAACAGACAGACAGACAGACAAACATTTTTTTAATCACATTTTTGGGTTCGGTGTCGGTCTAGACACCCCCTGCCATTAATTTTTTTGATATTTTCATTGTACAGAATTTACAGAGTTTTCACTTCTACAGATATGTTATAAGTATAGATTTAGAGGTTTACGTAATCTGGTTGTGCAATGCATTATCAGAAGGCAGAGAAAAAGTTCCTAATACCTATAATATAGGTATTCTAATAATACCTTTGTCATCGGAATGGGAATAGTCGCTTGCTCACCAATCAATTCAATTCCAAAAAAAACAGCCAATGGTTTTTGCGATTCGATTGCAAACTTGAATTATCTACATTTAAAATGTTAATGATTACAAAATTATGTCTGTCATTGAACAGTTCTATGGAGTACATTTTCATCATCATAACATAATATTATAAAAATGCACGTCAAAAATTGAAACGAAACAATTGTGTTTTCGAATTACTTTCTTCTTTTCGAATGAATACCGAATTCAAACTACCGAAATTGGACCAAATAATTGACCAAATGGGACCAAATAATTGACCAAATGGGACCAAATTGAAATGGGACCACTTGGGAAGTAAGTAGCTTTCAATTAAAGGTTAAATTTTTCGAAATCGTTTCACCCAGTCCAAAGATAGGTAACAAACATAAAAAAACATACAGTCGAATTAAGAACCTCCTCCTTTTTTGGAAGTCGGTTGACAATAAAGTTGCCCGTTCCGTATGTATGCATTGATCTCTAAAAATTATGTTGTCTATTGTTGTCCTGCAAAAAAAAAAATAAAGAGCCAAATTGTGAATCTAAACCATTCTCGAATCCCCTTGAACAAATTCATGTTAATGAATTTTTTTGGTCGGTCCAGCCGTTTAGGAGGAGTTCAGTGAATATATATAAGTACAGTAGAATTAGTAACTCTCTCGACGAAGTTTTTTGTGTATATAATTTGTCAAGCGGGCGAAACCGCGGGCGACCGCTACTAATAAATAAATCATGTTTTAATAAATCTGTTACGGCTAGTTATACCTACTCAAATATCCCGAAATAAGTCCCTAAAAAGATTTAAAACTGAAAAAATGCAAATGAATAGTTCTGTTAATTATTTCTGTCGATTTTAACATTGATTTCATTAAGTGACGACTGCAGTAAAGATAATTTGCTGCCAAGATTTTGACTTTGCAATTATATTATACTTAAATCTCATAATTGTAAGTTTCTAGCTAGATAATCACTATCATTATTTACATGGAGAAAACCATTGACTTCTAACCTATAGACTAGTAGTATCAAATAAAAATTGTGTGGTACTCGAGTGTGCGCGAGGTGACGCAGTCAAAAAAGTGGAAAATTACGAAATATAGTAATATGATAGACCTTAAATCTCTATATATTAAAATGAATCCCTATTTCCCTTGGTCACAACATCACGCGTGAACGGCTGGACCGATTTGGCTAATTTGGGTCTTAAAATATTTGTGGAGGTTCAGGGAAGGTTCATAAGCAAAATTTCAGGCGGTACGAAGTTCGCCGGGACCACTAGTCACGTAATAAATGTGTAAGACATATTATAGAAATTAAGCAATAAAATTAAATAAGTTTACATGAAAATACGCCTTATTGACTAAATAAGTTGTTGCCTATTGGCAATTTTTCAGTACTACTCTTCGTGTCTATGTATTGATAGTATTTGGAGAAAACAATTTAAACGTAACAATTAGAAAGTAAATATATAGAAAAATGAGTGCGATTTGCGATAGTAACTCAATAATATCCGTCGTGTTGGTATTGACGTGTTAATCTATCGGTATATAATCGTATGTTTCTTATATACGAGTATAGCCTGGAACATGGCCCCGTTCCATTCAATTGGAAACGTGTCGTTATACCGCTTCGATTACTTTTATTGACGGTGCGATGTTGAGCTTATTATTGAAATGAGGTTACACATACATACGTTATATTCACGACTGTTTGAGCAGGGGTAAGTAGGAATATTATAGGCCCATATTTGGCCAGTAGGTAACTGTTGATGCTATGTATAAGGGGGCGAAACATATTGCCACTAAATAGCTAATAAATATTGTTAAATATTTTTGTTATTCAAAGCAATGGCGATCTAGAAATTATGATATAAAGCACAGAGTGGATGTTGTCGGTACTTATTGGTCATCGTAGCTCAGTTGGTCAGAGCATTCCTCCTATAAGGGATATGCCGTGGGTTCGAGTCCTGCCGATGTCATTTCAGTTTTTGTGCTAACTCTTACATTTGCCAATGCTTCCTTCAGTAAGCACCATACAAGTTTTATTCTATTTCCATGTTCTATTTCTCAATAAACAGAATATAAAAATAAAATAATAACGAGATTAACTGAAACCATTTTTATTTTCTTCATAAAGATTCTTTTATCATTTCATCAAGTAAGCACCTAGACAGATTTAAATGACATGTAACTAAGTATGAGGTGATTTTCAACCGACTTCCAAAAAAGGAGGAGGTTCTCAATTCGATTGTATGTTTTTAGAGTTTTCGAAGAGAAAATCTCTTATACAACAGTAATGTCTGTCCGTCCGTCCGTGAACAACTTTCAACTCGAGAACGGTAAGAGCTAGAGACTCAGTGTAAACGCCAATCGACTCAGCATGGTCAAAGACCTCTAAAATGAACTTTACCTTTGACCTCTGATCTCAAGGTCGACGTCAAAACGAGGTCAAATCGAGAACGGTAATAGTTAGAGACTTAAGACCAGCTGCAATCAACTCAGCATGGTCAAAGATCTCTAAAATGAACTTGACCTTTGACCTCTGATCTCAAGGTCAAAGACTCGAAAAAGACTCGAAACCAGCTGCTATGAACTCAGCATGCTCAAAGACCATTTTTTTAGATTTTATGAAAAAACTTTCGAAAACTTTAAAATAGGTATATGGCAAATTTTTTGCCATATTTTTAACTTGTTTTTGAATGTTTAACCTATCTTTGGACTGGACGAACCGGTTTTTTTTTTTTTATTGAAAGCTACTTCTTTCTAAGTGGTCCCATTTCAATTTGGTCCCATTCCGACAATTATTTGGTCCCATTTCGGTAATTTGAAGTCGGTTGTTGTGTCAATTTTTGACGTGTATTTATGTTTCATAAATTTCTTTCCGCGGTAAACAACCATCTGAGCCAAACCTCAGTCGTCTGCTAGTTTAAAATATTATTAGAAAAAGCAATTAACTTATGTGATTGTCGAAACCTTTGTTTATACGAGTATTACTTTACCACAGAATAGGGAATACTTACATACAGAACTTGCACTCCGACGTTAATTAAAGCAGATTCTTTTGTTTACAGAGAACATCATTCGAACGTTAGGGTTGATAGGAAAGTACCAGCATAATTTAACCAATAATTATGACTTTAATGCTTCAATATCAACTCTATGGTCAATGCCGTATCACAAACCCTTACTGACTTACAACTTCAAGTTGTCGCTGACGTCACGTATTTTTTGCGATTGTTAGGCGAGTGACATAGGCCTGCCACTACTTTAAAACTTGACCTTTTTCAACTTCTAATGGGTTTATATTGTGCTTATATAAGTGAATTGAAGATGTGTCTGTTTGTTCGTGAGACTAAGATTAATAAATTTTATGTTTTCGGTTTTAATTACCTAGTTTTTTTCTACTTATTTCATTGGATATTTTACAGGAGCATAGAAGTCGTACCAAAATCCAACTGACCTCCAACGGACCAAATAGACTATGGAAAACCAAAATGTGCTCGGTCGGCGGCAATAGGCTTCTTACGTGGGACCAAAAGAACCCTACCCCTTCGAGAAAAGGCATGATTATTATGTACTAGCTGTTGCCCGCAGCTCCGCCTGCGTGTTACTTTAGATCTACATAACTTTTTTATTTATGAAGCGATTGAAAACCAAACCGCAAGTTCAAATCAAAAAATCAAATCATTTCTTAGATTAGCGTGTTCAAACATTCAGACAAACAGACAAAAGTTCTAAAAACCATTAATAGTGAACTCCACTGCGGGTGACGTAACCTGTTCTGAAGAGCTCTTCAATCTGTTCCCACCCTCTTCCTTCCGATCCCGAACAACGCGAGCAGAGATGCACTCCCACACAGTGGATAGCATGTTCGCGAGAACCGAACGTTTTAACCGTTCGTTTTTCTGCCGAACAACAGTGGCCTGGAACGCCCTGCCTGTGCACGTGTTTCCTCCCACATATAACCCTGGGTTCTTTAAGCGAAGCGTGAAGAGGCACATCAGTAGGTCGTCAAGTTGAGGGCCACTCTATCGTATGTGCTGTGAGAGTGGCCCACAATCGCTAGACGTCGTCACGACTTACCACCAGGCGGGCGGCGTCAATTTGGCGAACCGAATATAAAACGACAAACTTATTATTTGCGGTTGGTACAGTACTCGGGTCAAGGGATTGAACCGCAAAATTAAGTTTGTTTTTTATTATATATACTTTTCCGGGATAAAAAGTACCCAGTGTGGTGCCCAGGATATTAAAGAATAATTATACCAAGTTTCATCGTAATCGAACCAGTAGTTTGGCGTGATGCCTGAACAGACAGACAGACAAAAATTTTTTTAATCACATTTTTGGGTTCGGTGTCAGTCTAGTAACACCCCCTGCCATTTATTTTTTTGATATCTTCAATGTACAGAATTTTCACTTCTACAGATTTATTATAAGTATAGATGATATGGAACCACGACGAATTTTAATCGACACGAAGGTATTTACAAGCTCGTGCTCGTCTTAGTTCGCCTATGTTCGCATAAGTTCGCACGAATGTGTAAACGCGCTATGACATATTGACACTTTACAAGGGGTTCCTTGTTGGAATCTAGCTAAGCAGTTGTCAGTTTAGGTTTTTTTTCTTTAATTCCGTGGCCCAAAGCTGCAGTCCCTCTCACGTCCGTTGCCGGGTGCCTCTGGTTCACACGCAGAAGGTATTTCCTTCCAGTGGCGCCCGGCTCAGTTTAGGTATATTGTAAAACTGTGCTGGGTCAAGGGTTAATGAGTTGCATTGATGTAGGTACCATTGTGTGGAGCCTATTATTATTTACTGCTTATATAGTATCTTTTAATTATAGCATTCTTCAATCTTTGTAATTATAGCATAACATGCGAGCGTTTTGGTGTCAACTGTAAGCTTGCGTTGTTTTCGAATAAAAAAAAATGCGAATAATAAAATTAAAAATCAGACTTTTTTTGTACAAATATTTATAATTCTGCTCACACACTTGTCAGGAAGACGGTCTGTTCGAACAATAAGTGATTCCAAAAATACGTTATAACATAAAGGTACCTACATAATATCGTTTAATCATCATCACGTACCTTCATGCAGAAAACAAAGCAGTCATACTATGAATTTTGATAGCGAATTTTAGTTTATTACTAGGTACTTGGTGATAAATAAGTTACAGTTAAGCCATTCTTTTGTAGGTAAAAGAATTGTTTCCAATTATTATATTCTACGAATTGATCAGAAACTGGTTTTAATGTTTTAACTTTAATTTATACGGTGTCAGAATGGACAGATCACAAATCACAAGAATGTTTATTATCTAAGCCGCCATGTTAAATGATATGAACGTGGGTTAGATTTATTAATTTAATAATAATGATTAGGACTGCAGAGATTCTATTTAGAACATAACTACATACATTATCGTCACGCCTATATCGCCGAAGGGGTAGGCAGAGGTGCAGTAAATTACCTACTTTACCAGCAATTTTAGTTGGTCGACGTAAAAAGGGGTCAAGCTATTGCCGTCTCCCGGCACTCTGGAAGATCCACAAGCACTATGTAATTCAAACTATCATTCCAGCATCCAGGACATATGTTACATAGGTACCACTAAATACATATAATCTCTGCGCACAATCGCTCCGAGTATAGCAGAGTATAGCGAGCATTCTTTTTAGTGTATAGTTTAGTACCTATTCAGGATGTTACGTAAGGGTTATATCAACCCGAAGACACCCCCATCAGATGATTGACCTGAACCCTTTTCGATATGTGTCGACCGCCAAACAAGAAAAAAAAATCATCCAGAAAAAAACATTATTACCGAATAAAACACTCTTGTTTGAACAACACTAGCTAAAATCAGCTGATACGGTCATCGACATCAAGTAAGTAGTACAAATAAAGCGCGCCTGTGAAAAACCTTCTCTCTATCTCCTGGTTGGAACATTTTGTCTCTGTTTCGCATCAAGGTCGCCGTTTGAAATTTCCTAGTATTGGGGCGACGCCGCCTCTCACGCCGGCCACAATTGTCTATTAGTAAGTACGTCAAGCACTAGTGTTGGGACACGTTTGTTTTGATTTGAAATAACGCATATAACTTTGTTCTTTTTTTCTTGTTTCGCGGTCGAAACATGTCAAAAGGCGTTCTGGGCGATCAGCTGATGGGGTGTCTTCAGGTTGATATAACCCTTATGTAACATCCTGTATAACATCTCCATATACCTATAACATATCAGATACTTTAATTTGTGGTAAAATTCTAATGTTTAAGTCTCAATCCAGATACCTACTTATCACTAAATTAAACTGTAAAATCGAATAATGTACCTACTAGTTTGAAGTACTATTCCCTATTCTGAGCTCCTAGTGCATTATTATTATTAGTGTAGAGTCTACACATAGAAGGGCTCGTGTCTAGTGGTAACGGACAATGTTAACAGATTGCAAAGGTTAAGCAATATCTAGTCAGGACGGTCTTAGGATAGGTGACCATTGCTTAAGACACTGAGACCCCTCCGTGCCTCGGAGAGCACGTTAAGCCGTCGGTCCCGGTTGTCATACGAACATCTATGGCACTCGTTAGGGGTAGTTGGAGCCCTAAATCAAAAATCCGACCGGTCTAACTAGGACTTCGATATCGTCAATGGGTTGTGGAGGTCAGATGGCACGAGTTCAGCAGAATCGTAGTTAGACTGGAAAGCATGATGAGTGTAGCGTCTACACTGCTCTACCTCTCGTCTAACCTTCTAAGGTCTACGTATTACTCGGAATGGAATATAGGAATACTAAAGTTTTAACTAAAACCAGAGATCGGAGAGATAGGGATCTACCAACTCTGATTAAAACGTTGGGGACAGTTTCCCCAACGTTTGTAGTATTCATTTCAGTTTCACGGTATACTGTATGGTTACAAATAGCTATCATTAAAACCTATTCCATGAAGTACCTACAATATCTGGTTCAAAAACAGTATTGGTGACACAAGTGTCCGCATATTTGCGACAACTTCCTACGCAAAGTAGTGAAGAATGAAGTTTAGGTAGCCTGCAAAGTGTCAAACTGGATGGCGCCCGCCGGCTCATTTGGGTACTTTCGATCTGTATTTATTACTAAACTAGCAGACGCCCGCGGCTTCGCCCGCTTGACAATTATGTACACAAAAACCTTCCTCGAGAACCACTCTATTCATGAGTGAAAACCGCATGAAAATCCGTTGCGTAGTTTTAAAGATCTAAGCATACATACAACAGAAGCCCCTTTGTTTTATACTATGATAATTATGATTATGAAGAGCTGCTAAATTGTAATATACCTACGGTTACAATTTTACAATTAGCACTGTCCTACAACGTGGCAATACTGCCAGTCATCTAATTAAGTACTTTTTTTTTTTTTTTTTTTTTTAATTCCGCGGCCCAAGGCCGCGGCCGCTCTAACGTCCGTTGCCGGGCGTCCCTGGTTACTAGCAGAGGGTATGTCCAGTGGCGCCCGGCGGACTTTGACCACCCCTGTGGTCTCTGCGGGTGTTTGGTCGGGACGAGAATCCCGCGTCATTGGGGTCGGGTTTTATCCCGCGTCAGTGAGTGAATCTGGTTGCGTGCTATGGGGCAAAGGCCCCGCAGCACGCAACCCTTCTAGCCTGCTTCTGTAAGGACGGTGGGTGGCGATCCCGCCGTCCTCAGGCCCCGATCATGGAGGACGATAGTCTTGGGCGTAGTCGCGTAGTCTGGGGCGGCCTGGCCGCCGACTACGGAACTCGGCGGGGAGGGTACGCTCCCTCTCCCTCCCGGCCGCCTCCTTCGCGAGCATGACTTGCTCGCAGAAGGACACGGCCGCGTTCCACCTACTCCCGCTGGATACCATGGCTTGAAGCATGGTCCCCAGCGAGAGGGTATCCACGCCCAGACCCACTACGAGGTCCCGGCGCTGACTCGCCCACGCTGAGCACTCCACCAATGTGTGGAGTGCGGTGTCGTCGTCGGAAACCTCGCAGTGTTGACACCGGGGTGTGACCTCACGATGCTGCGAAACAGATAGCTACCGAAGCATCCATGCCCGGCAACCATCTGCGTCGCACGGTACGTGAGGTCACCATGCTGCCTCTGCAGCCAATCGTCCATGATCGGTCTCACCGCCGCGATGAAGATGGCACCCCCCTTGGGTTGCTCAAGTCGCACCCTCCATGACTCCATGAGATCCTGGCGGAGTTGGGACCGCTGGTCCTCGATTTCTCGAGACGCAGGCCTGTGGTCCCGCTCCAGCGCCTCCTTGCGCCATTGGAACAATGACGCAAGGGCTCTCGCTTCCAGGTCCCATGGAGGGGTCCCGGCTAGGAGACATGCAGCCTCTCCGGAGATCGTGCGGTACCCCCGTACGGTTCTGACGGCCAAGGTTCTAAGTGGTCTGTTTAACAGAGTCACGTTCCCCTTGACCGCCAACCTATCCGCCCATACGGGAGCCCCGTATAGGGCCATACTCCGCACGATCCCCAGGTACAGTCTCCTGCAGGAGGCGTTGGGTCCCTTTAGGTTGGGCATCAGTCGCGAAAGCGCGACCGATGCCTGCGTCACCTTGGGGACCAAACTTCGGAAATGTGGTCCGAAGTTCCATCGGCTATCAAGTACGATCCCTAGGTACTTCATCGAGGGCTTGATGCCGATGCTAACGCCTCCCACATTTATGCTGGAACCTTCGGGTGGACCGTTCCGAGATCTGTGAAAACACAGAACCTCGGACTTGTGCAAGGCCACCTCCAGTCCCAGCTGCCGTATCCGACCCACGACTCGAGCAACACCCGTCGTGACCTTGAGTGCTGCCTCCTGGTACGTTGCACCCCGCCCACCTTGCCCTGCGAGACTGCTTCCTCCGTCAGGCTCTTCACGCGCATGATCGCGCTCACGGTGGAGCGTCCCCGACGGAAACCGAACTGGTTATCCGCCAGGTCTGGCCCCACACTCGTGAGATGCTCGACGAGGCGTTCCGCGATAATTCGCTCAAAGAGCTTACACACCTCGTCGAGCAACACGATCGGCCGGTATCCGGACGGTGAGTCCACCGGCCGCCCCGCCTTACCTAATTAAGTACTTGTCTTATAATAGTTTTTAAGGTGCTATGGTGCTAGAGTTAGGAGCCACGCCATTAGTGTAATGACCGGGATCGAACTTACGTCGTTGGACCCGTTCGAGCATATTATGAACACACCTCTTTTTTTATGTTCGAAGAAATTGTCCTCATAGATATAACAGGAGGATAAAAAATAATAGAGTATGACATTGGTAATAAACCGCAGCCACAAATAAAAATAAACTTAATAGTATTCGATTACATGGAAATATTTCAGTGTAAAGGAGCTCGCCCACGCCGCGCCGGAGCGCAGCGTGCCGGGGCGCAGCGTGCCGGGGCGCAGCGCAAAAATCCCTGTAAAATAAAAATAATGTAAGTTTATATGGGATTTGTATTATGCGTATTAAAAAAATATTTACAAATGTAGCCTATGTTATATCATCATATGCCAAAAAATATTCTAAAAAGGTAGATTCGTTAGTTTCAGAGACTATTTATTACAAACACAAAGAAAAAGAAAGGTTTTTTCATTTATTTTTTATTTATTTATTTATTTATTTATTTATTTATTTCAGGCAACAAATAGAAAAGTTACAGTTGGTATAAACTTATTCTACGGCCCATAGATAAATACCTTAAAACTAACAATACATATAGATATTACAAAATGTATATTAGTAATAGAATCTTAAGACTATTGTTAGTACACACTTCACTATCGCACTTCGGTCTTTTTGCGTACCAGTGGTAGCCATCCGCGGAAGCGACGGAACACCACGCCCTGTGGCCAGAAGGTTTCCTCCATGACGAGGCTCAGTCTAGTGTTGGGCACTCGCACCACGAACGACAGGAAACTGACGTTACGGCTCGCCTCCAACAGCTGCACTCTCGGCGTGAAGTTGGCCTTCTTGCGCACGTACTGTCCGATGTCATCCGCCTTAGTGGTGTAGTGTAGGCGGGAGACATACACGGGTGTACTCGGTATTGCGGCCTGCAGCGCTGGGCTGGACTGCGCTGCATCGGTGCCTTTATCGGTGCATTTATAATGACCTCATTATATAGGAAAACACCTTTTTATATATACCTACATAGATTAGGTATATACTAGTGGTTCTGTGAACCGTAGACTTCGGGAGTGGTTTTGTTTAGAAAATTTCTTCTTAAATTTACTTTTTTACTCTTTCATTTGTCATTCAATCCAAAAAATATCATTCAAATGTTATTCATTGTAAGCAAGGAGTGTGTGTGTTAAGTTTCATGCAAATCGGTTGATAAATACGGCCTCAAACATGATCTGACAGAACCCGTAGATGTAGAGGTACAGACGAAAGAAATTCTCCCCAGTCTGCAAGTTGAAACGGAGACTTCGGTCGCTTAGCTCCCTCAGTCAACTATATTTAGCTATCAACTCAACCTTTCAAGGTCCTATTACACTAGTGAGTCGAGAACTGGTTTCCATTGCATTTATCTACAATTTATTTCAGTAACTACAACTTCTGCCCACGTAGTACAAAGTCATACATACTTACAATGTTGGTATGTACGAGTATGCAAAACTCAATTATATGATAACGATTTTATTTAGTGTTAGGAAAAAATATACTGAACAGGAAATTAAAAAAAAATCCAGTATTTTTATATTGCTTTAATAGCTAAATTCATTCTACATTTTTCGCTTTATGTAAATTCAAAAAATCCAGCCAAGCTAGAGTCAGACTCGCGCTCGCGCATAGTAAGTACATATATGTTTTTATTATTTAATTATTTATTCTTTCTTGCTTACTATTATCTTTACAGGTGTACACCTAATGCGATAAAGTAAATTATACAAATAAAAATCTATTATACTTCCTACATAGGACTTAAAATACCTTAAAATCTAACTTAAAATCCTATGAGCGACTATTGTGAATTCGTTCAATGTGCATGAAAATAAATCAATTTGGTTAGACATCGCATTGAGCGCCCGCAACGCTTGCGTCAACGGTGCCAACTGCAGCAGATGTTGTTTTAGCGGCAACAGAAACACATCATCTGTGAAAATTTCAACTGCCTAGCTATCACGGTTCATGAGATACAGCCTCGTGAGTCCTGACAGACGGACGGACGGACAATGGAGTCTTTGTAATAGGGTTTTATCCTTTGGGTAAAAAAAGGAAGAAGCTAAGACTGTAAAATATTTTTATTATGTATATATTTAGAATTTTTAACTCAATCAAAACATAATGCTTACGAGATAAATATTTTTAAATATCAAATCACGCGAATTTTTTGACAGACATCTATAGATACACAAAACCTAGGTATAGGTACACAAAAACTAGGGAACTTCGGATTCTATCTATTAGGTAATTAGTACGTGCCTGCAAAAGTTTCCAGCCGGCCATGGTCAAACATATTAACCACTTCCAAGTCGTGATTGAGCCTTCACTTGCTTATTGTATAGTTTACAATCATCTAATTATTGTAATACATTAGTTTGCGCTGACCATCAACAACAACGGCTATGATATCATCTATATAATGAGGAAATATTTGATCGTACTTTTGCATAGGGAAGGCTCCGTCACTTATGAACCTATTAGGAAATTTATTTCACTAATATGTAGCTACTTTATCCCTGAGTGACATAGACTACTTTTTATTCCGGTAATGTGTTACCATGGGAATTGGGAACGAAAAAACTATATCAAGCGGGGGGAGCCGCGGTGTAATCGGTATTTTTTATTACTTATGTTAGCACCAGTTGTTAGTACTAAGTAAGTTTAGTTTAGACTGCTTCGGTGCCGTCAAAACCATACCGCACGATCTCCGGAGAGGCTGCATGACTCGGGACCCCTCCATGGGACCTAGAAGCGAGAGCCCTTGCGTCATTGTTCCAATGGCGCAAGGAGGCGCTGGAGCGGCATTACAGGCCTGCGTTTTGAGAAATCGAGGACCAGCGGTCACAACTCCACCAGGATCTCATGGAGTCATGGAGGGTGCGACTTGAGCAACCCAAGTGGGGTACCACCATCATCGCTGCGGTGAGACCGATCATCGACGATTGGCTGCAGAGGCAGCATGGTGACCTCACGTATCGTGGGACGCAGATCGTTACCGGGCATCCACCGTGAGGTCACACCCCGGTGTCAACACTTCGAGGTTTCCGACGACGACACCGCACTTCACACGTTGTCACCGAGTTCACCGAGTCAGCGCCGGGACCTCGTAGTAGGGCAGGGCGTGGATACCCTCTCACTGGAGACCATGCTTCAAGCCATGGTCTCCAGTGGGAGTAGGTGGAACGCGGCCGTGTCCTTCTGCGAGCAAGTCATGCTCGCGAAGGAGGCGGCCGAGAGGGAGACGGAGTGTACCCTCCCCGCCGAGTTCCGTAGTCAGCGGCGAGCAGCGGCTAGATCCCATAGCACAAGCTTATATAGCTTAGTTTGGGCTAGACGTTGTGTAAGAATGTCCAAAAATATGTATTTATTTAAGTATACTTATCGTCACAGTCATTACAACAACATCAACAGTATATCACTAAGTCGTCAAGTTGAGGGCGACTCTATAGTATTTCTGTGTACTATGAGATTTGCCCACAATCGCCAGACGTCGTCGCCACAGCTTACCATCAGGCGTGCGACGTCAATTTGTCGACCTAAATATTAAAAAAACCTATTCGGTTTACTGAAGTATCAAGGTTATACCTCTGTAATTAAAGATTGATTAAGTGTCTACTGTTTATATGTATTGAACTGTATGCAATTATTGGTTAACTTATTGGTAGATGAAGAGGTTCAGATGCCGTCTTACCAGTCCTCTTTGTCTTGAGAGAAGACCAAAGGTGTCTGTTCCAAGTTACAAGCATCTGTAGGTTACAATGGGCGACGATGGACGATGGGGTATGCTTCGTTCTACTGACGCAACATCAATTTTCATTTTTATCCAATAAAACTTGTAGGTCAATATCGAGGAATCATAATTAACCGAATACCAGAACTCTAAATTGCGTTCCGCAAACTGTTCTTATTCAATTAACAAAATGGCCTTCAAAATATATGTAAATTTCTTTTCAAGATCGTCTTCAAACTGTCAACCCATTATAATTTTCTATGACAAACGATCTATTTTATTATTCCGAATACATATTAATCAATAATTTACGATCGAGTATTGGTAACAAAATTATGATTTATTCGATAGTAAACTTGTTATCGCAACAACACAACTAACTATACAGATATTCGTCATCACAGCACCTACGACTATGAGGTCGAAAGTAATAAAACCCATGCCTCAGGCTAACAGAAGCAAAGTGAAACCTTACACTCACCATAATATCCTGATCTCCCAGTCGCAAAACAACCTCGAATAGTCTTTCGGCAATACGTTATTCTGCTTTATACCATAGCTCAATTTACTTTGGTAGTACGACGTAGAAAGTTCTGAGTTTACCATATAGAGTAAGTCGATTCGATCTCCAACTCCATATTAAATATCATATTTAATAATCATTTATCACGATAAGTTGATTGTAAGATTGCATTGATATAGAACACTGTGATGCCAATGTACAATATCTTATCCTTCGATTGTAGGTATTATATAAGATGTATTTTTAAGTACCTTTTATTTGGAGTTTAGGTCACCCAAATATGGTAAAACAACTTTACATTTCAGTTGGCTGCCTAATTAAACCAGCCATTAATAATATATTTTATATAAAGCGTTTAATTTTAATGCGAAATTATCCACTGACATGCGAATATAATAATAATAAACTATCATTATTATTAAGCTTATTAAATACGCTTTTGAATTTGATCAAAATAACTCTCACTAATTATTATCTATGACTCAGGATGTTATTTGGCGTCCTGTCATATTTTAAACTTTTTTTTACTAATTAATTATAATTACTAATTAACGTTCCCAATAATATGTCGAACTGAGCAAAAAGTTGTGAAGTATTAAGATTTTATTCACATCATTAATTTGACTAGGATTCTAGGTCACGATAAAAATCGGATGGCATGCACAGGACACAATAGTCAAGATACAAAGATTTGTGGATTTGTTCACGTGAGAACCGGGAAAGGGCAAACTAGGGATAAGTATCCGATTGCCGATTTTAATCAGAAAATCGATCTATTAGGCATATACTTACGACTTTTTTTCGATCATTTCACCTTCATGTGATCTCCATCCATATCGATTTACATAAGAGTTCGCTGTTAATTTGTAAAACAGCGATCTCTTACGTACGTATCTACGGATATTTATTGTTCTATATAATAGAAAACAAGGTTATGTCTGCATGTACTTTTTTTATGTGCACCATTTGCATATGAGATTGATTTAAAGCCTCTATGTACTCTCAGATACCATAGCACCTAAGTGTTAACGACTAAAGTGTATAATTACTAAACATTTATTGGTTAGCATTAATTTAATTGTGATAGCACTCCTAAGTAGTCATGCCTCGTTCTACATTCCATATTAGCAACTAATTTTACGAGTAAACGTTGCATATTCTGTTTTCTACCTATATAACCAATTTAACAATATGTTTTTGCCAGCGAAGTATAAAGAATTTCATAATAATAAAATATGTAAGTTGATAATTTTATATTCGAGCTGCGAAATTAGATAGTGGACCGCAGTACATTATATTTGTTTCTTTTTAGATGCTAAACAATGATTTTATTTGCAATAGATATTAGGTACAGTGGTTTCGTTTTGGAATGAGATTCATAAATAAAAGATGATTGTATGTTTGTCGTAAACAGATTATCGATTTTTTCCTGAATCTACACATAGCACAGTTTTTACCCCTTCGAGGAAACTAGCGTGATTATACACCGTGAAAGTACCACCGTTTAAAAAAAAATAAAGAATAAAATCGGTTCTGTTATCGAGTCCAAAATATTTTTTTTTAAATGGTGGAATTCACGGTGTATATGTATGTAATATGAGTATTTTATACACTGAATTGTACGTTTAGACAACAAAAATAGTATAAAAGCGCGTCAAAATTGACACAACGACCGACTTCAAATTACCGAAATGGGACCAAATATTTCTCGGAATGGAACTTAAGAAGTAAGTAGTATTCAATAAAAAAAACAAAATAAACGTAAGAAAAATACGGTCGAGTTGAGAACCTCCTTTTTTAGAAGTCGGTTCATTTTATACGGTCATGAATATTCATGATCTTAAATAACCTAGAACGAATTTTATGCGGTTCTAAAATGCATCCATTGAAATCAGTATGACAACCGTGCAAATTGATATTAAAAATAAAATGTTACGCGTGAAATGTGGAGTAAAATAATATAGGTAGTCACTTTCATTTTAAAACACATCAAGGACAAAAAGGGGTCAAAATACAAAGTACACATACACATCTAATTGTGTAAATATAGGTTACCTATCTTAATCCCGAATTTTAATATTCCGAATATCATAATCCCGAAAACGTTTGGACATTTTTTCATAATCCCGTTTTTACAAATTCCGAAGTTTTGTTCGCCATATACTTAATCGCAACTCCGAATTTCATTTGCCCATTTATTCATTTGTGCGACGTTTTAGAATCGAGACGAATGAGTTCCAGACACACGAAATCTAAATGCACAAAATCCAGATGACCGTAATCCATATGCACGAAAGCCCAATTTTTAAAACACAAAGTTTTGAAATACAGTTAATTAATATCCAGACAAACAATATCCAGTTTTTTAAAATCAAGATTTTTTAAATTAAAATAAACGATATCCAGAAAAACTAAATCCTTTTATATTAAATAAATAAATAAATTATTAAATGTTTGCAATATTGTTCGGTATTTTAGTCATCTGGCAACATAAATCAGTTTGTTTATTTAATATTAAATTTAATAACCTTAACCTATCTGTAATGGACAAGTAAAACAATAGCGAGTCGGTTCTGGCATTGCAATTCTTTTTTTTTTTTTTTTTTAGTTCCCGCCGCTCTAACGTCCGTTGCCGGGCGTCTCTGGTTACAAGCAGAACGTATTTCCAGTGGCGCCCAGCGGACTTTGACCACCTCTGTGGTCTCTGCGGGGGTTGGGTCGGTATGACAATCCCGACGACCGACGAAATTCAGGGCTGCGTTCCACCTACTCCCTCTGGAGACCATGGCTTGAAGCATGGTCTCCAGCGAGAGGGTATCCACGCCCAGACCCACTACGCGGTCCCGGCGCTGACTCGCCCACGCTGAGCACTCCACCAACGTGTGGAATGCGGTGTCGTCGTCGGAAACCTCGCAGTGTTGACACCGGGGTGTGACCTCACGACGGATGCGAAACAGATAGCTACCGAAGCATCCATGCCCGGTAACGATCTGCGTCGCACGATACGTGAGGTCACCATGCTGCCTCTGCAGCCAATCGTCCATGATGGGTCTCACCGCCGCGATGATGGTGGTACCCCACTTGGGTTGCTCAAGTCGCACCCTCCATGACTCCACCAGCGCCTCCTTGTGCCATTGGAACAATGACGCAAAAAACTTAAAACTCATTATTAACTAATGTATTCAGTTTTATTAAAAGTCGTAGAACAAACGTTGTTACTTATGATGTCTGCTACCTAACCCTGGGAGGATGCTAGTTAATTACAAATAACCCTGAATAAGATATTAGGTATATACGATAGGTATAGTTCGCCTAAGCTGCCTTCCGCTGCTTCTAATGGGAGAAATCTGCCTCCTTATTATCTATTAGTGGAATTCACGGTGTATATGTATGTAATATGAGTATTTTATACACTGAATTGTACGTTTAGACAACAAAAATAGTATAAAAGCGCGTCAAAATTGACACAACGACCGACTTCAAATTACCGAAATGGGACCAAATATTTCTCGGAATGGAACTTAAGAAGTAAGTAGTATTCAATAAAAAAAACAAAATAAACGTAAGAAAAATACGGTCGAGTTGAGAACCTCCTTTTTTAGAAGTCGGTTCATTTTATACGGTCATGAATATTCATGATCTTAAATAACCTAGAACGAATTTTATGCGGTTCTAAAATGCATCCATTGAAATCAGTATGACAACCGTGCAAATTGATATTAAAAATAAAATGTTACGCGTGAAATGTGGAGTAAAATAATATAGGTAGTCACTTTCATTTTAAAACACATCAAGGACAAAAAGGGGTCAAAATACAAAGTACACATACACATCTATTTGTGTAAATATAGGTTACCTATCTTAATCCCGAATTTTAATATTCCGAATATCATAATCCCGAAAACGTTTGGACATTTTTTCATAATCCCGTTTTTACAAATTCCGAAGTTTTGTTCGCCATATTCTTAATCGCAACTCCGAATTTCATTTGCCCATTTATTCATTTGTGCGACGTTTTAGAATCGAGACGAATGAGTTCCAGACACACGAAATCTAAATGCACAAAATCCAGATGACCGTAATCCATATGCACAAAAGCCCAATTTTTAAAACACAAATTTTTGAAATACAGTTAATTAATATCCAGACAAACAATATCCAGATTTTTAAAATCAAGATTTTTTAAATTAAAATAAACGATATCCAGAAAAACTAAATCCTTTTATATTAAATAAATAAATAAATTATTAAATGTTTGCAATATTGTTCGGTATTTTAGTCATCTGGCAACATAAATCAGTTTGTTTATTTAATAATAAATTTAATAACCTTAACCTATCTGTAATGGACAAGTAAAACAATAGCGAGTCGGTTCTGGCATTGCAATTCTTTTTTTTTTTTTTTTAGTTCCCGCCGCTCTAA
Organism: Nudaria mundana; assembly: GCA_963556515.1. Lineage (NCBI taxonomy): Eukaryota > Metazoa > Arthropoda > Insecta > Lepidoptera > Erebidae > Nudaria > Nudaria mundana. Next base: position 8,112,262 of record OY748306.1, read on the forward strand.
CGTCCGTTGCCGGGCGTCTCTGGTTACAAGCAGAACGTATTTCCAGTGGCGCCCGGCGGACTTTGACCACCTCTGTGGTCTCTGCGGGGGTTGGGTCGGTATGACAATCCCGACGACCGACGAAATTCAGGGCTGCGTTCCACCTACTCCCTCTGGAGACCATGGCATGAAGCATGGTCTCCAGCGAGAGGGTATCCACGCCCAGACCCACTACGCGGTCCCGGCGCTGACTCGCCCACGCTGAGCACTCCACCAACGTGTGGAATGCGGTGTCGTCGTCGGAAACCTCGCAGTGTTGACACCGGGGTGTGACCTCACGACGGATGCGAAACAGATAGCTACCGAAGCATTCATGCCCGGTAACGATCTGCGTCGCACGATAAGTGAGGTCACCATGCTGCCTCTGCAGCCAATCGTCCATGATGGGTCTCACCGCCGCGATGATGGTGGTACCCCACTTGGGTTGCTCAAGTCGCACCCTCCATGACTCCACCAGCGCCTCCTTGTGCCATTGGAACAATGACGCAAGGAGGGCTCTCGCTTCCAGGTCCCATGGAGGGGTCCCGGCTAGGAGACATGCAGCCTCTCCGGAGATCGTGCGGTAGCCCCTTATTGTTTTGACGGCCAAGGTCCTCAACGGTCTGTAAAGGAGCGTTGAGTTGTTGGCCGTCAACTTCGCCGCCCATACGGGAGCCCCGTATAGGGCCATACTCCGCACGATCCCCAGGTACAGTCTCCCGCAGGAAGCGTTGGGTCCTTTTAGGTTGGGTATCAGTCGCGAAAGCGCGACCGATGCCTGTGTCACCTTGGGGAGCAAACTTCGCAAATGTGGTCATAAGTTCCATCGGCTATCAAGTACGATCTCTAGATACTTCATCGAGGGCTTGATGCCGATGCTAACGCCTCCTATATTTATGCTAGAACCTTCAGGTGGACCGTTCCGAGGTCTATGAAAACACAGAACCTCGGACTTGTGCAAGGCCACCTCCAGTCCCAGCCGCCGTATCCGACCCACGACTTGAGCAACACCCGTCGTGACCTTGAGTGTTTCCTCCTGGTACTTTGTACCCCGCGCCGTGACGAGGGTATCGTCGGCGTAGCACGTTACGCCGACGCCCTCAGGCAACGCACCCCGCAGCACCCAGTCGTAGCCGATGTTCCACAGAAGCGGCCCCAAAACCGACCCCTGCGGAACACCGCACGACACATCTCGCCGAGCTGGCCCGAGCCAGCTGGGGAAAGCTATGGCCCTCTCCGAGAAATAGACTCCGACAATACGACCGAGGTAGAGAGGCGTTTCATGATACACGAGCGCCTCCCTAACGCAGCTCCATGGCAGGGTGTTGAACGCGTTGGTGATGTCAAGAGACACCGCCACCACCACCTTGCCCTGCGAGACTGCTTCCTCCGTCAGGCTCTTCACGCGCATGATCGCGCTCACGGTGCAGCGTCCCCGACGGAAACCGTACTGGTTGTCCGCCACGTCTGGCCCCACCGTCGAGAGATGCACGACGAGGCGTTCCGCGATAATTCGCTCAAAGAGCTTACACACCTCGTCGAGCAACACGATCGGCCGGTATCTGGACGGTGAGTTCACCGGCCGCCCCGCCTTACGGATCTGGACCAGTTTCCCCGTCCTCCACACCTTGGGAAACTGACCCCTTTCGAGGCATGCGCCAAAGAGCCCCATCAGTCGAGGCCCGAGTTCTTCGAGGGCCAGGACCCATGCACGGCCAGGAATGCCGTCGGGTCCGGGGGCAGTGGTTTTTCGGCGTTTAAGCCGGAGTACTGCCACACCTAGCTCCCCCACCCTAACCTCGGGTACGTCGTCTTCGCTGGTGTTATCCGCGTCGGGCAGAGACGGAGCCATGCGCGGAGAGACGTGCTCCCCCGCGCTCGTCGAAAACAGGGATCCCATGACCCGCTCCAGCTGCTGCGGCTGGAGACTCTGAATCAGTGGGGGCGCCTTAGGTCGGAGTTTCTCCCTGATCTGTAGGTACGGACGCCCCCATGGGTTCTGCTGCAGGGTCTCCAGGAGCTCCTCGCAGGCCGCCGTCTTGACCCGCTTTATTGTCTCCTTTAGCCTCCCTGTAAGCCTAATAAAGCTCCGCCTGTCGGGTTGCCACATCGTCCGGGGGCGGCGATGCCTCCTACGCGATGCGATGAAACCTGGTGTACTGGCGGCGGGTGGAGATGCATGCTGCGCGCAGCTGTGCAATCTCCGGCGACCACCAGTACACCTGCTTCCTTGCCGGTCTGGGTGTAACCCTAGGCATCGCCGCATCACAGATTTGCGACATGGCTCTCCTGAACCACTCCGCCTCGGCATCCACATCGGCCGGTCCAGTGCCGGAATCCAGGCCTGCACGATGGATGCCTCCAGGAGAGCCTTCCGATCCAGAAGTGAAGTGCCCAACGCGGATCCGGGGCATTTACTACCGGCTGTGGGAGGTTAGGTGGGACGACGACATCGAACCGGATGTACCGATGGTCCGAGTGCGTCTCCTCACCCTCCTCCACGTGCCTGCCAGTAATACGGGCGGCGAGGGCAGAAGTCGCGAACGATACGTCCATGACCGAGCTGGTCCCCCGCCGCCAGAAGGACATTCCCCCGGTTGAGGACCTCCAGACCACGTGTTCTGGTCCAGTCCTCAAGAAGCCTCCCCTTGTCCCTGGTTTCCCGGGAGCCCCACGCCACACTTCAGGCGTTGAAGTCTCCCAGGAGCAGGACAGGGCGAGGACGGCACGCAGCGAAGACGACGTCGAGCTCAGTGAGCCATAGCATGAGATGTAGGTGGCCACGACTGCCAACCCATCATAGTCCGCCGCAACACACCCGTGGCCCCTTGCAATGATCGCAAGGCGCGAGCTGTCTGCGGCGGACCCCCCGAAGATAAAACAGGCCGTGCCGTCCTCGTCCACCGGGCTTCCCGGGTGGACGTAGTATGGCTCGGCGACCACGGCCCAGTTTATGGACCACTGCCGGATGCGCTGGTACAGAAGATCCTGAGCAGCGCGGCAGCGGTTCATATTCACTTGCAGGAGGCGGATATGGGCGTCAGACATTAATGGACGTCCACATCAGCATACCGCCGCGAAACAACTGGCAGTGCAGAAACGGCACCCCCACCGCTCTCAGCGGACGGACGAGGCTTTGGCCTCGAGGCGGCGCAGGTTGTGCTGCCAACCCGGTGGTCCGCAGTCTTGCCCTCCGCCTCGCATCTAAAGCAGCGAGGCGGGGCGTCGCAGGCACTTGCCTTGTGACCGGGCTGGCTGCAGCGGAAGCACCGATCGCCTACGGTGACTTCTGCTGTGCACTGCACTCCAACGTGCCCCACCACCATGCCCCGGAAACATCTGGTTTCCCGGGCACGAAGGAGGTGGCATTGCAGTTCTAACCTAAACTAACCTACTGAGTCGAATTTGACACTTAAACCTATCTGTAATAGGCAAATAATGCATGGGAAACAAAAAATAATATTATGTATTTCAATAGGTTAGCTGGAACACGATTGTATGGGAACCAAATAAAAAGATTATGAAAATCTGGCAATAGTTTATCAGGAATATGATTGTATGGGAACCAAATAAAAAGATTATGAAAATTTGGTAATAGTTTATTTGGAAAATGGTACGATGGGAAATAAAAAAAATACTTTTTGAAAATTTGGTTTTAGTGCACCTGGAAATTGATTCAGCTGGGAAATTAAAAAGGGAATTTTAAAAAGTTGTCATTCATTACATCTGTCTTTTAAATGTTCTACCAGCCGTTTTCGGGGTTTTAAGATTCGGGTAACAGAAATTCGAGATTTCAATAGGTTACCGTAAATATTGTACAAAAGTGTGTTATTTGTTGTGTTCAAAATGTGTATAGCGAGTATTAGCACAGAATAGTATGGTAAGTACTTACATATACAGGGTTATTTGTAATTAACTAGCATCCTCGCAGAGGTAGATAGCTGACATCATAAGTAACAACGTTTGTTCTACGACTTTTTATAATTCGTTAAATTTTACTTTCATACAAAAATAAAAATTAATTTAGTTTTGCGTCTGACAGTTATTAACGTCTACGCCGCAGTTTACGCGCATCGTAAAAAATTAGGTAAACAAACTCGTATCATCAATTCATGCAATGCACGGATAGGAGGCGGGGTGCGGAAGCGCCTTTGACCTTGACCCATTTCTTTTTGCGAGCCGCCAGTCGGTCGCTAAATGCGCGCGCGTCACAGGTGTGCGTCACTTGTCCTTGTGTGCTATGCTGTCTGACTATCACCATGCCTTATCAGTTTTCCAATGTGGAATACACGGAAATAGAGAGGATGCTTGCTAGGTGTGATGATAATGTGGCGGAAGCCTGCCGCCAATATGCAGTAACGTTTCCAAATCTACCTACACCGAGCCGAGCAACGATGTTATCTGCCATACAGCGATTACGCGATTAAGGACAGTTCCAGCCCAGGTTCAGTAATAGTGGTTGTCCACCGAGGCACTCAGTACGAGAACAAGAAAGGATACTGAAGTTCTTTAAGGATAATCCCGCCGCAAGTACCAATGACGCCGCGCTACGGTTTAATGTATCGCAGTTCTTCGCGTGGAGTGTCATTCACAAGGAAGGCAAATATCCATTCCATCTTCTTCATCGTATCTAGGAACTCACCGACTCAGACAAACCTGCGCGTGTGGATTTTTGCAGTGCATGCGTCGACCTTCAGTTTATGAATGAAACATAGACTTAATAGTGTCGCGTTATAACAATAAAAACTTAAAAACTCATTATTAACTAATGTATTCAGTTTTATTAAAAGTCGTAGAACAAACGTTGTTACTTATGATGTCTGCTACCTAACCCTGGGAGGATGCTAGTTAATTACAAATAACCCTGAATAAGATATTAGGTATATACGATAGGTATAGTTCGCCTAAGCTGCCTTCCGCTGCTTCTAATGGGAGAAATCTGCCTCCTTATTATCATGTTGTGGTTCAATTATCAAACACCATAAACAACTATTTCACATTTCAAGTTCCTGATAAAAGAAAGCTGAATAACAAATTGAGACCTACCAAGTATAAAGATAAGTTATTGGACGTTGCTTCTGCGGCTGTGTCAGCTCTTGATAAATAATACCTGCTGTAGGTGAGTGAGGTCATTGTTTATACTGCATTATGCCTCTTTGCTGTTCCTAGTAAAGAGATTATGCTTATCTATGGAGAGACAACGTTATACTCGTAAGTTGGTGATAAAAAATAAATTAGGTACTGAAGTAGGGCTAAAATAATTCTCTGAAAGAGACCAAATTGAAATGGGACCACTCAATAGGCAGTAGTTATCAATTAAAAACGAAATTTTAAGTCGAAATATGAGATAGGTAAGGCATTATATAAAAAAATACAATATAATTGAGAACCTCCTCCTTTTTTCGGTCGGTTAAAACCATACAAACAGTCACGTCCACCTCTCTGAGGGGGTTATCAGAGGTGCAGGGTAATTCCACGTGCTTAGTAGAAGCCAAGCTTACCTAAGCTTATTGCCGTAACCGGTCACTGTTTACAATAGACAAATCACTTTAAACATTGACATAAAAAACGACTTCAAATTACTAGAATGCGACGAACCATTTGTCGGAATAAGACCACTCGGGAAGCAGTTGGATTTCATTAAAAACACTAGTTATCCCGACGAACTTTGTATGGCCTCAAAAAAAATTATATATATGTATATATATTTGTATAAAAAAAAAAAAAGAATATTTTAATATTTCATGCAAATGTATGTAAATTGAAAAACGTGACGGCCGGACAGACAGACAGACAGACAAATTGTCGTATTAAATATATAGATAATTCGAAATCGGTTCACCTAGTCAAAAGGCTCTATAACAGCTAAACAAATATAGTTATCTGGTCCGTTATCATATGGATTACAATCATGATTTTTTTCAGACTCTTCAAGCTAGTTGTTTAGATTTTAGAGGGAAGAGACGGGAGGGGGAAACGCCCTGTTTTTAAAAAACACGCCCTGATTTTGCGCATTAAAATTGAATTTATCACAAACGGATACCTAAATTAAAAAAAAATCCTAGCATCCTCTTAACGTTATTAAAACACCTATCTAATGACACCCCCCACTCCAGGGTGGGCGCAAGGAAAAAAACAAATTCTGGTTTCGTGTGGGGGTGGTACCCCAAAAAAATTTCTTTTTGCTCTTTGTCAATGTAGTAACTACACATATCCAAGCAAAGTTTCATGTTTCTAGCACTCACCGTTTACGAGAAAGCTTACGACTGACGGCCGGACAGGTATAACACTCCGAAACTTGAACTCAAAACCCTAAAAACCGAACCTAAATTTCAACAACCACGACCGATGTTCCTACTTAAAATCACTGCAATCCTGGTAGTTTTTGCATCTTGGAATTTCAGTTAAAAGTAACTACCTACTTATCTGAAATTAATAAACAATAATACAATATAAACTTGAACTCAAAACCCTAAAAACCGAACCTAAATTTCTACAACCACGACCGATGTTCCAACTTACAATCTCTGCAATCCTGGTAGTTTTCGCATCTTGGAATTTCAGTTAAAAGTAGGTAACTACCACTTATCTGAAATTAATAAACAGTAAAAATTTCGACGAAGATTCGTTTTAGAAATAAACTAATCGAACTGTACGTTAAATTAAATTGTCTCTGGTTCTCGTTAAACGATATCTCGTTTGTACAACTCGTAAAATGGGTTTTATAAAGTTTATAACTCCATTTTAATACTCTTCGCTATGTGAAAACCATAAAAATGGACACGCGTAGACACAAAGGTTGATAAATAATAGAATTATGTTTCGCAATATCCTCTAATCTTTGGCCTGTTGACATTTTACGATCATGTAGGTGTCTTTGCTCTTTTACTTGTACGGGAATATAGACAATTCCAGGTAAAAATACACAATATAGGTAAGAAATAGCTCCTATTTTTGTCGTTTCAAGGTGGTATTTCTTTTCATTTTTTTTTTGTCCTTAAATTTTATGGTTTAAGGACTTTTACGAGTTTTGAATCTTGGTTGATTTTCATGGTTGTAAAGTTTACATGTTTGGGCAGAGTGTTTGTTACTCATGCATCAAAACTTGGTGGATAAACATTACCTAGGGCTTAGGATACTTTTTATTAGTTAACAATCAATTGTGGCAGTTGGATATAGACGTAATGATATGTATATATATATATACGTATGTGTTACAGAGAGTGTGTGTGTGTGTGTTTTTTTTTATTTCCGCGGCCGCTCTAACTTCCATGCGGCATCTCTGGTTCACACGCAGGAGGTATTTCCAGTGGCGCCCGGCGGACTTTGACCACCTCTGTGGTCTCTACGGGGGTTTTGTCGGGATGAGAATCTCGCGTCGTTGGGGTAGTGTGTTTTCCCGCGTCAGTGAGTGAATCTGCGTGCTGTGAGGCAAAGGCCCCGCAGCACGTAACCCTTCTAGCCTGCTTCTTTAAGGACGGCGGATGGCGATCCCGCCGTCCTCAGGCTCCGATCATGGAGGTCGATGGTCTTGGGCGTAGATGAGTCTGCGGCGCCCTCGTCGCTGACTACGGAACTCGGCGGGGAGGGTACGCTCCCTCTCCTTCTGGACCGCCTCCTTCGCGAGCATGACTTGCTCGCAGAAGGACACGGCCGCGTTCCCCCTACTCCCGCGAGAGTGTGTCTGAGAAAACCACACCACGGAGTCCTATTGTAAAATATAACATACTTTATACCTATTACTTAGAAGATTTTGGTATAAAAGCATACTGCCATAATATGCTTATAGTTTCTAATCTATATTTCGATGGCTTTTAGTGCATTCGCACTTGGGACCTCACGCATCAACTTGTGTCCTAAATAAAGCAGTAGGTAGATAGCTAAATTAATATGCTAACCTAGCAGGTGATTACATATTTGAGCCTTTTGGGGTTGAGACACTAGGGTCATGGGGTCCGAGCGCATGCCGCCTTTGTAGAGACAGCTAAACGCTTACCTCGACTAGGTATGCTTCTCAGGACCAGACTGGCTACTTTCTGGCCCAAAGAATAAGTGTGGCCATCCAACGTTGCAACACAGCTAGCATTCTGGGAACCTTCCCATTGTGTAATTCTTATTGTAAATAATTAAATTACAAAATTATATTGTAAGTACAACGTACTTTTACAAAAATATGTATAGTAAAATAACGAGATCAGTTGGTTAAATTAAGATCGTAAAATGCTGGCACGTAATAATCTTGTCACTGTGCTTACATTGTGTATAATAAATAAATGTGTAAAAATACAATGTTATGCCAACATTAAATTCGTTTTACGTAGATTGGTGTTTTTTTAATCCGACCACACGGTCCTGTGGTCCTTGGAAAATAAGAACGTCAATTCACTTTCTGATAAAAATGGTCATCTGTGGTAGGTTGCCTGAGCAGTTAGGTACTGCTTTAACAATTTCATAACTTATGTTATGGAGATATTTATAGCACAAACAAGTGGCAGTTATAATTATATACTTAAGTGTATATAGGTAGGTACAAATGGTTGGTTATTTAAAAGTGACTAGGTACCTAAAACAAATAACAAATTATGTATTTATAACCTAATTACAGAGCTTAGAAAAATATTTGGGTACAAAAACACAAAGAACGAAACACTTAACAGTATGACCGCAAGGTCTTTAAATTAATTAAGACCTACAACATTCAAGATTATGTTGGTGATGGTACCTAAGTCACAGATTAGAAAGTTCTTCCTCCTCTGTCAAGGCACAGAGTTTTTTGTTTCATTTTAATACGTACTTCAGTCTACTGGCCAGGTAGGTATTATTCACTGGTTCGTATTGTGAGTGCGTTGAGTGTTTAATCGTCTCCGTGGGCCAAGTCATCATAGGAGACTCCAACAAGTTATCCCAAATACCCAGAAACGACAATGGACTTGTCCAATCTCCACGAAACTTGGCACAAGCGTTGCTTGATTTAAAGTATTCTTCGTGAGCTATTTTTTATTGGAGAAGAAATGGAGGAAAAAAGCCCAAAAAATGTTTTATTGTTCGCGAGGTCTACTGTTACCATATAGGCAACCACTAGTATAACGTGAGACGTTATACTGAGTGATCAAATATTACTGGCTCATGACAATCCAAAAGGGGTATGAATGTATGATTTTTAACCAACTCAGCACCAGTCAACGTCATTGACTTGACGTTCACTGCTGGGCTTTAATATATAATTCTAAAACTGTTTGACTATACAAAAGTAAGTATATGTACCCACAATCAGTGATTTAACTCCTAAAAATAACCAAGAGCGTGGCTAACAAGCATTAAATTATACGTTACATGTGAATATGAAACAGACACACGGAAAATTACATAAGAATTCCATTAGTGCAATTTGCCACGGATTTTGATATTAACTGGAGGCTGAACCCTTACTTTTCATACTATTTTATTTGTATTTTAACTAAGAATTCTATCGTCTACCTACTGGTAGTATCGCCTAGAAACTCAGCCAGCATAATGGGCACTAATGGGCAGTCAGCATTGTCAGCAACAACATAAAAATATTTTATACAGATAAACAAAATTAAAGTGACTATTTCTATTTCTAAGTTAACTTTTGAGTAATTGCATCAAAAAAAAAAAATACGGTATCCTTACTTTGTTTTTTTCTCCCCACCTTTCTTTTATCTATTACTTAAGTTATTTATATATTGTACTGTCTATCTCTCTCCATCCAAAGGTTGCCTGGAAGAGATCGCTTATTAGCGATAAGGCCGCCCTTTGTACATTAGTTTTAAGGCATGTATGTTATACGTTACTATTTATTGCTTGTGTACGATGTACAATAAAGAGTATTTATCTTATCTTATCTTATCGCTACGTTCCCTATGATTGCTTAGATATTTAAAACGGATTTTCATGCAGTTTTCACCAAAGGATAGAGTGGTTCTAGATGAAGGTTTTTGTGTATATAATTTGTCAAGCGGGAGAAGCCACAGGCGTTAGCTACTCTTAGTGACTCATAAAAAACGATTTAAATATCCAGGAATATGATCCCGTAGAAATTGGGAACTACGAAACTATTTCATACGGGCGAATCCGCGCCTGCTAGTATTCAAGAATTCATTTCCTATATCGTCAAAGCTATATCGCATTAATATTTGTAACATTTCTCACGTAAGTATGCTCCCAGTAAGTCAGCCCACGTACATCTCAGATGCCGTTACAGATTGTGGCTTTACCGCGATGACCGATGTCAATGAGGTATTCCGTTCGACACTTTCCAGTTCACAGTATTATTCCAGGTCACAGCGATTTATGTAACTCTAGTAACATTAGCAGTACATCGCGAACTTTGAAAATGGAACAGTAATTTATCGTGTATATTATGATAGTTGTAGTTTTTAGTTCCTTAACTGGTTCTAGATGGCTCTGTATCGACGACGTAAGTCGCACATTGATAATGCTCGCCAGTTTGGAAATCTTGGGTTCGTGGTGTCAGTTAGTAGAACGTTCCTTCTAAAAAGGGAACAGACGTTGGTTTGCACCAACCCAAAACTATCTTCGTCAGCTGCCATTGGAAATACCTTCTGTTGCGTACCAGAGACGCCTTGAGACGCGGAATTAAAAAAAACCCCAAAACTTTTGTAAAACTGTTTAAAACTTTGCGCGTCGTCCAAATAATAAGGTAGAGGGTGTAACTTGCTGTTGCTGAAGTTCAATTGGGTTGGGTCGAGTAAATATTTGTATGATGTTCAAATATTTATTTCAGAGATAATATTCGTTCAACCCGGACCCGCTTGCTTGAATAAAAACAAGTTTCTACCTATCTTAGGTATATCTTTTATATATGCAAAGTTAATTAAAAAAATTGCTTAAGCTATCGACAAACGTGTTAAAAAGATTAGACCATCAAGAGCGATCATTGATGGTCATGTTAATCCGGTCGTAGAGATATCGATCCGTAGATGTTATCAGTTGCTTAACATTAGGTATAATATATGTGATTGTAAAATTCAAATTAATACATCACGATATAAAGTTTAAGCAGAGATAATTTATTACAATACTAGCTGTTGCCCGCAGCTTCGCCTGCGTGTATAGCTTTCTTGATCACCAGTTACTGATTTATTATGTACGAGTATAATACTGTTGAGCGATATTGTATCTTAAGATAAAATATTATAGTATGTTAGCCGTGTGCAGCGCCCCTTAGTGAACTCTACTGCGGGTGACGTAATCTACGACAAACTTATTGTTTGCGGTTGGTATAGTAATCGGGTCTAGGGATCGAACCGCAAAATTAAGTTTGTTTTTTATTGTATATACTTTTCCGGGATAAAAAGTACCCAGCATGGTGCCCAGGATATTAAAGAATAATTATACCAAGTTTCATCGTAATCGAACCGGTAGTTTTTGCGTGATGCCTAAACAAACAGACAGACAAAAAACATTTTTAATCACAGTTTTGGGTTCGGTATCGGTCTAGTAACACCCCCTGCCATTTATTTTTTTGATATTTTCAATGTACAGAATTTTCACTTCTACAGATTTATTATAAGTAGGTATAGAAGATAATTTCGGACGATTTCAGACGAAGATACTCTCAATTGGCATCTAAAACGTCTGTCGCGTTTTTCAATTTACATACATTTGCATGAAATATTATAATTTTTTTTTTTTTTAATATTTTATATTTTATAGGTATATATTTCTTTTTATTGAGGCGATACAAATTTCGCCGTGATAACTAGTAGCCTTTTTTTCTGATACCATATATTTGTTTTAACAATATTTCATCACATAACTTATTTATTTCACAAGCACATGCATTATTATTATTATATACTTACTATTACATTATTATTATTATTCCCTTTATTACATTTTATTACATATTTACTATATTTTTAAATAAACTTATAAAAAACACAAATATATTTAAAAATATAAAAAATAGTGACCCACCGGTATCGAGTACAGTGACCAAGCTACCGGTGGTTAGGGCTCCAGAGATAGGAACTTCCGCACAATACGGGCCGTATCCAACAGAACCGCCTTCTGCATCAAGCCCTTGACCCAGCTGCCTAACGCGAGCCTCTGAAGGTGGTGGTCGAGGCTCTTGGCTATTAAACCATGGGCAGATACGACTATCGGAACAATAATCGCCGAATCCACATCCCACATGTCGACAATCTCGTGAGCTAAGTCCAAATATTTAATTTGTTTATCTTTTTCTGCTTTCACGAGATTCTCGTCATGCGGTACAGTGATATCGACAATTATTGCAAGGCGTTTTAATCGATCTATTATCACTATATCTGGTTTGTTGGCTATAATAGTCCTATCAGTGATAATAGACCGATCCCAATACAATGTAGCATGGCCATTTTCAAGAACTGGGTCGGGCACATACCTGTAATAAGGTATCTCTAAGTCAACAAGGTTATATTTTAGAGCAAGTTGTTGGTGGATAATCCTGGCTACTTGGTTGTGTCTGTGCAAATACTCACCGTTCGCAAGACGGGAACAACCAGAGATAATATGTCTTAAAGATTCTCCGGGACGATGACATGCCCGACAGATGTCTAGCGTCCCATCTTTGACAATAAATCTCCGATAGTTATTCGTCATCATAACTTCGTCAGTGATTGCACAGATGAAACCTTCAGTTTCTCCAAAGAGATCACCGAAACGTAACCAGGATATGGAAGCTGTAAAATCAACATCGGGCCCGTGTAGAGCCCGATAAAAACGACCGTGAAGCTCTTTGCTCTTCCATATTTCCTTGCGATCAGATACACCTAGTATTACCGGTTTGCGCCAGTTCTCTTTAGCTAGGGAGAGTGGGGTCAGTCCGTTATCAATTGCCACGACATCTCGATGCAGACCCACATCCACCGGTAAGAAGTACTCTCTAAGGTTGCATATCTCACGGTTATGGAGACTCTTAGCGTTTAAAAATCCTCGACCTCCACATTTCCGTGGGATATACAACCTCATTACTGACGAACGTGGGTGGTGCATTCGGTATGAAGTCAATAGACAACGTACCTTTCTATCCAGAGCTTCTAATTCGGTCTGAGTCCATCTAAGTATGCCAAAAGAGTATACTAAGACTGGCATGGCCCAGCCGTTAACAGCCCGTACCTTGTTACCGCCTGACAAGAGACTTTTCAATACTTTCTTCAGGCGGCCAAAGAAACGGTCCTGCAACGTCCGTTTCATGTCAATCTCAGCAATACACAGAGTTTGGGACATACCTAGATATTTGTAGGTTTCGGTTGCGGAGAGCGACTCAAATTGTGTGAAATCCGAAAGACTGACTCCTTCAGATTCCACAATCCCGCCCTTTTTCACATGCATGACCGCACACTTATCTACCCCGAACTCCATACTGATAGCCTTACTAAAAGTTTCAGTAACTTTTAGTAAAGCCATCAATTCGGGGCCATTAGGGGCAAATAACTTTAGGTCATCCATGTAAAAAAGGTGGGATAAAATTTGACCCCCTCTCCGCATCCGATAGCCTAACCCTGAACCCTCTAGTAGCGTACTGAGAGGATTCAGTGCTAGGCAAAACCATAACGGACTCAGACTATCGCCCTGGAATATTCCTCTCTCGATCCCTATTGGTACACCACCTCCTAGAATCTGACGACATCCTGAATAAACCAAAACCGTATTCCATTGTCTCATACATGACCTCAAAAAGGTGCACAGAGTTGCATCAATTTTATACAACTCCAGCACCTTTAGAAGCCATGTATGAGGTACAGAATCATACGCTTTTTTGTAGTCAATCCAGCATGTCGCAAGGTTCTTTCGGTTGCGACGTACCTGCTGACAAACAGCCATGTCAAGAATAAGGAGCTCTTTAGTACCACGTGCCCCACTTTTACATCCATTCTGAGAGATGGACAATATATTGTTGTTTTCTATATGTGAATACATTTTGACTCTCAGAATAGATGTAAAAAGTTTGTATATAGTTGGTAAACAAGTAATGGGTCTGTAATTTTTGGGGTCTGTGGTACCACCAGATTTATAAAGAAGGTGAGTAACTCCGGTAGTCATAAAAGATGGAAGCGACGCTAACTCAAGGGATGACTGGAAGCAAGATGCCAAGCAGGCGTGCGAGCTACGGAACCATTTTAGCCAAAAGTTGTGCAGTCCGTCCGGTCCAGCTGATTTCCAATTTGGTAACGAACGAACTGCACAACCAATATCATCTTCAGATATGGTTATAGGTTCCATAGCTTGTATTGGTTCACACGCCCGCTCTACATCCCCAATCCACCCACCCTGCGTATGACTGACGGGTGTCGACCAAATGTTTTTCCAAAAGGCAACTGTAGCATCAGCATCAGGTAGACTCCCATCAGTCACATCTGAATCAGGTCGCTCCCACCTTCTGTATACCCACCTCTCGTCTTTTTGGAACAAGCGATTTTGTGTATATCTGTCTACTCTCTTTTTATATCGCCTTATACGGTTTGCCCACGCATAGATTTTCTGCTTCAGGAAATCAATGCGCTCCGTGACCCGTACAGAGTATTCACGGGGACTCACGTTAGTTCGCGCGAATGCCCGGGTCACGAAGCGCATGACTCTCGGGCGTGTATTGCCCGTCCTGAAGCAGTGTAGCTTGCCTATGAGCACCCTAGCCTCGGTAATGCGACGTTCAATCCTGCATTGCCAAGCTGGTACTGTAGGTCTTGGTCGAGCAGCTGATTCTTGCTTATTAAATTTAACACCAGCTACTCGACATACTGTAACAGCCGCACAATACAGGATTGAATGCGCATCAGTGAGATCATCACAATTGAGAAAATAAGATTTTAAAATCGAGTCTAGGGCACACACTAGCGCTATATTTTTTCTATGCGTAGGCAAACGTGGAAGCCGCGGTCTACACTGAATAGGGACAGATCTAAACTCACCAATCGCTTGTTCCAAAACGCTCCTTAATTCATCATTGCACTGGATACTTACAGATGTAGCAGCATCATTTACTTCTTCATTAACTGTTAAGACGGGAGGTATTTCATTTTCTACTGTAGTGGAGTTACGGTTACTATGTAATGAAGAAGGGATGATACTGTTACATGCTTCTAAGCGTAGCCTCTCAAGTGCGGCGTCATCCAACAGATGACAGCGTTGTATGGCGCGCACCTGATCCGATAGGCGTTGTGCTGTTACGTTGACATCTGGTTCAAGTACCTGAAACAGGGGCAGCATGCGGACACGGTACGCAGTGAGGTTAATTCCTCCCTCTGTAGCCACAAAATATGCCCGCATCACGTTTTCGTTCATAGAGAGACTCCATCGAATGCGGTGCACATTACCACCGGTAGCGGGGTCCCTAATCGAAGCAGGAGGGCCTCGGGGTCCTAAGCCAGTCGGTGGCCGGCCTCTCCCCTGCCGACGTACAGGTGGAGGCGACGTCGGTGGGGAGAAAAACTCATCGCTGCTTGAGCTCGACGCCTCACCAGTAGCCACAATTGTCGGCGACTGTGAGGCGGAGCTGTGCGACGAGTCCGGGGATGGTGTAAGTGCTGTTTGCTTGGCACGTGCTCTGGTCAACATTCCTTTTACTTCTTCTCTTTGTTTTTTCTTGATTTAATTTATTTTCACTCATTATGCATATAGCACAGTGACAGTATATATTATGTCAAACTGTCAATGGTTTTAGATTTTCTGGATATTTCATGTTCTTGATTTTTTTCATGTTTTTCTTTTCTATTTCGAAATATGTGTATATTGATTTAAAATGGTATTGGTCGAAATTATATTAGTATTTATACGTAAAATATTTGAATAAAATTGAGAGTAAGAAAAAAGTGTGACTTGTTCTTAGCAGTGTTGCCATTATTATTATTATTATAAACGCGAAAGTTTGTGAGTATGTATGTAACTATGTATGTATGGATGGATGGATGTTTGTTACTCTTTCACGTAAAAACTACTGAATGGATTTTAATGAAACTGTACAATAATATAGCTTATACATCAGAATAACACATAGACTACAATTTATAAAGATATTGTGTGAATTGTTCAAAATATGACGATAAGTGTCAAGTAAGTAGGAAGCGACGATGACAAACCGAGTGCGCGATACTACGGGAACGGGAAAAAAATCAAATTACCACGCGGACGAAGTCGCGGGCGACCACTAGTTCCTACATATAATAATATAATTTTTAACACTGCAATAACTCACTATCATATACATATAGTGGCCTCCTGTTACATGGGACCAATAGTGAGTGACGAAATATATGATCATAATCAAAGCCACTGCCTACCCTTTGGGGATAATGTAGCTAGTAGGTATAACTTAATTGCGTGTGGCCTATCTATATAATATCTATCTATCTATCTAGGTAAACTTGTTAGGTACCTACCTATGTAAACAAATTAAAACAAGCTACCTAAAACGCTTCCGTGAACATTATCCTCTTCAAACACCTTCTATTTACATCGTACAAACTCAAAGAACCAGTTTATTCTCAATCCCAACATTAAACCTCATTTTATCCAAAAACAAACTAAAAATTTAAATAAGGGTCTTCTAACACGACCACAAATCACTAGCTGGCAAGGTCACAGAGTAGAACAAACGTAACAGAGAGTCAGCTTCATAATATAGTCGCACTAACCCTAAATGGTCGGACACACGTAACGATATACTTGCGCAAGATTTTAGAGTGGTTTACACGTACTGATCTATCCGCGCATTGGGTCTTGAAGACTTTGAAAGACGGATTGAATCTATGGTGATAACATTGCGACTAAAATATGACCTCATCAACCTCTGTTTTGGTTGTCGCATACGGCCCGAACGGAGTAAACGGGACCGCGGATTAAATCGCGGCAGATCGATCTGTCCGTTCTGGCGCACCCGCCCGCTAGCGTTTACACGTTAGTTCCAATCCGACAGTTTGCGATGCATGGCGCGAGGTAACTTCGTCAATCCGATCTGCACGTCTGAACGGCGCTTATTAATTGTAAACGTTTCCAGTCTCGCCGCGTACGTGACAGGCGGCCAGTGGACACGTACATGAGTTGGTTCTTAGCTGTCTGTTCCGTTTGTTTTACTCTGTGACAAGGTTACGGCACAATTATTGGTATCGAGTTCACGTATCTTATCTGTTACTTGAGTCCTTGGATGTTTAGAGTTTGGCTGTTTGAATTTGATAACGTTGAAGAGTATAAAATGAACTTTACGTTACATTGTTATCAACTTATCGAGTGTTATATGGAGCCAGGCAGTCTGTATCGTATTATTGCACTACATAAAATCACGCCTATTTCCTCGAAAGGATAAGCAGAGACCATTATAAAATCGCTCTTCATAATTTTGTTTATATCTTCACAATAATTATGTCGCTTAAACGGGGATCTTTTAAATTGGCAGAGATTTGTCTATTGATCAGACAGCACAGAGGCAAGGTTGCTTGAACTTGATACAAACACTATTTACACACACACACACACACATATCACGCCTATATCCCCGACGGGGTAAGCAGAGGTGCTGTACACACCCACAATTTGCCAGTATTTTTAGTCCCACGTAATAGCGGGCTAGACTATTGCCGTCACCGGGCACTTTAGAAAGTCGGTTGTGTTAAAATAAGCAGCTATATTATAATTTTAAAAACTATAATTGAAACCCGTTACCTTGCGATGAAATGTTGATGAAAGGCAACAAAATCTTCGTGACAGCTGTCGCACAGCCAATTAAAGTCCTGGGCGGCTCGGCTTACTATACAATAGTAGGAATACTGTGTCTATACTATATGTTTAATAAAATTAAGATAAAAATAAGGTGTGCGATATAGAAAGCTTAATAAAATCCAAAGAAAAAGGTTATTTTTCTTGCTTGTCTGTACACGCTAATCTCTGAAGTTACTATAGGCACACTCTGGCGCCACTAGAAATACTTCCTAGTGCTAACCAGAGGCACTCGGCAATAGACGTAGGAAGTATATATAAAAAGAAAGGTACCTACACTTTAATTACCAACATCTCCCCTAAGTTGTTTAGGTACTTACATAGACTTAGACTGCTTCAGTCGCGTGGTCGGTAATGTATCCGCTTTCGACGCTGGAGTGACGGGTTCGATTCCTGGTCAGGACAAACTTTGTGTGATGACACATACGTTTGTACCGATGTCTGGATGTTTCTTATGTATAATATGTATGTATTTACAATAAAAATGTATGTAAATATTTATATCAGTTTATCTTGTACTCATATCACAAGCTCTGCTTAGTTTGAGACTAGATGGCGTCGTGTGAATTGTCCTAACATATTTAACTATATTTTTAGAAAATACTGAAACATGGGAACAAAGATTACTTAGAGATCGCATTTTGGATTCAACCCGAGACCAAGGCGTTCGAATAGATAACTTAGAACCTTAGATATATTTCTTCATAGGATTTATCTATACTTAGAACGTGGTTAAAAACTTAAGAGCATCGTTAAACAGTATTTTAACGTTCGCTTATAAAAAATAACGTCCAACCCATGTCACTCATCCTCACAGTTCCTAACTGCCTAGCAGATAACGATTGGAATATATTATTATTAAAAAAAACCAGCCAGGTTCTCTAGGGTTCCGTAGTTACCCATACATACATACAGTGACGTCTCTTACCCATGGGGGTAGGTAGATACTATGGAATTACAATTGCTACGATCCTGACATACTTCTTTCGCTTCTTCCACTTTCATAACTATCTTCATGCACGCTCTCCGGTTATGGGTACTCTTGACCTGGCCTTTGGTCAAGACATCTCCGATTTGGTCGAAGTTCGTTCGCCTAGGTCGACCCTTACCTGCCTGTCCATTCACGCCCGCCTTATGTATCTGTTTCGTCAATCTTCATTCATCCATCCTTTCTACGTGCCCGAACCATCTAAGCATCCCTTTTTATATCTTACTCATTATATCTTCTGACACACTGCAACGTTCTCGTTTCACGCTGTTCCTCACTTTATTAACCAATTTCACCCCAATCAAACTTTTTTACTTTCATGCTATTTCTGCCAAACCCAACATTCACTATTCACTGCCATAGAAAAGTGTAGAGACTAGGGACCAGTACTCCTCTATGAACAGCCAGCCTAGTCCTCCGAGAAATCTTCTGACTGTTCATAAAGTTAGGCAGAGCCCCATTCAATTAAAGTTCCTACCATAAACTCTTCTTTCAATGTCATCGTCACATCTTCCATCCCTTGTAAACTTGGTCCCTAAATACACAAACTCTTTCACTTGCTCCACTCTTTCTCCTTCAATACCAATTGCACAGTTCGACATATTTTCGTCTTGTTCAAATACCATTACTTTCGTTTTACTTACGTTCTCTTTAATTTCATTCCCTTTCAAAGACTCATTCATAATATCAACCATCACCTGCAACTTCTCCGCCAACGACGCAAGTATTACCTGGTCATCAGCATATAAGAGGCACTTGATGGTCTATTCATCCATTCTTAAACCACACACACTCGCTGTTACCTATAATACCCGTTACAACTCCAGAACTAACAAAGTTATCTAAACTGTTATAGTTTTCATTGAAAGTTCATTACATGGACTACCATCATGATTTTTTTCAGATTTTTCGAGCCAACCGTCAACCGTTTAGATTTTAGACAGACACTCTGTTTTAACAAGAAGATGCTCTAGATTAGGTACTACAAACCTCTTTTTTTACGTTTTTAAAAGACGCATCTAATGATACCCCATACAATGAGATAGACGTGAGAAAAAGAATCACCCCCCCCACCTTATGTGTAGGGTACCTACACTAAAAAAATAATTCATAATTTTATTTAAGAACCTTGTTAACGTAGTCCCGCGTAGTAAATAGTAATACACATATCCATACAAAGTTTCTTGTTTCTAGCACTAACCGTTTGGGAGGAAAACCGAGGACGGACAAACGGATGGACATGACGAAACTATAATGCGAAACTTGAACTACGGGCCCTAAAAACATATTGTGCCAACAAAGCTTGCCAAGGATTTCTTCCATCCTTAAATGGACACCCGTCAGTTATTGAAAGTGATCTTACTATGAAAAATTCTTAATAAAGCTTGTCAAGGCAAGCTATTTATAAAGTTATGGCAGTTATGGCTCGAACTCTGTGATAGTTTGATAAGATAATGATTGTTTTGTCTTTCTGGTTAAATTACAGGGCCAAGATTTTAGAGTCCCAAGCCAACCTAGACTGCATTTTTATTTAAAATTTTGAGAAGTTGGCATTTCGAGAAGATGGCATTTTGCGCCTAGTTGGCATTTTGAAAGTTGGCATTTCGAGAAGTTGGCATTTTGCGCCTAGTTGGCATTTTGAGAAGTTGGCATTTTGCACCTAGTTGGCATTTTGAAAGTTGGCATTTCGAGAAGATGGCATTTTGCGCCTAGTTGGCATTTTGAAAGTTGGCATTTCGAGAAGATGGCATTTTGCGCCTAGTTGGCATTTTGAAAGTTGGCATTTTTAGAAGATGGCATTTTGCGCCTAGTTGGCATTTTGAAAGTTGGCATTTCGAGAAGATGGCATTTTAAGAAGTTGGCATTTCGAGAAGTTGGCATTTTGCGCCTAGTTGGCATTTTGAGAAGTTGGCATTTCGCGACGATACGTGCTAACGTATGGTGTATCTGTATATCAACGGACGACTCTGGCGAATAATAAAGTGCCTGCCCCGCGGCATTAGGTTTGCCACCTACTACTTAAGTGGGATCAGCAAAGATTTTGGAGAAAAGTGGACATATTATATACCTCTGCTTACCCCTTTGGAAGAACAGGAGTGATTGTAGTATGCGTGTTTAGTTACACGAACAAAGAAACAAACTTGTAATTTTTTAGCAAGCAAACGTATGCAAACCTATGATGTAGGTACACATAATTATAATTATTATTTTATGTAGGTGTGGATACATAATACCTTTGCTCTCTGTATTATGTACCTATTTGACTCTATTTAACTCATGTAAATAACCTTGTTCACTGATTGACGTACGCACTTCGTTATCGAGTCAAACGCTGCACTTTTATCTTATCTTCTCGTAATACGTACCAAGTACGAGTACCTACTTACTAACGGTACCTACTTTGAGTACTATTGATATGAGACTGCACACACACACACACACACACATACATTTCACGTCTATATCCCCGAAGGGGTAAGCAGAGGCGCAAAAACACGTATTTTTAGTCCCACGTAATAGGGGGCAAGCCTATTGCCGTCTCCGGGCACTGTAGAAAGTGGGTTATGTCCAAATTGGCCGAATAAATTTAATAAAAAATAGCACCTAAATTGTAATTTTGAAAAATAAATGAAACCCGTTGCCTTGCGATGAAATGTTGATAAAAGGCAACAAAATCTTACGTGCCAGCCGCAATGGCACAGCCAATTAAAGTCCTGGGCGTCTCGGACTTTTGAGACTGAAGGTTCATAAACTGGTTGCAGTTCTATCGAGATCATTTGTGTTACTGTGTCTTTTAACTTCAGTAAGGTATCTAACCTTACTGAAGTTAAAAGACACAGTCACATTTACTCCCGAGGGTGTATAGGGTATATACAGAGCCGTTTATCCTCTGCAGATATTAGTAGGTACGAGATAACATATATCCTGGCTATTGGCGTTTCGGTTTGAATAACATAATACTTATGAATTTTTATAGTGCCCAGTACGCAATAGGCTTGCCCCTATTACGTGTGACAAACAAAATTATTGGCAAATTGTGAGTGTGTAATAAACCTCAGTCTATCCCTTCAGGGATATCCCTGTAGTAACCTTTTTTTTTTTTTGATAACGGCGTGGAATTCCCTATGGAACCATCAGCACCACCTTGGGGTAAGGTGACGCCGGTGTGTGGGGTTAGCCCGCAGCCTCTAGGCCAATGCCCGGAGAGTCCAGGCCCACCCACTAAACCAACCTCCGGAAGCCGTCCTGTCGCCTTAGCTGGGAGGTGCCGCTGGATCCCGCGTGTGGAGGATATTACCACCTTACGGACGCACAGACGACACCTCGGCGACGGCTCGTCAGATGAAATGTCGAGCCTTCCCACCCAGGAAAGGGGCGTGGGCTTCACACCCCCTCTCCAACCACGTTTGTTGGACACCAGGTTACCCCAACCCGCTGTCCGATCCCTGTAGTAACCTAACCTAACCTATATAGGTGTGATGTATGTCTGTCTGCTGTCTATTTTACTAGTCACTCAGTAGTCGCATGTATGGGTGCCTACAAGAACTCGTGCCGTAATCAATGCCAACTGTTCGCGACCTCAAAAGACGTTGCACCAATGCTGGCATGCGTTTACCTATGCACTCTCTAGTTAGAAACTATAACGAAAAATTCAATAACATCGACATATTGGCTAGTCGTCCAAGTACATTTAAAAGATTAGTGATTATGTGGTAGTCTTAATCCTTCCTGATAGGTAGATCAGATACGCTGTTGGTTTTTGTATTATTGGTACTTGTAATTGTTGAAGTCAGTTTAAAAAATTTAATAAAAAGTCTTGTAGCGAGTATCAGAACCGCTTTATTAACCTGTGATGAACGGTGTTGGTGGTGAATTTAATATGTTTTAGTAAATAAGTGTATTTAAGTGTGTGATTTGTCACTGTTTGTTTACACAAATAAATCCAAATCTTCTAATTGCGAAGTGCGTTGTACGACATAATTTTTCATACATAGCAGGCGACCCGAGTAAGTACGCCCTCAGACTCAAGTTGGTACCTACCTACTATCATATTGATAATAGATAAAGATATATGCAACTTCAATGTACTTCTTAATATTAAGCAGCCTGTATACCGGATGAAATTGAAAAAAAAAAAGAAATTGCCAATGTTTGTCGGGTAAGCTCATTAGAACGTCATTAGAACATTTTCTATGTAAATAACGGCGCCAATTACCGCTCTCTAGGAAACCGAGCCTATTTGTTTACATAGGCAATTAGGCAACGTATCGTCAAACCGCTGTATTACGGTCGCTGTTATGATGCCACCTATATCTCAGGAAACTAAAGCTTTAGATCTTTTGAACTAAATACTCAAGGGATGGTCCGATCGCCACTGGA
Source organism: Nudaria mundana (assembly GCA_963556515.1). NCBI lineage: Eukaryota > Metazoa > Arthropoda > Insecta > Lepidoptera > Erebidae > Nudaria > Nudaria mundana. Next base: position 8,135,387 of record OY748306.1, read on the forward strand.
AATACGTTCTGCTTGTAACCAGAGACGCCCGGCAACGGACGTTAGACTTCCGAGGAATTAAAAAAAAAAAAAGGGATGGTCCGATTTCAGTAACAAATAGAGTGATTCATTAGGAAGTTAGTGTGTGCCATATCGATACTAACGTGGGGCAGTACAGCGGTGGTAAGAATACCTATACCGATTGGTGAAATCATCAGCTAACCAGTAATACGTAAATCTAACACTAGTTAGGCCGCGTTCTACCGTATTTATCACGGTGAGTGTTCTGAAGAGATCTTCAACCTGATCCTACGTCAGGCATTGATGTCACTCTCATACCGTGGAAACCGTCTTCGCCAGAACCGAGCGTTTTAAACGTTCGTTTCTCTGCCGAACGATAGTGGCTTGGAACGCCCTGCCTGGGTTCTCTAAACGAAGCGTGAAGAGGCACATTACTGGGTCGTCAAGTTGGGGACCACTCTCTATAGTATTCCTGTGTACTATGAGAGTCGCCCACAATCGCCAGACGTCGCCACAGCTTACCATCAGGCGGGTGGCGTCAATTTGTCGACCTAAAAATTAAAAAAATAAAATAAATAAAAAATAGGTATACTGCAGGCTGCCGCCGGGCGATACTGGAAAGAAGGGTGGGTGCACGGACGTAAGAGCGAGCTTAAAAAAAAAAACAAAAGTTATCTATACCTACTTACTACTAAGGACCTGTTACCCGTGGTCCCACCAACATGTCCCACTGGTCTACGGGTAATTTATTTTTCCCGTAGACCCCCTTTTAATTGTAACAATGCACAGTGGTACTACGGGTAATAACGCAAAAAATATTTCTTTCCCCGTAGACCCACTGCACTAGAAATGACAAACGCATCTTAATATTTTACCCAAATTTCGCCGGTAACTTTGCTGGTTCCACGTAATAGGTGACAAACTTTTATGTCTGTCGGAAATATCAAAAATTGACCATCATGTGACGTCAGTGAGTGCAGTACAATTATTTTCACTATGGCGCGTGGCAATCCTCGACAAACATCGGGGATATCAACGCGAGAGTAAATGTGTTTTAATAATCACTAATTCCATTATTAGCCTACTAACTATCAGATTCCTTCAATCTCAGTTTCGTGGAACGTACGTGTGTTCAGACTGATGACAGACATACAGACGAAAGCAAAATTGTCCACTCTCGTAATGTAAACGCTTCTTTCATTCTATTCGGTAAAAAGTAGACAGCCAAATGTAGGTACACTCATTGCCAAGGATCGTAAGGATTTATGTCAAAATATTGTGTCTTTAAAAAAATATCCCGTTATGTATGACACATGGTAACTGCATAGAAGTTGATAATGGCTATACTTACCTGTCCACTGTCGTTATCTCTAATTGTATTGAAAGACCAAAATGGTTGGCGCCATGAAATAATAGACCTGAGTTTCTGTTGTAAAATGTTAGCGGAATTTCACACAGCCGAATCTGGACTATTTTATAGTTATGGTGTCTTCGTCAGTCTTGGCGCTAGTTCAAGCAAACCATGGGCGATATAGAAGTTCTGTAGTTAGATCAGTCGGATTTTGTTTTAGGTTTCAAGGACCCGTAACTACTGCCATAGATGTTTGTATGGCAACCGGGATCGATGGCTTAACGTGCTCTCTGAGGTACGGAGGTTTTGGAAGTTATACAAAGTTATAGGTACAAACATAAGTACATACATAATGATGAAATCTTTTGCGGATGAAATGTCACTTAAGTCATATTATCTATGTGTTCGCTTAGGTACATTATACAACTATGTTTATTATAATGTAACTGTGTAGATACTCAAATATCGCCATCCAACGTGGCAACACAGCCAGCATTCTGGGAACCTTCCCAGTCGGCAATGACGCGGAGGATTTTTTAAACGATATTTTGTATATTGTAATTCTTATTGTAAATTAATTATAGATTTGTAATATCTGAATTAAATGTGTAGGTAGTTACTTATTTTTTAATTAATAGGAATGTGTTTTGTTTATATGTATAATACCTACTGTCTTCTTCGATCGTTTCTAATCCGCTCAACCGGATTGAGGACACTATACCTTTTGAATTAAATGTAGGTATAATTAAGATAGGTCAGAACTACAACACAGTAGGTACCTAGGTAGGTAGGTAAATCAAACAAAACATCTATTCTACAAGCTTCAGGCTTTAAAGCTGCCACAAAATATCAAAGCTAAGTTGGCATGTATATTCAAAGTTTCAAGTTACGATAGCTTAGAGCGCAGGCACTCGCGGTCGGTGGCCCGTGCCCGCAAGGACGTTGGTGCGCGGGCGGAGGCAAACGTTCGACAACGTCTTCACCAATCAACACGCGCCGTTCAATGTGTGAGTGCGCATCATAGGCTCCTTCATTGCTTGGCGGGCTCGATAATGTTGCTTGTTGGGAAATTTTCCCCGGAATGTGGGTAATCTGTTGTAATTTTACAACAGTTGAACCTCATTTTATTTCTGTTATTTTAGTGTAAACGAATTGAATAAAAACATAAGGTAAAAATACATCATGGAAAAGTATTTCTGTTTTGTTCAATATGTGTAGTAAGTTCCGCCAAATGATTATAATGTAAAGTTTAGTTATTTTAGCATACACAATATAACAGCTATGGAAATGTTTATGCTGTTAAGTGTTTGTAGGCCAAATACAATGCCAAATGATTGCCAACTACAATAAAAAACTTGACTTGAAGTGAAGTACCAGTAAAGTACACTTTTTTTTTACAAGAAAACCTTTTTATTTTTACCATATTATTATAATGTAATGTAATTACCATATTATTATAATGTTTATAATGTTCGCGAGGTCTACGGATCGACTCAATCATTCAATTTAATAATTCTCATTTTGTTGGTTTCTGGTAAATAGTTGATAAGAGCTGTCAACACTCACCTGAAAACAAGACGCATGCGTGCGTGCGTTGCATATTGTTTGTTTGTGTTCCATTCACCCACACTGTTACGTCGCGTTGAACGGGGAAGTTGTGTGCGATGTTGTAAACTTTTGTTATTTTTTTACGTAGACGACCACTTGTTCCTTTGCCCACCGTTTACCTGCAAGTTGCAAGTGTTCAAACTTTGTTGTTTGTGGTATAATTAGTTTAGTTCCCAAGGTTTGATTTAATATCTAGTAAAAGTAAAACTTATTGCATTTAACATCGAGTGAAACCTCTTTCGAGTGAAGTCCAGATGTTGGAGTTAGCGGCAATAACCTCGTTGTGTGTCAACAAATAATAATAAACAGTGATCAGACCAAGTTACATTGTGCGTTCGGAACAGAAAGTGATGAATTTTAAATTTGAAATGTTCTAAACTGGAAGTACAGGAAGAGAATGGGCCTCGCTCGTTCGATAAACTTGAAAATTGTAACGACCTCACCTACATAACATTTATGGTAAGTAAGTTTTTTTTTATGTCTCGTTTCGTAACTTTAACTTTATTATTTTGACCGCGAAGGCGCATTTGTGATGTACTTTTTTATTTATGCTTGTAAAGTTGGGTAAGATTTTTTATGTAGGCGCAATGCAAAGGCGGGCTTACGAGATGCGAGATTCGCGGTAGTAGTGGGTTCGGGTGAAACGGCATCTTTCTTATTGTTGGCCCACACATTTTTGTTGAAACTAAGTCAGACATCTGGTACAGATAAATCAATTTAATAAGAGATTCGTAGATAAGTAAGACTCCCAATGATACAATCGCAAGTTTCAGCGTTTTGGCAAAACACAGCTGAGTCTTGTTTAGTACCTAGTAAATGTTCCGCCGGGCGCCACTAGAAATACGTTCTGCTTGTAACCAGAGACGCCCGGCAACGGACGTTAGAGCGGCCGCGGAACTAAAAAAAAAAGTAGTAAATGTTCTTGCTGCAAAGTGCAAAGCGAACTTTCGTTGCTTTAAATCCGATCCAAGACTACTTATTGTTTTGAAATAACCTGACAGACGAAATAAACTTTAAAAGTAGGTAGGTATCTAATAGAATTACCTACTTATTTCTAGCGTGTCAATCATCAATTTAAACGTAGGTCGGTAAGTAGTCGGTAGTACGTAATACTAGATATTCCTTGTTGCTAACTACGCTACCATCTTTTTACCGGTTATTTTCTTTTTAATTTCGGTCAGAGCCAGAGCACCGGTCATATCCATCATAATCTAACCCACCTGAACTTCTACTGTTTCTACTTAGAAAGTGTTGACCCTGTATTGACCCAGGAAACTATCGTCTTACTTGATTGCTTTGGCTACCATCTTGTCGGTGGTTCGGCCTACGAAAGTTAAAGGAATGTGATAATCACATCACAATCCTGTAGCTTTATATTATATACAAGATTAATTAATTTAAAAATGAAAAATCTATCCCTAAATATCAGTTCCATCGGCTTTCGGACAAAAAAATTCGCCGTGACGCCTCGTCTGCACCGTAAGTCGCGAAATTAAATGATCGCAAGATGTCTTGGGCTAGTGGTCTCTTGGTCAGTTGGTAGAACGTTCCTCCTGGAAAGAATCAGTCACCTGGTTCGAGTCCAGCCCAAGACTATGGTTTTTGCGATTCATATTGTAAAATTATTTAAAAAAAATCTGCATCACCATTGGACAATCCTTTCGAGAGCTATGATACCGAAATATTACATAGTTTAAACTTCTAAGTATACTTAGAAGTTTAAACTATGTAAGAACCTGAAAGAAAACGTGGTGTGTTATAACACACCACGTTTTCTTTCAGGGGTTAAAATTCATCATGTCTAGTCAAATTAATTTAACAGAATCGCAAAGAACGATAGTTTTGGGCTGCCACAAGCGACAAGCGACTGTTTAGGTGGAAATTTCTGACCACTGACCAAGACTCCACTACCCCAAGACCTCGAAACTTGCCATCATATCAATGTGCGATTTACGGCGTCGAGTAAGAGCCATCTACCAAGAATTAAAGAACTAACCTTGTGATACACTAAACTTTTTGAACACTCCTCGCTTTCCGTCGGGTGTCAGGGTCGGGTTGGGATTTAACCGACTTCCGAAAAAGGAGGAATCTTTCGATTGGGTAAATCAATTGTTTTTTTTTAATTGAAAAGTTCTGCTTCCCGAGTGGTCCTATTTCAATTTGGTCCCATTACGATAATTATTTATTCTCATTCCGGTAATTTGAAGTTGGTTTTTGTCAATGATGTCTTAGTCTGTGCGAATGTGAAAACTTTAATAGGTACTCAACTCAGAATGTTTCCGACTTCATTAATGTTGTCTTAAGCTGAAGAACTGACATGCAAGAAGCGTAAGATCCGGTTTCATTATACACTTATACATTTTCATCCAGTCCTTAAATGGTATAAAAAAGAAACGAGCAAAATCCTCTTTGAGAACATAACACGCGGTGTTTGCGTGTGAACAATCTCCACCATTAATTTATGAATATAGCACCCATAAATACAAAGTTCAACGAATATGGTCTTGAATTATCAACAGTACGATAGTGTCGTAATGTTATTTAGGCCAATAATGCCACGATTGTTTTCTATTGAGTGTATTATTTGGTTTCCATTGAAACCGAAAAAAACGAAATGTTTCTAGTGAGATCCTTAACCCGTAAGCTAAAAGTTCTTGTTTTTGGTGTGTGCTACTCGTAGAACTGACGTCGGTGAAATGTATGCCCTACGGGAAAGCCACCCTGAAGAGTAACTTTCGTCACTTACTATAATAATAAGTCAAGGAATGTGTAGTTACCGCTATCCGACAAGTACGATGGAACGAGAGGGTCCGTTTGGGGTTTATTGAGTCCTGAATATTTTATTTTGGACTTGCACACATCCCCGGTCGATCACGCGACTATCTATCGCACCTAATAATGGTCCTATAAGTCTATGAGGCGGTGTCATGCTTGACATGAAAGATTCGTGAATTATATGGAATAAACACGACATCTTTAGGAAGCGGCTTTTTCACAGTCCTCGTATAAAACAAAGTGTACATGTAAGTCCTCGTAAATTTAACATCTTACAACTGTCTTATTGTAATACAAAGATATTTATCTGACACTGGTTTCAGAATCTTGAGTTCAAAATACGCGCAAAATAATTGGCTTTTGGCGTTCAAAAAAAAAAATGCTGCGGGCTTGCGGTTAGTTCCGTGCCGTCTCCGCCCATGAAACTGTTATAGATTGGTTCCTATAAAAAATAAGATGAATCGATTAGCAATCTTATTGTGAGTCTATTTTATTCGCCGAATATAAATCGAAACCATTTATCCGCGTCTTTTTATGGTTACGTAGTTCAAGTTTCTCCTTATAGTTTTGTAATGTTTGTCCTCGGCTTTTCTCCTAAACGATGAGTGACACATGAAACTGCATGGATATGTATATTTACTACGTTGACAAGTGCTAAAACATAATTATGAAATTTTTTTTTGGGGTAGGTACCTACACGTAACCAGAATTTGTTACTTTTTCTTGCGTCTACCCCGGAGTGTGGGATATCATTAGATAGGTCTTTTAAACATTGAGAGGTTGTTAATATAGAAAAGTATCCGTTTGCGAGATATTCAACTTTATAGAATTTTGGCTCGTAAAATGTGAAAATATTTATGATGATGATCCATGAACTTTCTAGGAAATCTATAATGGATTAGACAACTTTGTTTGTTCTGGAGTTTTAGATGCTAATATGGGTGACTACGAAACCCTATTCTATGCGTGGTTTTCTTTGTATTAGAACACGGAGTCGTTTGTCGTTGTCGAGTCTAGAGAAAAAAAGAAGAATGCGAAAGAGAATAGAAGTTTTCTAAATAACTTCCTCTGAAATTTCCTCAATTATCTACTACCGTCAATTAACAATATTAGTAGCAAAATCTTCTGATTATATATAAATAATGACAACGTTGCACTAACAATTAGTTATCATTTCGAAAATAGTTCAGGACAATAAGAGATTGCCGCTTTCGCTTCCTGACGTTCGATCGATGTATGTATCTACTCGGCCAAAGATATTACGCAATAGGGAACAGGGATGCCCCAAAATTAAATCGATCTTTTAGTAGTTTAAAAGATTGATCTTTAGCAATACGACCTATATTTTCTGAATAGTCGTCACGACTATTGTCCATATCGATTTGCACACATAGATCGTATGCAAATAAATCGAATGGTAGATATTTTAAAGTTCCCAATACTAATAGGGGTGTTCACGCCAGTTAAATTTCTCAACATAGAAAACGTGATTTCTCTTTACTGTACCAATAGTATTTGTAGACCCAAAATACTTACTAACTGTATTATGTAAGTGTACATGCTTCGGTGAACCGCTATCTCATTATTACTTCGGCGCTACTAAAGCCTCAACGACCAGTTCTGAGCATACTTCTTAGAAATTGTGTGTTTAGACTACACGCTTAAATTTAATATACTATGGCTGACATACTATTATAGTATATGTAATGTTATTTTAAGTTATACACTTCAATATAGAAACAAATGTGTATTTTCTATTGGGTATATCTTTATGTTGTTGCTCGTAATATTAATATTTTATTAATGTGCACTAAACGTATGTTTAAACGACAGTAATAAAGCATTGCATTTAACCAGTAAGCATGCCATCCATTCATCTGGCATATTATAATCCCGCAAGCTATTAATGTTCAAAGACTTGGAGGTCTTACACGTTCTTAAATATAATTTTGAATGCTTTTATTTTGACAAAACCCTAGTAACTTATAGGTTAGAAGTAAATCATAAAATATGTGTAAGTACGGATTATGGGACTTAACTCTTTGAACACTTACTTATATATAACAATTCATTTATCAAACGTCAAGACTATACTGGTGTTCACGTAAAAATAATGCTAAGGGGAAGTTAAGGGATATGTTTGCGCATCGGTACTCATCTTACTCGCTGTTACCGCCATATACCTAGATCGATAAATCGTCTACTGCGTAGCGTCAAGGTCAGCGTTCTTCTTATGTGACGCGAGCTATACCTTATGCGGCCTCTATACAATCGGCTATGATAGGCAATCGCAAAAAAGGGCCATGATTGCCGACATCATCGTTGTAATACTCGTACATTTCATTGTTGCGAATCACGGGCCGTTTGTAGACGTTTATACTCTCTGCACATTTGTGATCGTCTGTGATGGGCCAAAGCGGCCTTTATTTGACTGACATCACTGATGACCCATATTGGCGGATTGCATAGAGGCCGTTTAAAGAGTTACCTACAAAGAATTAGCATTCCGTGTAGCGTTTTATCTATAACTGGTGGTTAGAAAGGAGTGACCGTGAACTTTTTAACTGCGGTTTTTCTTCACTTGCTGTACCGTCCGGCATTCTGGCAGTAAATGTACAATCTTCACGTTAATATTTCCTACAAACGTCCTTCCTGAATCTTAGTTAACAACCTAACACACTGTATTGATACAAAAAAGCCGTCTAAGTACTATGGAATCTGGTTTCTATCCGGTAGATAATGTCTATAATCCCGTGAATGATGTCGCTAGAACGTCACTCAAAGCAGGAAGCAGAAGGCAACGATTAAATAGGTATCTTAGTTTTTGTTCTTTTATTAGATTACATATGATAATATGAAGGTTAATAAATAGCTAATATAACATTTTAAAGCTAGGATTGAGGAATCGGAAATATAGTTACGTCGGAACATTACTTATATTATGCTGATGCATACGTCTTGCGTCTTCTTTGCTTATCAAACAAGAACTTATAGTGCGATATAATCCTTCATCAATGATAGGGTTGATCGCTTATAGTGTATATACACCCTTATATGAAGCATTTAAAGTGTTCTCACGAATGTAAAACTTAGAACATAACAAATTATTTCTGTCATAAAACAGCATTTGACTGTATACCTTACATCCTTCGCTTTATATAATTTTTTATTGCCTCTTTGCGTGGCGTGCGTGATTTCCACTCACTAGCACCGATATACCACATAGTGATGGGATATAACTTCAAATATTATTTAACTTGATTATTTAATTATCAATTCAAGTTTTACCAAAACGAGTTTCGATTTAATGGTGTTCACGCCACGGAGTACAAAAATGGCAATGTTTCAACAGTTCAGAAGATCATTTACGGTGCCCATATATATATTTTTGCTATATAACTCTTTTATAATAGTGATCTATCATAAAGTTATCACAGATTGTGACCATATGTTGTTATTGTCATTGTCCTTTACCTAGACAGCGTAAAATGGCTTCTCGGCCATAATATATTAACGTATTCGTAAGGTTTAAAAACAAGTTCCACTAGTTCCCTCTTATAAATACGAGAGACGACACAAAGGTAGGCCTTGACTGGATAGAAAAACGGATTTAAAGTAAGGTACTTCGTAAACTTCTTTGTAGTTAAGGAATTCATTTAAATTGTAATACTCTGAATTTTTTGAAATAGGCAATACATACACAACCTCACTTTTCCAGTAATTTTATTGGTCCCACAGTCCCACATAATACTGGGCAAGCAAATTGCCGTTACCGGGCACTCTAGACAGTCCGTAACCATTCTGTAATTCAAACCAATATTCCACCACCCAGGACAGATATTACATACTACTTATAGGTGTATATATATATATATATATTACATATTACATATACTAATCTGCAGTCCGAGCAATTAAAATTCGACACTTGTGTAACCTGTGTCTTTTATTTATTCATTTTTGTATTGTGCTTTTCTGTGCATAAATAAATGTTTTTATGTCTAAGTACGTCTTAAATATTGTAGTATAAAATAGTTTTATTATTTTTAGTTGTTTTCAGTAATTGGCGGAAGTAAATCGATCGACTAAAGTAGTATCGGAATAAGGAAATCATCGACATTAATAAATGCATTCCTTGCCCCTCACTATCAAGTTCAATGTTTCTTAGTACCTATTCGGAGAACAGTAGCTTTCTTGTTCTCGCTAGTATACTACACTCCACCACAAATAGTGTTAGTGGCCCTATTGTTCCTCGGTAATAATAGTTGGTATAGTTTCAGTAGTGTTTACGTTTGAAGTGGCCAACATGCGGTCAGGCACGTAGCACCTACTTCCCTCGTAGATTATAATGTTTCAATACTTATCTATACATCCTGCTTCAGTACTTATACGATAATAAGTCGATTTCAAGATTGTTTCTGATTACCTTGCAAAATACTCGTGTTAATCGATGTATCGAAAACTCCAATCAATATGTAGTATCTAGGTAATTTTAGATCCTACGGAATCCTGCCCAATGGCAGTGTCGGCTAAATTCTATCGATAAATTCAACCAATAATATTGCAGAAAATGTAGGGCACGTGATCAAATTATATTTTTATGTAAAGGACATTGCTAAAAACACCCAGGGTCGATTAAAATAATTCATGTACTGTGAGATAGGTACACAGTACATGAATATGAAGGTTCAATACGTTACAAATATCATATTCGATTGGCCATAAACAAACAACAGACACTTAGCCTTCTTTGATAATAAATATACGATTAGAACTTACATATCTGGCAAACAAAAACTTACGAGTATATTGAAAAATTTTTCTACAAACCTCGCAATGTTTTTAAAATACCTATCTAATGATTCCCCACATGATGGGGTTGTAAAAAAATCATCCCCATTCGTGTAGGGGTGTACCCTAAAAACATTTTTTTTTGGGGTTTGTTTATGGGAAATGGAACATGATATTTGTAACATACTATATTTAATTTTGACCTATCTCACTGTTCATGAATTATTTTATTTTAATCGACTCTGGGTTTTTGGTCTATACATTTTATGGCATTATCTTTTTTGCGATATAATTGGTTAACGACTGAAGTCGACCAGGCTTAGCCAGATGCTAGGCCTGCAGAAGTGCCTGGGTCTCGTGGTTCGTTGATAATGTATTGGTCTAATAAAAATCTTCTTCATACAAAACCAGGTCTCTTTCCCAATGTATGCTTAGATCTTTTAAACTACGCTATGGATTTTGATGTGATTTTCACCAATGAATAGAGTGGTTCTCGAGGAAGGTTTTTAGTATATGATTTGTCAAGTGGACGAAGCCGCGGACGTCGCTAGTCTATTATAATATTCAATTCAATTTCAGCTTAAGGTCAGGATTTAAGCATTGACTTCTGTTTGGTTAAATTGAAACGACTGGGTACATAGCCATTTCTGATAGTAAATAGTTACTTACTTGTATATTGGAGATAAGTACTCTTGTGCCAAGGTTTTAGAGTAGAGAGTTTATCAGTTTAACTTATTCATTTGCGTAAATTTGCTTTGTTTATTTTATTTACCCAATTACTTAACTATAGACTAAATACTTCATATTATAATTTTTATTTCTATGTTTACGTAATGTGTATTGTGTGCCAAAACCAATTATACCTGCAAGTGGTGCACTTGCTGTTCAACAGACGAGGTTCTGGCAAACATAAAACCTTCCGGTTAGCGGCAATAAGCTTGCCCCTAGGTGGAGTGGAGTCAAAGCTACTGGCTGAATAACTCACTGCCCTGCAAGAGTCCCTACTTCAGTGAAACAGGTGTGATTATTGTTGTATGTTACATCACTATAACTTTACTAACAACTTCACTATCACTTCGCTATCACTTTACTATCACTACAAGTTTAAAACCAAGTCGCTTCCGTCCATACATATGCTTAAATCTTTAAAACTACGCAACGGATTTTGATGCGGTTTTCACCAATGGATAGTGGTTCTCGTGGAATGTTTTTGTGTACTTATATAATTTGTCGGCTAGTGTTTTAATAAGCGAGTATACACACACACACACACACACACAGACACACACACACTACACACCCACAGGAGGTGTATTACACACCCACAATCTGCCAGTATTTTTAGTCCCACGTTATAGGGAGCAAACCTATACCCGTTTATAATGGGTTATGTCCAAAATGGCCGAGTGAATTTCATAAAAAGTAGCAGCTGTATTGTAAATTTGAAAAAAAAAATTGAAACCCGTTGCCTTGCGATAAAATGTTGATGAAAGGCAACAAAATCTTATATGCTAGCCGCTATAGCCCAGCCAATTAAAGTCCTGGGCGTTTCGGACTATACTCTGTGACAAAGAAAAGATTTAGAGAGGTGAAAGCTTATAAACAACTGTTGTTATTGTAAAACAAGATATATAAAACTACTAGTTTGTAGTTTGACAAGATTTTTTCTCTTTTGAAATATGTGTATGCTAGGCAGTGATAGTGAATACAGTGATTCAATCGTTGTTAGTACGTTGATACTTATAATATTCTGAAGAATGTTTTTTTTATTACATGATATACACCAGCACATTACATAGAGTACCTCAATTACAAGCTGCCACGACATGCATTGAGAAGCAAATTACAGTCATAGATAATTCAAAACAAACAGAAATTTAAGTAGGTACAATAATACGAGTATGTGAGACATTGAAAAACTAAGTACCTAAGTATATTAGGCATTTGAGTAACTAGTTAACAAACAGATGAGCCATAAAGTAGTGTTTTTTTATTCAAGTGATCTTAAGATGAAAATTCGTTGTATCTTATACAACGGAGCGATTCTACTCAAATACATGACAATACCTAACTTTAATAAGTATCCTCATACAAAAATACTAAAAAGTCAAGCAACGGCAATAGATAAGGCCACAACATAACTTATATCGAACTATGGTCATATAAAACGTCTCTGCCTATTCCTTGGAGGATGAATACTTTTTTTTAAATGGTTTTACCTTTTAGTAGCCAGTCCACAGTACCACACAGTACCACAGTACCAGTCTTGGCTGAGTGGTCGTGGCTGCCGATGGACTAGGATGCCTCGTCACTCCCCTCGGCATCAGCGGCACGTCGAGCGATGTGCCTCCACTTCTGTCTTTGACTTGCACTGCGAGCACATTCCACTGCGGTTGATTGCGTAGTGGATCTGATGAGGTAAATCCAGCGGTTTGGGGCCCGACCCGTGTTCGTGTGCCCTCTACGGGCCCTTGCACGACCAACCTCTCCACAGAGCTCTCCTTTCTAGTGATGTGTCCAAAGAACGGGTGTAAAGGGGCTATACCAACATCTTTAGGGCCCCAGCGACCCCACCTGCTAGTGGCGCACCTGCTGATCAACGGACGAGGCTCGTTAATTTACGGTACCTATGGAGTGGCTTCGGCCCCTACGTGGGTACCAGGTGGTACAACAGTGTTGGTCCGGGGGGGTACCACCGTACAGCTGTGCTAAAGCCCCCCAAGTAACCCAGCCCAGGCTGGGTTGCGTTAGGGGTTCAGCAGCTGCACCGCCGGGCCCGGGGCGATGTATGGTGCAGCAGGCATGGGACCAGTGGGGGCGAAGCGGAGTCTAGTGTGGGAGGTGTGGGTCGATTCGCCGGCCAGGGAGACCCTTAGCAACGGCGTTGCCGCTTCCGCCCGCAACACAGTCATAGGGCCCGCCTGGGACCAACCACCCCAGGAGGCTGCCCCACATGTTACGCATAATCCTGATGTGGGATCGCCGCTCCGGGTGGTAACCGGTGTTGGTTAGCGACGGCCTTGCATCAGGGGGGTTTGGGAGCCCTTCCATCCGGCGAGTCGGCTCCGACCTAACCACACGGTTCTAGACAAAGCTAGCCCCTGCGCTTTGTCACTTACTGCTGCACCAGATGTCGCACTGTCTTCACGCTTCTTCTTCTTCAAAATCTACAACAATGGCAGTGCAACAAAAAATAAAATAAACGTTACACAGCGGCCCTAGGAAACCCCACAACTTCACTTTTCGAGGTGGAGTTCACTAACGTCCGTGGACTCCATGCGAAACTCGATGCCGTCCACCATCACCTTGAGACGGCATGGCCCGCTGTGATGTTCCTCACGGAGACACAAATACGCCGCCCTGACGACACGTCTTACCTGTGTTACCCCGGCTATGTCATCGAGGAACAATTTCGAGATAAAGCCGGGGTGTGCGTGTTCATTAGGGCGGATGTTTGCTGCCGCCGGTTGCGCTGCCTAGAGAACCCCTACAACTCCGTCCTTTAGCTGCACGTAGACCATGGCTCTATGAGCCAGATCTACGTGTGCGTCTACCGGTCCCAAACAGGGGATTCTGAGACAACAAAGCTCTTCCAGTACCTCAGCGAGACGACTGATGAAGCGCAGGTGCGGTTCCCGAACGCTGACCTAGTATTTCTGGGGGACTTCAATGGCCATCACATTGAATGGCTGGGGTCCCTCAAGACTGATCATGCGGATAGGGCTGCCCATGCGTTCGCTCTCTCCCACGGTCTGACCCAGATGGTATGCGGGATCACCCGGATACCAGACAGGTCAGATCACGCGCCCGCTCTGCTGGATCTACTGCTGACGAGTCGCCCAGCCCAGTACAGTGTTTCGGTAGGAGCCCCACTGGGTAGTTCCGACCACTGTGTTGTTCACGCTAGCATGAAGGTGTCACCTCCTGCACGTCCTGTACAAACGTCACGACGACTATGGCACTACTCGTCAGCGGATTGGGACGGTCTACGCGATTATTATGCGTCCGTCCCCTGGAGCCAGAGCTGCTTTGTAGGAAAGGCTCCTTCGGATAGCGCTTCTGCGATTGCTGGCGAGATCAGTTTAGGGATGGATTATTACATCCCTTTCACTGATGTCGCCCGTATCCGCAGAGCCCGTCCCTGGTTCGGGTGAGATTGTGCCAAAGCTGTTCGACAAAAACAGTCGGCATATCGCGCTTGGATCAGGGCCCGGGCTGTGCGCGACCCAAACGTGGGCCACCTCAAAGCAGCGTACAACCGGGCCACAAAATCGAGTAAGAGGGCCTTTAAGAGAGCGGATGCCCAGCGCGTCGCGTGGCTTGGTCAGGAGCTCACTTCCCATCCCCGGGCAGCCGTGGATTCTGGCAACTGGCCAAAGCCGTGCAATTTAACTTTTGTCAGCCCTCGCTGCCACCGTTGCGTTACCCAGATGGAACACTGGCTCACAAAGCTCAAGAGAAAGCGGATATGCTCGCAGACCTCTTTGCGGCTAATTCCTGGCCTGCAGCCCCCCGCCATCGCCAACTGTGGCCACACTATGCCTGATATTGCTATCAGGCAATGTGATATACGGGCAGTGCTGCGGTCACTCGACACGCGGAAAGCCAGTGGCCCTGACGGCATTCGGCAGGTGGTGCTACGAAAATGTGCAGCTGAGTTGTTTCCAGTATTAACGCGTCTGTACCGCCTGTCATACTCTTCAGGGCTCGTGCCGGAGGTCTGGAAGGAGGCGAACGTACAACCGATCCCCAAGAAAAGGGATCGATCCGACCCAGGCAACTATCGAACCATAGCTGTCACCTCAGTAATTTGCAAGGTGCTTGAGCTCCTTATAAATAAGCAGCTGATGCGATACCTAGAGGATCACTCGCTAATCAATGATCGACAATACGGCTTCAGGCCAAAACGATCAACGGGTGATGTGACGCATGTCTGGGGTGCGGCTATGGAAAGGCACGGCGAGTCCTTGGCTATTAGTCTGGACATTGCCAAAGCTTTCGATAGGGTCTGGCATGCTTCGCTCCTTTCCAAGCTTCCGGCATATGGTCTACCTCCTCAACTGTGCAGCTGGATTGCCAGCTTTTTAAACGAGCGCCGAGTGCGGGTCCTCTGCGATGGCCAGGCTTCTCGCTTCTTGCAAGTGAATGCCGGGGTACCGCAGGGGTCCGTACTATCAACTCTCTTTCTTCTGCATATCAATGATATGCTATCCCTCGGGAACATTCATTGCTATGCAGATGACAGCACACTGCACGGGAGTTACTCGGTTCGTCCGACGGCGGGGCGATCTGAGATTGAGGAGGAGAGACGACGAATCGTGGCTGATCTCGACCGTAACCTCGACAGTATATCTCAATGGGGTACCGAGAACCTAGTCGAGTGCCCGCAAAACACAGGCGTGTGCAGTAAATACTGCGAAGAAATCCCCTTTCCTTCCCCTACCCTCTCTTCAGAATGCATTATTACCAATGAAGGACAACCTTGATATCCTTGGCATAGACGTTCGTCGAGAGCTCAATAATAAAAACTACATCGAAAGATGTAGGGCTAGCTTCGCGGAAGCTAGGAATACTGAATAAGGTAAAGAGATTATTTACACCGACCAGAGGTGTCTGCTGTACAAGACGCAGATTAGACCCTGCGTCGAATACTGCTCTCACCTCTGGGACGGCTCCGCGAAGTTTCTGCTGGACGCTCTCGACGCTATGCAGCGACGGGCTTTCCGTATTATAGATTGTCCGGAGGTAACGGGAAGCCTTGAGCCGCTAGCTCAGCGCCGAACAATAGCTTCCTTGGCCACATTCTACCGTATTTACCACGGCGAGTGTTCTAAAGAGTTCTTCAATCTGATCCCACCCTCTTCCTTCCGATCCCGAACAACGCGTGCCGGGCAGAGATGCCACTCCCACACAGTGGATAGCATGTTCGCGAGAACCGAACGTTTTAAACGTTCGTTTTTCTGCCGAACGATAGTGGCCTGGAACGCCCTGCCTGTGCACGTGTTTCCTCCCACATATAATCCTGGGTTCTCGCGGTACCGACGCGACAAGCAGCGCGCGCACACTCTTTCCGGTCGATAATACAGCAGACTCCATGTTTAAGCGGAGCGTGAAGAGGCACATCAGTAGGTCGTCAAGTTGAGGGCCACTCTCTATAGTATTGCGTGCTGTGAGAGTGGCCCACAATCGCCAGACGTCGTCACGACTTACCACCAGGCTGGCGGCGTCTATTTGGCGAAATAAATATAAAAAAAGAAAAAAGAACTTTAATTTAAATTTAATTAATACTATTTATAGTAACGTAAATAATAAGTATTTTGAAATAAATATTTACAAATTTATTATTTGCCTAGAGCAATTAATTTAGATTAGATAGCTTGTTTATCGATAGTAACTCCTACTAACTAAGTATATTATTTATTATTTGAACTGATATTACTTATGAGTTTACTATCAAAGTAGGTCGCAATCGGTACGTTATGTACTAACTTTATCATATGGAGCATTAACGTTTTAAATGTGTTTATTCAGTCAACACTTTACACCTAGATACGAGCAGTTACATAAACAAATTTGACTTTCTAGATCTTAAGTGACTTCTTATCACTTACCTATCGTAGTGGAATGGATTTGTCCCCTTGACAGTTCGGTAGATAACTCTGACGTCAATCTAAGAACATAATTTCTGTATTTGAAACCAATGAGTTTGTTTCTACTGTTCTTAAATATTTAAATAGAAATTATAAATTACAAAATCCAAAAACTGAAATCCCTCGACTCGAATCCTTTCCCTAACAAGGGCAGTTCTCTGACCATTGAGCTACAATGACCAATACCGACATCATTCAATTCCTGCCCGAGTCCTGCTGATGACATTTTAGTTTATGTTTCTATTTTTGTTGTTATAGTTGAAGCAAACTCATTGCTTTCAAATACAGAAAATATTGATTTGGTAAGGAGTTTTTTTTTATATTCCGCGGCCCCAAGCCGCGACCGCTTTCACGTCCGTTGCCGGGCGTCTTGTGCTAAGGAGTCATATAATTAAGTGTAAAAACAAAACCCTCCTGCCCCCCATTTTTCTATCGCTAACGATCTGCCGGATTTATTATGAGACGAGAATTAGAAGATCGGCAAATCGGTTCAGTAATTTTTGAATTCGTTTAATTTTTTCCTCTTTTAAATATTTGATTTAAATACATACATAAAACAGATACCTGCATTCCTACTGTTTTATTATAGTATACAAGATAAGAATTATCAAACCGTGTTGTTCACAGAAAGTTTGTTCAGATCTTGTACATCATACACAACTCATCAAGACGAGAGAAAGTTGTAACGTTGCATTGTTATCCTGTTTGTATGGTGTTGCTATTTGCACACCACTTGTTGACTTGGAGCGAAGCGACCGAAGGCTGCGTTTCAACTTGCAGACTGGGGAGAATTTCTTTCGTCTGTATCACTACATCTACGGGTTCTGTCAGATCATGTTTGAGGCCGTAATTTATCAACCGATTAGCATGAAACTTTACACACACACTCCTTACTTACAATGGATAACATATGAATGATATTTTTGGGATTGGATGACAAATGAAAGAGTAATAAAGAAAATTGAAGAAGAAAGCCGCTTCCGTCTACGGTTCACAGAACCACTAGTAATAAAATACACGTCAAAAATTGACACAACAACCGATTTTAAATAACCGAAGTGTGACCAAATAATTGTCGGAATGGGACCAAATTGAAATACCATCTGAGAAGTAGTAACTTTCATTTAAAAAATATTAATATCGGTTCACCCAGTACAAAGATATGAGGTACCAAATAAAAAAAACATTTAGTCGAATTGAGAACCTCTTCCTTTTTTGGAAGTCGGTTGAAGATTGTTCGACTCGAGCTCATACGACATATTGGTATTATGTCAAATCTATATCAATACGTGAAACGAAATCTTTGTACACTTTGTACGTTTTTTAACTAAATTTGCGCGGACAGAAGAGTATGTCGTACAGTTTACGAGCTGACTAATTTTTCTCGTTCTAATAAAACCTTATTCTATGCGTTACCCGACACGCAATTGCCAGGTTTTTTACTATAATATGTTCTTGTTTATGTAGGTACTTAGTAAAACATGTAAACTCATATCCCTACTAAGTTCTATATTGTTAACTATAAATAATTATAATTATTACTTAATTGTTTGTTAAGTTATAAGTACTTATAATATATTACAATTTAATAAGATACTGCATAGTAAGCACTTGTTGTTACATATAATTACGATGCGTTGGTTGGTTAGTGATAAAAGGCGGTTTGTTGGTACCATGATAGTAGGTTATAAATTTTATAAAATGTATTTTAAATACCTACATATTATATTTATAAAACCAATATATGCTATCGTGACCGTTAAACCACTTAATAAATAAATAGCTAAATAACCATATTAGAAACAGGAAAGATGTTGTATTTAATGGATAAACTCTTAACCGATTTTAATAACACACAATCACACCCTCATAAATAAACAAATAAATATTTTTGGACATTCTCACACTATGTCATCTAGCCCAAATTAAACTAATATAAGCTTGTGTTATGGGATCTAGACGACTGATAAACATACTTAAATATAAAGTAATGGTAAGTATGATGTTCAAACTTTTTAAAATAATTGCATTATTTTCACAAAAATAGAGGGCATTAAAACGTCGACAAATGTTTCACCTCTAAACGAGGCATTCTCAAGACTGTCTCAGAGAGAACAGCTTCTCTTCATGTCATGGATTTTCGCCAGGTAACGTCTGATTCTATCCAATATACTTATATATTTCTAAATACATACATATTATACACACAAACTCCAAAACGAACATTTGTGGATCACACAAATAATTTGTTTGATTCGACCCGGAATCGAACCTGGGACCTCAGTGACGGCAGTCGCATACTCATACCACTGCGCCACCGAGGCAGTCAGAATACTAACACATAACACTAACACGCGAGTGTATATCAAAATCCAAACATGCTTGTTTGTTTTTTTTATTTTATTACCACCAATTAAATGTTTTATTTTTGTGAAAAGTAAGTTTAGCCGGGCTCCACTGGAAATAACTTACGCCAAAAAAGTAAGTTTACAAATTGCGGCTCCCTATACTCAGACCTGCGAGGTCTTCGTAATATAGGACACCATAATATGCTTAATATATATAACTGTGTATATTGGAAATTTAAATAAATAAAATAAATGTCTTTCATCAATAAAAAGCTATAAGTGAGTAGTAACCTTTTGTCTATAAGGTACCTACATTAAACACTGATCTGAAGAATAAGTTGTAAATAAATAATAAATAACTTACACAACGTCATCTAGCCCAAATTAAGCTAATGCTTGTGTTATGGGATCTAGACGACTGATAAACATACTTATATATTTCTCAATACATACATATTATACATAGAAAATACCCAAACTCCGAAACAAACATTTGTGGATCACACAAATAATTTGATTCGACCCGGAATCGAACCTGGGACCTCAGGGGCGGTAGTCGCATACTCATACCACTGAGCCACCGAGGCAGTCTTGTGATTCTATATAACCTATTCCGCTACAATTGTGTGCGGATTTCACAAATATCTACAATAAATACTAGGCGGGGTTCGAAAGCGAGAATGTCACTAAAGCACTTATCCCATAGTAAAAGTCGACATAAGTTAAATGCGTTATTGCAAGAAAATAATGATTTAAAACAGTACTGACCTTTTAAACGACCGAATTAGAACTCAACGACCTCAGTGATTGCAAATGGTGGCACAGATAAAAAATATGTTTTAGCAACATTTTTATCACCAAATGTTTGAGTTGCCGCACCTTTACAAATAATACGGAAGCCAAAAATATGTATGTCTATCTTAGATATAAAATTAACGAGTACTTAATAATGTAGGTCGGAGTTGTTGAAAGTAGGTACTTGAGATATAAACGAAATTTTATCTGCTACCGACCATTTAAAAATATATATTTAGTGTCTCTGGTAAGGAATAAATCAATTAGTTAATTGCGCAGACGCACGCCTCGTCTCGAACCAAATTGCAGCAATGAGCGCACGTGGGGCATAGTAGTGTACCTAATAGGCCTGATATACAGTATGTCCCAAGACCATGCCACATGGAGGGAAAGTACCTTAAATGTTGTAAGTAGACAATTTTACTGAAAAAATACTTTATTTTATTTTTTTAAACAATTTTAACTGCATTTATAGATTTTTGAAAAACCACCTTCATGAACCGGTAATCGAACCGACCAAAGGATAAAAAACGAAACAGGTTATTTTACAACACCGATCAAAAGGCTTTAATTGAGAACGACTGTTATTTTCTAAGAAAAGGTCGGTTCTATTCTCGGTTCACGTAGGTGATTTTTCAAAAATCTATGAATGCAGCTAAAATTGTTTTTAAAAATAGAATATAATCTCCTTTTGGTATATTAGTCTAACTACAATATTTAAGGTACTTCCCCTCCATGTGGCTTGGTATTGGGACATCCTGTATTATCCGTGGTTATGAGCGCACGTGGCATAGATAGTAGTGTAATATACTTCATAAATATAAAAGGTTAAGATTTACTAGTAGATATTTTATTAATTTACTTTTATCGGTTTCGTGTCAAATTGGTGAAAGGTCTTTGAAATGGAAATATGAAATTGATACTTAGGTACCTATACAAGACAGAAATCTTTATTGAAATTAATGTTACACAAATAAACAGATGGAGATTTATTAATAGTGTGATTTTCTCGGTCGGTCCGAGACGCCCAGGGCTTTAATTGGCTCTGCCATAGTGGCTGGTACGTAAGATTTTGTTGCCTTTCATCACATTTCATTGCAAGGCAATGAAATGTGATGAAAGGCAACAAAATCTGCAATGCAATTGCAGATTTATAATAAAAAAAAAGAATTTATAATAAAAAAAAAGATTTATAATAAAAATATAAATGCAATTTTATAATATGTATGCAACGGGTTTAATTTATTTTTATTAAATTATAATATAGCTGCTACTTTTTA
Source organism: Nudaria mundana (assembly GCA_963556515.1). Classification (NCBI taxonomy): domain Eukaryota; kingdom Metazoa; phylum Arthropoda; class Insecta; order Lepidoptera; family Erebidae; genus Nudaria; species Nudaria mundana. The sequence goes on from OY748306.1 coordinate 8,156,985, forward strand.
TTAAATTCATTTTGGACATAACCCACTTTCTAGAGTACCCGGTGACGGCAATAGGCTTACCCCCTATTACGTGGGCCTAAAAATTCTGGCAAATTGTGGGTGTGTAATGCGCCTCTGCTTACCCCTTCGGGGATATAGGCGTGATATGTGTGTGTTAGTGTGTGTGATTTTCTCACCAAGATATTAAAGGCACAAGTGTACCTCACCAGGAAATACTCGGATCGAGAGCCGAAGATCAATATCCATAATGCGCATGAAGCTAAGTATAGCCTTTTTGACATGGTTTCCAGCGGCTGTTGGTGGAACGTGAAGGAGGCGGCCGAGAGGGAGAGGGAGCGTAACCTCCCCGCCGAGATCCAAAGCCAGCGGCGAAGGCGCCGCAGACTCATTTACGCCCAAGATCATCCCCGCAGCACGCAACCAGATTCACTTACCGACGCGGGATAAAACCCTATCCCAACGACGCGGGATTCTTATCCCGACCAAACCCCCGAAGAGGCCACACAAGTGGTCAAAGTCCACCGGGTGCCACTGGAAATACTTTCTGCGTGAGCACCAGAGACAGCGGACGTGAGAACGGCCGCGGCCTTGGACCGCGGAACTAAGTAACTAACATCGTGACAATTTTATTTATAAGATTTAACCTTATTGCTTAAAAGCAATTTCTTCCAGACAACAGACAACCTTAGGATGGGAAGAAAATTATCAAAAACGTTAATTGATACAATTATGTTGTTCAACAATTTCTATACCTACATTTGTCTTTCTTCCATGTATTAATTAAGAAATTGGTTGTTTGTGAATTTCTCGTCAGAGGTCTTTTCTTTCTGCTTTCCAGCTGATTGTGTAAATTGCAGTTATATTCGCAAATGGCTTAATAGCATAATAAACTTCATAATAAGTGTTAAGATTTATGAGTAGATATTTTATTAATGTACTTTTATTGGTGTGTCATGGTGGTCTAATGGGCCAAGTTAACCACACCTAGACAATGCACCTGGAGGTCAATGTACTTGGTGCTTAAATGAAAGTTACAAGTATTTTCAAACCGAGTAAGAGAGTTTTCAACTTAACATAAGGAATATTATTAACTTATACAATATAAATCGCCTACCAACATAATAAAAAAATACGTGGAAACATCGATTTACCATCTATCTCGTCAGACCCACAAAAATCGGTCTCTTAGGGTAGCTACACACATAAGCGGGCCGGCATTGTCGGTTCGGCAGTATTTATCGAACAACAAAGCCGACCCGAAGCAATTACTGCACTTATTCGACTTCAATCGGCTAGTGCCGATCGCGTTGTTCATTCGGTTCACACACACATCATTCCATTCGGCAGTACTGCAGAATGAAAAAGCCAACCCAAAGCAACTACTAAATTACGTTCGGCTTGTGCCGATCGGCACAATTCGGTTTTCATTCGGGCGTCGCGCGCGCGTCCTCCACGCAGTATCGTATCGAATGTCGCAAGCCGACTGGCATAAGTCGGCAGTTGCCAAGCCGACTGATAATATGCGGCAGCCGAGCGGCTTATGATTCCCGAACATTCATCTACATATTATATATTCGATTTTACCGCCCGGCTTTACCGATTGATGCCGGCTTGCTGTGTTTAGCAACTACCAAGCCGAGTGGTAATGTGCGGCAGCCGAGCGGTTTGTGATTCCCGAACATTCATCTACATATATTCGATTTTACCACCCGGCCTTGCCGATTAATGCCGGCCCGCTTATGTGTAGCTACCCTAACGTCTGGACAAACGTCTTCAATAATTGTATATATTCTTGTATTTCAAAGCAATGAGTTTGCTTAAACTAGTCTTAAAATTTTAAGGTATAAATTATGAACAGATCACAAAAACTGATGTCATCGGCAGGACTCGAACCCACGGCCTTTCCCGACAGGGCGAATGCTCTGACTGTGGGTTCGAGTCCTGCTGCTGACATCAGTTTTTGTGATCTGTTTATAATTTCTAACTTAATATTTCAAAAATTTTGTTAGTCAGGTTATCCAGAAACCTTTCAATTTTGGCAATTTACGTAGGTACCTATAACGTAAAAAGAAAAAGTTGGTTTTGCATCAGAACAAGAAATAAATAAGTCAAATACCTTTTCTTTCATTGAAACATCCCTTTTCGTCTTAATGACGTACATCCGTTCATTCAACAGACAGTGGGCAGTACTCACGGTTACGCTAAACATCTTAAATTCAACCACGTGTGCATTTCTTTTCAATCTATTGCTTTTTTAAATATTACAATCATTATTTTTTTCCAATTACCAGTTCTTGTCATTGTTCTAACTACACATGTGTGAGATTTAAAAAGAAGTAATAGCATCTGGTTTGAAGATACAGGTTAATTTATTACGCCCTTTTGTTTAATATCTACGGAAATTGAAGCTACAACTCGGCTGTTCAACATTCATGGATATTTTGGTCATTTTATTGCGAGTCTACAATACTTTGGTTTGATAATTAAAAGCTGGTGCAGGATTACGTACCAGTCAGTTTAACTTATACATAAGTACGAGTAGTATTACGAATTCGTGACTCAAAAGAATTAATTTAAATAGTGATTTCGTCCCTACTGACATCACACGTATGTTTCTTTTAAACAAGTTTCTCTTATAATTATATTGCGAATTGCAATCAAATACAATGCTATTCCTGTACCGTATTCATCTTAAATACCATACACCTAAAACTTAGGCTTAGATCACACTGCGATTAAACGCACGCGTTTAAACGCAAATGGAAACCGCCAAAAATCAACACACTGATTTTTCGAATTTTCCTAGAAGCGCACGCATTAGTGACTTTTATCATTGGCTCATTTAAAATACGTTACTTGCTCAAAGACAAACGCGCGTTTTTCTTTATGTTCCATAGTAATATAGAAATGCATGGTTTTTTTTAGTATATTTAGTTCGACAAATTGACGCCACTCGCCTGATGATAAGCTGTGGCGACGTCTGGCGATTGTGGGCGACTCTCATAGTACACAGGAATACTATAGAGAGTGGCCCTCAACTTGACGACCCAGTAATGTGCCTCTTCACGCTTCGCTTAAAGAACCCAGGATTATATGTGGGAGTAAACACGTGCGCAGGCAGGGCGTTCCAAGCCACCATCGATCGGCAGAGAAACGAACGTTTAAAACGCTCGGTTCTCGCGAAGACGGTTTCCACGATATGAGAGTGACATTTCTGCCCGCGCGGCTGCGGCACGCGTTGTTCGGGATCAGAAGGGAGAGGGTGGGATCAGGTTGAAGAGCTCTTCAGAACACTCACCGTGGTAAATACGATGGTGGTGCTGAAATACAATTAAGCAAAACGGCAAGTACGTCTTTGTAACCATTTTGGCGTTTTCAACAATTTTTCAACCGCTCGCGCTCAATCACAGGGCGGTCTCAGCCTTAGATAGAAGACTGAAAGACAGTTGAAAGCATCGTTGAGGTTTAGTGAAATAAGTTTTTGCAGGTTCAATGTAACCGATTGAATATTGGCATGTAATTAAACAATTTTATTATTTAACTTTGTGCATAGGTAATATCTATCTAGGTACTATTTACTACCCGTTTACTAATATTATAACATGTTTAGTCCGAGACGCCCAGTACTTTAATTGGATGTGCTATAGCAGCTGGCATGATATATTTTGTTGCCTTTAATCAACATTCATCGCGGGTTCCAATTTTTTTTCAAAATTACAATACCTATAACTGCTATTTTTATTAAATTCATTCGGCAATTTTGGGCATAACCCCTTATAAATGTGCCCGGTGACGGCAATAGGCTTGCCCCCTATTACGTGGGATTAAAATACTGGCAAATTGTGGGTGTGTAATGCACCTCTGCCTAGCCTTTCGGGGATATAGGCGTGATGTGTGTATGTGTGTGTGTGTAATACTGATACGAATCGAAACATTGTTATAGTGTTGATCTATTTACCGAGGAAGAAACATGCAGTAGGTACTCGTACGAGCATAAAGTAGAACAACGGAATTCCTTTTTTTTATATCTGGTACGTCAAATTGACGCCGCCCGTCTGATGGAAAGCCGTTGCGACGTCTGGCGATAGTGGGCGACTCTCACAGTATGCAATATGTACCTACTATTGAGAGTGGCCCTCAACTTGGCGACCTTGTCATATACCTCTTCACGCTCCGTTTGAAGAACCTTCAGTTGTAAGTAGGAAGAAATACGTGCGCGGGCAGGGCGTTCCAGGCCTATTCTATTCCTTCATACTAATTTGTGCTACACGAGTAATTAAAAATATATTGCAACAATGTATTCCTTTTGAGAGAATCAGGGGACCATATTATTATGTTTGCTACTAAAATAAAGAAATTTCAAATATTCCCATTAGTTTCACATTTAGATAATACATTTCCTTTGCGAGACTAGTTTAGTGGTAAATGCTGCATGCAATACATACTGGACATTGAATTACTAAGAAGGATTTTATGACTGCGAAATAACTGCTCTTCACACCGAGTAATGTTGATTCACACTAGCATAGACATAAGCTGTGTGCTCAACATAGAAAATAAGGCGATTTGCTGTGGTCGAAGCACTGTGAATTCCTTTCCATCCAACCCTACGATTATTTCAGCGTCAATAGATATCATTGTTGAGTTTCGACGTCGCTATACTAGGCCCGTGGACAGTTAGATTCTCTTAAAAGATGTCAGCAAAAAAAAAAACATTAGTAACCCAACTTATGAGAGAAGACGTCTTTATTTCAGTTTTAATGAACCCAGAGCTTTTAAGTAACGACCATCTTTTAATTTTTTACCTGACAATGACGGAGCAAAACCAGGGTGTTGAGATTTTAAGGGGTTAATTTCAGTACAAAGAATAAAATATAAGTGTTTTATAACTCTAATCAGTCATCTAAGATTTAGTAATGAGAGTTTAGTTTGAAAATTCATTAATAAATACTCGCTTTATCGTGGCATTAAGGACACGGCCTTACGATGTATCAAGCAAGGCATCTATGGACTTGTTTGACAATAAGTTCGAGTAAAAGTTGTACGTCTCGACCTTAGGAATGTAGTAAATAAATATTGCTAATGAAATATGTCTAAATGATGTTAAGCAATGGTTTAACTTATTTTAGACAAACATTTTTGACGTTAAAATATTTGCATGAATATTTTTTTATCTATTATGTTGACATCTGACAAAAAAATGGCAGCAAGCAATCAACGGTCTTGAGAGAGAACACAATACAACGTTTTACTTTTTTACGCCCTTAACTGTACACAAAGTAGGTAGGCACCATCATTATAATTTTTAACGGGTATTACATGAACCAAACATAGCGTAAATTAAAGAATATAGGTATCTACCTTTTATTGCCTGACATCAAGCCTGCGATCACGACAACAATAGAACCGAATCGAGTCAAACGTCTAACGTATTTATGAAATTTTATTGTATACCCACAAGAACAAAAGTAAATTTGTGAAAAATAGTGATAATCATAATCTAAACTTAAGAAATAAGGATAAACTGGCTGTTCCTAAATTTAGGCTTCATAAAGTGAGTAATTCTTTTGCGGGGAACTTTATTCGAATGTACAATACATTGCCAACCGAAATAGCAAATTTATCTGTCAATAAATTTAAAAAACTAATAAAAAGTAAATTGTGCCATAAAGCTTATTATAGTATTAATGATTTCTTAGATGACAAGGCGGCCTGGTTGTAACAACGTAACGAATTGCTCCTTTCTAAATAACTCTGTATTAGATTTAAGATGAAATATTTTGAAAAAAGCCGAGCTGAGTTTCTTGAGGGCTCTTCTCAGTCTCGTTGCATTTTGGAACCCTCGGTAGAGTCACACCAACTTCTGACGAATCTAAATAATTTTCTGAAAATTTCAAAGATAATAAAAAAAAAAAAAAAAAAAAAAAAAAAAAAAAAAAAACGTCAGGCAGTATAAGGTTTTTTTTTTAATTTCGCGGCTCAAGTCCGTGTCCGCTCTCACGTCCGTTGCCGGGTCTCTGGTACTCACTCACGCAGAAGGTATTTCCAGTGGCGTCCGGCGGAGGCAATATAAGGATCGACGTCATATTTCGTGTAATTTCCGTTAAAATCAAAAATCACATAATAAAGATGACAAAACGAGCAAGTTGAAAAAGTATTTGCACAAAGAACAGCTAAAATACTATACAGAATGATATAAAACCCTATTAGCATGGCAGTATCGACAGGTCAGATGGCAGTCGCTTCACGGAAAATATCGAAGTTCAGCCGAATCGCAGTTAGACTGGAAAGCCGACCCCAACTGAGTTGGGAAAAGGCTCGGTGAATGATGAATGATGATATCGACTTCAATCGATACCCATATTTACACATTTTTTGAAATTTCCTACAATATCATTGGTTATAGACAAACTCTTCGAAGTCCTATAGTGGCTAGATACTCGTCTAGATACTAATGTATTACTTTCTTTGTTACAGATATAGATATTACGATCAAATCGTAATCAACATGCGGTTCACTGTATACAAGGTGGCCGCTTTAATACTACTCAGCGCGCGTAGTAAAGGAGAAATGCCCGAAGATGACTTCAGGATAATAAACCGACAAGGTAAACAATACAGATAGTTTTATTTTTATAAATATGTTAGGACAATTCACACAACGCCATCTAGTCTCAAACTAAGCAGAAAGAGTTTGTAATATAAATACTAGATAAACTGATATAAATACTTATATGCAACGGTTTTTTTCTTTCCTAAATACATAGGAAACACCAACCAACAATTCAACAGGCACACGTTATCATATCACACAGCAATTTAGGGTATGACTGGAGGACGCTCGCGACTTTTTTCATTTGTTCCCCACTCCTTTGGATCGTAGCGAAATCTTATGTAGACTATGTTATTCGCTAACAATCTATAAATAGGTGGAAATAATTTTTCAAATGGGTTCAGGAGTTTCCTTCTTTCTCTTTATTTTAGCATAAGTTAAGTTACCTACTTTATTACAAATCTCTGATAGTAAGTACAGTACGGTGCCCGCAAATCTGCTCGAATCATTTTGTTAATATAATGACACAAAACAAATTGTCGTATTAAATATATAGATACATTCCTATAGGTAAATGATTTCTTCAGTTGATATTTTTTATTTCATTCCATTTTTTATTATTATTAACAATTCAAATAAACTATCAATTAAATAATTATTCGTGAAATTAGTAATAATTAAGTAGTTTCAGAGTTAACTTGCACATACAGACGAGAACGAATAAAATACATATTTAGTGTTTTACTAGTTTCACTTATTTTTGTACTCGCATTTGGGCTGTCCTTTTAGTTAAGTAATAGGGGTCCTTTAGACCAAAACCTCTTCCAGTGGTCGGCAAATGCACCACTTGCAGGTGAGGTGGGAAGTGAGGTACACTTGGTGTGTCGTTTAACAACTAATACCGTTACGTACGATACATAATAGTATGATCAGTTTTAGTGTTCAAAACTCGTGTGTCGATAGAAACGTGTTCTTTCAAATAGTACGGTGTCTTGCGCGGTGCTTTGCGCCGCACCACGCCATAGGTTTTGGCCTATAACTTTTGACCCCTTAGGGCTAGGTCAAATTTTCGATTTTTTGGCTTGCCTCCGGATCGAGGGCTATCCATAGAGGGAACAACCATCATTGGAGCATAAGCAGTTCTCGAGAGCTAATGGGGGGTACATTCCCCATTTCTATATATAAATATTGTACGACACGGTTTTTTCAACCGACTTCCAAAAAAGGAGGAGGTTTTAATCCGACTGTTTTTTTTATAATAAATAATAAATATTGTTGGACATGCTCACACAACGTCATCTAGCCCAAACTAAGCTATAAGCTTGTGCAATGGGATCTAGACAACTGATAAACATACTTACTTATATATTTCTAAATACATACATAGAAAACACCCAAACTCCGAAACAAACATTTGAGGATTACACAAATATTGGATTCGACCCGGGAATCGAACCCGAGACTCCGGAGTCGAAGGCCGATACACTACCGACCACGCCACCGAAGCAGTCTAAGTTTATGTTTGTTACCTTTAGAGAGACCTTTTAAGTAGGTACATTACCGTTATTTATAACTGGCTTTAGGCAAGATAGCTCACTAAAATGATTCCTATATTATTAACTACTACATCATTAAGTTACTAAATGCCACGACTGTTGAAGATAGGTACCTACCTAATTGCATATTATAGCCAACAGCATTATAATTTTGCATCTAATGCTATGGATATGACGATCATCTTATGATTTACCTATGCTATAAAAGTCTCGTTACCCGCGGCTAAGGTATTTTATTATTAGGTAAAACTAAATGCATTTAGGCGTGCTTAAGTTATCTTCCAGCAGAGTTATAGAATAAAAAGATTTCACCTTAAAAAGAAGAGTAAATAACACATCGTTACACAAATGAAATCATAAAAATAAATATGTTATCATTACTTCATTACATTTAATATAACAAGATTATTTTGTAATGAATACGAGTATATACAAGGAACAGGAAAATACAATTACGAAAAAATAAACAAACTACAAACTATACTATCTTAAACTAAAATAAATATGTTAAGCAGAGAGTCTTAGGCTGAGTGCCCATTATACAGGCAGCATTCCCGCGCTGAAAAATTGCCATAATTGCCAATGAGAGTTTTTGCGCCAGAGAGCTGCCTGCGCGGGGATCACCAGTCTCTTCCCTCAGACGCTTGCTGAGTTCCGTGAAGAGCTGATCATCTAGTTTTTTATAAATTTTTGCTTACAATAATAAATTAAAAGTGTGTTTGTTTTTCTTTAAAAATATATTATTACATAACATAGTATTAAATAAAGTCGCTTCCGCTGTTTTTCCCTCCCTATGTATGCTTATATCCACGCTACGGATTTTGATGCGAATTTTACCAATGAATAGAATGATTCTCGAGAAACGTTTTAGTGTATTAATATTAGTCAAGCAAGCGAAGCCGAGGGCCTACGCTACTTGTAAATAAAATACACGGAAATCTTTATCCAAATATACAACCTTTCACATTTATTTTGGTTCAGTTTTTAAACTTAACAAGGACAAATTCACTTTTTACTTTCAAAAATTAAGGTATGACTCGAACAGCGACAGCCTCCTTTCAAACATTGCTATTTATCTTTTACTTCTCCAGACGATTAAGAAATGTGAAACTCACAAATAACCGAATTAATATATATGTATATATAAGCTCTTCCAACCGATATAAGGAACTGCAGAACTGTGTCTGGCTGTTCAAGAAGAGAGTTAAGGAACATTATCTCGCTTCTTTACCTTAATTAATGTACGTCTATATATGTTTATAGAACTTTTTTATGTATGTATTTGTGTATTTATGTAGTTAAAGTTTATGTAAGTTTATTAACCTGCACACACATCATCACCTGTTTGCATCACGTCTCTTAGGCCCACTGGAAGAGATCTCTTTAGAGATAAGTGGCGCCATTGTATACATGTTTAGTTTGTATCCATTTACTGTCTTATTTACTGTGTGTGTACAAAAATAAATAAATAAAGCCCAATATACAGTTTACACATAATAATGTCAGTATTTATTACACCTGGCAATACCTATCTTGTTTACACTGGAGTGTCAAAACAATCAACGCACGTAATCTCATAATCGTTGGCGTATTGTAAACAAATGTACGTACTCGTACTACGATGACAGATGTGTAACGAGTTGAAGTGCATTCTTTAATAATATCACGCTTGTATTGAGTAGGGGATACGTAGGCGTTACGTAGGCACGTACTTTTGTAAACACTACAGTACTGAGTGTACTAGCATGTGATTTTAGAGAGAATATGAAAGAGGTCATTGGCCGATTTTCCTATTTTCTCAAACCAATGAACACTATAGTTTGCTAGTAATTTGTTCAAGTCGTTGGTTTCTTCGTTGAATTGCAACATTTTCTGGCATGATAGAATTTCCTTCAAAGAGAAATATGCTATTAAACGTCGATCAAACAGCTGTACAAACAAACATCACTCACTGCAAATCCAACCACCAAAAAAATTGACACAACGACCGACTTCAAATTATCGAAATGTGGCCAAATAATTGTTGAAATAGGACCAAATTGGAATGGGACGACCACTTTGGAAGTAGTAGCATTAATTTAAAAAAATCACAATCGGTTCAGTCCAGAGATATGAGGTAACTAACTTAAAAAAAAACATACCGACGAATTGAGAACCTCCCCCTTTTTTGGAAGTCGGTTGAAAATAAATATTCCTACATATTGCACAATATTTGAACCAAGCCTTTGGTTACTTTAATCGTAGCCCGGTCTACTACGCCACCAAGACAAAATGTCATATTACATAGTCTACATACATTATATATATAGGTAGGTTTTATTCGATACGATGTAGGACTTACATCGTATCAAATAAAACTTACAAAAAAATTAATAAATGTATGTGGTTTGATCTTACGTCTCATCCATTAATCACAGTTGAAAGCACGTAAATATGCCACTGACATGTCGAGAATATATTATGTATTGTTGAAATTATCAACCTCATTCTTTTCTTTTGTCTTGTAAACAGAAGGTTAGGAAGCCAAAATTAACTTCAAGTTATGCAATACACATTACTGCATTACATACATTTACAATTTTACATAATTACTTAATTAGTAGACGCCTAGGTTCCAACCAATGAGAAAACGAAGACAATACGATGGCACGACGACTTAAACAAGTCGCGAATTAAGTGCAAAGTGGAAAGAGCTGGAAGAAGCCCTATATATCAACTCTTTGAGGAAGCCTTTGTGTCGCAAAGAAACACAGACACCCCATAACTTTTTGTTTACATGTTATTGATCATGAAGTCATGACTGTACTATTTGTTAATCTGGAACAAAACTGACAATCAAACATGATCCATACAGAACACACAAGCAACGCATAAGGCGGTCTTCCTATTAACAATTCCTGTTCATTGTATTCTGGCTATAACACAATGTACTATTGCATATGCAATGAAATTTACAAGTCAAACAGGCTGGGTTTGTTGTGAGGCTAATTACACGGTCACTTAACTGTTAGTGTTACTAAATGTATTTATGTCCAATTTTGTATTTCATTTGTATTTGCTTTGATGATAATTTAATTCACGTTGTTACTTATTGATTAACTTACGTATGTATATTTATTTGAAATAATTAACAATTGTTTATGGTTTCTCACGGTTTAGTAGTATTTTGTTTTGATGGTTTGATTTACCAACGCATTATTAGAGTGGGTGTAAAATAATCAATTAAAGTCAATGTCTTTTGGTGCCTATATAGATATTACCTCAGTTAAGCAGATACTTGCTAACACCTATGTATAAAATGTAAAATGTATAAATGAGTTTCGATTCGTTATAAAAAAAAATCAAAATAAAGAAGAAAGTGGTTCCTTACAAGTACCTACTCTTAATTGTCACAACCGCAACTCCATGCTCACTGATCGTTATTACCTGTGTTCGAGACATGCTCTAAGAAATTTTCAGCATTTGCAAAATGTCGTAAGTCTGGCATTCGCACCAGACTAAATCTCTCTTCAGTACCTATGCACATTAGAGTTAACATTACATTGGAGTTCTTTGAAGACTTGGACAATATCTTTGATCTATTTACCGAATTGTGCCGATTATTTCAAACTAGCTGTTGCCCGCAGCTCCGCCTGCGTGTTACTTTAGATCTACATAACTTTTTTATTTATGAAGCGATTGAAAACTGAACCGCAAGTTCAAATAAAAAAATCAAATCATTTCTGAGATTAGCGTGTTTAAACATTCAGACAAACAGACAAAAGTTCTAAAAACCATTAATAGTGAACTGCGGGTGACGTAACCTGTTCTGAAGAGCTGGAAACAACAGCTGTTCTTCAATCTGATCCCACCCTCTTCCTTCCGATCCCGAACAACGCGTGCCGGGCAGAGATGCCACTCCCACACAGTGGATAGCATGTTCGCGAGAACCGAACGTTTTAACCGTTCGTTTTTCTGCCGAACGATAGTGGCCTGGAACGCCCTGCCTGTGCACGTGTTTCCTCCCACATATAACCCTGGGTTCTTTAAGCGGAGCGTGAAGATGCACATCAGTAGGTCGTCAAGTTGAGGGCCACTCTCTATCGTATGTACTGTGAGAGTGGCCCATAATCGCTAGACGTCGTCACGACTTACCACCAGGCGGGTGGCGTCAATTTGGCGAACCGAATATAAAAAATAAAAAAACCTATGACAAACTTATTATTTGCGGTTGGTATAGTACTCGGGTCAAGGGATCGAACCGCAAAATAAAGTTTGTTTTTTATTGTATATACTTTTCCGGGATAAAAAGTACTCAGTGTGGTGCCCAGGATATTAAAGAATAATTATACCAAGTCTCATCGTAATCAAACCAGTAGTTTTTGCGTGATGCCTGAACAGACAGACAAAATTTTTTTTAATCACATTTTTGGGTTCGGTGTCGGTCTAGTAACACCCCCTTTTTTTTTTTTTTCTTTTTTAATTCCGCGGCCCAAGGCCGCGGCCGCTCTAACGTCCGTTGCCGGGCGTCTCTGGTTACTAGCAGAGGGTATGTCCAGTGGCACCCGGCTAGTAACACCCCCTGCCATTTATTTTTTTGATGTCTTCAATGTACAGTATTTTCACTTCTACAGATTTATTATAAGTACTAGCTGTTGCCCGCAGCTCCGTCTGCGTGTTACTTTAGATCTACATAACTTTTTTATTAAAAAATCAAATCGTTTCTGAGATTAGCGTGTTCGGTTCAAACATTCAGACAAAAGTTCTAAAAACCATTATTTTGGGTTTTATTGCTTTCATATAGCCCCCTACACCAGTTTATCTATTATATCTTCTATTATATTTTCTATTATACCATAAAAATTCATCTTAAGTTACGAAAATATGAAATATTAAAAAAAAATCGCCTAAAACCTACGACAAACTTATTATTTGCGGTTGGTATAGTACTCGGGTCTAGGGATCGAACCGCAAAATTAAGTTTGTTTTTTATTGTATATACTTTTCCGGGATAAAAAGTACCCAGTGTGGTGCCCAGGATATTAAAGAATAATTATACCAAGTTTCATCGTAATCGAACCGGTAGTTTTTGCGTGATGCCTGAACAGACAGACAGACAAAAATTTTTTTAATCACATATTTGGGTTCGGTGTCGGTCTAGTAACACCCCCTGTCATTTATTTTTTTTGATATTTTTAATGTACAGAATTTTCACTTCTACAGATTTATTATAAGTATAGAATAGATTACATATGGGATCGTGTAGGCGTTGTTGTTCTTCCGAATAATTATCCGATTTTATTATAAATGAATTTCCTAATAAAGAAGTGGCATTGATTCTTAATAAAGTGAACAATACGACGAGCAATATCCGTTGATATATGGTAATCTCATCACTGTCGCCTACTTACAAATTTTTCGTCGATCTCTTGAAAATATGCGTTGGTAGACAAACCATTACTGTGACATTATAATTAAGCTCATTTACAATTCAAATTAAGCTGGTAATCAATCAGTTACTGTATGCAGAAACCAGCTGCTGAGGGAATACAGTTAACATGATTCCGAGATTTATTTATGGGCCTACTAGCGGACGCCTGCTTGACACGTAATGCAGAAAAACCTTCCTCGAGAACCACTCTATTCATTAGTGAAAACCGCATCAAAATCTGTTGCGTAGTTTTAAAGATCTAAGCATAGTACATGAAACGAAATGTACAGATAAAACTTTACAATAATATAGCTTATACATCAGAATAACACATAGGCTACAATTTATAAAGATACGGCGACGGGAACAATAATCACGTGGACGAAGTCGCGGGCGACCACTAGTAGTAAAAATAAAACAAATTCAATCCGTTCCCTTTCCTAATATGCTTAGATCTATAAAAGTTCGAAACGGATTTTGATGCGGTTTTCACCAATGGATAGAGTAGTTCTCGAGAAAGATTTTTGTGTATAATATAGTTTGTCAAGCGGGCGAAACCCCGTGCGTCTGCTAGTTGATTACAAAATATTATCAAATTCTATTCAAACACAAACCTTGCCTATTACCAAAATAAGTACGGGTTAATCCACACCTGTGGCTCAGTTTTGATTGATAAACCATATGTTTCGTTTCCAGATCTACTAACTTCAGATCATAGCGACCTATTCGAGGACAACAGCACTCAATCATTCTCGCAACTGGTATTTGATGTGGCAAGGGACCAACTAATCGTGGGCGCAAGGTAACTACCTAAATCTATTAATGTTCTAGGCTAGCTCCATTCGGAATAATTCAACCTGTTACCAACCAGCATGATTTATAATTCGTGCTGATTATTAGGGAAACGTGCGGTAATAAATCTAAATAACTATAGTTGCATTCCGAGCAACAAAATAATGTCCAGTGGTCGGATAAGAGCAACAAAATTCAAGTGGTCGCACAGAATTGAGTAATATTTTGGGACCTGATTCTAGATAGTATTTAGTTTCATTCTAATTATATGTTATCATGCAATAATCGTTTTATAATGAGTTAGGTAATTACAAATGAGATTGAGAGATTACGTACCTTACTATTCCCTATTTATTCTATGCATTAAATAAATCACAAAAACTGACGTCACCGGCAGGACTCGAAACCACGGCCTTTCCCTAATAGGGGGGATGCTTTCCATGCTGATAACTATCAAAATTTGAGTGAGCCGTATTGCGTATCGCCTTGTGAAAAAAATGTAGTTGTAACGATTTCTGTGTTATATCGTGCTAATAAACTATAGGTACCCAAAAATTACCAGACGCACCGATATTAATTTGAGAGCAGCTCTCAATTGGCGAGCAATTTCACGAGTTATTAAACTCTCGTAAATTTTGCGAGTAATAAAATCTGCATCAAAGAGGCAATTTCGATAAGAAATCTCGTGATTGTGTACAAAGGGATTTCTGGCTTCATTTTACCCGACCCAATAGGAGTACTTACGGACTTTCTGAATGCCCAAACTTATTGCTTGCAAAATTAATTGTGATTGTTATTAAACGATTACCTACCTGCATGGTTCACATTTATAGCAACAGATGGCATTGTAAATATTCTATAGATCGCGCTTTTAATATGGTATAATGTAATCTTATCTTAGATACGTTTTATGATCTTTTTATTTTGAAACAGTTAAAATAATATTGTCATAAAACTACCTTGTAATAAAAAACCGGCCAAGTGCGAGTTGGTGTCGCGCACAAAGGGTTCCCTACCAAAAACACGTTTGTTGTATAGGACGAGCCTCCTTTTCTTATTTATTAAATTCAGATTTTTAGAATTTGTCGTTATAAGTAGCGGTAAATACATTATCTGTGAAAATTTTAACTTGCTCACTATCACGGTTCATGAGATACAACCTGGTGAGAAACGGCGGACAGATGGACTGACGGACGTACAGACAGACAACGAAGTCTCAGTCTCAACCGTTTTACATTCTGGGTACAAAACCCTAATAAAAAAGAACTCTGACATATAAAATCGAAAACCATAATATTATCGGGGTTCCAATAGAAGGGTGTACCGACTGTACCGGTTTGAGCAAGTTGTACAAACATCATGCCAATGCACCTGTTAATCTTAAGATACTTACCATAATACCAGATAATACTATCAGAGACACGTCGGTGACATTGCAGGTAAAGCAACTCACTTTTAATTGACAATTACCGGTTTTTTTCTTAATGAGAATTTGTATCGTTTTGTCGGCTGTCAATGAGCGTAAATTTTGGCGATAAAACCACCAATTTAGATTAGAAACAGCTTACCACTAAGTTTTAATGTTTCGGAAAGGATGACATTTCTCAGTTCTGCGAAATCGTGACTCGTGAGAGCTTCAAATAATGAGATGAGATTGTCAACGCATAAATAGGTACAGACAGAATCAGAGAAAATAATTTGTTAGCTGAAAGAAAATATTCTCAAACTCTTCATAAAAGCCTTTAAAAACGAGGTGAGCGGCGGAAACATTAAATTCACATAATAGAGAGTATATTAAGAGCCGCAATCTGAAGTGCCTTCAGAACATAGAATAAAACGAAGTCGCTGACATTCCCTATGTATGGTTAGATCTTTAAAACTACGCAACGGATTTTGATGCGATTTTCACCAATAGATAGAGTGCTTCTCGAGGAAGGTTTTTGTGTATATATAATTTGTCAAGCGGGTCGCTAGTATATAATATATCAATTATACCAAGACTTCTTTGTACGTACTACTTATACAATATACGAATAAGTGTGTGCCCAATTACGTTAATGTATGTTTAAAACACTTTCTAAACTCATTTAACACCAATTGCTTACATTATAAGTAAAGACAAGTTCTCATTACTGTAGATTATGTTGTACATCCAAATTAGAAACATCCGTTGGAAACCATTATGATATGCACTTGGACTTTGCAGTAATTAGAGAGTAAAACTTATTATAATACTGCACATTTCTCTACTTTAACTTGAATGGCAGTTAGATTTTCTACGCGCATTATTACTATTGCGATATACAATTAAACTTTAATTACTTAATTCTACACTAGCAGCCGCAATTAGAGACATTTAAGACTTATTTAAATGGTTATTAAGTAAAGTTTTCGTTGATTAAAATAATATAGTTTTTGTAGTGTTAATGGAGATAACTTCTTCTTGATCTCGATTATCTTGAATCAGTAAAAATCTGTTTAGTAGGTAATTCTTGAGTTTATATAAAAATGTACACAGATGGATGACATTGGATTTAATTCAATCCCTAAACGTTAAAACCCATCGTACGTAAAAGCAGAATAAGAAAATGACATAATTATAATTTTTGACATTTAATTCTTTTGACATTGTATTTCTTGTAGACTTGTAGTGACTTTGGACTTGGATTTTTGCGGATCGCGTGGCAGGTTGCCTTTTTTTACCTTTTACCTCTGGCGCTTTGCTAAAATCCAGGCCCAAACGCTCAATTGCAATACCGAACAACGTTTCCTTGTCCCGCATCGCGAACTAGTTCAGAGTAACTAGTTCTTCTGTGCGGGAAAAATCAAGCATTACCTTGGCATTGGCGAAATCATTGATGAATATCGATGGAGCCACGTTTTTAAAGAAAGAAGAAGTAGTGACTTTGTAATATTAATGTCATGATATTTACTACAGAATGATATTATGATACAATTTTAATGAATATTCCTATGAAATTTTGGTCAAGTACAAGTACTATTATAATTTTAAAGTGCTTGTTTTTACTTGATTTTATGTAATTCTATTTCATAAAATCAAGTAAAAACAAATTATATCTGCATGCCTGTATAGGTAGACCATGGTTCGAGATTTAATATCTTGTGACATCTTGGATAAAATATTATATTAAGTATATACAAATGCTCAAATACACAAGCCCTGGATTTAATTTTCAGCTCAGGCATGGAACATTATAATAGTACAAGGCCCAGTGCGAAAAATTAGTCAGATCATACAAAAAAGCGAAAAGTGAGGACAATAGCCCTAATAGACAAATATAGTAAAGAAAAGCTATCATTATTGAACGTTTTATGATTTTAGAAAATATTAATTAGATCGTAATAACTAATAAGAAACAATTTATTTCTACAAACAATTAAAAGCCAACGATACTCCATTTCATTTTTGAAAAAAAAAAAAACTCACTTGTACACCATTCCACAAATATTCCAATATTTCTATAAGTTCCCCCAAGTGCCGACAATCCAAAGCATAAATTATATAACAGAACAGCAGATACGGCTGAATTGATTGTCATGTTCAAAACACTCAAAATACTCCATTTCAATGGGGACTGGAGAGGTTTCCAGAAGGCTGAAGCCATGGCGATGCTAAATCTTTGAGCTGGAAATAAACCAGTCTTCCGTTCATGGCATCGATTAGACGTTTTACAATATCTAGCACTTGTGATACAGTTATTATGGTATTCCTACTATAAATAATACATAAGGCTTACAAGCTAACTAATACCAAATCTTGAAACATCCGTTTTAAACGGCTTGAACTTAAGTTTTCTCTTTTAGCATAATAATTATGTAGCCTAGTTGTGGACGGCTTACTTAACATACAAGAGAGGGTTGGTTGCCTACTGTAAGCTTTCTTAATCAAGAGTTGTGAATGTGAATTTATAGATTAGTTCCAATACATCAAATAATTGCGATGACGCGGAAATTTGGCGAGTCTGTCGACACCAAAGCCTTAATTAATGCACGTGCTAAGCGAAAGTCTACAACATCGTATGCGTAGGCTTACTATTGTATTGAAAACTAATAAAAATTTGATAGGTACGAAACGACTGTAGCTAGCGGCTAGCCTCTGAATGAGGGCATGAGAAACTCTGGTACTAGCCCTATGATCATGGCTGTGTCGACTTCATTTAATAGCCAAAGATACCGCAGAAAACGTCGGTCACGTGACGCAAATTATACATTTTTTACATTTATAATATTTAAACAGGCGAATCTCCTCGAAAGAGTAGCCAGAGGCGTATGATAAACCGTCATAACGCTATTCAGTTTAACTAGGTATGCAATGCATGCTGCTGTTGCAAAAACTGACCAGTGTTAAATTTTCGAACGACAACGATTTATTTTTTTAGTTCAACCTTTTTGTTTTGTTCTAAACCACCCTCACACCACACGTTAACACAGTGGTAAGTTAGGAGGAGATCGGTTCAGGCGTTTAGGAGGAGTATGCGGACGAACGAAATACATGAGCCGCTTAAGATTGAGCTTCGCTCACTTCGCTCACTTCGCTCACTTCGCTCAATAATTCCACTTTTTCTTCTTTTTTTAAACGTGGCTCCATAGATGTTCGTCGATTGATATTTTCCGCACAGAAGAACTAGTTACCCTGAACTAGTTCGCGGTGCGGAACAAGGAAACGTTGTTCGGTATTGCAATTGAGCGTTTGGGCCTGGATTTTTGTGCAGCGCCAGAGGTAACCTAAAAGGCTACCAGCCACGGGCTCCGCAAAAATCCAAGTCCAATAATCCCACTTATTAACGTCTTCAGAAGCCTGTCATTTAGCGAAGCACGACTCACATTTGGAAGTCAGAGAGCACTTTTCATATCTTGAAGTAGAATTATCTCATGTCCCAGGGTTGTCACATCTCTGTATAGTCTGAATTACGTCAACTTGTAATGAAGCGGCGCACATCAAACGCAAGGAAGTGCTCGTTACCAAATTATGTCAATAGGTACTTCAAACATGGCCTAATTATTAACATTTGTTTGTTCACTGCTGTTTTTATTTCATAAGCGATTCAGGCATATATTTACTTAGGTACCTACCGTTCTAATCTTATACTTACTTTAAGCATCCAATACACGGTTTAAAACGGCTATTTAAAACTGTTGGTTTTAAACCGTGTAGCCAGCAAAGCGCTGGGTGAGTGGCGTTTCCACCCGTTCCCGTTTCCACCCGTTGCGATTCGACCCGTTACCGTCTCCACCTGAATCGTTTTTGCCAGTAGGTACAGTCAGGAACATAAATAATAAATCATTTATTGGTTAATATTTTTTTATTTGAAATAAAAAAACATCTATAAAAAGGTAAATCGCAGTACTTTAGTTCGTTATATTCTAATTTTGTATCACAGAAATCATTGGTTTCCTTCAGTTTAAAGTACCTAATTTGTAAAAATCAACAACTCTCATAGATATCTAAATTAACAAAAAACAACTAAGTAAAAAACAACGAGAATTCTTAACTAATAATTCTTACATCATAAAAATCACAACATCTATAAAGAGTAAATAAAAAAGTAAGTAAATATAATAAAAATCAACAACTCTAATAGATATCTAAATTAACAAAAAACACTAGAGGCGCGCACAGAGTTAGATGGAGCTGATTTTTTGCAAAAAGATGCGGAGTGAAATTTCTTTTTTCTCATACTGCTCTGTCAGTTGAATGATCATTGCATCATTTGAAACACTCCTTTTCGTCCATTTGTTTATAGATTTTCCTTGAGTATGCCATCCGAGATAACAGATAATTATTTGTGTTACTAGTATGAAAAGTGAGCAATTATTTTATAAAATAATTATGGAATAGAAATAGATTGCTTATTCGCAGCCTTAAATGCATCCGTCGTCTTTCAAACAGTCAAACTATATAACAATAATAATTTACCTTTCTTGAGCGGTGTCATAAGTAGAAATGTCTAGTGCAATCATATCCAGCAGTTGTAACAAGCTGGGGTTTTATGTATGTACTGCTGAAGTCGCTTATTCCAAGCTTCCACCAACTTTGTGCTTCTATGACGTTCTTTATAGCAACACCACTTGGAAGTATGTAAAGGGCTTTGCACAATAGTCAAATGTTCCATCGCCGAAGAAATGTTGCACGTGTTCTATACGTTTCTGGGCTGATTCTGAAGTAAATACTAGAATTCTGTTCTTATCTTCCGCGTAATCTATTAATAAAAACGACTGAAAAACTTCTGGAATAATTACATCGGATGGCTTTTTAAATTAAGCCTTCGGTACATTAAGTTTTTTTTTATTTCTGGCTCTATATAGTTGATTCTTTATACTTTTAAATTCCGGAATTTTAGTATTTTTTTTTCCTTCAAACTTTTCTTCATATTCATGACATTCGTCTCGTACGTTTTTTTAACAGAATTGAAATTGTTGCGAATTTCTTCTTTGGTACAAACCATGAATTTCGTTTGCTAAAAAAATTGGAGCACATTGAGAAGAATGTTTATGCTGAGTTTGTACAATACCATTTTCATGGTTCACTTTCACGGCACCACTGCACTGAACATTTTTTCTTTTATTCACACAGGTCCACAGGAGTTTTTATTTTTTCTATGTATAGTGTAACAATATCCCGCATGTAATAACGTTTTACCCCTTTTGTTGTCAACGATTTTATAATAAACGCAACCCCCTTGTGAAGGACCTTCACCTGACATTGTGAGATGACATACTAAACTTTCTTATCATATCACTTCCTCACGCACATGCACCAAACTAACGGCGCGTGAAAGAGACACAACTATCGTATTCCCTTTATGCAAAAATAGAGATAGAATTTATTTATCTATTCATATAGTCTCAGGTAATAGTAAAGTGTAAAAAAAGGCTTCAAAGGGTGACCCGGAGTGTCCTTCGTGCAAAATGTGCAATAGTTAGGTTCCCTGTTTTAATATAAATATTTAAGCTTGTTAAATAATTAACCACTTGGAAATAATATTTTCGGTAGTTAGACTTTGACTGTACTTTATTAAAAAAAGGGTGGAATCGGGAACATAAATAATCGTCATTTTTAATGATAAGTTTTCGGGTTGAAACGAGAACGGGTGGAAACGACACTAACCCAAAGCGCTCATACAACCGTGTTTGCAATCGTGTTTTGATCCCTTTATAGAAACTTGGACATTAGGTATAGCGTGAGGTTCTTAATAAGATTCCTTTGCACTGTTTTTTGGTTTCCAAATCTCACTTTGTCAGTATACATTTCATTCTAAGTAGGATTTTGTACGCTGCAAATTTAGTTCGACATAATAAATGCAAGCCTTTTGTTCTAACCAATATAAATAAAAGGTACTTATTGTTCTACTACTCACATTAAATTTTTTAGGGTTCCGTACCCAAAGGGTAAAACAGGAACCCTATTACTGAGACTTCGCTATCCGTCCGTCCGTCTGTCTTCGGCCGTATCTCATGAACCGTGATAGTTAGAAAGTTGAAATTTTCACAGATGATGTATTTATGTTGCCTCTATAACAACAAATACTAAAAAACAGAATATAATAACTATTTAAGGGGGGGCAAACAACAAACGTGATTTTTTTGCCGTTTTGGTACTGTACGCGAGTCTGACTCGGTTTTTTAAGTAGGATTTTGTCGCTGCAGATATGCGAGCCTTTAGTTCCTAACGATATAAATAATAGGTACCTATTGTTCTACTTGAAAGATCTAACACAAAATGGGTCTCATACTAAACAGTGCTCATGTATCATAGGTAGTTTCAATTCTATTTCGATGACATATCGATTTCGAGGTCTACACCAGTGTTATTCGATATTGCAGTGATATTATTATTTGTAGTTGCTGTGCAATCACTACCTACTGTGCGTAGGCAGTACTTGGTACGCTTACGACTGTATACTGAAACGTCACTCAAATATTTAGGATCTGTTTAGTGGCTTGAGCAGCACTTAAACTTCTTCAAGTTGATAGTCCCGCACAGAAGAACTAGTTATTCCTAACTAGCTCCAGGTGCAGGCCAAGAAACGTTGTTCGGTATGTGAGTGTCTGGGGAACCGATTTTGCGGAGCGCCAGAAGTTACCTAAAACATTGACTTATATGTATACTACTAGACCAGCTGTAGCGAATAAAAATTGTGTCTTCCCGACACACGACCGGTGACGTCATCGGCGAAACCTATCGCCGTGATTATGCAACGCTTACGCAGAAGCGACATTAACACATATTAATGCCTATTTCCATCATTAGTACATATTACTGCAAACCAAGTGTTTTGTTTTATTTGCAGTAGTATATCTTATAATATACACCTATACTAATATTATAAAGCAGAAGAGTATATAATTCCTATAATCGAAACTACGACCTCATGATCAGTAGTGGCATTATACAATCTCTAGAGTCACTGGACTAATGACACAGTAAAAAGAATAGGTACGAAAGCATTACAATAATACAAACAATTGAAGTTCAGGTGTTTATTATATGAAACCTATGAAAAGTAATGCCGTCAGTAGACTTCTTAGTTCTACGAAAATAATTTTTGCAATATCGCAGGATACAATTCGGCATTTTCGAAAAATAACAGTAAGAAGATAATATCTAAAACAAAGTAAACACAATTGAAAACCTATTTCCACTTCGTCGTGTCTGTGTGCATAATCTATGTCTTTCTTAGGTCTCGTTCGCATCGACAACTTGACCAAGCTAAGTTGGCACCTTGCGTCGATAGCGCCGCATTCCAGGGAGGTGCAAACTTTGTTTGGTTGGGCTGTCGATGAGAATCGAAGAACAATTTATTATTCATAATGGCGGTTGATGAATTTATTTCTATTATGTGCTAGTTTGTGAATAATTACCAAATATGTAACCTATTTACCGACAATAAACATCAGAACACTGTTATCAATTAGGTATTAGGTAAATATTAAAGAGTTTATATAAAAATACGTTTACTACACAGTCCGCGGTTTTGCGTAGTACTAGTCCACTCTGCTCGCTTGCTCGCAGTTGACTGAACGCGTTGCGGTGCATGCACCGCAACGTCGTGCGCAAAATTGCAGTACTACTCGCCTTGTCTAGTAGTATACATATAAGTTTATGCCTAAAAAAGCCACCAGCCACGCGGTCGAATCGAACTCCGCACTTGAACTTAAATTTTTCATGTAAAAACGTTTGAGTATCTGCTTATTAGTGACATTTCAGGTATTCGGCCGTTAGTGTACAATGAAGTTTATTATATGCTACGAGTATTCTACCTGCATACGTGTTACATAAAATGAACTCAGAGAATAGTTAGTTATTAGGTTAACTTAATCTATACCAATCTCCACGCCACTGGAAATACCTTCTGCGTGTGTACCAGAGACGCCCGGCAACGGCTATATAGAGAGCGACAGAGCGCTAAAAATAAAATACCAAAAAAAATAAAATACCAATCCCCAATCTCAATCTACAAAGCGACGTTTGCACAACAGAGCTGTAGTTTACCACAAATTAGGAAAAGTAATTTAGTAGTAATTTTTTCATTCCTCCTCTGTTGTTTTACTGCAGTAAATTATTGTGTCTGCACAAATAATTACACGATAATATTGAATGAATGTCAATGTATGTCACACATGCGGTTTTGAAAGGTCGATTATCTACACTATATCTAAAAGGAATTTTATGTAAATAACAGTCGCTAGGGAAATCTGCGTAATACATGGGGCACACTAAAAGTTTTGCACTTCTAGCTAATCGGAACTATTTGAATTTCGAATGTTATATATTTTTAAACGTTGCTACCTTCATAGTAATAAAAAAAACAATTGGCCGAGTGGTATTCTACCATTTGTTTACCCAGTGTGTTAGAAAAAGTTCGCGAAAGACGACCCAAAAGCCGCGTTCTCCTACATCATGACAACGCTTTTTCACACACGGCCAACAAAACAAAGTCATTTTTAGCTTCCGAAAAAGTACAACTCGTCACACATCCTGCGCATAGCCCCGACCTAGCACCCTGTGATTTCTGTATTTTCCCCAAAATCAAACATTTGATGAGAGGTTTCACTTTTACCAACTCCGAAGAGGCAGTGATAGCGTTCAATTAGCACGTAGAAAACATGACCTCAGATCTGTGCTCCTCCTGTTTTAAAAAATGGTTCGATCGCATGAAAACATGTTTAAAATGTAAAATTTTGAAAAGCAATAATCATAATATTTTACTTTTAACATGTTGTTTTTTTAAGTTCCGCAAAACTTATAGTGTGACCTACGTATAAGTCGGGGTAGAACGACCCCTGATTTCTTTGTATGGGATAAGCCACCTGTTCATAGCTATTGGTCAAAGTTAAGGTGCAAAATGTATACATACCTAAATACTTTTTTAAGGTTAAGTACCCAAGGGGTAAAACGGGAACCCCATAACTAAGACGTTGCTGTCTGTCCGTCCGTCTGTCTCCACGCTGTATCTCACGAACCAGATACTAAAAACCAGAATATTATAAATATTTAAGGGGGCTCCCATATAACAAATGTGATTTTTTTGCCGTTTTTGTACGGAACCCTTTGTGCGGGAGTCCGAATCACACTTGGCCGGTTTTTTATAGAATAACTGAGCCTCAACCAATTTCTGGTACATTATTCGACATCAGTTAATGATAGTTATTCTGCGGTTAGTTAAAATGTTTGAATACAATATTATGATTAGGTATGTAGTTATGTGTAATCCGTATAGAATGTGACTTGTTATCGTAGGACGTCGCCTTGAGGTCTACTTATATTAATGTTAATAGTAATTGTATATATAAAACTAAAACATCGTTGATCAATCTGCATAAATTATTTAATCTTTGCTCATAAATGGGTACATAGATAAATAACTTCATTATAATAGAGAGTCCAACTTACAAAAGTAGGTAAGTTACACTTTATAATTTGAAAGGAACGCCATATTACTTAATTATATACATTTAACCCATCGTAAGCAAAGAGCTTCTACCAACATTATTAGCATGGCTGTGTAGAGTAAGTTGATCGACCAATCAACCAATGATATCGTAGAAAATGTCGGTCACGTGACCAAATAAACAGATTTTTTTTTAATTCTCTTCGGTATGATTGGTTATCTGGGTCTCAGTGGCTAAAGTCGAAGATATACTAGCCTTGCAGCACCGGCTTTTGGTAGTTACTTGGCAGTTGTATCTACCACAATTGTGGCTGTAGGTACAAAAACACCAAATATCTATGACTCGGCGAAACATCGGAGAAATTAGAAAATTAAGATTAAGAGGATTAACAATAACTTAACATACTGTAACCATTAGTTGCCAGGTTCTTTTCTCACAGGCTTTATACATATATGTATTGCCTTGCGACGTTCTGTGTTACTTTGTGACCTACATGAATAAATATTAATTGACTTTGACTATCAGAAGCAACGTCATTTTCACTTGAAGATTTCAATAGACCAATCACATTATTTTTCTTTCAGAGACGCCCTATACCGTCTGTCACTTCGTGGGCTCAGTTTATTAGAAAAAGCTTCGTGGGTGGCATCCTCGGAAAAGGTCAAAATGTGTCAAGTCAAAGGTCAAACAGAAGAAGACTGCCATAACTTTGTCAAAGTTCTATTGGCGCATGAACACAAACTTTTTGCTTGTGGGACTCATGCATTCAGTCCTGTTTGCAGTTGGAGAGAGGTTTGTACAATATTATTTTAGTAGATACATAGACCAACGCGGTCGTCGTATACGCTGTCGCCGTGGTACTATATAGGTGTTCGGGTAGCTCTAGTGGTAACCGAGTATGTTAACACATTGCAAAGGTAAAGCAACAGCTAGCCAGGCCAGTCTTAGGATAGGTGACCATTTCTTAAGACATTGAGACCCCTCCGAACTTCGGAGAGCACGTTAAGGAGTCGGTCTCAGTTGTCATGCAAACAAAGTCAGATGGCAGTCGCTTCACGAAAAATATCGAAGTTCGTTCGAGTCGCAGTTGGACTGGAAAGCAGACCGACCCCAACTCCGTTGGGAAATGCTCGGTGGATGATGACTGGATAGTGTAGCTACCTCTGACAGTGACTGCAAAGGTGGCCTAAGTACACCGGAGCCCTGGGGTTTTCCTTAACCTGAACTCCTGGCAATGGACGTTACGGCCTACAAACGGTATAGTAAGGTAGAAGGATGCTTCATGACCCAAGTCATCCTCACCTGTATGCAGTGTACCTGCTGTCAAACGGACGTGGCTTCGGCAAACTGTCCAAAGTGCCCGGAAACGGCAAAAGGGTGTATTCTCATAGCAATAAAAGTAGGTAAAGTACGTAAAATACGTAAAAAATTGAACTATCGCCCTGATTTATTTTTTTTGCCTCAAACCAACTTAAACTGGGAAAGCTGTAGCGACATTACGTCATAGATGACTGTTTGACAGTTCTAACGTTCAGAGTTGGTTGTTAATGGTGCCGACCGGTTATTAGCGCTCTATAATTGAAAAGATAATTGTTCTGAGGTTTTATTAGTTAGATGAACTAAGTGACTGGAAAAATTTGGGCATATTAAACGCCTCTGTCTGCCTCTTAAGGAATAAAAATGTTTAAATGCAAGCACATCGCAACCACAGAGCCACCGGTACCTAAACATATTTTAACATAGTACATGAATCAATTGATATACTTAATTGTTTAATTAATGAACTATAACAACTTTACAATTAATAGCTGAAGAATCCTATCATTCGCATAACATTCACTGTCCTTTTATGAAATGACTGTCTTCTAGTGCGTGGGAACAATTGAATGATTGAATTACATAATGCTACACCTACTTATTTTAGTACTGGGTTTATGCGTTTAATTTTAATTGTGTCTAGTAGTTTTAAAGGCCAAGTTGTTTATTGAAGCGAACAGTCTCGAAAACGTCGATTTTTTGTAATTGATTCTGTATTCTACGAGTATCCTACATAATAAACTCCTGTATTCTTAGACAAAAAGATATTATAGTTGATGGTTTCGATTGCCGGCACTTGGTGAATCTTATAGTAATACCTACATGATAAACAAACACTTGTACACTGTTTCACTTTTTCCTTAATATCCAGGATTTAACCTGACCGGTTTCGCTTTATAGCATTATAAAAGGTTGTTGTTACACTTTACATATTTATTAAACAAGTATTTTACTACGCTGTCTAACATACCTTCAAGTCTTCAAGCCATTGTTGAAATTATGGATATTAAATAAAAAGTGAAACAGTGTACAAGTATTTGTTTACAGTGCGTTAAGATTTAGACTGAGATTTGGGTAGATTTGTTTTGTTACTTAATTTGAATGAAAATTTACACTAAAGACTGGTTCATAAGTGCGAGTGCAACTGATTTCACTAATCGCAAATTTTTTTTTTAAACTTTCGCGTTCTGAATTCATGATACTATTTACGAATTCGGGACTTACCTTACTAAATTTAACTTATGTTGTAACTCGGTCGAAACGTCAGGCCAAACATAAGGTAAATTACGCGTGAAAGTTCCGAACCCGTAAATACGAGTAGTATAATCACTTAACAGTGTTTAAGATCGTCTTACGCGGCTGACCGTCTATAGACGGAATCCAAAAAGCGGTATGCTCAGTATGGGCTTTTACCTGATTTTGACTACTAAAGTTTGCCTGATCTACCCTTCATTTATATCAAAGAACAAATAGACAAATAAATTTTGGAAATCTTTTACAGATAGAGTCAATAAACACAGTGACAGAGTGGATGACTGGTGTGGCGAACTGCCCCTATAACCCTCAGTCGAACGTGACGGCCATATTGACCAACTCGGGCGACTACTACGCTGGGACACCGACCGACTTCGCTAGCTCTGACACGGCTATATACAGGTAAAAAGAAACCATTTAATTGATAATTATTGATTTTACTAGAGTAGCGGTGCCATCACAAAGCTTCCCTTGTCCTTGTCTATGTAAACAAATTGACGCTCAGTTTTCTAAAGAGCTGTGATTGACACTGTTGTTTTAAAGACGTCACTGCCACTCGCTGTTGCATTACGGGCGCTACATGACAGCACCGTTATCCTAGGATACCTAGGTCCTTAGGACTAGGTCCTAGGACCCGATAGGAACCTTTAGTCACGACGGATAATTGGTATTGTATTTCTCTCTGACCGAGCGAGTGAAGCGAGCGAAGCGTCTCAGTTTTAACTCGAGGACTGGCCGATTTGGCGTTGTTGGTATGTGTGTCAGTTCCGGTCTACAGGCCGCATTTTTCAGCCGATTTTCATGAAATTTGGCACAAGTGTTCTTTCTCGCAAGGCGCAACTTTTGTCGAAGGGATTTTTCGATTGGGGGAAAATGGGGAAGAAATGGGAGGAAAATGTATTTCTCAGTTTTTTGGGGGGAAAATGGGGGAGAAATGGGGGGGGGAAATGCAAAATTAACGCGAGGTCTATTGTTCACAGAACCACCAGTAAATAAACCTCTTGATAATAACACACACAACATAATAAACATGTGCGCACATCGGAAATTTACAAAGAATAAACAAAATCGAACTGTACAAAATTATATCTTATCATAGTGCAAGATAATTAATAGGATTAACTCATTAAAATATAGGTCAATAATATAATTATTAATGTGTATTTGTGTCAGTCTTGTGGTTATTATCTACGTTTTACTTGCGTATCGGTAGCATTTGTAAATCTACACGCTTTCGTAATCTGAGAAGTGTATTACGATTAGATTGTGCAATACAATTTGATTAGATTTATCATAGAAGACATTTACTTGTTATTGAAGTGTATTGGGACAGTAATAACATTACTGTTTACCGACACTGATTAGAATACTTTACAACCAAAATGTTTAAATTTAATATAATACGAGTATATATATTTTTGGACATTCTCACACAACGTCATCTAGCTCAAACTAAGCTATAAGCTTGGGCTATGGGATTTATACAACTGATATACAATATACATATTTAGATATTTCTAAATACTTACATAGTATACATAGAAAACACTCGGGTATTTGGAGCCCTAAAATAAAATCCGTCTTGTGTAACTACAGAACTTAGAAATGGGTTGTCGAGGTCAGATGGCAGTCACTTCACGGAAACATAGAAAACTACCAAACTTCGAAACGAACAATTGTCGATCACAGAAATATTTGATTTCACCTGGGAATCGAACCCGAGACTTCGGAGTTGAAAGCTACTATGAAATTGCAACTTAAACTTCGCTCGTTAAAATATTTACTTCGTTCTAGAAATACACATACCCAAGTAATTATAATAATGCCTATATAATTATATATTTATGTCCAATTATCTGCACTCAATATGGAACTTGTATCATGGGCAATATACTTTGGTAATGTAGGTAAAACAAATCATGCTTTATGCGGAATTGTGGCACAATAATGATATTGTGTTGCCATGCCGAAATCGTATTTCGTATTTGGCGGTAAGTGCATCAAAGGTTCTTCTTCTTTTAGTTAGGTACTTGCCAATTTCAAGGTAATGCTTGATATTTCCCGCACAGAAGAACTAGTTACTCTGAACTAGTTCACGGTGTAGGACAAGGAAACGTTGTTGGGTATTGCAATTGAGTGTATGGACCTGGGTTTTTGCAGAGCGCGAGAGGTAACCTAATAGGTTACCCACGCGCTCGCTACATACCCAAGTCCAAAGGTACTTAATCGTAACATATAAAGAGCTATTTCTTTTTTGTATAAAGTTGAAATCTACCAGATTCCACGTATGTACCATAAATGTTCTAACTGCATTTCTATTAATTTTATGACGACCCATCATATTATACCGGCACCCCGATAGGTTATCCTTTTGAAGGAGTACCCAGGACGCCTAACAATGGACGTTGGGGTAGAAAAGACGACTTCTTATTGTTTTTTAGGGTTCCGTACCCAAAGGTTAAAACGGGAACCCTATTACTGAGACTTCACTGACCATCCTTCCGTCCGCCTGGCTGTGTCTTATGACCCGTGATAGTTAGAAAGTTGAAATTTTCACAGATGCTGTATTTCTCTTGCCTCTGTAACAACAATTGCTAAATAACGGCGAAATTGCTAAATAATTTATGGCGATTCCTAAGAACCGTAGGTGTTGGTAAGCGCGTGGACGATGGTATTGCTACTGACATGGACCTCGATGAAATGAATGTTCATTTTTCGAGGTCTCCGACAAGTATCTCTGAGGACGATAAAATATCAACGTTAAATTATTTAGCATCTCTTCCTTTGCCATTAAATACTTCTTTCTCATTTCAACCGGTTACAGAGTCGGATGTTAAGAAGCACATACGATCTATTTCCTCTAAGGCCGTCGGCGATGATGGGCTTCAACTCCAAATGCTCCTGCCTATATTAAATCATATTATCCCTGTCCTTACCCACATCATCAACTATTCCTTGGTATCCAATTGTTTCCCATCATCGTGGAAAAAAGCCCACGTTACCCCACTTCCTAAAGTAGCTAGTCCTACTGCAATCACCCAGTTCCGACCCATTTCCATTCTTCCTATCCTGTCCAAGGTTCTTGAGAGTATTGTTCAGAGTCAACTGTCTGGTTATCTCTTCTCTAATAGCCTGCTAAGCCCATTCCAGTCTGGTTTTCGTCGTGGCCATAGCACTGTAACAGCCCTGGTTAAAATTACTGATGACATAAGGCTGGCTATGGAACAAAAACAACTCACCATTTTAGTACTATTGGACTTCAGCAGTGCTTTTAATTCGGTTGATTTTGACATCCTCTTGGGAATCCTTAAATCCCTGAACATCTCCGACTCTGTAACTGCATGGTTTCAATCTTATCTTCGGGGACGCTCGCAGTCGGTTCGGGCTGGTGAAACTTACTCCAGTTGGTGCGACCTGATTGCTGGTGTTCCTCAGGGTGGTGTGCTGTCTCCTCTTCTCTTCTCTGTTTTTATAAACGTCATCACAAGGGTCTTAACTTCTAATTACCATCTCTACGCAGATGACTTGCAGGTGTATCGTCATTTCAAAGTCGATGACATGAATGATGCTGTTACTGCCATCAATGAGGACCTGGAAAAAATCTGTTGTTGGGCAAACTCCTTTGGATTATCAGTCAATCCTAGTAAATCTCTGGCACTCATTGTTGGTGGCCGATATATGCTTGGGCTATTGGGTGACTCCTTGCCTCCTATTATATTTAATTCAGAACCTATTAAGTATTCTAATAGCGCAAGAAATTTGGGTCTTTACATGGATTCGTATCTCTCCTGGGATGTACACATTGCCGAGGTAAGTAGGAGGGTCTACTACTCATTTCAGTCTCTCAAATCTCTTCAGAAACTCTTACCATTTCAAACTAAAGTGACCTTTGCGCAATCTCTTCTACTATCACTGTTGGACTATGCCGATGTCTGTTTCTTAGATGCATCGGAGGAGCTTGTCAACAAACTTGAACGTCTGCAGAATTTGGGAATCCGTTTCATCTATGGCCTTCGTAAATACGACCACGTTTCTGAATTCAGGCATAGACTGGGGTGGCTCCCGATTCGGCAGCGTCGTCAAGCGCACATTCTGTCTCTTCTCTATACTATCCTTCACATTCCTAGTTCTCCTGGCTATCTCCGTGAGCGCTTTGAGTATCTGGTGCCTAGAGACAAAGCATGTCGTGTTTCCTCATCTCTTCTCCTTCGAACTCCTTTACATACCTCTAGCTGCTATGATGACTCCTTTACAGTCCAGGCTGTCAGATTGTGGAACTCGCTGCCACATGACATTCGTGCGAGTCCGTCATTGGCAATTTTTAAGAAACGAGTGAAGGAGCATTTCCTCTCCCAATAGTTCCTTGATTGTATTGTGTAAGTACTTATGTAGACTTATGTAGACTTATGTAAACTTTTTAGATTTGTCTTATTCTTATTTATCTACGTATTTATTTCTGATGTTGTATTGCTTGATACTGTAATTGTATGTATTTATTTAGTTATCTATTACTTTATTAATAATATATTTATTTCTTACTTGTTGTTAAACACACTCTACAATAATCATCCTTATCCTCTAAACCTCTAAGGTCTGCTGGCAGAAAAGTCATCTTTTTGACTTAAGCACGTCTTTGTGCATATTGTTTTTAATAATTACCAACTTTGTATATGTTTTAATGTACAATAAAGAATAAAGAAAGAACAATTGCTAAATAACAGAATTTAATAAATATTTAAGGGGCTCCCATACAACACACGTGATTTATTTTTTTGCCGTTTTGGTACGGAACCCTTTGTGTGCGAGTCCTACTCTCACTAGGCCGTTTTATTTTAGATATTTTCAGGACATACATCGATTATTTTAATAATTACGATTTCGGGACCTAATCGCGTAAAATTAACTTATTTATGGCCTTTAATAATCGCGAAATCGTAACTATTAAAATACTACTATAGCTTGTTGTATGTTCCCAGGAGCCGAGGTGCCGCTCGCCGTGATCCCGGCACTCTTCGGACACCACAATATGATTTAAATTGGTTAAACGAACCTCAGTTTGTTGGGAGTTTTGAGGATGATCACTACGTCTACTTCGTATTCAGAGAAATGGCAGTCGAGTTCATGAATTGTGGCAAGGTAAGACGAAATTGTAATGTGACAACGTTATTTGCAAATTCAAATTCATGTGCGTCAATGGCTTATCGTAATAATAGGACTAAAGAGTGATTGTTCACTGGTTACGTCGCCATCGTTTAAGAGACTGAAATGATAATAGACCAGTAAAATTAGCCAAAATCCCGGAAGCTGTCGAACAAACTTATATTTGGACATCCTAAAAGTTATGTTAAAACCTTGTACTTACGTCTATTAAACATCTGAGAGCAAATAGTCACCAAAAATTAGCAAATAGCCATTTCTCGTTTCCTCGATGTTTCGCAATTTGCAATTTAACATGATAATTTACTTAATACTTATTTTACTTATCTGACTGCGTCATCGAGGGTTATGTTTTAAACTGCGCTTACCGCTATCTATCGTCATTCTAGGTTAATAAAAAGCACGTCAAACATTGACACAAAAACTGACATTAAATTACCGAAGTGGGATCAAATAATTGTCAGAGTAGGACCACTCGGAAAACAGTAGCTTTCAATTTAAAAAAAAAACAAAATCGATTCACCCATTCCAAAGATTTTATTTTTATTTTATTTTATTTATACTTTATGTACATCGAAGAAAACAAACACCACATTAATATATTTATAACATGCACAAAGGCGTACTTAAGTCAAAAATGACTTTTCTTCCAGCAGACCATATAGTTTACAGGATAAATATCATACATAGGAGAGAAGTGAAGTTACACAAATCAAAGCATAGGGTAGAAAGGGTAGAGAATACAAGTAAATACTTATAATACTTACTATACCTACAATAAAAGACAAATACATAAGATGTACACACTTAAATCTAAAACAGAAACAGTTATTTACAATATGAAAACTAGTAGGAAGACATTAAGTAGCTACTAGTTCGGAAGTGTCCCCGAACTCGTCTCCAAGCAAAGGCTCGCACGTATATCATGTGGAAGCGAGTTCCATAGTCTGACAGCTTGAATAGTGAAGGATTCGTCATAGCAACTAGAGGAGTGGGCAGGAGTTCGAAGGAGATGAGAGAGAGAAGATGATATGTGGTAACAGTCTTAAAAAAAAACATACAGTAGAATTAATAACCACCTCCTATTTGGTAGTCGGTTAAAAATTGTATAACACCCATCGCTGCTAACAAGATGATGAGGGAGGGCCACTTGCATAAAGTATTATCATAATATGGATCAGCGGAAAGATGACATAAATATGTCGTTGTCTTGCTGATTTGTGGTATGATTTATTGGGCTATTATTCTTTTGACGACAGGACGTTGATTTATCTTAATTAAAGGGTTAAATAACACGGTTTAAAACAGAACATTATACTCGTTACCTGTACAACGTATGGAACACTGTTGGTTTTAAGCCGTGTAGACAGCATACATTTCGGTTTTAAACAGCCGTTAAACCCTTTAATGTTTGTTTTTTGAAAGAAGCCTGAAAGAAAATTATTTTTTTGTCTTATTAAGGTTGTTTGAAATACATGTAAAGGCCTACCTATTCACCTATTCTGTGCTTCGGATTATAAAAATAATTCTGAAAGTTTGGAACTCCATCACTTGTTATGACGTACCTATTCGTCATAATTATGATGAACAAGTGATGGATGGAGTGGAATCATACATACAATTAACAATATAGGTAATTCTTGTATTTAAATAAATACCACAAGTTAAACTAAACTTCAAGCTGTTGATTGGTATGTAATGGGCTTTATAAAATAATTAGGATAGAGTAAGAATAAAAATGCAGCAATTACTTAAAAAGGACCTCGCGTCACATAAAAAGAACGCTAACCTTCAAGCTGCGCAGTAGATGATTTATCGATCTATAGTAAAAGCGAGTAAGAGCGACAGTACCGATGCGCAAACACACCCCTCGCACTCTCGCCCAGTTACAAGTTACAGTTACAAGTTAATGATCAATGTTTAGTTAAGAGAGCAGGATTGAATCCGCATAAAGGTACTAACATACTGAAGATTTCAAATATACGAGTATGTATGCAATTACCAACAGGCCGTACTCTTACCTAAGTTACTTAATTTATAGGTGGATCGCGGCCGTGTCCTTCTGCGAGCAAGTCATGCTCGTGAAGGACGCGGCTGAGAGGGAGAGGGAGCGTACCCTCCCCGCTGAGTTCCGCAGTCAGCGGCCAGGGCGCCGCAGACTCATCTAAGCCCAGGACCATCGACTTCCATGATCGGGGCCAGAGGACGGCGGGATAGCCACCCGTCGTCCTTACAGAAGCAGGCTAAAAGAGTCGCGTGCTGCGGGGGCTTTGCCCCATAGCACGCAACCAGATTCACTCACCGACGCGGGATAACACCCTACCCCAACGACGCGGGATTCTCATCCCGACCAAACCCCCGTAGAGACCACAGAGGTGGTCAAAGTCCGCCGGGCGCCACTGGAAATACCTACTGCTTGTGAACCAAACACGCCCGGCAACGGACGTTAGAGCGGCGGCCTTGGGCCGCGGAATTAAAAAAAAAGATTACTTAATTTTGTTGTATATTTTTTACAGATAATTTACTCTCGCATCGCCCGAATATGCAAGAACGATTCTGGTGGCTCTGTAGTAATGAAGGATAGTTGGAGTACCTTCTTAAAAGCCAGGATAAAGTGTTCGGTACCCGGGGACATACCTTTCGACTACAACGAAGTCCAGAGTATGGAGTATCTGGCACAGGAGAAGGTTTTAGTGGCCACTTTTACTACACCTACGTGAGTTTGAAATAAGATAAATATTGTTGGACATTCTCACACAACGTCATCTAGCCCAAACTAAGCTATAAGCTTGTGCTATGGGATCTTGACAACTGATAAACATACGTAAATATTTCTAAATACATACATAACATACATAGAAAACACCCAAACTCCGAAACAAACATTTGTGGATCACACAAATATTGGCTTCGACCCGGGAATCAAACCCGAGACTCTGGAGTCGATAGGATCTTTTTGTGTTATGGCTGTTTTTTTTTGATTGATGATGAATTCTAAATTCAAATTATTTTTGTTTTCAACAAATTTGATTCCGCGTTGTATTTGTACTGAATCTAATATCTATAGTATTTTTGATCTAAGCAGAGGGGCCTTAAAACCAACACTTAGGCTTTAGGCATTTTGCATAAATACATAAAATTTATAATTCTAGGAACAGCATTGCGGGCAGTGCAGTTTGCGTCTACAGTATGTCAGATATAATTGCGGCATTCGAAGGACCATACAAGGTGCAGGACCATCCAGGGTCTACATGGGAGCAACATGCACCTTCCAAAGAAGCGAGGGATCATTTCAGATGCATACCTGATGCTGGGTTAGTATTTACTCCCTAAACTAAACCAGAAAAAAAATAGTTCAGGTAATGAGCACACATATAATGGATTATGTCCAAAATCGCCGAATGAATATAATAAAACGTAGCAGCCTACTTAATTGTAATTTTTGAGGAATAATGAAATGAAAAATAAAACAATGGTTGTCGTTCGAAAATTTAACACTTCGCTCAGTTTTTTGCAACAGCAGCATGCATTGCATACCTAGTAATTGTAAGTCCTTTTAGTAGATGTCTCCTACCTAAAGCCATATTTTTAATTAACTCTTGATAACTAAATTGGACTAAATTTACACAAGTAAAGTTTATTTATTTATTTATTCAATAAGTTACTTATAGGCAAATCTTTTCAGGGCTCACCAAGAAATAGAATTTCACAGATACCATTTAATGTATGAATCAATTCAACCTGTATCTGGAGAGCCAGTTTACAAAACTACGTCAGAACGCTTTACACACGTCACTGCTGACGTCACGAGTGCGAAAGGGATCGAAAACCAGGTTGTGTTATATGTAGCAACTCAGGAGAGCAATGTCTTAAAGTTGGCGGTTTTACCAAAATTGGATGGAGCTTGTTTGGTTGAGAAATGGATGTTGAACGAGAAAGATGGGAACTTTAAAGTGTTGAATATGCAATTTGTTAAGGATACCGTGAGTTTATCATAATTTTTGTTGGCTTTATTATTTTTAAACTCTAAACAGGACGCAAAGTTAATATATGCAGACTTTTTACAGGTCTATGCTGCATGGGGCGGGGCCCCAAGAGATTAGACTACGTCCTCGCCGTCCGCCCTGGACCCCAACTTGACCACGGTAACGCAGTGGCAAGTTGGGTGACCGAACGTCGAAATCGAGACTTGAGTGGCCAACATTGCGTTTAATTGTGTTATCATGGATATGCCTGACGAGACCCCCGGTACTGACACTGCCCTTTCCCGGGCAGTGTCAGCCGACGACCTACCGCATGAAACACGGAATTCGATGCATCTTGATTTGGGGGCTCGCGTCGCGCCGCCTAGTTGCAGCGCGACGTCGACGCCCCAAGGAAATGTTGCTGCTGGGACTGACGATGGGTCAGCTCCCAGTAGGGTGAAGACTAAGGGCCGTTCCTCTTCGCAGAAGAGGACCCTCGAGAAGGAGGGGCCGCCGCGCGACCGGAGCACTAGTTGCTCTGGGTGGGGGTCCCTCCTCTCCAGCGATTCGGAGGAGGAGGTGCCGGTGAAGACGGTGCGCACGCGTCTCGGCGCCTACAGAGTGCGCCCGCCTACTCCACCGCCGTCCTCTGTACCGTCCCTGCGTAGTCGCAGGGATATTGGTGTGCCGCCCGCGCGGGAGATCATGAGCATTCTCTCCCGCATGAACGCGGCCATGCGGGGGAGTAAGAATATGTCGGGGAGGAAGAAGATTGTGGCTTCACTGGTGGATGAAGCCCAATCCTCCCTTGACAAGCTCCTCGCGCGGAGCGCCACAACGGAGGAGGCGAAGCTCCGCAAGCAGGTTGCGAGCCTGGAGGTGGAGCTCACTGCCTCCCGAAAGGAGATGGAAGATCTGCGTCGGGAGGTTGCTGAGTTGACCACAGTGGTCAAGGCACCTCCAGGTCCCATGCCGCCTCCTCCTCTGACGGCTGGACCAGCGCCGAAGACGGCGCCTAGGACCGCGCCCACCACGGCGCCCGCCTCGCCGCCACAGCCTGTGCCGACTACGGTGCAGGTCCTGACGGCGATCGAGAGGCGCCTCGCGGTCCTGGAGGACCGGGCGTACCGCCCTCCGCTAGCGCGCCCCGCGTTTTCATACGCGGCGGCTGTTGGCGGTGCTCCCGCTCCCGGTCCTAGCGGCACACCTGCTGTCCGCCGCCCCGCTCCGCCCCCGTCCGCTTCGGTGAGCCGGATACCGGCCGAGACCGCGGCCCAGGCGCGGAAGGCCAAGGGGCGCGGCAAGAAGAGTGGCACCCCTGCCGCCTC
Source organism: Nudaria mundana (assembly GCA_963556515.1). NCBI lineage: Eukaryota > Metazoa > Arthropoda > Insecta > Lepidoptera > Erebidae > Nudaria > Nudaria mundana. The sequence goes on from OY748306.1 coordinate 8,195,231, forward strand.
CTCTTCCTCTATCGTCGCTCCCGCTGCTTCCTTACATCCCTCCAGACGGGAGGGATGGGAAGTAGTGGGAGCCAAGAAGAGGAAGACGAAGGCCGCAAAGAAAGCGGCCAAAGCCGCCGCGGCGAAGGCGCCGAAGAGGCCCCGCCCTCCTCGCTCCACCGCCGTCGTCCTGACGGTGACGACGGTAGGTGTGGAGAAGGGGGTGGGGTACGCCGACGTACTGAGGACTATGAAGTCCTCAGTCAACCTCTCGGCCCTCGATATACAGGGGGGGCTCCGGTGCAAGACGACACGCACCGGGGCTCGCCTCCTCGAGGTCTCCGGCGCCTCCAGCGGCCCTAAAGCTGACGCCCTAGCGGCTCAGCTTAGGGATGCGCTGGACCAAGAAGCCGTCCGCGTCACCAGACCCACCAAATGCGCCGCATTGCGCATCACGGGTCTGGATGACGCGGCCACGACGGAGGAAGTTGTCTCCGCCGTCGTGGAGGCGGGCGGCTGCCCCCGTGACCAGGTGAAGGCTGGAGATATCTCCTTCGGCTCCACTGGTCACGGGATGACAGTCGTCCAGTGCCCCGTCGCGGCGGCACTGAAAGTGGCGGACGGACGAAGCCTCCTCGTAGGGGGCTTCCTCTTTAGGAACCCCCTACGAGCCTGCCGACACGAAGGAGGTGCACCTGCGCAAAGGCGCAGGTGCACCTCCTTCGTGCCCGGGAAAGCAGATGTTTCCGGTGCATGGTGGTGGGGCACTTAGGAGTGCAGTGTACAGCGGAAGTCACCGTGGGCGATCGGTGCTTCCGCTGCAGCCGGCCCGGTCACAAGGCAAGTGCCTGTGACGCCCCGCCTCGCTGCTTTAGATGCGAGGCGGAGGGCAAGACCGCGGATCACCGGGTCGGAAGCACAACCTGCGCCGCCTCGAGACCAAAACCTCGTCCGTCCGCTGAGAGCGGTGGGGGTGCCGCCCTTGCGCGGCCAGTTATTTCGCTGCGGGATGCGGTTATGGACGTCAATTAATGTCTGACGCCTGTATCCGTATCCTGCAAGTGAATTTGAACCACTGCCGTGCTGCTCAGGATCTTCTGTACCAGAGCATCCGGCAGTGGTCCATAAACTTGGCCGTGGTCGCCGAGCCGTACTACGTCCACCCGGGAAGCCCGGTGGACGAGGACGGCTCGGCCTGTTGTATCTTTGGGGGGTCCGCCGCAGACAACTCGCGCCTTGCGATCATTGCAAGGGGCCGCGGGTGTGTTGCACTACATCTCGCCGAACATTGACGAGTCTCAGTTTGAGCTATGGCTCACTGAGCTCGACGTCGTGGCGTGGGGCTCCCGGGAAACCAGGGACAAGGGGAGGCTTCTTGAGGACTGGACCAGAACACGTGGTCTGGAGGTCCTCAACCGGGGGAATGTCGCCACCTATTGGCGGCGGGGGGGGGGGAATCGATCGTGGACGTAACGTTCGCATCCCCTGACCTCGCCCGCCGTATTACAGGCTGGCGCGTGGAGGAGGGTGAGGAGACTCACTCGGATCATCGGTACATCCGGTTCGATGTCGTCCCCCCACCTGACCTCCCACAGCCGGTGGCAAATCCCCCGGATCCGCGTTGGGCACTTCACCATCTGGATCGGGAGGCTCTCATGGAGGCATCCATCGTGCAGGCCTGGATTCCGGCGCCGGACCGCCTGCCGATGTGGATGCCGAGGTGGAGTGGTTCAGGAGAGCCATGTCGCAAATCTGTGATGCGGCGATGCCTAGGGTTACACCCAGACCGGCCAGGAAGCAGGTGTACTGGTGGTCGCCGGAGATTGCAGAGCTGCGCGCAGCATGCATCTCCGCCCGCCGCCGGTACACCAGGTTTCGCCGGAGGCGTCGCCGCCCAGACGACGCGGTAGCCCGAGAGGCGGAGCTTTTTCAGGCATACAGGGAGGCTAAAGGTGATCTCCAGGAGACGATAAAGCGGGCCAAGACGGCGGCCCGCGAGGAGCTCCTTGAGACCCTGCAGCAGAACCCATGGGGGCACCCGTACCTACAGGTCAGGGAGAAACTCCGACCTAGGGCGCCCCCACTGACCCAGAGTCTCCAGCCGTAGCAGCTGGAGCGGGTCATGGGCTCCCTGTTTCCGACGAGCGCGGAGGAGCACGTCCCTCCGCGCATGGCTCCGTCTCTGCCCGACGCGGATAGCACCAACGAAGACGACGTACCCGAAGTCAGGGTGGGGGAGCTAGGTGCGGCAGTACTCCGGCTTAAACGCCGGAAAATCACTGCCCCCGGACCCGACGGCATTCCTGGCCGTGCATGGGTCCTGGACGAAGAACTCGGGCCTCGACTGATGGGGCTCTTTAGCGCATGCCTCGAAAGGGGCCAGTTTCCCAAGGTGTGGAGGACGGGGAAACTGGTCCTGATCCGTAAGGCGGGGCGGCCGGTGGACTCACCGTCCGGATACCGGCCGATCGTGTTGCTCGACGAGGTGTGTAAGCTCTTTGAGCGAATTATCGCGGAACGCCTCGTCGAGCATTTCACGAGTGTGGGGCCAGACCTGGCGGATAACCAGTTCGGTTTCCGTCGGGGACGCTCCACCGTGAGCGCGATCATGCGCGTGAAGAGCCTGACGGAGGAAGCAGTCTCGCAGGGCAAGGTGGTGGTGGCGGTGTCTCTTGACACCGCCAACGCGTTCAACACCTTGCCATGGAGCTGCGTTAGGGAGGCGCTCGTGTATCACGAAACGCCTCTCTACCTCCGTCGTATTGTCGGGGCCTATCTCTCGGAGAGGGCCATAGCTTTCCCCAGCTGGCTCAGGCCAGCTCGGCGAGATGTGTCGTGCGGTGTTCCGCAGGGGTCGGTCCTGGGGCCGCTTCTGTGGAACATCGGCTACGACTGGGTGCTGCGGGGTGCGTTGCCTAGGGGTGTCGGCGTAACGTGCTACGCCGACGATACCCTCGTCACGGCGCGGGGTGCAACGTACCAGGAGGCAGCACTCAAGGTCACGACGGGTGTTGCTCGAGTCGTGGGTCGGATACGGCAGCTGGGACTGGAGGTGGCCTTGCACAAGTCCGAGGTTCTGTGTTTTCACAGACCTCGGAACGGTCCACCCGAAGGTTCCAGCATAAATGTGGGAGGCGTTAGCATCGGCATCAAGCCCTCGATGAAGTACCTAGGGATCGTACTTGATAGCCGATGGAACTTCGGACCACATTTCCGAAGTTTGGTCCCCAAGGTGACGCAGGCATCGGTCGCGCTTTCGCGACTGATGCCCAACCTAAAGGGACCCAACGCCTCCTGCAGGAGACTGTACCTGGGGATCGTGTGGAGTATGGCCCTATACGGGGCTCCCGTATGGGCGGATAGGTTGGCGGTCAAGGGGAACGTGACTCTGTTAAACAGACCACTTAGAACCTTGGCCGTCAGAACCATACGGGGGTACCGCACGATCTCCGGAGAGGCTGCATGTCTCCTAGCCGGGACCCCTCCATGGGACCTGGAAGCAAGAGCCCTTGCGTCATTGTTCAAATGGCGCAAGGAGGCGCTGGAGCGGGACCACAGGCCTGTGTCTCGAGAAATCGAGGACCAGCGGTCCCAACTCCGCCAGGATCTCATGGAGTCATGGAGGGTGCGACTTGAGCAACCCAAGGGGGGTGCCATCTTCATCGCGGCGGTGAGACCGATCATGGACGATTGGCTGCAGAGGCAGCATGGTGACCTCACGTACCGTGCGACGCAGATCGTTGCCGGGCATGGATGCTTCGGTAGCTATCTGTTTCGCATGCATCGTGAGGTCACACCCCGGTGTCAACACTGCGAGGTTTCCGACGACGACACCGCACTCCACACGTTGGTGGAGTGCTCAGCGTGGGCGAGTCAGCGCCGGGACCTCGTAGTGGGTCTGGGCGTGGATACCCTCTCGCTGGGGACCATGCTGCAAGCCATGGTATCCAGCGGGAGTAGGTGGAACGCGGCCGTGTCCTTCTGCGAGCAAGTCATGCTCGCGAAGGAGGCGGCCGGGAGGGAGAGGGAGCGTACCCTCCCCGCCGAGTTCCGTAGTCGGCGGCCAGGCCGCCCCAGACTACGCGACTACGCCCAAGACTATCGTCCTCCATGATCGGGGCCTGAGGACGGCGGGATCGCCACCCACCGTCCTTACAGAAGCAGGCAGATTCACTCACTGACGCGGGATAAAACCCGACCCCAATGACGCGGGATTCTCGTCCCGACCAAACACCCGCAGAGACCACAGAGGTGGTCAAAGTCCGCCGGGCGCCACTGGATATACCCTCTGCTAGTAACCAGAGACGCCCGGCAACGGACGTTAGAGCGGCCGCGGCCTTGGGCCGCGGAATTAAAAAAAAAAAAAAAAAAGGTCTATGCTGCATACATAATACCTTTGTCCTCTGTATTATCTATATAGAAATGGTGAATGTAATTTTTGTCCCCCCTTAGCTCTCGAGAACTGTTTATGCTCCAATGATGGTTGACCCCTCTATTCTCAATGTATCCTCAATCTGAAGGCAAATAAAAATATCGAAAATTTGACCTAGCCCTAAGGGGTCAAAAGTTATAGGCCAAAACTTATGGCGTGTTGCGGCGCGAAGCACCGCGCAAGACACCGTACTAGTGAAATATAAGTACTCTATTAAGTGCTTCAAGTCTGATATCAATACATAGTATAAAACAAAGTCGCTTCTGTTTGTATGTATGGTTAGATCATTAAATCTACGCAACCGATTTTCACCAATGGATAGAGTAACTACTCTATCCATTGGTGAAAATCGGTCCGCGAAAGCGTCCGCTAGTAATGTACTCGTATAATATAGAAATCTTGTTCGTAAATAGCTGAGAACATCGAAATTGCGATCTATTTTTTTACACGAGGGCGACGTCAGAGCCATCTATACTGGTTCCACCAAAACTATATAAAACTTACAGTCAATCTAATTCACAAAATTGTCAACAGATGTCAGTATACATCGGCAGTTCACAGAACGTGGTCCGTATATCAGGGGCGCGTTGTTCCCGGTACTCCAGTCGTTCTGGCTGTATCTTAGCTACTGATCCTCACTGTGGTTGGGACAATGGACGGGACCTTTGTGTACTGGCTACTACCAAACTTGGGGACCCGTCATTTAAACAGACTACGCATGTATGTGGGGTTGTTGATTCACCAGGTTTGTATAAAGTTTCAGGAAATTCGCTTTATATGTAGGTATACCTAATACAGATTGCTGGTTTATCGAGTTTACAATAAACTGAAAAACCAATCGTATGACACTGTACATTTCAGCATCGCACCGACTCTAATTATCATACCTAATATTGTAATCATAATCATCATAATCAAAACATAGTGTAAAACAAAGTTGCCCGTTCTTATACCGGGTTATTTGTAATTAACTAGCATCCTCGCAGGGGTAGGTAGTAGACATCATAAGTAATAACGTTTGTTCTACGACTTTTTATAATTCGTTAAATTTTACTTTCCCACAAAAATGAATATTAATTTAGTTTTGCGTCTGACAGTTATTAACTCTACGCCGCAGCTTGCGCACATCGTAAAAATTAGGTAAACAAACTCGTATCATCAATTTATGCCGCCAATATGCAGTAAGGTTTTTCAAATCTACCTCCACCGAGACGGGCAACGGTGTTATCTGTCACACAGCGATTACGCGATTACAGACAGTTCCAGCCTAGGTTCAGTGATAGTGGTCGTCCACCGAGGCACTCAGTACGGGAACAAGAAAGGATACATACTGGAGTTCTTTGAGGATAATCCCGCCGCAAGACCAATGTCGCCGCGCTATGGTTTAATGTATCGCAGTTCTTCGCGTGGAGTGTCATTCACAACGAAGGCAAATATCCGTTCCATCTTCATCGTGTCCAGGAACTCACCGACCAAGCGCGCGCGAACGTGCGTGTGTCGACCGTCTAGGAATGAAACATAGACTTAATAGTGTCGCGTTATAACAATAAAAACTTGAAAACTCATTATTAAGTAATATATTCATTATTATTAAAAGTCGTAGAACAAACGTTGTTACTTATGATGTCTGCTACCTACCCCTGCGAGGATGCTAGTTAATTACAAATAACCCGGTATATGCTTAGATCTTTAAAACTACGCAAACGGATTTTGATGCGGTTTTCACCAATGGATAGAGTGGTTCTCGAGAAAGGATTTTGTGTATATATAAATTCTCAAGCAGGCAAAGCCACTGGCGTCCAGTAGTTACCTAAAATTTTCGGGTCTTTTATAAATTCCGCGTCACAAAACCGCGGCCACCCCTACGTTCGTTGCCGGGCGACTCAAAATGTGTGTGGTCTGATTGTAATTTTAAATTAACAGCTTTCACTAAATGCAAAATTATTTTTTTATCTGTTTACCTCTCTGTTTCTATACTTCTTCGTTATAAAGTTTGTTAAATAATTCCAGTGGATGGCGGTTGGTCAAGCTGGTCAGAATGGGAGTCATGTATGCAGGACGGCACATCAGTCTCTCTGTACAACGACGATAAGCCTGACATGTGCATGTGTCGGACGAGAAAATGTGATAATCCAAGACCCGCTAATGGAGGACAGACTTGTGAAGGTAAGAGCCAATGGTCCCAACCCCTGTCGTTTCGCCGAAAGGATCGCTATAGGTTTATTAAACAGCAACATTTCGCCTGTAGTGTTGGTAATAAAGCACTGTTACATAGGACAACAAACGTCTTAGGATGGGTGACAATTTCATAAAACATTGAGACGCTCATGTGCCTCGTTGGGGTCCCGGTTGTCATACAATGGCAGTTGTTATGGATATTTGAAGCCCTAAATAATTCGACTTGGCTAATTGCAGAACTCTTTGAGTCCAAATGGAGTCGCTTCAAAAAAATATTGAAGTTCAACTGCTTCGTAGTTTGACTGGAAGGCCGACCCTAACTGGGTTGGGATATTCTCAGTGGATGAAGATGATTACTCTGTATAAAAATATATATAACCCTGTAGATCCGCCGGGCGCCACTGGAAATACCTTCTGCGTGCGTGCCAGAGACGCCCGGTAGCGGAAGTGAGTGCTGCCTAGGCCTTGGGCTACGGAATAAAAAAAAATAACCCTGTAGAAAGATGGTTTATTGACCGAGCGAGCGAAGCGTGTACATTTCAATACTGGACAATTTCGCTTTCATCCGCCTGTCTGTCTGTTTTATACGACATCCACGAAACTTGGCACAAAATATTCTTCGACTTAAAACTATTTTATGATCGTGAGTTTGAGAAGAAGGAAAAGGAGACTTAAAGCCCAAATAATGTTTTTCTTGTTATCGAGGTCTACTCTTCGACACATATCACGCTTATATCCCCGGAGGTGCATTACACACCCACAATTTGCCAGTATTTTTAGTCCCACGTAATAGGGGGCAAGCCTATTGCTGTCACCGAGCACACATATAATGGGTTATGTCTAAAATGGCCGAATGAATTTAGTAAAAAGTAGCAGCATTATAATAATTTTGAAAAAAATATTATAATGCGATGAAATGTTGATGAAAGGCAACAAAATTTTACGTGCCAGCCGCTATGGCACAGCCAATTAAAGTCCTGGGTGTCTCGGACTAAACAATACATAGACTTCGACAATATAAGATAAATAAACATTTCTGTCCATAGGTGCAGCAATATCAGTAACAAACTGCACAGTACACGGTGGCTGGTCGCCCTGGTCGGGCTGGTCACCATGTTCGGCGTCATGCGGTATCGCCATCAAGTCTCGACGTAGGACTTGTTCCGCGCCAGAACCAAAGTTCGGCGGAAGAGTCTGTGTGGGGCTGGATAATGATGATGTTTATTGCAACTTACCACCGTGCCCTGGTGAGTATGTTCTGTTTATAATTTGTATAATTAATTTTTTTTGTATAATTTGTAAGTTTACCTGGTCCACACATGGTCACGTACTGCCCTTGCCCTCTTTTTATTGTTGTAATGGAATCATTGTATTTACTGGCGAATAAAAAGAGTGGCCGTGAGTTTTTCTTGCCAGGGTCTTTCCTCACAGGCTCTACCTATTGCCTTGCGAATCTGGCGGTAAATGTAAATGTAGAAGCATTTTCTTTTCTTGACGCTCATAAGTGTTACTTTGTGACCTACATGAATAAAGATATTTTGATTTTTGATTTTGATTTTATTTTCTAACTAACTTCCAAAGAAGGTTCAAAAATCGGCTGTATTTTTATGTTTGTAAGGTACTTGCGTATTTCAGTAGAAAAGAGACGAGATTTTAGGTATGTAAGTCTCTCTTGTATTAAGGTTAAGTTTGTGTAATTTTCATCAAAATCTGTTGAATGGTTTTAGGCGTGAGTGGGTAATAAATATCAAGTCACATTTGTACATATTGAAACATGGATTGCTTTTGTTATGTTATTTTTGTATATATAAAAAAATATAAATCATTTATATAAAATATAAAAAAAAAATGTATGTAAATTGAAAAACGCGACGGACGGACAGATAAATGGTCGTATTAAATATATAGATTGTATTGTATTGTAAGTCACTATCAGATCATATTATTCCTAGAATAAAACTACTGGTTGTAAAAATATATATTTTACTCCCCAGACCCAACACTCGCAGCCATCGACGGCGGCTGGTCAGCCTGGACCCCCTGGTCTACTTGTACCCCCAGCCTTTCCACCGGCTGTGGACCCTCCGGTGGTACTAAAGAGAGGAAACGTGATTGTACCAACCCTTCTCCCAAAAATGGAGGGTTGGATTGCGAAGGGTTGAATATGGAAAGATTTCCATGTGATATGCCTCCATGTGAGGTCAGGAAAGCCGTGGCTTGGACGCCTTGGGTACAAATACCTGGTAAGTTTCCTACTCACGTATAAGATTTTTAAACCGTATAGGTAGACTTGTCTGATGTCTGCAAAGATACGACCTCAAATCACCATAAATCACACCAATTTTCCATTTTTTTATCATTTATTCACTCTTTGGGATGCCATCACGGTACATTGTACGTGCAGCTGTAATATGAACTCTAAACTGACGATATCAACATAACAAGATACTCACAAAAAAAGTGATGTATAAGTTATGACCTTTCATTTGATACCCAGCACGGGTATATTTGAACACATCAATTTTTCATCACCACTTTCACCCCTCATATCTTTGAAATAGCTTAACCGATTTTTATAAAACATAGCTAAGAACACTCTCCACTAACCCATCTTTCAAACAAAAGAAACAGAATCAAAATCGGTTCATCCGTTTGGGAGCTACGATGCCACAGACAGACTTACAAACACACACACACACACAGACCCACACACACACCCACACACACGTCAAACTTATAACACCCCGTTCGGGTTTCCGTCGGGGGTTAAAAAATAGCTTGATCAAAATACAATCCCTTGTCACTGCGCCGGCTTTAATCTAAAGGAACCTTCATCGTTGTAATATTGAAAGTACCTACTGTGTGTATTCCAACCGAAACGTCGAGGAACATAATAGTATCGAACCTTTAAATCAGCTTCTATTCAATCAGCCATGATGGGCAATCGCAAAATGAGCCATAACTAGACACGTTCCATCGTCGCCGATCATCGGCTATTTCACACAATTATGCCGTCTGTGTAGACGATATAATATGTATGATGGGCCATCACATGCGAGATCACGATTGTGTAATCGTGATCGCATGTCATAGCCCATCATGGCTGATTGTATAGAGACCTCCTAATTATAATCATGATTGAGTCCCGTTTAGATATACATCCCCTCAATCTTTCTTCTCAATGCGTTTTAAAGTCAATTATATTCCGAAGGCTCAAAGTTTATTATTATTTTATTATTTTCAGGAAATGACTCAGATGGTAGTTACACAGAAAAAAGATTCAAATTCCAATGCCGTGCTCCATCGCCGGAACAGTTAAAGGTATTATATAGTTTTATAACAAAGACCTACCGAACATACATCTATTGTACCCATATTTGCAATGAATGAATAAAATGAAATTGAATTGAAACAAAATTATTAATACATATTATGTTTGACTGTAAATCAAAATGGCTGGGCTCACCAGGTATTATATACAAGCACCAAATTATAATCACACGAATAAACTTAAATGTACATGGGGTGGTCAAGCGGCGGATAGTGTTAAAGGACCACGTTTAATACGTTAAAGGAGGCACTAAAAACTCTATCTTATTGATATTTCCGGTACATTTTTGCATTTGAACCAAAATGGATGGTGTCGTTTCGGCGTTTCTCAAGCCTATTTGTGTCAAAAGGATATATTTTTATTGCTTCTCCACAAACTCCTCCGTAATTTCGTAACAATTGTTCCAGTTATCCCTAGTACGCGAGGACGAACGCTACTGCACCTCCCGAGGCCGCTGCAGTACTGAACGGTTCGAGGAAGACTCCGGCTACGAGCCGTGGGGTCCGTGGGGCCCGTGCTCAGCTCCGTGTGGTGGCGGACAGCAACGTCGCCGTCGGACTTGTCTGAGACACGCGTGTCGGGGACCTGCGGATATGTTGCGGGCTTGTAACACACACGCTTGTACTGGTAAGTATCTCACATACACGCTACTCCAACTCGAGGCCGCTGCAGTACGGAACAGTTTGCGGAGAATATTAAGAAAGATCACAAAAACTGATGTCATCGGCGGGACTCGAACCCACGGCCTTTCACTAACAGGGGGAGTGCTCTGACTAACTGAGCTACGATGACCACTACAATATCTACATCACGCTATTAACTGCGGTAGGTGGATCCAACGCTAACCTTAATAGCGCGATGTAGAAATTATGAATATGATACGAGTATTAAGCAAAAATTCGATGTTGTCGGTAGTGGTCATCGTAGCTCAGTTGAGCTTCGAGTCCCGCCGATGACATCAGTTTTTGTGATCTATTTATAAATTCTTTCTTAATATTTTAAGAATATATTTATAGAATATAAAATACAAAAATATAGTTCGAGGAGAAGTCAGAATACGACGTGTGGCCTGTGGATATGTTACGGGCTTGTAGTACACATGCCTGTACTGGTTAGCATAGTAGAGCCTTTTGGTTCTTCAAGTGGAGTGGCAAGAGGCATATCGCTGGGTACTTGAATGGCACTTTCGAAAGAACTGTGTGCTATGAAAGTGACTCTCAATCGTCACCTTGCCTTCTTATTTATGTGTACCGGTTTAAAGTCACGTCCACACCTAGAGGACGTCGCGCATAGACAATAGACTTGCGAACTCTCATTGGAGAATCTCATCACTAATGAGATTCTCGAGAATGAACGCACTCGGCTGATGCTGGAATCTGCCAACGAGGTCACGTCTGTGAGGACGCCTCTATTAGGTATGTAGGCGGCTTAAATCTATGTCAATTTGTTTTATTCATTTTAAAAGAAATTTATGAGACATGGGGCTCCCGCGGCGCTAATGCATTTTGGTGCCAAACGAACTGTTTGAAATAAAATCTGTACCAACCTATTTTTATCAGGTGAATGGTCATGTTGGACCGACTGGAGTGAATGTAGCGGCGAATGTACTGACGGAGTGACAAGTGCGGCCGGACATCGAACCCGCACCCGCATGTGTTTGTCGCCGGACGGATGCGCAGACGCAGGCGCTGCGCTAGAACGACGAGTCTGTGTTAATAATTGCGCTGGTAAGTAAAAAAAATCTGTTCAAAACCAAGTTTAGACTTTTAAAACAAAGTTTTGCAAATAAAATCACGTCTTATAGTACTTCTAATAGTACTAGTAAGGTGACTTGTGTGGTGCTTCGCGCCGCACCAGGCCATAGGTTTTGGCCTATAACTTTTGACCCCTTAGGGCTAGGTCAAATTTTCGATTTTTGGCTTGCCTCCATATCGAGGGCTATCCATAGAGGGGTCAACCATCATTGGTACATAAGCAGTTCTCGAGAGCTAAGGGGCACATTCCCCATTTCTATATAGTAATAATCACGTTTTATATCGATAAATGTATAATAGTAAAGTCCTATTTTGATGAAACCAACCTAGGTCTTTAAAATATTATAATATTTTATTTTCCAGACTCCGAAGTAGGTTGGGGCGAGTGGGGTGAATGGGGTCCATGTACGGGGGGAGAACGAATACGCCGTAGGTCTTGTCAGGCTGGAGCTTGTTTGGGAGCTCAACTACAAGTTACTTGGTGTAAGGATGGAGACGACGATTTAGACAATGGTGAGTTTAAATATGATTAGGTCTACCAGAATCTTATGACAAATCCATTTAATACATCCATACAGAAAAATCTATATTAATATTATGAAGAGGAAAGATTTGATTGATTGTTTGTATGTTTGAAGCGACTAGGCTTCTTAAATAATGATCTGCTTTTAAAAATTATTTCACTGATATGTATGTATACATTATCCCAGAGTAACTTTTTTTTTTATATCCGCCGGTAGATGGAAATACTTTCTGCGTGTAACCAGAGACGCCCGGCAACGGACGTTAGAGAGGGCCGCGGAATAAAAAAAAAAGAAAAGTAACTTTTTATCCGGGAACGAGAAAACTAATTCACGCGAACGACGCCGCGGCGATTAGCTAGTGAATTATAAGTGTCTCCAATAACTGCTTTTCACCAAATCCATATCAAAAGTATTGTAAGTACTTATGGTACTTCCATAAAAAAAAAAATTTTTTTTGTCTGACCTGTTGTTCGCCCTGATCTGTGGAACGGCTTGGATCGATTTTAACGACACATTCACTGACAGATAGCTGTTGTTTTGTGGGAATTGGGAATTAGAAAATAAAATATTCTGGTCCAGCTGGGAAATAAAACTGTAGAGTGCATGCTAGGGAAATTCGATTAAAATCTATCTTGATACCTTTTAATTGGAGTACTACTTCTGGCATCACTGGAAAAGTTCCCGAAGAACGCTACCGGTGAATTTATTTTGGAACGCGGGCGGTTACGTCGAAATACTCGTAAATAAGACGGAGTGAAAGACAGGTTAATTGCATTACGGCATAAATACTTGTAAAACACACCAATCGCATGAATAATTTCATAGTTAAATAATTTGAAGATTTGAATTATTAAATTTGGCGCGCGAAATCCAACAATCGACATTTTTTGTACTGTAAAAGGTATGTTACTTTAATGTTTGATAACTTAAAAACTATATAAGCTACACATACACCAAAAACTATACAGCAAAGCACGTTAATGTGATCTATCTGCAGCCAAATTTCAAGTCGATAGGTTTAAAATTGCGACCGGTATCGTTTTACATACATTTTCGATTGGGACCATCTTAGGGAAGACTCCGCTGCGCTCCGTCTTAATTATTTTGATGAAACTTGTACCTACTTTAAAAACTGCTTCGGTGGCGTGGTCGGTAGTGCATCGGCTTTCGACTCCGGAGTCTCGAGTTCGATTCCCGGGTTGAATCAAATATTTGTGTGATCCACAAATGTTTGTTTCGGAGTTTGGGTGTTTTCTATGTATATAATGTATGTATTTAGAACTATATAAGTATGTTTATCAGTTGTCTCAGATCCCATAGCACAAGCTTATGGCTTAGTTTGGGCTAAATGACGTTGGGTGAGAACGTCCAAAATATTTATTTATTATTTATTTTTTGGGTTGACTTTAGAGGCCTTATTTTTATATTTTATATATTATTATTATAATATGTTGAGAATGCCGTGAAAATATTCACTATATCTTAATATTCAACAATTACACCAACATACTTTTACCCTTTAAGAACATATTCTCATCTACAAAATGCCTATAATGTTTATGTTTTCCCACAGAACTATCCGCGATGCCAGCTTACAGTCAAAACGTAGAAATGGCGTCGTTCGTCACAATGGCAGATAACGAGTCCTTGAGTTTAGGCTCTATCATAGGATGTGTTGTTGCTGCTTTTGTTATGGGTAAGTTCTTATAGTAGGGGACACGAAGAACATCAACCTTCATCCATCTGGTAAACAGATCAGACATTTATTTAATAATATTATTTACTAGCTGTTGCCCGCAGCTCCGCCTGCATGTTATAGCTTTCTTGATCACCAGTTACTGATTTATTATGTATAGCTGTTGAGCGATATTGTATCTTAAGATAAAATATTATAGTATCTTAGCCGTGTGCAGCGCCCCTTAGTGAACTCCACTGCGGTTGACGTAACCTACGACCAACTTCTTATTTGCGGTTGGTACAGTAATCGGGTCTAGTGATCGAATAAACAAAACAATATTAAAAAAGAAAATGAATAATCTACCTGAGTTTCTTGCTGGTCTCTTCTCAGGAGAACCAACTTACCGAACCAGCGAAAGAATCATTTTCTAATGGTTATTTATGTACTTACTTAATTTAGTATTTTTATAATATTACTTGACAAAATTGTAAAATTTTGTCATTCATATGTGCTCTTTATGTGCCTAAACTGAATAAATGAAATTGATTCTTATTCTTCTTCGAACCGCAAAATTAAGTTTGTTTTTTATTGTATATTTTATACTTTTTCGGGATAAAAGTACCCAGCGTGGTGCCCAGGATATTAAAGAATAATTATACCAAGTTTCATCGTAATCGAACCGGTAGTTTTTGCGTGATGCCTGAACAAACAGACAGACAGACAAAATTTTTTTTAATCACATTTTTGGGTTCGGTTTCGGTCTAGTAACACCCGCTGCCATTTATTTTTTGATATTTTCAATCTACAGAATTTTCACTTCTACAGATTTATTATAAGTATAGATATAGATATACCTACTCGTAGATATCTAACTATAACAAACCTATGATAACTTAACTTGCCTATCGAAAAGTGTTCATGGCTATTATTATTGAATTATTTTTAATAAATTATTTTTTACCTAAATTCGTTTGATAACTATTTATACTGTCGATTGATGGCACTTAGTGGAATCTGCTACACATATTGCACAAAAACACATATACTTTTCCACTGTTATAATTTTATTTTCACTGACCGGTTTCACCTCACGGCATCATCAGATATTAATACAAAATACCTATAGTTTTAATTCACAAAAAAAATCGTACTACATATTCATACGGACATCAAAACAAATCATAATTAATTTTATGGGGGTATATGAAAATAAATTTAAATGATAACACCACCACTTCTAAATTTACCCCGAAAACTGGGAGAATAAGTCCTAAGAAAATGTGTACTTACATGTTTTAAAAAGTATTGTTTCAAGTCAAAAAATTACATTAAATGTCAACTGCTAAATTGTCAAAAATATTAAATGTCAAAACTTTCATTTCTAGTCCCACCCCAGTAATTTAAATTGTATAATAGATAAATAGAATAAAATAGAATACAATGTCAATTATATAATTCGAATGTTCTTTAATAACATATGAATTTCATGTCATCTGATAGTTATAAACACACAAAATATGCCTAGGTAGGCTGCTTACTTATTTCTATTTATGACTACCCGAGAAGAAGATGAACAGGAGGCAATAAATAATATATGGTTTCGATTGTCGGCACTTGGTGGAACATATAGTACTCGTAATACATTAGGAAATGACTCACTTATACAGATATTTCACAATTTTTTATTGGTTTTACTCTATAGCATCTTCAAAGGTGTATTAAACTAATTCAATTTACATATTTTATAGGTATTTAATATAATATTTATCAATGATAAATATTATCATATAAAATATGTAAAAATTGTGGAATATCTGTATAAGTAAGTCATTTCATAATGTATTAAGTCAATAAAATTAACTACACCAGTATATTACTAATAAGAATAACTAATAACCGATTAAAATTGATATCATAAGATAGATAATTTTGCTACAAAACCAATCGTTAAGGTTTGCCTCCAAAAGAACCGTAAAAATAAACAAATAGCATATAAAAAAATTCCAAGAACACTTCTTATATTTGATTAAAATATGTATTGTCTCTTCTGGTTACCAGATGGGTGAAGGTCGATGTTCGACGGCTCTTAGGATATTATTAGTAGTAGTCTTGTTACTAGTAGTAAGAATAGTATATATTTCTTATTTTAAGCTCGGACTGCTATTTGATGGTGTGTAACATCTGTCCTGACTGTTTGGCTTGACCCCCCATAAAGTGGGACCAACAAAATTATAGGCAAAATGTGAGTGAGTAATACACCGCTGTCCACCCATTCACGGATATAGGCGTGATGATAATAATATGTGTTTTTGTTAGGTCTTATTAGTACGTGATTTATTAACTAGATGGCGTTTTTATCACATTGTATGTAGAATTTTAGTTTTTTGATTTTCATTCTTTTATTTTTGTTATTAATGTATCATTAACTTTATGAGTAAGTTGAAATTGTATATAGGTTTCAAGATAAGTAAATATAATAGAAAATAAATGAATTTTAAATAATATATTCAGGAAAGTTCTGAATCACGATATTAAAGTTTTCCTTTAAGTTAGCGTATAAACTTGTAATTAATGTTCTTCAATGTGTCTATTGAAAGGAGAGACGGTTAGCACTCCCCTTGACAAGGATGGATTACATAAAATGGTTAAGGCACACTTGACCACATTTTTTCAGACGATTTAGTTTTTGTAAATACCTTTTTTTTAATTTTAATATTTCGAAAAATTGTTAGGAGCCTAATTTTTATTATCCGACTCCTTTAACGAAATTTTGCTGTTTAGTCGATTTCAAAAAGTTTATTTTGGCTCTAAATTCGTTAGAATATATTTTGATTTTTTTTTTGAGCTTTCGTTGAACTTCATATTTCAAAAAATTCAAAGTTGGTAGCTCTTAAATTAGAATATTACTTAAATAAAATTTTAGTTTAGAAGTACGTCGTCTAATAAAAAAATCAAGGTGTACTTAAAACTAAACTTTTTTTACTAGGCTGCCTAGTCTGCCTGGCTGCAGTAATATTCTGCCAACGTCGCGGTACCCGCTTACCTTGGAACCGACAGCCGCGAGTACCTTCCAGCCCTCATTACATTACAGCCAAGCAGAATAGCTACGTCACCGTACCATTAAAAGAAGTTGTGAGTATACCTACTATTTGTTTCTTTAGTCTATGTCTTCTTCTTATAAAAAAAGTTAAAATTAGGCAAAATTTTGCCATATATTTTAGAGTATTTGAAAGTTTTTTCATAAAATCTAAAAAATGTAACATAACTTGAAATTCAACATCATTTTAGAGGTCTTCGACCATGCCGAGTTGATTGCGGCTGGTCTTGAGTCTCTAACTATTATCGTTCTCGATTTGACCTCGTTTTGACCTTGACCATGAGATCAGAGGTCATTTTGGGGGGTTTTCGACTACGCTAAGTCGATTGGCGTTTCACTGAGTCTCTAGCTCTTACCGTTCTCGAGTTGAAAGTTGTTCACGGACGGACATTACTGTTGTATAAGAGATTTTCGTTTCAAAAACTCTAAAAAAATAATCACCGTTCTTGCTAAAACTCGAGAACGTCTGGACTTTTGGTCTATTCGTAGAAGTTTTAAACACTATTATTCTAAAGCGACACAAAGTTCGCTGGGACTATTAACTAATTAATTTCATATACTTGAACTGTTGAGATTCTATTTTAGTGATAATGATATGTAACATTGGTCCTGGCTGGTTATGAATTTTCTATAGTGCCCGGTAACGGCAATATACTTGCCCCCTATTACGTGAGGTCAAAAAAATTGCTGGCAAAGTGTGTGGTAACGTAGCTCTGCCTACCCCTTCGGGGTTATAGGCGTGGTGATTGACTGAGGGAGCGAAATGACAACTTTCAACTTGCAGATTGGGGAGAATTTCTTTCGTGTGTACCCATACCCCTCTACGGGTTCTGTCAGATCATGTTTGAGGTCGTATTTATCAACCGATTTGCATGAAACTTTACACACACTCTTTGCTTACAATGAATAACAGTTGAATGATATTTTTTGGATTGGATGACAAATGAAAGAGTAATAAAGAAAATTGAAGAAGAAATTTGGAAAACACAAAAGTCATGCAAATCAATACAATTTAAGAATAAACAAAGCCGCTCCAGAAGTCTATTATACGGTTCACAGAACCACTAGTATATAATGTATGTATATTAGGACTAGATGTTGCCCGCATCGTTTGGAAAATTGTACTGCCTTTCCCTAGTCTATGTAGGAATAATACAGGTTTTCAACAAGTGAAAAGTAAGTTTCAGGATTACCGGCTCTTCCTATTGCTTTGCGAATGTGGCAGTAAATGTAGGTTCATGACTTGCATATACGTCCTTGTGACCTAAATAAATGAATATTTTGATTATTAATGCTATACAATAGTGTGGCGTGTAGGCAAGCAACGAAACACCTCTGACGTCATATATACGAGACGCCTAGATCATACGAGAAGGCGGTTCTAGTCCCTTCTATAAGCTTCTACCAGTTTCCACCAGTGTCAAGCCGGGGATATACTTGTATGATACTAGTAGTTCTGCGAACAGTAGACCTCGCGTTATTTTCGGGTCCCTAACATCCTTTGGGACGTGGTCTGGTGGCTGACTTTCCATGCGCTCCAACAGAGGTACCAGCAAAAAAGAAAATGAGAAATGATCATTTTCTCCGCAGTTCTTCCCCATTTTAAAATGGGGAACACTGACAACACGCCAGTTGAAACATATCCCACTCGCCCTAGCGAACACGAAAACATCCCCTTATTTGAACATGCAAAAAAAAAACAAAAAAACCATCGTCTTATGAGATGAGAAATGATCATTTTCTCCGCATTTCTTCCCCATTTCTCCCCCATTTTCCCCCCAATCGAAAAATCCCTTCGACAAAAGTTGCACTTTGCAACAAAGAACACTTGTGCCAAATTTCATAAATATTGGCTGAAAAATGCGGCCTGTAGCCCGGAACTGACACACATACATACAAACAGACAAACAACGCCAAATCGGGCAGTCCTCGAGTTGAAACTGAGACGGTTCGCTCGCTCGGTCAATAAATACGAATACATGTCGATAATAAAATTAATCACATACTGTTACTACAAGCGTGTCAATACCTCCCAACACCACTTCAATAATAACATGTTTTTTTCCTATCAACAGCCACGCAAAGCGAAACGCCAGCCTTCATTCTCCGGTATTGGCAACTCCAGCGGAATTCTACTGTCAAAAGCGAACAATATATCAAATCCTAATAATCACAACACTTCTATGGCAACACCAAAGTTGTACCCTAAAGCTATTGCCAATGAATACGATACATTAGGCACTTTGCGGAGACATTCCAATCAACCGCATAGCAAAAATAATTTAGACATGGAGGAAGATAAGTTCTATTGAAGATGATTCTTATAATACCAGCGGTTTCAATGGAATAATTTTCACATTCCCGATTTCTATGGGACTTCAAATAACCGAAATAGAACCAAATATTTTTTGGAATAGGACTAAAAAATTTTCGGAATTGGACCAAATATTTTTTGAAATGGCACCAAATAATTTTCGGAACTTTCGATCCAAAGAGGTCACAAACCCAAAAAAAACGTACAGTCGAATTGAGACCCGCCAATTTTTTTTGGAGTCGGTTGAAAATAAAGACCTCAATGAAAACTGCTAAGAAATCCGTCCAGCATTTTCAAAGACGAACTTTACGAAGAAGTGATGAATAGATATCGAATTTTCTCGAAAAAGACACATTCATATATTATTTTAATAAAGTGTATTGGTCAGTTTAGGAGTGTATCTGTGATGTGATAGACTAGTGATCTGTGATCAATGTGTGTACATAGACTTTTAAAGTGATTCAGTGATGACGTCACAGTATTACGAGTAGGCATGTTAGAGTGGTTTTAATATTATAATGAGGTATTTTTTAAGTATTTACGTAAGTTACTGCAAATAATTGCAGGTACACAAGATAGAAATCTTTTATTTTAAAAATGCTTGTATGTGTATTATTTTTATGTTTGCCCAAATGTTGGTACATTATTTTTTAATCAATTTTAATATTAACTTTTCTTATTGTTGTTGACCAACTCTGTTTTAGTGTTGGCCTCGACTTTACGTACGACTGGTAGAACAGTATGGGCCTAATACATTTTGAATATACTCACTTATAGATTCCACATTTTTCTTTATTATTTAAAATTCTGACCGGTTTCGCCCAATATCATCATCAAAGGTCACTTTCACTCTACACACTACATATCACTTTCTAATTAATATTCCTGAGATATTTAATTCAAATTCATCTTGCAGCTACCCATCGCTGACATTGGACGGTCCAATGTCAGCTATAAGGTAGTTGCAAGATTTTAAATAATAAAGAAAATGGTGGAATATACAAGTGAGTTTATTCTAAATGTATTATTATAAGTTCACACCAGTGCCGACAATCGAAAGCATAATTAATAGCAGGGGCCTACTTTAAAATAACTAACAAAGTGCGGCAACGCTTTGATAAAATGTCAACTTTTTTGATTCTTCCATTGGATAGTCTGTGTTGTTTAAATTAATTTATTGTTACGCTGCCGCTGTGGCTCCGCCCCTGTGATATAGTGTTCTTGTTTTGTGGGAACACATTACCGGGATAAAAATTAGCCTATGTTACTCAGGTATAATGTAGCTACATATCAGTGAAAGAATTTTCAAAATCGGATCAGTAGTTACGGAGCCCTATTCGCTTCAAAGAAAAAACAATAATTTTTTCCTTTATAATGTTATTATCGATGCATTAGTGAGTGCAGTGTTTTTATATGAACACTATTGTTCAATCTGGTTCAATGGTATTTAAATAAAATAAATAAATATGTTGGGCGTTCTCACAAAACGTCATCTAGCCCAAACTGAGCTATAAGCTTGTGCTACGGGATCTAGACAACTGATAAACATACTTATATATTTCTAAATATATACATAATATACATAGAAAACACCCAAACCCGAAACAAAACATTTGTGGATCACATAAATATTTAATTCCCCGAATCGAACCCGAGACTCCAGAGTCGAAAGCCGATGCACTACCGACCACGCCACCGAAGCAGTTAAAAATTTAAATCATTCACCCTTGGAAGGATATCCCCAGGGTGCCGGTGGAAATAATTGCAAGTAGCAATCATTTTGTAATAGATGATTGTTTCGTTGGCGTTTTAGTGTCCGGTTCGATACCCCGGTCAGCAAATACATTTGCGTGATCCACAGCTATTTATTACAATATTTGAAAGTTTTCTATGTATGTTTCTATGTAAAATATTATTTAATCCAATATTTTTTCTGTGAAATAGGATTTAATTTTGACATTTTCCATCCATACAAACATTCTTGTTTATAATTTTAATGGAATATTTAATTAATATTTATAAATAATTTAGATGTATCGTTGCATAGTTTATAAATAATAGTTTATTTTTATAAATAAATGCCAGTAGAAAATATAGTTATAAAAATATTCACGTGTAATTATTAATTATAATTTATAATTAATAAAGTTTACGAATCCAGTGCCATTATAACTAAATGTGTAAAAAGTTGTTTTATATTATAAAATGGAATTACGACAAAGCCAATTATGTGCCATGTAAATAAGTTAAATACATTTTGTAAATATTATTTCTAATTAAATTTAAGTTTGAATAAAATGTATTTCGTATTAAGCAGTACAAATAGGAGTGCCTTGACACAAGTACCTATAATACTATTTTTATATAAGAAGGTATAAAAACAGATATTTACATTGTATAAAAAAAGATAATTATTTACAAAAAAATATAAAAAAAATGTATTTTTTCCATACAGTACCAACTGTATGGAAAAGATACATTTTTTTAAACAAATTAAAACTTATCATTGTACCTCATATTTTATGGTAGGTAAAATTATAATTGACAATCAATACCTATTAGACATTCAAATTTTTCTGTTTAAATGTTTGTTGAATGCATTTTCGACATATCATGCGACTCATGTTGAGTCATTTGTGTGAGTTACGAGTATATTTTATAATTAATTCTAATATATTTGAGAATTTTATATCAATTTAAATGCTTGACTGAATGTGACTGAAAATAATGTGAGAGCGAAACTATTTTGTTTTACATAAACTAAAAAACAAATACAATATTTTTTCTCTTTGTTCGAATTATTTTTCTCTTTGTGTATAATAATATTAGGATGAAAGTGGACTTTTGGTTGAAGTACAATGAAAAACAGAGGCTTACTTATGTAACTCACCGATCTAAATTTAAGAGATTATTTACTAAATATTTGACGTGGCAGGACCTTAGTTTTTTTTCTTATGTTTATAATAAAATGCTGTAAATTGTCTTGGTACTAAATAAAAAATAAAGACTGTCGAACTTTTCATGTTAGTTTTATTAACCAACACTTATTGACTGAGGGAGCGAAGCGATCGAAGTCTCCGTTTCATCTTGCAGACTGGGGAGAATTTCTTTCGTCTGTACCCATCTACGGGTTTTGTCAGATCATGTTTGAGGCCGTATTTATCAACCGATTTGCATGAAACTTTACATACACACTCCTTGCTTACAATGAATAACATTTGAATGATATTTTTTGGATTGGATGACAAAAATGAAAGAGTAATAAAGAAAATTGAAGAAGAAATTTTCTAAACAAAGCCGCTCCCGAAGTCTACCACTAGTGATAATTAAGAACCACTAGTGATAATTATTTTTTGGGAAAAATAAAATCGACGTCAAATTGTCGGAATGGAACCAAATTGAAATAGTCCGCACGGAGTTTTCAATTGAGAAATGAATTTTTAAAATCGGTTCACTAAGTCCAAAGTTATAATAAACCTTACGAGATATCAAACATAAAAAAACATACAGTTTGAGAACCTCCTTCCTTTTTGAAGTTGGTTAAAAGGACATAGGTTTTTGAAGACTATAAACAAATTGCATCTTTTATAACTTACAGAATTCTTATGAACTCACCGCAAGCTACTTTATACATTACAATAGTTTAACTAGGCGATAAAGATTAGAAATGAAGATCCTCCTTGAGCTATTGAAACAATGACGCAAGGGACTCGCTTCCAGGTCCCATGGAGGGGGCCCCGGCTAAGAGACATGCAGTCTACTAAAATCCTGCAACAGAAGGTGCAACTTAAGGCCCCAACCAAGGCCCCATCTTACCAACACCACCATCATGGACGAATGGCTGTAGCGAAGACACGGTGACCTCACGTATCGTGCGTCACAGATCATTACTGACCGGGCATGGATTATTTGGCAAGTATCTGCAAGTATCTATCGTGAGGTCACACCCCGGTGTCAATACTGCGAGAGCTCTGGCGAAGACACGGTACTGCAGTTGGCACGTAGGTGCAGTGCTCCGCGTGGGTGATTCAGCGCCGCGACCTCGTCGTGGGTCTTGTCTGGTCGTCAATACCCTGTCACTGGTAAAGGAGGCGGCCGAGAGGGACAAGAAGCGTACCCTCCCCGTAGAGTTCCGAAGACGGCGACAGACTCATTTACAGCCCTGCAGTAGATTCACTTACCGACACCCGGGTCGATAACACCTAATGATGTGGGATAAAACACGACCCAATACCAGACAGCGCCAGAGGGAATTCTTAGTAATGTGTGCCCTGGGCGCCCAGCAATGGACGTGGGGCGGCCTTGGACCGCAGAATAAAAAAAATAGGGTGTGTGTGGGTATAACTCTCGCAGCATTTCGATCTTCTGGCCTGTTTCTGTAAGGACGGCGGACTTCCAGCCGGCCGTCCCCAGACCGCGATCATGAAGTAAGTAATGATCGCGGTCTGATTGTAAGATTGTAGAACTCATTATAAACTTAAGACAAACGGGTCTTTTACGCGATTCACCCCAACAAAATAAATAATTTAATAAAAAATATTAATTATACACAGACAGACAGACACATATCACGCCTATATCCCCGAAGGGGTAGGCAGAGGTGCTATACACACCCACAATTTGCCAGTAATTTGGACCCACGTAATAGGGGGTAAGCCTATTTCCGTCACCGGGCACACATGTAATGGGGTATGTCCAAAATGGCCAAATGAATTTATTAAAAAGTAGCAGCATTTAGAAAAAAAATTAAACCCGTTGCCTTGCGATGAGATGTTGATGAAAGGCAACAAAATCTTACGTGCCAGCCGCTATGGCACAGCCAATTAAAGTCCTGGGCGTCTCGGACTGAAAATAAATAACTATAAATTATCAAATTTATCTCATTTATAAAAATACCTCTTTATTAGGGTAATAAAGATGTATGTAAATATCTCAATAATCGCGTAGAAGACCCGTCTTAAGTTTATAATGTGTACAAAACGCGAAAGTTAAAAAAAGATAGTAGTAGGTACTATCGGACGTAGAAGTTGAATGCCTTTTGTAATGACGCAGAAGCCCTCGTATTTTGGTCCCATGTAGACCCTAAACAAGCCCAGAAAATAATGTAGGGCCTTATCTCATTAAGAGTAAGTATAATACCTACATAGTTAACTTTATATTATGAAGTCCGCTTGAACGAACACGTGGAATCCAATTTCTTCTTTATCAGGTAACTAATAGATGCCCTCAGTTCCGTTCGAGGGGATTAGCGTTATATTAGACGATATGGAGCGGCCGTAGTGGTTACTCCATGAAATAAAAGAGTTTGTGGACTGTATTAATGGTTTTACTTGTCGTACATAATAAAAAGATTGCGAAACACATTAGTGCCCGTGTTCAAGCGCGTCGTGCGGCGAAGTGAACCCGTGCGCTTGGTTGACGCGCTGTCCTGTCTCAGGATCGTAAAAATAGAATTAACTATCTTGACGCACTAGCATTACATGGATTATTACCTGGGCATACTTTACCTACCAGGAATTGTTATTGCTTGGACCATTTTATTCTCAAAATAAATAAAAATAAGACATCCGTGTCAATTGGTGTCCTACAGACGACCGTTACCAACCACTTTACCACCTTTTTGTCACTGTCCAGCACAAAACAACTCCAGGTTGCAAGCAAATTTAGTACTACTGTTAACTTAGAACTTGTTCACAAACAGTTGCAGAATAGTAATATCTCTGAGATGTTGCGGTGTAATGACCCAAACACTTTAGCTGACCTTCTCATAAATAAACTAAAACAGTGCATATGTGACAATACATCTATTATTAAATAATAAACGAAACATAAAGCCCTGCATAACAACGGGTGTTGTACGCTGCATCACAAATCGTAATAAACTTCAAAGACAATTCAAAAATCACCCTTGCAATGAAATACAGAAAATCACTTACAATAGGTACAGATCGCCCGCGTGATTTAGTTTTCTCGTTCCCAGTTCCCGTGGGAGCACATTAACGGGATAAAAAGTAGCCTATGTTACTCAAGGTGAATGTAGCTTTCCAATGGTGAAAGAATTTTTGAATTTTTGGCACTGTAGTTTTTGAGTTTATTCATTACAAACATACACATCTTTCTTCTTTATAATAGTAGTACAGAAGATTAAAACGTCTTCCCTTGACTCAGTTAATTACGTGAATGACTACTTTGTGAATATCGGCAAAACCTCGCGGAAGAAGTTCAGCCTAGTATGAATAATTATGTTTCAACAGATAATCCATCTCCCCGGCTAAATTCTTTTGTTCTGTTGGATACAGATGTGTTGGAGGTTGACATAGTTTTAAATGGCCTTAAATGTAACAGTGCCCCTGGATGTGACGGTGTTTCTACTAGATTCCTATAAATGTAAAAAAAATAATATATTAGTGATAACCCACCTAGCTAATTGCTGTTTTAGTGCTGGAGTTTTTCCGGACTCACTAAAGCAAGCAATTGTTACTCCTGTCCACAAGGGTGGCAACAGAGACGATGTCAATAATTACAGACCAATATCCATCTTACCAGCAATTTCCAAAATCATTGAATAGCTTATAAATGTAAACTCTATAGTATTGTGTGTTTACATTTATAAGCTGTGAGAGTGGCCCACAATCGCTAGATGTCGTCACGAC
This sequence comes from Nudaria mundana, assembly GCA_963556515.1. Classification (NCBI taxonomy): domain Eukaryota; kingdom Metazoa; phylum Arthropoda; class Insecta; order Lepidoptera; family Erebidae; genus Nudaria; species Nudaria mundana. Next base: position 8,221,171 of record OY748306.1, read on the forward strand.
GGTTTAGTCCACTCTCGACCCCTCACCCCTAAACAAAGATTTCTTTATTTGTTTCCTCACGACCCTTAAACCTATCTCGTCCACTCTCGACCCCTAATATGATAATTATCTAAAATTTATATTTTGGTGCAGTCATGTACATACTATACAACAAGTTAAAAATATGGCAAAGTTTGCCATATATTTTAGAGATTTCGAAAGTTTTTTTCATAAAATCATAATAATGTCACATGACAAAGTTCAACATCATTTTAGAGGTCTTTGACCATGCTAAATTGATTGCAGCTGGCCTTGAGTCTCTAACTATTACCGTTCTCGATTTGACCTTGAGATCAGAGATCAAAGGTCAAGTTCGTTTTGGAGGTCTTTGACCATGCTGAGTTGATTGCAGCTGGTCTTTAGTCTCCCACTATTAGCGTTCTCGATTTAACCTTGACCTTGAGATCAAAGGTCAAAGGTCAAGTTCATTTTGGGGGGTTTGCACTTCAAATTGCACTTCTTTTTGGCAATGGACGCAGTATGGCCACGTCAAGGCGCGGTAACTTAAAATAAGGTCTATGATTATTGCAAATGATTGTGGCACTTCGCCGGCCGCTGCCGAGGCACGCTCGCTTCGCTCGCTTGGCTCGTGCGTTGTCTTTCATGTTCTAACATAACCTAAACCTCACGGAAGTTTTCCAAATATTGTGTATTAATTTGACCCATGCCATATCTATTACAAGATTGATTAATAAACGAAGCATTTGTCAATTAATACGTTTTATCAAACGTTTTTAGACCAATAGTAGTTTTTTCTGATAACTCAGTTGTTAAATGTTCATTAAGTAATATAATAATTTATAAAATGTAAATTTAAGTGTTGATCATTTGGAAAAGTAAGTCATTTGTAAAACGATTAGTAGTAAAATAATTAATTGGCGAAACCTTTTTTTGCCAAACATTGTTTGTCAAGTGTAATTTTGTCAAATGACTTTTGGTCAAACAGCAGGACTCCGCATCAATCACTTTATAACTACTAAAACGCAAATTACTTAAGTATTATACAAATTATATTGAGGGTATTTTAGTTAAATAGTATGCATATATGGGGTTGGCTGATGAATGATTTATCATCCTAAGTGTACTAATGGGGGTTGAGAGGAAACTAAAACTTGACTGGAAAATAAAATCCACTCTAAACTATAGTTAGGGGTCCAGTGGACACATTATTTATTGGGGGTCGAAGGGCCGAGAGTGGACTAAACCGTCACGACTTACCACCCGGCGGGCGGCGTCACTTTGGCGAACCAAATATAAAAAAAAAAATATACTAGGTTACTGTATTATATAAACGGTTTCAAGGTGCTGTCTGACTCACAATTTGGCTTTCGGCAGGGATTATCCACCGAAGATGCGGTTATTGCTTTGAGCTCTAAGGTAACTAAGGAGCTTGATAAGGGAAATAAGAGTCTTGCTGTGTTTTTGGACCTTAAAAAGGCATTTGACACCGTCTCTGTCCCAATCCTTCTTAAAAAACTGGAGAACGTTGGCATTAGAGGCACACCTCTCAATTTGTTCAAAAGTTATATAGCGAATAGAAAACAAAGGGGTAGGATCAGCCATTATGTTAGTAGTGATGCTGATGTATTACACGGTGTCCCGCAGGGAAGCGTGTTGGACCTACTTTATTCTTGGTCTACATAAACAACCTTTGCAACATAAAACTAAAAAATGCAAATGTTTTCTCGTACGCGGATGAGATAGCTGTCATTTTTACTGGCCATTCATGGGCTGCTGTTGAACGGGGTGCGTCTCATAAGGTATAAACACATTTGGTCTAATTTCATTTTATTATCGTTCATAAGATATAATCAACGAGATATACCAACTGTTGATATAATTACTTTACATATAACATTTATTTATTCTAAAACTTAATTAGTATAACGTTGTTTGATATAACGTTTATGTAATCGAAAATCATTTGGTCTAACGTTTAATATATTTATATTGTTTATTTAATCGAAAATCATTAGGTCTAACGTTTAAAACTTATATTTAAAAAACGTCATTATGGTTAACACCCCGACTCAGAGTACCCCGACTCGGGCATTTTAAGCCACCCAGAAATAGGAGCCCCGCGAAGCGATTATCAGCGATAAATCAAATGATTTATTACAGCAAACAATCTTCAGACAATAAACGTTTGGTGAAAACAAAATGGGTAGGTTAGGTTAGGTTAAACCTGTGACCTCCTAACCAGAAACGACTGCAATAATGACTACAAACGACTTGCATTAATAGAAAAAAGAGATTGTTTTTAGTAGGTTACCCGGAACTGAACTATTTAGATTAGGTTAATTTCTTCTTTAAACAAAATGGGTAGGTTAGGTTAGGTTAGGTTAAAACTGTGACCTCCTATGCCAGAAACGACTTGCATTAATAGAAAAAAGAGATTGTTTTTATAGGTTACCCGGAACTGAACTATGTAGATTAGGATAATTACTTATTTAAAAAAAAAATATTATTTGACTAAATAAAAAATGTTAAAATTACTAGGTGGTAAACAAGTTATAGTTTAAACGTTCATTTCCCAAACATTAGGTTTGCGTTACAATTTTTTGTGAATAGATTTTTGCTAAGTAATAATTTGGCAAATGCAATTAAATTATGCGAATTTTTTTTTTGGGAAGTGAACATTTGTCAAATTCCTTTCGGTCAAACAAGGGAGACCCGTTTTCATCCTATTAGACCAAATAAGTTTTATATCTTTTGAGTGGTACATAATTATGTCAAACGATTTTATATTTAATGTATGTTATGTCAAACCATGTTATATTTAATGTATCTTATGCTTATAAAAATTAGTTATTTTAAAACTACATATATCAATCGTTCATTATATTAACTAATCGCTATATTAAATAAAATTATAGGTTCCGTTGTTATATGTTGTTAATGTTAGAGATTTTGTTGTTATATCATCTATTACTTACCCGTTGAACGCAGTGTTAATATGGGCATGGCTCGAATTTCAGGGTGGCTGAGAAACAACCTACTTACACTGAATACTTTAAAAACCAACTACATGTGCTTATTACGTACGTAATTATAATAATTCTCAACCTTCAGACATTTTTTTTTAAATCCACGGCCCAAAGCCGCGGCCGCTCTAACGTCCGTTGCCAGGCGTCTCTGGTTACTAGCAACCTTCAGACATTAGCATAAAAGTACATGAGAAAAGACAGTGATAAGGAGTGCAGCTGCCCAACTATTGGTAAGGTAGAATAATTATACCAAATATCTAGGCGTAGTTATTGATCAGAGACTGTCGTGGTATCCCCAAGTGGAACACGTTACAAATAGAGTTAGGAAACTAAGTTGGATATTCAGAACATTAAGGTATATTGTTCCGAAGTCTAAGACTGAGGAACAGAGCTCTTCTAGAAATGTTTTGAATGATAAGTATATATGTTTTTGTATTTCAAAGCAATGAGTTTGCTTAAACTATTCTTAAAATATTAAGACAGAAATTATAAACAGATCACAAAAACTGATGTCATCGCGGGATCCCGCCGATGACATCAGTTTTTATGATCTAATTATAATTTGCTTGTAATCAGTTTCATAAACGATCGGCTACGTTATAAAATAAAATAAATAAACACATAATTATACATATATACGAAACAATATTACGACTGCAAGAAGTCTGTGACGGAATGGATAAAACAACTCACTTATCTAGATAATTACACACACTCACAGTCTAGATAATTATAAAGTCTACAAACATGCACAGTGTACGTTCACATACACACACACACACACACACACACTACACACATACACTCACACACACATACAAACGTTTAGAAATTGAACGAAACTTGAATTGTATTAGTATAAATCAATCATTTTATTTAAATCCTACTTACTTGTAGTTAAATCATATTTAATTTTTACTACTAAACACAACTGTAACTACTTACTGGAACTAATGCTATGTTATAGAGGAGCGGTCTCTCCTACTACCTACAGGTATTACTTGCTTACCAGGAAAGACCAATCACAGTATTGTTGTTCATTTTTTGTGAAAGAAATAAACATTTATTTATTATTACTATTTATTATTTATTTACTTACTTATATACTCTGTCAAGAAAGTACCGGGAAAAGATCAATAATACACAAAATTTTTGTTATTCATCCAAATTTATTGTATCACCTTCAAAGTATCATCAAAACTTTGTTTGAACGCTGTTTCCGGAATAGAGTTCAGTTCTTGCCGCGAATGCTCCTTTATGTCTTCTACCGATTGAAACTTCTACCGATTGAAAACGGGTGCCACGAAGTGGTAATATGAGTTTAAGAAAATGAAAGAAGTCAGCTGGAGCCATATCTGGTGATTATGGTGGTTGCTCGATGGTATTTGTTGAGTGTTTGGACAAAAAATTCTTCTCAATAATGGCCTTGTGCGAAGGCGTTTTATCGTGGTGCAAAATCCAAGAATTTTCTTTCCACAAATCTGGACTTTTTCGTCGAATTTGCTCTCTTAAACGCCGCATAACGCTCAAATAATATTCTTTACTTACCATTTGACCTTCCGGCAAGAATTCCGAGTGCACAATACCGCGATAGTCAAAGAAAACAGTCAACATGACTTGGACTTTAGATCGACTTCGGCGTGGTTTTTTCGGTTTTGGTTCAGGTGGAAGGCGCCACTCCGAAGCTTGTTGACTAGTATGCATGTCAAACTCGTAAACCCACGTCTCGTCACCAGTAACAATGCGTTTCATGAATGTTGGGTCGGAATTGACTCGTTCTAGCATGTCCTCAGCGACTCTCATGCGATTGAGTTTTTGAAGAAAATTTAGGTCTTTTGGGACTAGCCGAGCGGCAACTCGTTTCATACCCAAATGATTAGTTAAAATGGTACGGATCAACTCGTGAGATACAGAAAGTTCGGCGGCTATCACCCTCAAACTTGTATGAGGATTTTCAGTCACTATTTCCTTCACTTTTGCGATGTTAACTTCAGTTGCAGACGTTGATGGCCTACCAGAGCGAGGCAAATCTTCCATCACATCTCGACCGCTTTGTACCACTCATAAGCACGTGCTTTTGATAAAGTCGATTCACCGTAAGCCTTCTGTAACATTTTCAGTGTCTCCGAACACGAAATTCCATTGGCGATGCAAAATTTAAGACAAACTCTTTGTTCGATGTTTTTGTCCATTATGAAATTCGCAATACACACAAGATATGATATAACTAAAAACAGCACTGTATTTAATATAAATAACAGATGCAACTCAAAGTCCGCGCCAAAATGGAAGACAGTTGTGACAATCTAACAACAACAAAAAAAAAATATTTGAATTTGGAACCATAAACAAATCATCCATTCCCGATTCTTTGTTGACTGAATGTATATTTTATTAAGTAACCTGGGCCCCCTGGTGCTAATAATATAAGACACAAACCAGTTTTCATTCATCCTGAAAAAAGTTGTCTAATAATAAAGATAGAGAGAGAGTACCAGTTCATAGTCAACGAGCGAGCAATATAATGTAAGCTTCAAAACTGATGAGAACTGAAATCAATAATTTAATGTGCACATAAGATTTAAGGCACGGGCAAACTCATCCTTCACATGCGACGCACACCACGCATTAAAACTTCTGAACAGGATCTGGCCGATACAATTTGTATGGTAACGAATACACTGGTCATTCACCATGCTGTCTTACGCGTCACCACGAGATTCGTGTGTTCCCATGCTATCCACGCGTACGACGATGTAAGACACGTTTCAAGTGTAAGACGTCGTACCAGTGTGTCGCTGTATCCCACGTCGCGTGGCATACATCGTATGTGAAGGACCAGTGTGTTTTTAACTTTATACAATCAGTTTCAGTTCTCAATTTTACTCGTCCCGTAAGTACGTACTTTAATGTCGCACTTTTCAATTTGTGTTAGCCTTCAGTCTTTCGCTCACTACGTATGTCAGACGTTATAGTTAACTCTTCCCAGATTGACTATGCGCAACTTGTGGCACAATATCTACTTCTTTGCATCAAAATCGGTTGATAGAAAAAAGATTCACTTAATCATATTAATCTAAACATATTATAAAAAAAGTTGTCCGCTGTCTGTCTGTCCCTGTTTGCTTAGAACTTTAAAGCAACACAACGGAATGCAACGACCGTGAATACCAGACAATAGTACATTATCAATGTCATTGTTGTTAATACAGCACTTATTTTTAGAAATGGCAATTGTTCTTAACCTATTTAAGTAAATGAGTTAATTTAGGTACTGTTTAGAATGCTTCTACATTACATAAATCAACATTGTCTTGATAACTCTGAATAAATACTGTTCGCTTCGATTACTAAGAATAGTTGATACCTACCAACAGTACCTGGAAATCTTGTGTTCATTAATGTTTCCCACCTGGAAGTGGTGCACCTGTTGACTATACTGCCGGGACTCTGTTAAACATAAAATTTCTCCGTTATTGGCCAGACTTGGTAAGGAGTCAAGAATCAATCAAAGAATCAATTTCATTTATTCAGTTTAGGCATATAAAGAGCACATATGAATGTCAAAATTTTACAATTTTGTCAAGTAATATTATAAAAATACTAAATTAAGTAAGTACATAAATAACCATTAGAAAATGATTCTTTCGCTGGTTCGGTAATTTGGTTCTCCTGAGAAGAGACCAGCAAGAAACTCAGGTAGATTATCCATTTTCTTTTTTAATATTGTTTTGTTTACATTGTTACAATTAGTTTCTATTGTATTATACGAGTCATCTATAAATTCAGTTTCAAAATCATAATTAATTGAGATGAACCCAAATCAATATATATTTGGTAAGGAGTCATCTAAAAATTCAGTAATTAATAAAATTCAGCGCTTTTCTAAGCTGTGCTGGGAGTACCGTATTGGATATTTATGGGTGCAATCTGGTTAAGGTGTTCTTCCGTTCTTACCAACTCGATTCAGGCGGCGCTGTTTTGTATTACGTATTTTGAGAAGAAGTTACTATGCAAAGCTCAGCACGTAGAGACTTACATTATATTATGGTACAAGTAATTAAATTAAAAATTTAAAAAAACCCCGACTCATATAATTCATTATTTAATACTCGTATCAACATACGTATAGTCTATCAACAATTATTCAGAGCTAATGCGAATTGCGCGGAGTGTGGTTACAGAATTAGAAATACATTCCACTCCTCATATCTTTCGAATGGCTAAACCGATTTTCATATGCGGTATCGTGATGTATAAGTTATGACCTTTCATTTGATACCCAACACGGGTATATTTGAACACATAAAATTTTTCATCACCACTTTCACCCCTCATATCTTTGAAGTGGCTTAACCGATTTTTATAATACATAGCTAAAAACACTCTCCCCTAACCCATCTTTCAAACAAAAGAAACAGAATCAAAATCGCTTCTTACGTTTGGGAGCTACGATGCCACAGACAGACTTACAAACACACACACACCCACACACACCAATGCTTGGTACCGTAGTTCAGCAGTAACTCGGTAGGTGGCTCCAACGCTAACCTTAATAGCACGATCATTGACTGAGGGAGCGAAGCGAACGAAGTCTCCGTTTCAACTTGCAGACTGGGGAGAATTTCTTTCGTCTGTGCCTACCTCTACATCTCTACATCTACGGGTTCTGTCAGATCATATTTGCGGCCGTATTTATCAACCGATTTTCATGAAACTTTACAAACACACTCCTTGCTTACAATGAATAACATGTGAATGGGTTAATTTCAATATTTGCCATTTATTTTATCATATCGGTGAACTTTTTCATATATGTAAATATTTTGTACTTTTTTCAGGTTTTATGTAATCTTTAGGATACAAAATATTCCCAAATTTAATATCATCAACGTAACATTTAAGACTAAGGAGAAAATTCAGTTTGAATTCAGGTTTCCGCCGATATGACAAACCGGCACCGATTATGTTTTCTGTACACCGATATGATAAGTTTATCCACCGAAATGATATACATATCCAGCGATATGATAATCTTTCCACCTTTGAACATCAAAAAGGAAATAGTTAGTAGGTACCTATATATTTTTACATGGGTGACTTAGAACTGCAGATCTTAACTGAGGGTCTTTTGTAAGTAAATCACATCCAACGAGAACTGAGTTCTTAGAAAACCAATTAAAATATATTTTTTGAATATATGTAGGTACCTATTTTATTATGTTTACTTTTTCTTTCCTTCTTTTTTTATATTTACTATAGGTACTCAGAATAAAAAAGAATGTTTATTTTATTGACCGAGCGAGCGAAGCGTCTCAGTTTCAACTCGAGGACTGGCCGATTTGGCGTTGTTTGTCTGTATGTATGTGTGTCAGTTCCGGTCTACAGGCCGCATTTTTCAGCCGATTTTCATGAAATTTGGCACAAGTGTTCTTTGTTGCAAGGCGCAACTTTTGTCGAAGGGATTTTTCGATTGGGGGGAAAATGGGAGAGAAATGGGGAGAAAATGCAAAAGGATGTTAGGGACCCAAAATTAACGCGAGGTGTACTATTCGCAGAACTACTAGTTATCATTCTTTGCGTTAAAATAAAGTACTTATTAAAAATATCAAAAATCTCTTAAAGGTTAAAATTGCACAATACACATTTATTACTGTGGACGATTCAGCTAATTGTTTTGCCGTGTGCACACTTAAAACATTGTAGCCTTCTAGGTTTAACAATAATAAGAATACTTAACAAAATGACACGGGATCTACCGATATGATAATACGACTCATCGAGATGATAAAATGATTTCATTTCATCATTCACCGAGCCTTTTCCCAACTAAAGTTGGGGTCGGCTTTCCAGTTTAACTGCGATTCGACTGAACATCGATATTTTCCGTGAAGCGACTGCCATCTTACCTCCACAACCCATGGGCGACATCGAAGTTCTGTAGTTAGATCGGTCGGATTTTTGATTTAGGGCTCCAACTACCCCTAACGACTGCCATAGATGTTTGTATGACAAAAATGCAATCACCGATATTATAAAATAATTGTCCGGGAGCAACTGAAATAATTAAACTAATATTCTTTGAAATAGAATAAGTTATATACTTCACTTAGGTACTTATTTTTATTATGGTATAAGCTATTTTGTTTGTAAAAAAGTAGAGGGACAGCACCGATATGAAAAAAATATAGGTTTATGTATTTATTTCTACCTTTATATATAGTCCTAGGCAAATTATATTTTTGCCACAACCCAATAACTACCTATTGAATACTAAAAAAAATAATTCAGAACAATATTCCTTTTTTCAAATACTAATTTCACCGAAGACAAAAATCAAAGTCATTTGGGAAATTCACCCGAATGATATTTTTTGAATTGGATGAAAAATGAAAGAGTAATAAAGAAAATTGTAAAATAAATTTTCTAAACAAAGCTCCTGAAGTCTACGGTTCACAGAACCACTAGTAATATTATATATCAGTTATATCATAGTATATTACCTACTATTATTTCTTCTGGTTGCGTGTCAGGATACTGGCGCCATCTCGACAAATAGGCCCTCTCTGAAAACCACCGCTGTTCCACAACAGCATTAAGCTAGGCCTAGTTTGTGCACGGAGAGGGCACTGAACGGCTGCTCTGGCGCTGGGGCTGGGTGTCTGGTCCGACTCTAGGATCTATTTTGTTTCTCTATATTAATTTTTTTATTGTTTTAACCTGTGTGCCTTAGTTTATTTTTTTATATAGTTTTCTTTCCTGTTTTTTTTCTGTTAGGTACCTACATATTTTGGTTCGTTTTTGTTTTGTTCGGGTTTGTGTACCCTGTGCCTTTTATATTACTTATTTTTGTAATGTGCCTCTGTGTACGAATAAATACTTTTTCTTTCTTCTTCTTCTTCTTTCTATCTAGAAATTATTGAAATAAATTGCAGAATTTTTTTAAGATATCGGTACCGGTCATCGTAGTTTAGTGGCAGATCATCACATCCGCTCTGTGATCACATTTAGTACCAGACTCTGACATACTACTTTCACAACTATTATCCTGTCTCCTGTATACCTAACAATTCTCTTCCTTTCCCAGTCATAGACCCAACATTCCAATTTGCATACCTCAAAATAAAATAAAATAAAATAACGTTTATTATCTTTGAAATTTTCTGAAAATTATTTAGATTCGTCAGAAGTTGGTGTGACTCTACCGAGGGTTCCAAAATGCAACGAGACTGAGAAGAGCCCTCAAGAAACTCAGCTCGGCTTTTTTCAAAATATTTCATCTTAAATCTAATACAGAGTTATTTAGAAAGGAGCAATTCGTGTTACAACCAGGCAGCCTTGTCATCTAAGAAATCATTAATACTATATAATAAGCTTTATGGCACAATTTACTTTTTATTAGTTTTTAAAATTTATTGACAGATATATTTGCTATTTCGGTTGGCAATGTATTGTACATTCGAATAAAGTTCCCCGCAAAAGAATTACTCACTTTATGAAGCCTAAATTTAGGAACAGCCAGTTTATCCTTATTTCTTAAGTTTAGATTATGATTATCACTATTTTTCACAAATTTACTTTTGTTCTTGTGGGTTTACAATAAAATTTCATAAATATCTCAGACTTACAGACAGATACCTCAGACTTACTTCTCTTTCGCTATGGGCTTGCATCTTACGTCGCATCCACCCCCGATGCGACAAGCCTTGCGTCGCCTGTGACGCCCTAGCTCTAAATCTCTTTCTATTATTACCGTTTTTACGGCCTGCCTGACGTCAACCCTCCTTGAGAATGTTATTGTAGGTGGTTTGCCGTCTGCCTGTTGGGTGCCGTGCTGGTTGTTATGCACCAGGCAATCTCCCACGGTCACGTTCTACATCACCCCTGGGTTGAGTCAGGGCTGGCACATTCTATGTTTTTCCTTTGCTCCCAGGCCAGTGTGGAAGTATTTATTGTCAGTAAGTTATTGTCTTCTATAATAACATAACAGTAGAAATTTTGTGTTTGTGGTACTGTAGGTAAGTAGGAAATGTGAGAACATTTAACTAGATTAAGACTAAATTAAGATTATTAGATGCTCTCTAACGCTACGACAATGCCGCCTAAATGGCTTCAGAGGTGGCATGGTGGCGTGGTAACGTATCGGGCGTCGCAGAGCATTACCCGGCACGGATGCTTCGGTAAGTAGGATACTGTTTCGCATCCATTGTGAGGTCACAGCCCAGTGTCAACACTGCGAGGCGTCAGGCGAAGACATAGCACTTTACGCGTGCGAGTCAGCGCTGGGACCTCGTCGTAGGTCTGGGATTGGATACCTTATATGGTTTTAAAACCCGACCAAACCACAGATATATTACGTTTTCAAGGCATATGTATGTAATATATTATGTCTTTCGCACCTGGCTCCACGAGCTGGGTGGGTTATCTGTATGTGGGTTTTTTTTAACGTGTAACGACAATGTTACATGCCACTAAATAGAGTTTAACAAATAGACATGTGAATAAAATCTACTGAATGTAATGTTCCTCGTTTAAATATAAGTCACAAGAAACTTAAAACTGCGACGATGACTAGCGAGCGACGTTAAGAATGTATGTTCGGTATAAAACTTAGGTACCTTAAGTACATAGAGAAGACTATAAGAGGAGACCCCACTGACCTTTAGCCGATGCAGTTATTCAACCTACGATATCGCAGAAAATGTTTACATTTTAAACACAATTATAAAACAGTTATAATAAAATGATAAAGGTATATAAAACAACACACTTGTAATAAAGAACAACAATCCAGTCTCGTCGCCGCGTTCGTGTACCTACGCCACGAGTGGCCAGTGGACACACACAAATGCATTGAGTGCTCACCAGCGACACTTGAGATCCTCTGCGGTGTAGCTGGTAAGTCAAGCCCATAATCTTTGCGATCCTGAACACTGAGGTAAAGAGCTCGCTCATGTTCAGTAGGTACTGAAACAGAACGGGTATCAGGGAAATACACAACACCGTGAAAGGAGCAAGCTGGGCATAAAGCTACACGGGTCAAACGGTACGACAGAGACCAAATTCGGTGATCGGCCACCAGAGAAACAGAGCACCCATTTATCAGAGAGATTTTATTAGATACAATTGAAATTTCTAAAAAGTGTTGTGTTGAAATCTATAGTGATAATAATGTACCCTTTTCTGGTACTTACGGTGATTGCTCATGCAATATATTATTTCATAACAAGAAATTTTATGTATTGGAAAAATAAGAAGGTAAAGGGACCCAAACCGATGCCATTTTTTGGAAATTATAAGGATGTGGCATTGAGAAGGAAGGCCAAATTTGCGCTTTATAATGAAATATACAATCAATATCCGAAAGAAAAAGTTGTTGGTGTGTACCAAATGTTGACTCCTGCTTTAGTGATCAGAGATTTAGATATAGTGAAACAAATTTTAATAACAGACTTCCAATATTTTCCTGACCGTGGCATTCATTGTAGTAAAAAAGGTTTTGGTGAAAATATGATACATTGTGAAGGTGAAGCATGGAAACATTTGAGACATCACTTTACTGCATTATTTACCATAAGTAAGACGAAAAACATAATACACATTTTAGTCGAACGAGGTAATAGATTTGTTAATTACTTGCAAATTTCAACAGCAAAGAATGAAGAGCAAGATGCTTATAATATGGTATTTAAGTATTGTGTAGCTACAACAATTGCTACAACCTATGGCTGGGATATCGATACATTCCATGAAGACAGATATTGGTTCAACACCTTAGACGAACAATTTATCAATACATATTGGCAGGAAATAGATCTATTGTTTCCTGGGCTTTTAAAAAATATCAATTTTTCGGTCGCTACTAAAGAAACAATAAAAATCTGCCATAAAATTCTTCAAAAGTGTTTAAAACAGCAATATTCTGAATCAAAGACGATTAACGTAAAAAATGTTCTCCTTTATTTGAAAGATCAAATCCAGAATGATGAAATTGGTTCTCATTATGAAATAACAAATTATCTATTAGCTGGACAGTTGTGGGCATTTCATATGGCGGGATACGTGAATAATGCATTAGTTATGACTTATACATTGTATCAGTTAGCTCTTAACCCGACAATACAAGAAAAATTAAGAGCCGAAGTTGAGGAAACAATGAAAAAATGTGATGGTAAATTAACTTATGAATTGTTGAAGGAAATGAACTACATTATGATGGTATTTGAAGAGACATTACGAATGCATCCACCATCGCAATATATTTCTCGAAATGTCGTGAACAATATAAAATTAAATGGTACGGATGTAACGCTTGACAAAGGATCATTTGTTATAATACCAATACATGCAATTCAACATGACGAAAGATATTATCCAGAACCAGAAAATTTTAAGCCCGAAAGATTTTCACCAGAAAATGCTAAAGAAATTAATCCGTTTTCTTTCCTCTCATTTGGTGCTGGCCGTAGAAGTTGCCTTGGTGAGTTACTTTTTATATGAAACGCGAGTTTATATCTGTGATTCGACTTCCATGGTGTAGTTTTCTTGATTGAGATATATACGTCCTAACCTGCAGGGAGTATAAAACATCTCTATAAGAAATTTTATCCAAATCTGTCTGGAAAAAATTTGCTACGTGACTTTTGAACAAATACTATTTGAAAAAGCAATGGGCTGTTCTCTCTGAGACAGTCTTGAGAATGCCTCGTGTAGAGGTGAAACATATGTCGACGTTTTAATGTCTTCTATTTTAGCGAAAATAATGCTATTATTTGAAAAAAAAACCATTGCTTTGTCATGGACTTTCAAAATTTTTTTTTAGCTTCACAATATGCTCGACTGCAATTTGCTGTGGGACTATCGAAATTGTTGTACCATTTTCGAGTGGAGACTTCTAGTAATACATGCAGTGAAATTACATATGACCCATATCACTTATTGGTGAAACCAAAACCTGGACTGTTATTGAAATTCGTACTACGAAAAAAGTAATAATGATTAAGAACTGAATTGTTTTTTTTGCCCGGACTGCAGAGAGTTTGAAGATGCGGAGTAACACCCGACAAAACCCCTTAACAGAGGCCACAATCCGCTGGCGCCACAGGGCAATTCCTTTTAGGTGCGTATCCGAGACGCCCGGCAGTGGACGATGAGAAATAAAATAAAATAAAATAAAAAAACCTTTATTATCTTTAAAATTAAAAAAAAAATATTTAGATTCGTCAAAAGTTGGTGTGACTCTACCGAGGGTTCCAAAATGCAACGAGACTGAGAAGAGCCCTCAAGAAACTCAGTTCGGCTTTTTTCAAAATATTTCATCTTAAATCTAATACAGAGTTATTTAGAAAGGAGCAATTCGTGTTACAACCAGGCAGCCTTGTCATCTAAGAAATCATTAATACTATATAATAAGCTTTATGGCACAATTTACTTTTTATTAGTTTTTAAAATTTATTGACAGATATATTTGCTATTTCGGTTGGCAATGTATTGTACATTCGAATAAAGTTCCCCGCAAAAGAATTACTCACTTTATGAAGCCTAAATTTAGGAACAGCCAGTTTATCCTTATTTCTTAAGTTTAGATTATGATTATCACTATTTTTCACAAACTTACTTTTGTTCTTGTGGGTATACAATAAAATTTCATAAATATACTGTGAATACACTGTAAGGATGTTAATATGCTTAAACTTATCTCTTAATGACTCCCGAGACCCCATTCCATAGATAGTCCGGACAGCCCTCTTCTGCAAGACAAAGATGCATTCAATATCGGCAGCGTTACCCCACAGTAGTATGCCATATGTCATAATACTGTGGAAGTAGCTGAAGTAGACAAGACGCGCCGTTTTAATGTCTGTAAGTTGTCGGATCTTTTTGACAGCATAGGCTGCTGAACTAAGCCTGGCCGAAATTTTCCCGATATGAGGCCCCTATTTTCAATTTGGAGTCTAACGTTATGCCCAGAAAGACAGTGTCATCGACCAATTCTATTATATCATCCCTAACCTTAACACTGGTTTTAACAAGTCTTACATTAGGTAAGGTGAATCTTACACATTTAGTTTTATTTTCATTTAATAATAAATTATTAGCACAAAACCAGTGGACTATCCTAGAGAGGGCAATGCTTACATCGTCAAGTTCGCGCTGTCCACGTTTAACTTTAAATATTAAAGAAGTGTCATCAGCAAACAAAACTACCTCGTGGTCGTCTCTTATGAGGTGAGGGAGATCATTAATATATACTAGAAAAAGAAAAGGTCCCAAAATTGAACCCTGTGACGACTGTGAACCCGGGCCGCAGATTTACGACAAAACCGATCAAGTGCATGTCGGCACACGCATAGAATAGGGTTACGTAGTCAGCTATATTAGATTCAATAACTCCTAAACTAACAAAGGTAACCTGATCCGTTATAACATGGACTTATTAGAATATTATTTTCAGATTTTCATTTCAGATTCGACTTCCACGACCCCGAAACACAAGTGGTGTTTCAGTTCGCCTTACGTTAGAGCGCTTTCAAGCGAGGATGCAGAGGTGGCGTGGGATCCAGTGAGGAGCCTACTCAACCCCCAGACACCAGGATCCCTCTCCTGACTGCCAAGACCGATCGAGTGAGCCGCGGACCTAGTAGGCCTGTCTTCCCACGAATCCCTCGTGCACTGGGGTCAAATCTGTCAATCAAAGCGAACAGGGCTTTTATATTTGATTTCATCCTGAATTATTTATTAAGATTATAACATAACGGTAAATTAAACTAAAGTTAGTAAACTATTTCAGTTATTCAAAGCATACCTTATTGAACTCTTGCCACCTTGGAATTATTTTGCTTGCAATGAGTTCAATTTACTGTACCGTGTACCATACAACAACCAGACCTACCTATTTTCGCATCTCTTAAGTTTCAAGAAGGGAAAAGGGCCTCGCAGTAGGTATGCCCCGGGGTACGGCGTCGGATAATGGCCTTATACGCCCCCGTATGAATGGCCTTAATATCTTGCCAGACCGTTGAAAGGTCTTCAGCGGTCTGGCAAGATATTAAGTGGGTAACGCACGATTCCTTAGAGGACACTCGTCTCTTAACCGGAACCCCTCATGGGAATTGGAAGCAAGAGTCTTTGCGTCATTGTTTCAATGTCTCAAGGGGGTTCTGAAGCGGGACCACAGGCCAGCGTCTCGAGAAATCGAGGCTCAGTGCTCCCAACTGACATGGGGACATGGAAGATGAGACTTTGTCAACCACGGTAAGGAACCACCTACATCGCAGCGGTAGGACCGATCATGGACGAGTGGCTGCACAGGCGGCATGGTGACCGAATCTATCGTGAGTCATGCTTCAGTGTCAACACTGCCCTCCCTGCTGAGTTCCAAAGTAAGTGGCCAGGGCACCACAGACTCATCTACGATCAGCTGCAATGCTGAAGCGCCGCAGAACGCACATTTACTCACCGACACTCGATAAAACTCGACCCCAATGATGCGGGATAAAACACCACCCAACCCCAGACAGAGGTCACATAGTTGGTCAAAGTCCGGTGCCACAGGGAATACTTCCGAGTGCATACCTGGGGCGCCCAGAAATGGACGTAGGAGCGGCCGAGGCATTGGGCCGCGGTATAAAAAAGGGGCCTCGCAAAGACCTGCCGCCCGGAGCCTCGCAATGGGTAAGGCCGCTGCTGTCTAGTGGCGTCCAGTGGTTATAATGTACCTAGTGCATAACATGAAAAAGCCAACATTTGAATATTTATAATTAAAAAGTCCGATGTTGAAACGTCTATGTACTGACGCTAAAACGACTGTGTAGACAAAGACATTTGCCGTATTTCGATTACTATACGAACTTAATCCAAGTGCTATATAATTGGGAGCTGGGTGATGTCTTTTCGAGAAGCTAGAAGTATTCTTGTAAAGCTTATCAAATATTTGCCTTAAAAACATACAAAAAAAGTGTTTTAATGCATACTGAGAGGTCGCGTAAACAAAAGATAATATTAGTACAGTCAGGCCACTCAGTGTCACTCGCCTAACAACCGCAAAAAATACTTGACGTCAGCGACAACTTGAAGTTGTAAGTCAGTAAGGGTTGTCTCTATATAATATGGTCAAATTATGCTGGTATATATTTTACTTTACTGGATAACCCATACAGAAAGACAAACGTTCGAATGATGTTCTCTGTAAACAAAAGAATGTGCTTTAATTAACGTCGGAGTGCAAGTTCTGTATGTAAGTACTATTCCCTATTCTGTGGTACAGTACGATTATTTCGCGGTCTTGGGCTGCGGAATTATAAAGAAAAAAATTAAAGTACGATTATTTCAACTTTGGCGCTCGGGATGTCTCGGTTTTATTCGCTTTTTTCCCATGAAGTATTAGAAATACTAGAAGTGACTAATGGGCGAATGTTTGCAATCATGTCATTTACTGCAAACACAAATTTTTAACCGAAGAAGAGAAGCTGGATTTGTTAATGACAGATCTATTATCAATATTTTTAATTCAGAGATTGAGACTCTAGGGTTTCATAGTAAAATAAACAATTAATACTTATTATAAATACCGCTTTTAAAGAGATAAATTCCCCTGCACGAATTTCATATTTTGTGGTTTTAGAATGCGATGTAAAAATGAAACGTTTTTTTCTCATGTCTACTTCATCGTGTCGGGTATCATTAGATAGGTATTTTAAAAAAGGTCAAGATGTCAACCAGCCGCTCCGTTTTCAAGAAGAAGGTAGGTATATGAACTATATAATAGTAATTCATAGGCAGGATCGACATTGATTTATTTATTTTTCTTCAGAGTATAGTCGTAGCTCATAATTGACCAAGCGAGCGAAGCGAACGAAGCGTCTCAGTTTCAACTCGAGGACTGGACGATTTGGCGTTGTTTGTCTGTATGTACGAGGGTGGATTGAAAAGTAGTCGGCTAAAAAATTTAGCTAAAAATTTCTTAACACACGAACTTCGTAGTGCGTATCATCTGTATGCTGACGATCTTCAATTATATACTCAGGCTAGGGTGGACGGTCTGCCTGTGGCAATCGGCGAGGTTAATCGGGATCTGGAGAACATTAAGGATTAGTCTGAGAGGTTTGGGTTGTCCGTTAATCCGGGCAAGTGCCAGGCCATCATTATCGGATCATCGCGTAGGGTCAATCAGGACCTTATTCTCACGCTCCCGCCCATTTATTACAATGGTATTGTTATACCTATCAGTAGTGACGTGAAGGATTTAGGCTTGCGTATCGACTCAACCCTCAGTTGGAGTGCGCAGGTAGCTTATGTCGGCCAAAGGGTTACAGGGATGTTAAGGTCACTGTATCCTCTGAGAACGCTTTTACCGACCAAGACCAAGATAACGCTTGTGCACACTTTAGTACTTCCTGTCATTGACTATGGTGATGTGTGTTACTTCGACCTGAATGCAGATCTCCTCAATAAACTTGACCGTCTTCTAAACAATTGCATTCGATTCGTTCATAATCTTCGCAAGTTCGATCATGTTTCTGGCTTCCGTTCCGAACTGCAGTGGTTACCCATACGTCAGCGGCGTAGCTGTCGTGCACTGATGATACTTTATACCATTTTACATTACATTACGAGAGGAAATAAAAGAAAACCGTCCAGGAATGATCGGAAGAGAAGTCCTGTTTCATCAAGATAACGCTCGTGTTCACACGTCTGTCCAATCAATGGCAGAAATTCACAATTGTGGCTTTGAACTGTTACCGCATCCACCATATTGACCTGATCTGGCACCGTCAGACTTTTTTCTGTTCCCTAACCTAAAAAAGCACTTGGGAGGTCAAAGATTTTTACTTATTTTGACTTTAAGGAAGAATCAGTTTTTTTAACGGGCTAAATGCTTGGAAGTGAAGATGGCAAAAGTGCATTGAACTTGATTACGTTGAAAAATAAAAATATATTTCATTTATTATGTATTTATTTTCTTGGTTAGGCCGATTACTTTCAATCCACCCTCGTATGTATGTGTGTCAGTTCCGGTCTACAGGCCGCATTTTTCGGCCGATTTTCATGAAATTTGGCACAAGTGTTCTTTGTTGCAAGGCGCAACTTTTGTCGAAGGGATTATTCGATTGGGGGGAAAATGGGGAAGAAATGCGGAGAAAATCGTCATTTCTCATTTTCTTTTTTGCTGGTACCTCTGTTGGCGCGCATGGAAAGTCAGCCACCAGACCACGTCCCAAAAGGATGTTAGGGACCCGCAAATAACGCGAGGTCTACTGTTCGCAGAACTACTAGTTATTAATGTGTATATCTATCAGGTAACGTGTAGTATAGTATAAATATATATGTATATATATTATGGCATTATATGTAGGTTTATATACGTTTATGTACATTTAAGTTATTAATTATTTATTAGTTAAAGTTGCGAGATATTTACCTTTAAAACTACATGGGGCACACTAAGTCTAGGCGCACACTAGAAGTCACGCGACAGCAACAGCTCGGCGTCTAGACGCGGCGACAGGCTGCGGCCGTCAATTTCATATATTTTGTTCAAAGCTTCGCACACTTGGCGACAGAGTCGCGGAGTCGCGACGACAAGCTAGGGGAGTCGCGCGCGCTCGCTACTTGTCGCCGCGTCTAGACGCGCCGTGCACGAGCACACACGACGAAAGTCGCGCGACAGCTCTGCGTCAGTCCGCAGTCGTCAGTCACGCTGTGAACGCTGAGGAAGGTGCACGTGTTTATTTTCCTTTGCATTATAAGCACCAAGGCAAGTGCAACTAGAGGCTCCATATTAACTCACAAGATGAACAACAACCGTCTCTCTCGAATACTCCACTACTAATGATCGCTTCCTGCATGACGTCTGTCGTAACGACTAGTCGCCGACGCTAGCGACAGCTCCGCGTCTAGTCGCGACGACAAGACGCCAAATGCAAACGACAACGCCGCAACAAGACGCTGCGAGTAGACGCGGCGACATGTCCTCTAGTGTGCGGTGGCTGTAAAAGTTTTGCACTTCTAGCTAATCGGAACTATTTGAATTTCGAATGTTATATTTTTTAAACGTTGCAACCTTCTTAGTAATAAAAAAAAACAATTGGCGGGAAATCATTTGTTAATTGTTTTTTATCACACATCAAAGTTCTACGTATGCAACGAAAATGGAATTAAGACGAAAAGATTTTAGAGCGATGATTTTTTATGATTTTAAAAGCTCTCTCTCTCCGCAAGACTGTGCCGCTCCTCTTCAAAATGCTCTTGGGAGAGAAGCACCTCGTTTGAGCACCGTGAGGCGATGGTTTGCTGAATTTGAGAGAGGTCGAGTTTCTTTACATGACGAATTTCGTGAAGGGCGGCCTTCAACTGCCGTCAACGAAAATAATGTGGCTACTGTTAAGTGGTTAATTAAAGAAAACCCGCGGATTACCTATGAGACAATTCGAGGACTATTGGGGATTGATATGAGTCAAATCCAGAAAATTTTACACGAAGAATTGAAAGTTCGGAAACTTTGTTGTCGTTGGATCCCTCATGAACTGACAGCGGAGCAGAAGCGGGCTCGCGTGGAATGGTGCTCACAGATGCTACTGAAGTACGACCACGGACATTCTAATGCTGTTTATGACATTGTCACAGGAGAAGAAACGTGGATTTATTGTTTTGAACCCGAAAAAAGAAAGCAATCTTATGAATGGGTGTTTGAAAATGAGATCAAGCCAACAAAAGTGAGGCTGGCGAGAAACGTTGGTAAAAAATTGATTAGCTACGGGTCCCATCTGTACAATTCCACTTGAAGATCAAAAGAGTGTTAATGCCGAGTGGTATTCTACCATTTGTTCTAGAAAAAGTTCGCGAAAGACGACCCAAAAGCCGCGTTCTCCTACATCATGACAACGCTTCTTCACACACGGCCAACAAAACAAAGTCATTTTTAGCTTCCGAAAAAGTACAACTCGTCACCCATCCTGCGCATAGCCCCGACCTAGCACCCTGTGATTTCTGTATTTTCCCCAAAATCAAACATTTGATGAGAGGTTTCACTTTTACCAACTCCGAAGAGGCAGTGATAGCGTTCAATCAGCACGTATTTTTACGTGCCTTCAGATCTGTGGTCCTCCTGTTTTAAAAAATGGTTCGATCGGTTAAAAAAAATGTTTAAAATGTAAAGGAGAGTATTTTGAAAAGCAATAAACATAATATTTTGGTTTTAACATGTTGTTTTTTTATGTTACGCAAAACTTTTAGTGTGACCTTTTGTTAAAACAGTATTTTTCGAGTCATCTTTTAAGATTTTGTTGCCTTTCATTAACATATCATCGCAAGGCAACGGGTTTCAATTTTTTTTAATATTATTATTATAAGTACAATATACTTTTTATTAAATTCATTCGATCATTTTGGACATACTTAACCCATTATAAATGTGCCTGGTGACGGCAATAAGCTTGCCCCCTATTACGTGGGACTAAAAATACTGGCAAATTGTGGGTGTGTAATGCACCTCTGCCTCTCCCTTCGGGGATATATGCGTGATATGTGTGTGTATGTGTGAGAGATTTTTTAAATAAATATGTAATATCATTGTTTTTACCTTAAAACAATGGCTGGTATTTTTTGAGATGTTGATGTGAACCTTCACATCAACATCTCAATAAAAACCAGCCAAGTACGATTCGGACTCGCGCACAAAATTAGCAGTACAAAAACGGCAAAAAAATCACGTTTGTTGGTGGGAGCCCCTTAAATATTTGTTATATTCTGTTTTTTAGTATTTGTTGATATATTGGCAACAGATTTTTTTTTCTTTTTTTTTATATTGGGTTCGCCAAATTGACGCCACCGCCGCCCGCCTGGTGGTAAGTCATGACGACGACTAACGATTATGGGCCACTCTCGCAGCATATAATACTATAGAGAGTGGCCCTCAACTTGACGACCTACTGATGTGCCTCTTCACGCTCCGCTTAAAGAACCCAGGATTATATGTGGGAGGAAACACGTGCACAGGCAGGGCGTTGCAGGCCACTATCGTTCGGCAGAGAAACGAACGTTTAAAACGTTCGGTTCTCGCGAACATGCTGTGCATCTCTGCCCGGCACGCGTTGTTCGGGATCTGAAGGAAGAGGGTGGGATCAGATTGAAGAGCTCTTCAGAACACTCGCCGTAGTAAATACGGTAGAATGCGGCCAAGGAAGCTATTGTTCGGCGCTGAGCTAGCGGCTCAAGGCTTCCCGTTACCTCCGGACAATCTATAATACGGATAGCACGTCGCTGCATAGCGTCGAGAGCGTCCAGCAAATACTTCGCGGAGCCGTCCCAGAGGTGAGAGCTGTATTCGACGCAGGGTCTAATCTGCGTCTTGTACAGCAGACACCTCTGGTGCGGTGTAAACAATAGCTTTACCTTATTCAGTATTCCTAGTTTCCGCGAAGCTAGCCCAATACATCTTTCGATGTAGTTTTTATTATTGAGCTCTCGACGAACGTCTATGCCAAGGATATCAAGGTGTCCTTCATTGGTAATAATGCACTCTGAAGAGAGGGTAGGGGAAGGAAAGGGGATTTCTTCGCTCTAAATGCATACGCCTGTGTTTTGCGGGCATTGAACTCGACCAGGTTCTCGGTACCCCATTGAGAGATACATTCGAGGTTCCTGTCGAGATCAGCCACGAGTTGTCTATCCTCCTCAATCTCTGACCGCCCCGTCGCCGTACGAGCCCAGTAGCTCCCGTGCAATGTGCTGTCATCTGCATAACAATAGATAAATATTCCCGAGGGATAGCATATCATTGATATGCAGAAGGAAGAGAGTTGGTGACAGCACGGACCCCTGCGGCACCCCGGCATTCACTAGGCATCATAGAGGAACCGCAATCGGCGTTCGTTCAGAAAGGTGGCTATCCGGCTGCACAATTGAGGAGGTAGACCATATGTCGGAAGCTTGTAAAGGAGCGGAGCTTGCCAGACCCTATCGAATGCTTTGGCGATGTGCAGGCTAACGCCAAGGACTCGCCGTGCCTTTCCATAGCCTCACCCCAGACATGCGTTAAGAATGCCAGAATATCACCCGTTGATCGTTTTGGCCTGAAGCCGTATTGCCGATCATTTATTAACGAGTTATCTTCGAGGTATCGCATGAGCTGTTTGTTGATGATCAGCTCAAACACCTTGCAGATGACTGAGGTGACCGCTATGGGTCGATAGTTGCCTGGATCAGACCGATCCCCTTTCTTGGGGATCGGTTGTACGTTCGCCTCCTTCCAGACCTCCGGCACGATTCCTGTGGAGTAAGACAGGCGGTGCAGCCGAGTTAGTACAGGAGACAACTCAGCTGCGCATTTCCGTAGTACCACTGGCTTTCCGCGTGTCGAGTGATCGCAGCACTGCCCGTACATCGCATTGATTGAGTACAATGTCGGGCATAATGTGGCCACAGTTGACGATGGCGGGGGGCTGCAGGCCACGGTCGTCGACCCGGGAATTAGCCGCAAAGAGGTCTGCGAGCATATCCGCTTTCTCTTGGGCTTTGTGAACCAGTGTTCCATCTGGGTAACGCAGCGGTGGCAGCGAGGGCTGACAAAAGTTAGTTGCCAGTATCCACGGGTGCCCGTGGGATGGGAAGTGTGCTCCCGACCAAGCCGCACGACGCGCTGGGCATCCACTCTCCTAAAGGCCCTCTTGCTGGATTTTGTGGCCCGGTTGTACGCTGCTTTGAGGTGGCCCACGTTTGGGTCGCGCATAGCCCGGGCCCTGATACAGGCGCGATATGCCGACTGTTTTTTCGAACAGCTTTGGCACAATCTCGCCCGAACCAGGGACGGGCTCTGCGGATACTGGCGACATCAGTGAAAGGGATGTAATATTCCATCCCTAAACTGATCTCACCAGCAATCGCAGAAGCGCTATCCGAAGGAGCCTTTCCTACAAAGCAGAGCTGGCTCCAGGGGACGGACGCATAATAATCGCGTAGACCGTCCCAATCCGCTGACGAGTAGTGCCATAGTCGTCGTGACATTTGTAAAGAACGTGCAGGAGGTGACACCTTCATGCCAGCGTGAACAACACAGTGGTCGGAACTACCCAATGGGGCTTCTACCGAAACACTGTACTGGGCTGAGCGACTCGTCAGCAGTAGATCCAGCGGAGCGGGCGCGTGATCTAACCTGCCTGGTATCCGGGTGATCCCGCATACCATCTGGGTCAGACCGTGGGAGAGAGCGAACGCGGGGGCGGCCCTACCCGCATGATCAGACCTGAGGGACCCCAGCCATTCAATGTGATGGCCATTGAAGTCCCCCAGAAACACTAGGTCAGCGTTCGGGAACCACACCTGCGCATCATAAGCCGTCTCGCTGAGGTACTGGAAGAGCTTTGTTGTTTCAGAATCCTCAGAATCACACGTAGATCTGCCATGGTCTAGCCATGGTCTACGTGCAGCCAAAGGACGGAGTTGGAGGGGTTCTCTAGGCAGCGCAACCGGCGGCAGCAAACATCCGCCCTAACGAACACGCACACCCCGGCTTTATCTCGAAATTGTTCCTCGATGACATAACCGGGGTAACACAGGTAAGACGTGTCGTCAGGGCGGCGCATTTGTTTCTCCTTGAGGAACATCACAGCGGGCCGTGCCGTCTCAAGGTGATGGTGGACGGTGTCGAGGTTCGCATGGAGTCCATGGATGTTGGTGAACTCCACCTCGAAAAGTGAGGTAGTGGGGTTTCCTGGGGCCGCTGTGGAACGTTTACTTTTTTGTGTTGCACTGCCATTATAAATTTGAAGAAGAAGCGTGAAGACAGGGCGACATTTTTTGCAGCAGTAATAAGTGACAAAGCGCAGGGGCTAGCTTCGTCTGGAACCGTGTGGTTAGGTCGGAGTCGACCCGCTGGACGGAAGGGCTCCTAAACCCCCCTGATGAAAGCCGCTGCCACCCCACACCGGTTACCACCCGGAGCGGCGATCCCACATCAGGATTATGCGCAACACATGTGGGGCAGCCTCCTGGGGTGGTTGGTCCCAGGCGGCCCGATGACTGTGTTGCGGGCGGCCGCGGTCACGCCGTTGCTAAGGGTCTCCCTGGCCAGCGAATCGACCCACACCACTCACACTAGACTCCGCTTCACCCCCACTGGTCTCATGCCTGCTGCACCATGCACCATCAATCACCAAAGGAGTAATCAGCCACAGAACTAAAGTAGAAGCCAACCAAAGATGGAGAACCTCGACTGGAATGAGACAGTCGAAAATCTTCATCAAGGGAAAGGACAAGAAAAGGACGAGTCATTTCATGAAGCTCCCAAGAGGAAACATGAGGCTCGCCGAGAAATGATAACAGGACACTGTCGACTGAACAGACACCTGACAGTGGTATGAGTAAGAACCGACCCCAAATGCCCAGAGTGCATGGACAGCGAAGAAACAAGCTTCCACCTGCTGGCTGAATGCCCTATATACTCACTGATCAGATGGGAAATCCTGGGGTCGGATAGACTGAACGAAGAAGATATAAGCAATCTGAAGGTGGAACAGAGGATAAGATTCATAAAGGGCACAGGAAGGTTCGACGGGGCGACGTAAACTGGATCAACCATACTCTCCCCAAGGGGAGAACTGGGGAAATGGACGAAATGACCCGCAAACATTGCGGATGGATCATCCGTCCGGTCACCGGCGTCCCCGTTGGAAATAATAATAATAATAAACCCAGCCTGGGCTGGGTTACTTGGGGGGCTTTAGCACAGCTGCACGGTTGTACCCCCCCGGACCAACACTGTTGTACCACCTGGTACCCACGTAGGGGCCGAAGCCACTCCATAGGTACCGTGAATTAACGAACCTCGTCCGTTGATCAGCAGGTGCGCCACTAGCAGGTGAGGTCGCTGGGGCTCTAAAGATGTTGGTAGCACCCCTTTGCTATCAACTTCTCATCATACATAATCAGTGAAAATTTCAACTGTCTAACTATTACGGTTCATGAGATACAGCCCAGGACGAGCCCAGACGGACGGTCGGACAACGAAGTCTCAGTAATAGGGTTCCCATTTTACCATTTGGGTACGGATCTCTAAAAAACGAAGCGAAAACTTTTAGTTTTTATTTTTCATATATTTAATTATAATATATATATATATCATAAAATAAAGTCAAAGGTTTTTAAGTTATTCAGTGTGCTCATTCGAAACTAGAAGTACTCTATTTTTTTATTAAAAGTAAACGTTATTTAAATATTGGATAGAAACAGGCGTTACTTGGCGAAAATCCATGACAAAACAATGGTAAGTAAAATGTTTTAAGAAAAAACTTTTTAAAATTATATAATAGCATTAATTTTTCGCAGAATCAAAAAGACAACATTTTTGATTCTGCGAAACAACATTTTTGATTCTGCGAAAAATTAATGCTATTATATAATTTTAAAAAGTTTTTTCTTAAAACATTTTACTTACCATTGTTTTAAACGTTATTTCTTATAATTAATAAATTGTTGATATGTAACAACTATGGCGATAGTAATATATTTTTGCCTGGTATTCACGGTCATCCCTCGAGCAATGTATTTTTTCATTACTGGAAAAATAAAAAAGTGAAGGGACCAAAACCTATGCCATTTTTTGGCAATTACAAACATGTGGCATTGAGAAGAAAGGCTAAATTCGCCATTTACAATGAAATATACAGTCAATATCAGAAAGAAAAAGATGTTGACTTCTGCTTTCTCGAGTCGGCTTTTAGCTTGAAAAGTCTGAAGAAATTTAAAGTAAAACTTTAATGGATCAGATAATTTTGTTAGTTCAGGAGTTATACAGAATAAAATAAAATAAAATAACGTTTATTATCTTTGAAATTTTTAGAAAATTATTTAGATTCGTCAAAAGTTGGTGTGACTCTACCGAGAGTTCCAAAATGCAACGAGACTGAGAAGAGCCCTCAAGAAACTCAGTTCGGCTTTTTTCCAAAATATTTCATCTTAAATCTAATACAGAGTTATTTAGAAAGGAGCAATTCGTGTTACAACCAGGCAGCCTTGTCATCTAAGAAATCATTAATACTATAATAAGCTTTATGACACAATTTACGGTTTATTAGTTTTTTAAATTTATTAATAGATAAATTTGCTATTTCGGTTGTCAATGTATTGTACATTCGAATAAAGTTCCCCGCAAAAGAATTACTCACTTTATGAAGCCTAAATTTAGGAACAGCCAGTTTATCCTTATTTCTTAAGTTTAGATTATGATTATCACTATTTTTCACAAACTTACTTTTGTTCTTGTGGGTATACAATAAAATTTCATAAATATACTGTGAATACACTGTAAGGATGTTAATATGCTTAAACTTATCTCTTAATGACTCCCGAGACCCCATCCATAGATAGTCCGGACAGCCCTCTTCTGCAAGACAAAGATGCATTCAATATCGGCAGCGTTACCCCACAGTAGTATGCCATATGTCATAATACTGTGGAAGTAGCTGAAGTAGACAAGACGCGCCGTTTTAATGTCTGTAAGTTGTCGGATCTTTTTGACAGCATAGGCTGCTGAACTAAGCCTGGCCGAAATTTTCCCGATATTGCAATTTGGAGTCTAACGTTATGCCCAGAAAGACAGTGTCATCGACCAATTCTATTATATCATCCCTAACCTTAACACTGGTTTTAACAAGTCTTACATTAGGTAAGGTGAATCTTACACATTTAGTTTTATTTTCATTTAATAATAAATTATTAGCACAAAACCAGTGGACTATCCTAGAGAGGGCAATGTTTACATCGTCAAGTTCGCGCTGTCCACGTTTAACTTTAAATATTAAAGAAGTGTCATCAGCAAACAAAACTACCTCGTGGTCGTCTCTTATGAGGTGAGGGAGATCATTAATATACATATACTAGAACAAGAAAAGGTCCCAAAATTGAACCCTGCGGTACCCCCATTGCTAAAAGGAGAACCAGGTGACTGTTTACCATTGATCACTACTTTCTGGACCTATCACAGGTTATTATGGGTACGAGTAACTACGGAACCCTATTCTACGCGTGGCCCGACACGCACTTGGCTGATTTATGGCCCAGAGTAATACTCGTACATATGAACAAAACATGGCAAATAAATGTAACCACACCTTTTTTCCCGAAGGGCTGCATAGGGAGAATAATATTATACGCCCCATCCCACGTATTTTGCTTGGTCCCACATAATAGGGGTCGATAACTGGGAATTTTAATGTTCCAATTTCACCAATTTCAGATGCAGTTGGACTGTGTAGCTAAGATCTTTTAAATTATTAGATTAAATGTACAGAAACACTATTTCCACTGTATATGGATAGAGGAGATTTTTTATAGTCCGAGACGCCCAGGACTTTAATTGGCTGTGCCATAGCGGCTGGCACGTAAGATTTTGTTGTCTTTCATTAACCATATCATCGCAAGGCAACGGGTTTCATTTTTTTTTAATATTACGAGTACAATATACTTTTTATTAAATTTATTCGGTCATTTTGGACATACTTAACCCATTATAAATGTGCCCGGTGACGGCAATAAGCTTGCCCCCTATTACGTGGGACTAAAAATACTGGCAAATTGTGGGTGTGTAATGCACCTCTGCCTACCCCTTCGGGGATATATGCGTGATATGTGTGTGTATGTGTGAGAGATTTTTTAAATAAATATGTAATATCATTGTTTTTACCTTAAAACAATGGGTGGTATTTTTTGAATATCATCGCAAGGCAACGGGTTTCAATTTTTTTAATATTGCAATATAGCTTCTACTTTTTTATTAAATTCATTCGGTCATTTTGGGTGTTTAATGCACCTCTGCCTACAACTTCGGGGATATAGGCGTGATATGTGTGTGTGTGTGTGAGAGAGATGTTTTAAATGGGTCCATATTGGCTCACATAAAATTTTTAATGCTATTCTTTTTCTTACTACCGATTTGTGTTCATAATCATCACTCTTCGTAATTTTATTTTTCATAATTTTTTTATTCATACAATTTTATTGCTATCATCGGAACTCATAACAGTTAGTGATTATAATTTTTTTATTAATACTGTAACTACCAAGAACCAGTTTAAATCCATAATTCTTTTTTTCAGATCTTTTTTCTTCATAACATTCTATTATCATATAGCATATATATTATATATTCTATTATCATATAGCATATATATAGCATAAATTCTGTCTACTTTTCTAACAAAAATTAGTTTCTGGCGCTTCGCCGGCTGCTGCCGCGGCACGCTCGCTTCGCTCGCTCGGCTCGCGCGTTGTTGTAGTCACAGTTCTAACCTAACCTAACCTACTTGTCTGGTAGCATCTATATTGGTAGCATCTACGTTAGTTTCTGGAGCTTCGCCGGCCGCTGCCGCGGCATGCTCGCTTCACTCGCTCGGCTCGCGCGTTGTTGTGGTCACAGTTCTAACCTAACCTAACCTACTTGTCTGGTAGCATCTATATTGGTAGCATCTATAGTTATTTATTCGAATGATTATGAGTTTCGATCATTAGTAAAAACAAATATATTAAAACAAATATTGGTAAAAACTAAGTGTATAATTTGTGATATTATGAATTTAAATTATTAAGATTTAGTTGTAATTTTTTTTATGAATAACGATCATTATAATTTTAAATGGTATGAGAAACATTTTCGGACCTCCGATGATAGGAGTTGAAAAGTTATGTAAGACAATGCGCACCCGTTTTAAATAAATACGTAATATCATTGTTTTATGTTCACATCAACATCTCAAAAAAACCAGCCAAGTACAATTCCTACTCGCGCACAAAAGGTGCCGTACAAAAACGGCAAATAAATCACGTTTGTTGATGGGAGCCCCTTAAATATTTGTTATATTCTGTTTTTTAGTATTTGTTGCTATAGTGGCAACAGAAATATATCATCTAGAAAGAAAGTAAAGAAAGAAATAACCATTTATTTAGTGCACTGTGGTCACACACTTACAACAAATGAACATTTTATGGTAGCTAACATAATAAACAAACAATATGACATGACATTGGGGATTGGAAGCATGTTCACTCATTATGAATGAGCATACTTCCAAACCCCAAAGTCAACAAACGCGCGATTAATAGAGTGACACACAAATGCACCAAATGGGTGTCCAGTTCAGCATGTGCCAGGTGGAAACCTGACGCTGGTTTTCAACTGGAACCCAATTGAGCAGTGACATACGGACACCAAACCGTCGAAGCCGTGTATAGGTAAAAAAAGTAGTGTGTTGAGGAAATGTATATAACAAGAAAATAGCAATAACAATACATACATATACTTATACATACATACATATAATTATACATACATACATACATATACTCATACATACATACATATACTTAAATATAATATATTACTTAGAATTATATGCACACAATTTCATAAATAAGTACATGCCTACATAACATACTTACACCCAAACACACATATAATACTGTGATATAAGGCAAATTTACCTACTACATCACAGTGATTATCCTACACAGTAAACAAACAACACAAAACAATACTATAATGATAACAACAACCACCAAATCAAATTAACGAAATATTAGAGTTGACGTTATCCAGCCCCCTTTGAGCTTCCAAAGAAACAATCTTAAACGTTTTCTGAACGTGGCAATGGTTTTTACGGATCGCAACGGGCGCCGGCGGTGGAAGAATTTTGGAAGCTGAATAACGAAAACTACCCCTTAATGCCGCAGATCGATGCCGCTGTATTGACAGTTGCTGGAAGCACTGTCTTCTGCACAATTTTCTGCTTGTGACCCAGCCAAGCCTGTCAAACAAATCATCTGTGAAAATTTCAACTGTCTAGCTATTACGGTTCATGAGATACAGCACAAAACGAGCCCAGACGGAGGGTCGGACAGCGGTCTCAGTAATAGGGTTCTCATTTAGTCCTTTGGGTACGGAACCCTAAAAAAGAAGCGAAATAAGTTTTCGCTAGTATTTTATTTTTCATATATTTTAATTATATGTGTATCATAAAATACAGTCAACTGTTTTTAAGTCATTCAGTGTGCTCATTCGAAACTAGAAGTACCTACTTAGTATTTTTTAATTAAAAGTAAATGTTATTTCTTAATTTTTTTTGTTATTTAACAACTATGGTAGTAATATATTTTTGTCTGGCATTCACGGTCATCGCTCGAGCAATGTATTTTTTCATTACCAGAACTCTGACGTACTGGAAAAATAAAAAAGTAAAGGGACCAAAACCGATGCCATTTTTTGGCAATTACAAGGATGTGGCATTGAGAAGAAAGCCCAAATTCGCCATTTACAATGAAATATACAGTCAATATCCGAAAGAAAAAGTTGTTGGTGTGTACCAAATGTTGACTCCTGCTTTAGTGATCAGAGATTTAGATATAGTGAAACAAATTTTAATAACAGACTTCCAATATTTTCCTGACCGTGGCATACATTTTAGTAAAAAAGGTTTTGGTGAAAATATGATACATTGTGAAGGTGAAGCATGGAAACATTTGAAACATCACTTTACTGCATTATTTACCATAAGTAAGACGAAAAACACAATACACATTTTAGTAGAACGCGGTGATAGATTTGTTAATTACTTACAAACAACAGCAAAGGCTGAAGAGCAAGACGCTTATAATATGGTATTTAAATATTGTGCAGCTACAACAATTGCCACAACATACGGTTGGGATATCGATACATTCAATGAAGACAGGGATTGGTTCAACACTTTAGACGAACAATTTATCAATACATATTGGCAGGAAATAAAACTACTGCTTACTGGATTTTTTAAAAGAAACTATTTTTCGATCGCAACTAAAGAAACAATGAAAACCTGCCATAAACTACTTCAAATGTGTTTAAAAGAGCAGTATTCTAAGTCAAACACGATTAACGTAAAAAGCGTTCTCCTTCATTTAAAATATCATAACCAGAATGATAAAATTGGTTCACATTATGAGATAACAAATGATCTGTTAGCCGGACAGTTGTGGGTATTTCATATGGCGGGATACGTTAATAATGCATTGGTTATGACTTATACATTGTATCAGTTAGCTCTTAACCAGACAATACAAGACAAATTAAGAGCCGAAGTTGATGAAATAATGAGAAAATGTGATTGTAAATTAACTTATGAATTGTTGAAGGAAATGAACTATATGATGATGGTATTTGAAGAGACATTACGAATGCATCCACCATCGCAATATATTTCTCGAAATGTCGTGAACAATATAAAATTAAATGGTACAGATGTAACTCTTGACCCTTTGTCAAGAGTTACATTTCTTCATCATTTGTTATAATACCAATACATGCAATTCAACATGACGAAAGATATTATCCAGAACCAGAAATGTTTAAGCCCGAAAGATTTTCACCAGAAAATGCTAAATAAATCAATCCACTTTCATTCCTTACTTTTGGTGCTGGCCGTAGAAGTTGCCTTGGTGTGTTACTTTTATTATGATACGAGCAAGATCTATTTATAATAAGAATTACAATATACATAATTACTTATGTACTAAAAATATTTACACTAAACATATCGTTAAAAAAATCCTCCGCGACAATGCCGACTGGGAAGGTTCCCAGTAGCTGGCTGATATAACACTAGTTGATGCATATCATACCACTTTCGTTGTGTAGTTTTCTCGATCGGGCTAACCTTTCAAGAATATAAAACATCTCTTTAAGAAATCTATCTGGTAAACATGATACGTGCCTTTTTAAAAAACAATTAACCTTTAGCGACAGGGCTGGCTGGCATAGATGCGTATTATACTACATTATACCCTAGTGAAGAGAATATAACAGTATTAGCCTCTACATCAATAGCTTCACTTGCATCATTTAGCTAACAAAACATGGTGTCAAACGAAATTGATTTCATTATTTGATTTTGATTTGATTTTTCAGCTACACAATATGCGCGACTGCAATACGCTGTAGGACTATCAAAATTGTTGTACCATTTTCGAGTGGAGACTTCTAGTAATACATGCAGTGAAATAACATATGACCCGTATCACATGCTGGTCAAACCGAAACCTGGAATTCTATTGAAGTTTGTGCTTCGAGGGAAGTGATAATGATTAAGAACATTATGTAGATGTTATAAACTTAAGACTAATGGGTGGACAGTCCACCCGTGACCACGGCTCTTGTAACAGGGCCGAAACGTCGGGTAATAAAGAGGTATGTAAATATCTCAATAATCGCGTAAAAGACCCGTTAGTCTTAAGTTTATAATGTGTACAAAACGCGAAAGTTTAAAGAAGCATTATGTAGATGTTTCATACAGGACAAACTCAAACTTTATGGAGTTGATATAATTCTACCAACTCTTTTTATAAGTACTTACAGAGTATAAATAATATTCACATATTTTCGTTTTTCAAAGCAATGAGTTTGCTTAAACTATTCTTAAAATATTAAGATAGAAATTATAAATCACAAATCTGAAATGACATTACAGGATATAACCCACGGCTTTTCCCTTCGTGGCCGTGGATTCAAGATCTGCCGACGAATCTTTAGTTTTTATGATTTAGCGTGTGTGAGTGAATAATAGTTATTGTTAAGAATTGAAAGAGGAGGTTTTAAATTTTTTGTACTCATTGTGATTATTTTGCAAATACTATACTAAGTATTACGAGTATAATTTGATGTTCTGATGTAGTAATAGGTACCACGGCATCATTATTAGAATTATAGTCTCTGACGATGCCGTGAGGCGAAACCGGTCTGAGAATGAAAAAGTAAAAGTAGGCAATGAAAAAGTATAATGTATTATATCTGCCTATTGAGTTTTTTTTACTTGTTTATAGTAACGTCTTTCAAATGCCATTAATCTACAGTAAGTATCATAAGCAGTTTATTTATGCAGTATGTCAAACTCAAACTCAAACTCAAAAATATTTATTAATATAATAATAGGTTATAAAATAACACTTATTAAGGTCAGCACATAATAATTAACCAGGCTATAAAACACTCCAGGCCACTCTTTTTCAATCATCAGTAAGTACATTCATAGTTACACATAACGTATCCAGTAAGATGCTGCAACTAATACACCACGCGTTATGCGTTAATTTAGAAAATTCATTTTCAATGATGTCCTCCTCCCCAAACACGGAATGAACCTTAGTTAACACTATTAGCAGTAGTGATGTAGTTACAACAATTGCCACAACATACGGTTGGGATATCGATACATTCAATGAAGACAGGGATTGGTTCAACACTTTAGACGAACAATTTATCAATACATATTGGCAGGAAATAAAACTACTGCTTACTGGATTTTTTAAAAGAAACTATTTTTCGATCGCAACTAAAGAAATAATGAAAACCTGCCATAAACTACTTCAAATGTGTTTAAAAGAGCAGTATTCTAAGTCAAACACGATTAACGTAAAAAGCGTTCTCCTTCATTTAAAATATCATAACCAGAATGATAAAATTGGTTCACATTATGAGATAACAAATGATCTGTTAGCCGGACAGTTGTGGGTATTTCATATGGCGGGATACGTTAATAATGCATTGGTTATGACTTATACATTGTATCAGTTAGCTCTTAACCAGACAATACAAGACAAATTAAGAGCCGAAGTTGATGAAATAATGAGAAAATGTGATTGTAAATTAACTTATGAATTGTTGAAGGAAATGAACTATATGATGATGGTATTTGAAGAGACATTACGAATGCATCCACCATCGCAATATATTTCTCGAAATGTCGTGAACAATATAAAATTAAATGGTACAGATGTAACTCTTGACCCTTTGTCAAGAGTTACATTTCTTCATCATTTGTTATAATACCAATACATGCAATTCAACATGACGAAAGATATTATCCAGAACCAGAAATGTTTAAGCCCGAAAGATTTTCACCAGAAAATGCTAAATAAATCAATCCACTTTCATTCCTTACTTTTGGTGCTGGCCGTAGAAGTTGCCTTGGTGTGTTACTTTTATTATGATACGAGCAAGATCTATTTATAATAAGAATTACAATATACATAATTACTTATGTACTAAAAATATTTACACTAAACATATCGTTAAAAAAATCCTCCGCGACAATGCCGACTGGGAAGGTTCCCAGTAGCTGGCTGATATAACACTAGTTGATGCATATCATACCACTTTCGTTGTGTAGTTTTCTCGATCGGGCTAACCTTTCAAGAATATAAAACATCTCTTTAAGAAATCTATCTGGTAAACATGATACGTGCCTTTTTAAAAAACAATTAACCTTTAGCGACAGGGCTGGCTGGCATAGATGCGTATTATACTACATTATACCCTAGTGAAGAGAATATAACAGTATTAGCCTCTACATCAATAGCTTCACTTGCATCATTTAGCTAACAAAACATGGTGTCAAACGAAATTGATTTCATTATTTGATTTTGATTTGATTTTTCAGCTACACAATATGCGCGACTGCAATACGCTGTAGGACTATCAAAATTGTTGTACCATTTTCGAGTGGAGACTTCTAGTAATACATGCAGTGAAATAACATATGACCCGTATCACATGCTGGTCAAACCGAAACCTGGAATTCTATTGAAGTTTGTGCTTCGAGGGAAGTGATAATGATTAAGAACATTATGGAGATGTTATAAACTTAAGACTAATGGGTGGACAGTCCACCCGTGACCACGGCTCTTGTAACAGGGCCGAAACGTCGGGTAATAAAGAGGTATGTAAATATCTCAATAATCGCGTAAAAGACCCGTTAGTCTTAAGTTTATAATGTGTACAAAACGCGAAAGTTTAAAGAAGCATTATGTAGATGTTTCATACAGGACAAACTCAAACTTTATGGAGCTGATATAATTCTACCAACTCTTTTTATAAGTACTTACAGAGTATAAATAATATTCACATATTTTCGTTTTTCAAAGCAATGAGTTTGCTTAAACTATTCTTAAAATATTAAGATAGAAATTATAAATCACAAATCTGAAATGACATTACAGGATATAACCCACGGCTTTTCCCTTCGTGGCCGTGGATTCAAGATCTGCCGACGAATCTTTAGTTTTTATGATTTAGCGTGTGTGAGTGAATAATAGTTATTGTTAAGAATTGAAAGAGGAGGTTTTAAATTTTTTGTACTCATTGTGATTATTTTGCAAATACTATACTAAGTATTACGAGTATAATTTGATGTTCTGATGTAGTAATAGGTACCACGGCATCATTATTAGAATTATAGTCTCTGACGATGCCGTGAGGCGAAACCGGTCTGAGAATGAAAAAGTAAAAGTAGGCAATGAAAAAGTATAATGTATTATATCTGCCTATTGAGTTTTTTTTACTTGTTTATAGTAACGTCTTTCAAATGCCATTAATCTACAGTAAGTATCATAAGCAGTTTATTTATGCAGTATGTCAAACTCAAACTCAAACTCAAAAATATTTATTAATATAATAATAGGTTATAAAATTTTACAATTTCATGTCAAGCAATATTATAAAAATACTAAGTAAATAAACAATTAATTAGTCTGAAAATAAAAATAAAAAATTAAAAAAGTCACAAATATACGTCCTGCATCGTTCCTGGTGCAAAGGTGCCCATGATGCTGGCAGCATTGCCCCGCTGAATGGCAATGGACAATCTTTGCACCAGGAAAGACCCAGAAAAGACCCGGTTATAAAATAACACTTATTAAGGTCAGCACATAATAATTAACCAGGCTATAAAACACTCCAGGCCACTCTTTTTCAATCATCAGTAAGTACATTCATAGTTACACATAACGTATCCAGTAAGATGCTGCAACTAATACACCACGCGTTATGCGTTAATTTAGAAAATTCATTTTCAATGATGTCCTCCTCCCCAAACACGGAATGAACCTTAGTTAACACTATTAGCAGTAGTGATGTAGTTAGGACCATCAACCTAAAAAAGGATAACACGAGGGCAAGGGCACTACGTGACCAGGCATGGACCAAGCCTAGAAGGAAATAAATTATATAAGTAGCGCTATAGATACAGACCACAGAGCCACTGTCTCAGAGTACCCGTACCTTACAATTGTCAAAACAAAAGGTATGTGAGAGCGACAAGTTATATACATAGTGTAAGGTATCAAAGGTACTGTTACTTATTTAATCAAACCGTATCGACTTCACGGCGGGAATCCGAGATCAAGAAGCCGGAAACGTGACCTCATCCATGGTAAGGAAGTCCTACACATATTTGACGACGGCGGCGGTCAAATTCACTGGTGAGTAACTAATTATTACTTATAATTAAATGTCACATTCAATTTGAAACATCAAATTCTAATAAAAATATATCAGTTACCTTTAGTAGCCCCCGAAAGGAAGAGGCTGCTAGGCTGTTAACTCAGAAGCTTGAAGCGTGTTTTACGGATACCCTGAAAACCTTGTAAGTCACACCCTTGGTGGGTACAGTCTGTCTATCTAACGGGGCGAGGAATTTCCATTGTTTACCTAAAGGGCAAAACAGAAACCCTATTACTAAGACTTCACTGTCCGTCCGTCGATCCGTCCCCACGCTGTGTCTCGTTAACCGTTGTACTGAGATGATGTATTTCTGTTGCCGCTTTAAAAACAAATACTAAAAAACAGAATGTAATAAATAATTAAGGGGGCTCCTATACAACAAACGCTTTTTCGCTGTTTTGTTAAAGAACCCTTTGTGCGCGAATCCGACTCGTAATTGACCGGTTTTTTAACATGTTGAAGTTCCCCAGCCAAATAGTTGGTGTCACAGATACCGTGTGCTCTCTGGAACATAGATTTTCTAACAGTAGATTTAAGTACAAATAAATTCTAAAAATTATAAAGCAAAATATAAAAATCATTTTTACAACATCAACAAGCCTGTATAAAGTTGTTTACTCCAACCACAGATTAATAAATAGTTATGCTCCAACTTCGTTTTAACACAAACCGGTCACAGGTACATACGAGTACTTACGGTGCAGCGGTGACGCCTGCACACTCTAGTATAAAATAATAAATTAATCAACCGGCCGGTGTACCGAAGCGAACTGATGCTTACCTTTAAAAACATAATGTTCGATTTACCCTGCATGAAACTCTTAGCTAGTATTTTTATTTTGTGATTCTATTACATTACCTACTTATAGTACCCACTTTATTTATTTATGTGTAGGTACGATACGAATATGAGTACCGATACAAACCCTTCTGGTTTACTGGTACAAAACAGATTGTAAAATGTATTTACCTTTTTGTATAATTAAAAAAAAAAAGAAGTGAGTTCAAGTTGTAGCAGATTTTTTTGAGAAACAATTCCGCCGCGTTTACATGCACACCTACCAAAAGTAAATACCTTTTTCCGAATTCGCAACATTTTCTATAGATGCTCTGCTCGTATTATTGCTATATAGAGTATATAGCCTATGATACTGACTAATAATGCAGGTTTATATTAGTAAAACATATTATATTGTTTTTGTCAGCCGTTCAGAATAGTTGCGTTGCGCGTGTTCCAATAATAGTGCAAAGTGTCAACGTCGCATAACATCGCTCTTTGGCCCATCGCTAGCCACGATGACGCACTCATCATTGTGTAGGGTAATGTAAATTATTATTGTTAAGGTGAAGCCCTCCACAAGTATCAAAAATGACGTCAATTCCAATTATGCTCAAAACGGAGAATGAACATTAACTATATAGAGGAAAATGAGCTCGTCACCTACTCAAGTGGAAGTACCCCAAAAGGCCGACACATTACCTACCAAAACCGTCGAAATCAAGAAGGTTCCACCCCCTCCAACTATAATAGTAGATGGTATTGAGCACTATCAGACATTCTTTGACACAATAGCAGCCGGTACCCAAGGAGACGCATTTACTACTAAGATTATGTATGGTAAGTGTGACAAAATTAATGCTACCAGTGAGGACTCCTACAAGTCTCTCACAACCATAATAACGGCAAAACGGTAAAATCTACGGCACTATTATGAAAACAAACGAGAAAGGCCTATGAGAGTTATGGTTAAAAATCTGCATTATACGTGTAAGCCAGAGAGAATTACAGAAGACCTTCAAAACAAGGACTTAAAAATTAATTATT
This sequence comes from Nudaria mundana, assembly GCA_963556515.1. Classification (NCBI taxonomy): domain Eukaryota; kingdom Metazoa; phylum Arthropoda; class Insecta; order Lepidoptera; family Erebidae; genus Nudaria; species Nudaria mundana. Next base: position 8,260,319 of record OY748306.1, read on the forward strand.
ATTTTATATTTTTAATTTATTATTTATTATTATTATTACAAACATATTTATTATTTATTATTATATACATTAGTAACCAACAAAAAGCAGATAGGTTCGCTCGCTACGTAGAGTGCATATTTCAGCCCAACGTGGAATCATCGAACTCCACTGAAATTATGAATACCAAATTATGAAATGTCAATTCAGAAATATAGCTCGCCACATCAAAAGAAGTATTAAATACTATTAGCTGCCATATGAAGTCGAGAAAATTCCGTGGTTACGATCTAATAACAGGTGAAATCCTACGGAATTTAAATCGTAAGCGATTGTAAAATTAACCACTCTTATAAATGCTGCATTTCGATTACAGTATGTACCTTATCTGTGGAAAGTAGCTGAAATAATTATGATAGCAAAACATGGCAAACGACCACAGGAATCAACTTCATATAGACCTATTTCACTACTTCCAACAATAGCAAAACTATTTGAGAAACTATTATTAAAAAAACTTAAACCAGTTATAGAATATAATAATCTTATATCTGATCACCAGTTTGGCTTTAGAGAATCACATTTAACTATTGACCAAGTACACAGGATATCTAATATAATCAAAACAGTGTTAGAAGACAAGAAAGTATGTTCTACCATATTCCTTGATGTGTGCTACATCAAGGAATATGGTAGAACATGCTTTCGATAAAGTTTGGCTCGAGGGCCTCATAAACAAACTAAATCTTATGTTACCGAGGCAGTTAGCGGACATTCTCTAGTCATACATAACAAACAGAGCATTTCGCATTCGATACGAAGACGCCTTCGCAGAAATAAGGCCTATCAAAACAGGGAAGCGTGTTAGTGCCGATCCTGTACCTGCTCTACACCAGCGATATCCCAGTTAGCGAAAATCTTATTGCACGGCCGATGATACGGCTATCATGGCGACAGGTAGTAATCATGAAGAAGCTGTTGACAAAGTCCAAATAGCAATTAATCAAATTCTTAACTGGACTAAAAAATGGAGGATTAAGCTTAATGAAAGCAAGTCAATTCACGTTGACTTCACAAATAAAAGAGCACAATATTTTCCTGTGTTTATTAATGGCCAACAAGTTCCATACGCAAATACAGCTAAATATCTGGGTATGACACTTGACGCTAAGCTGCGCTGGAAAGCACACATCAAGAAAAAAAGAACAGAATTGAAAATACGCTACTAGAAAATGTACTGGCTTCTTGGAAGACACTCTCCCCTGTCAGTACACAACAAAGTCCTATTATACAAACAGGTATTGATGCCAGTATGGACTGTTACGATGTGCATACATCGACAAGGCACATTTTGCGTTTGGTCACATCACTAGATTCGAATATTCGAGAATATCGGTAGACCGGTTTTCTATACAAGAAATTCCTTAGTCCATTGTTTTGTGTGCCGGCTGAGATCGCACCGATAACGTTCGACCGGCCGACCAATGGGAAGACGCCTTGATGAGTAGCGGTCACGTCACTAGGCGGGGCCATTATAGTTAATTGCCAAACCGAGTTGATAAAAGCCGTCGCGCAGCCTTCGAAGGACAAAAAATTACATAATACCACTCCGATCTACACCTAACAGTCGTAAACGCCGTTAACGAAGTATTAAAAAATAACAGTAAAAATAAACCAAGTAATTCCGATAACCTATATCTAAATTGATATTCCTAGTGAAACTGGTGCAGTGAATTCCGTTCGCGACTAAGGGGTAAGTGCTGTGAACAGATTAGCTTACGTGTAACGGCCCCCGCGCGATCTATAATTAGGATATTACCAAATAACTATTTCAGAGATTAACTTCATAGATTATTAGTAACCCAAGGCCACCTATAATTGTCTAGATTAGAGTCATGGTCCGTGTAGTTTCAATCGCGTTTAATACCTACAAATAACTATTTTATAAACTTTCACCGTTACTTCAGAATATCCAAATCAGACGATGCTGAATTTCTTACCACAAGATATACGAGAAAACATTTAGGACGGGGAAGTTAAAATTACTCCACGCTTAAATGCGTTAATTATATTATGTATTGTATATGTATATGTGTTGTATACGTAAATACTTATTTTATAAACCGATAGGGGATGCTAGAATATAATAACATTGCCCTGTCTAATGTAATGATATATTGTTAGAAACATTTATGCATAAAATTCTCTTAAGGGCTATTCACCTACGGCCTTAAGCAGTAATTTATATTATTATAATTTGTGAATATCACGAAGGAGAATCCGGGTTGAGAAATTACTTCTACCCGACATAATTTATTGTGAAGCCGTACCACTTGGGGCGCGGCCTTAAGCGGGAAACCGTTAATTTTATAACTTTTTATTATTGGATAACGTAAAGTCAAATACCGGGATCATATTCCACCTATCTGGAATATTCCCTATTATTTAATATTGTATTGTCGAGACGGCCATAGTGGGACCGTCATGTTGGGGTTCCCTAAATTGGTGAACCATTAGGAGATACTATGCAGTAACATTTTTATTATCTAGACTGCCATTTAGGGACCGTCATTTTAGGGTTCCCTAATCTAGTGAACCATAGTAAAGTTTCAATTGTTAGATGGGAATTACGCATAATGCAGACTCTGTAGGAACGTCGTCTCCGACGCGTAATAGGTAGAAAAGTTAGTCTTTTGAAATGTACCCACATTTGTGTTGGGCCTATAGCTAAAATTTATTATTTCATTATTAGTTAAATATTGCATTGAGACTTTCTGCCGCCGGTCGGAGACCGATATATAGGAAGGGGCCAACCACCTGTCTGTGTTTTGTCCTGTCTGTGTCTATGTTTGTGTTATCCTGTGTTATGTGTAACCTTGCCGTGTACCCACATGTAAATAAGTGTGCAGCGCGTCCGACAACTAGGGAACCTGTACGGCGATTTACGTGTGGGGCCTACGGCAAGCGGTGCCGAGCCGGTATCTAATCCGCTGCTTGTGTCTATTTCAGAACTACCTTGGGGCTTAGTAAAGCCCATTTGTGAAGATTTTGTTGCTGAGCAGCCTGAAGCTGCGCCGTCGCTCCGTGGCCTACCATCCGGAGCATCTCGGCCTGATGAGAACGAAATTAATTGGAGGACACCAGCGGACCCTGCCGGCCGACCGCCGTCGCCCGTAGACCCAAAGTTAAGTGCACCGGGCACTTCCGTAAACAGTATATGTGATCCTATTCGACCGACACATTATTAGCTACTATTATTATATAAACCCTAGGTTCCCTGCTATTAAAGTCACGTTAATTGTTTTAAGTCGTTTTATTTGTACTTCCTAGCAGGGGCACAGTTATGTTTTTAGCTTTGGGGCTGTACCAGTAAGAGCAATCGTCAAATCATCCAACGATTCCAAAATATAGTGTAAAGGACATAGTTAATGCACCTTGGTACATTCGCAACTACGATCCACACCGAGACCTAGACATGGACGACGTTGATCGAGTTATACAAAAATAATAATATGCAGAAGCTCACGAAAACAGACTTCATAACCATGTGAATGTTGAGGCAATCCAGCTTCTTGACGTCACTAATATAGTAAGAAGCCCAAAACGAACGAAACCGTTCGAGTTAGTGTAGTGTTTTTAGTTATAAATAAATAAATGTAGTGATAATTGCTGCGTACAAAGTACACATGAACAAAGTGTCTTCGCCTTAATAAACACTGAGTAAGTGTTAATAGACGCATGCTTAGTGTTATTTTTATACAGTAAATTAGGTGAAATGTATTTACTTATTAGTCAACTTGGCTAGATTGTAATATAAATAAAGTACTACGGTAAATTATTAGTAAAAAAAAATATACTAGTAAAACAAATCTTTTTCATTTGCGTCTTTTATAAATACGTAGATGCGCGTCATTTGAATTTAAAAAATATACACCTAAACACCTACATAATTGACGTCAACTCAGGTTCATTAAGGTAATGTCGCTAAAAAGCCGGACAATAGGAACGTTAATAAGAACAATGCAAATCACACATACATTAAAGTCACGCGAATTCAAACATACTCAATTTTTATTATCTTTTATCGCCAACTAGGAACTTTTATACTGGTCAGAGCCTTGCTCGTTGATCGTCAGATTTATGAACTTTGCAGTATGATAGGTCCCCGGAGATTGTAACTTGTATATCCATTCTTGTATTCACTTCTCTAGACGTATAAACTTCAGTTGCAGTCCAGGTTTCGGTTTGACCAACATGTGATACGGGTCATATGCTATTTCACGGCATGTATTACTAGAAATCTCCACTCGAAAATGGTACAACAATTTTGATAGTCCCACAGCGTATTGCAGTCGCGCGTATTGTGTAGCTAAAAAAAAATTTTTGTTTATCAAAGTATCTGATCGATTTCCTATTACACCATGATTTCGTAGCTTTTTATTAGTACTATCCAGCGGATACTAAGCTCCGAAATGAAACTCACGATGCAGAAGAGGTTAATAAGTACCTATTTTGGCATATTCTCTTCTTTAGGGCGTATAATAGTAAAATAGGCTCATTTATGCAGGCAGGCTCAATGAGTAACGTTTAATTTATTTATTCAAAAATCACATAAATTTATCGGACTGATTTTTATCAAATTACCTTATTAAATAGTTTGGCAATGCCAATCTTTGCCAGGTTAAGTTCCAGTGGATATTAAAAAAAAGCACCTACACCACCATCTTGAAAGGGTAGGCAACGACTAGTATCATTGACCGAACGAGCGAAGCATCTATATTTCAAGATTGGACAATTTTGCTTTCGTCCGTCTGTTTGTCTGTATGTGTGTTCTGGGCTAGCAGCTACAGTTTTTATCCGATCTTCACGAAACTTTGCACATGTGATCCTTGACTTAATATTTTTTTTTTGTCGTAAGCTTTTTTGGATTGAGAGGAAAATGGGGTACCTACATATATGGTCAAATAACGTTTTAATGTTTTACAGGGATAGCGGTACCCTTTATTATCCGATCTTCACGAAACTTGGCACAAGTATTCCTTTACTAGAAACAATATTTTTAGTGGAGTTCTTTTTATTGGGGAGAAGGGGGAAAAGCCCAAAAATTGATTTTAATGTTTGCGAGCCAGTAGACTCGCAAATATTAAAATATTTTTTTGGGATTCGACCAAAGGGCGACCACTAGTGATAAAAATAACTCACCAAGGCAACCTCTACGGCCAGCACCAAATGAGAGGAAAGAAAATGGATGTATATCTTTAGCATTTTCTGGGCAAAATCTTTCAGGGTTAAATTTTGCTGGTTTTGAATAGTACTTTTCGTCATGTTGGATTGCATGTATAGGTATTATAACAGTTGAACCTTTATCTAGAGTTACATCTGTCCCGTTTATTTTTATATTCTTTACGACATTTCTGGAAATGTAATGTGATGTTGGATGAATTCGCAGTGTCTCTGCAAATACCATCATCATATAGTTCATTTCCTTCAACAATTCATACGTTAATTTATCATCACATTTCTTCATAGTTTCATCAACTTCGGCTCTTAATTTTTCTTGTATTGTCTGGTTAAGAGCTAACTGATACAATGTATAAGTCATAACTAATGTATTATTCACGTATCCCGCCATATGAAATACCCACAACTGTCCGGCTAACAGATCATTTGTAATTTCATACTGAGAACCACTTTTATCATTCTGGTTTTGATCTTTTAAATGTAGGAGAACGTTTTTTACGTTAATCGTGTTTGAATCAGAATATTTTTGTTTTAAACACATTTTAAGTAATCTGTGATTTGTTTTTATTGTTTCTTTAGTAGCAACAGATAGGTTAAAAAATTTCAAAATCCCAGGAAGCACTAGATCTATTTCCTGCCAATATGTATTGATAAATTGTTCGTCTAAGGTGTTGAACCAATCTCTGTCATCATTGAATGTATCGATATCCCAGCCATAGGTTGTAGCAATTGTTGTAGCGGCACAATACTTAAAAACCATACTATAAGCGTCTTTCTCTTCATTATTTGCTGTTGAATTTTGTAAGTAATTAACAAATCTATCACCGCGATCCACTAAAATGTGTATTATGTTTTTCATCTTGCTTGAGGTAAATAATGCGGTAAAATGATGTCTCAAATGTTTCCACGCTTCGCCTTCACAATGTATCATATTTTCACCGAGACCTTTTTTGCTATAATGAATGCCACGGTCAGGAAAATATTGGAAGTCTGTTATTAAAATTTGTTTAACTATATCTAAATCTCTGATCACCAAAGAAGGGGTCAACATTTGGTACACACCAACAACTTTTTCTTTCGGATATTGATTGTATATTTCATTGTATAGCGCGAATTTGGCTTTTCTTCTTAATGCCACATCCTTGTAATTACCAAAGAATGGTATCGGCTTTGGTCCGTTAACTTTTTTATTTTCCCAATACGTCAGTTTTCTTGTTATAAAATAATAAATTGCATGAGCAACGATCGTGAATACTAGATAATAGTACATTATTATCACCACAGTTCGCACAGCACTTTAGTAATTGTGATTTGATGTTATAGTAAAACACTTGTAACGAAAGTTGTCTGTATTTATTGTACGTTTAGAATGTTTCTTGTTTCAAATGAGAACACCGAATAACATTAGGGTAAAACTATTATATACAGTTCAGTTGTGATTTAACTTATGTACCGTGTCTTTGTCAGTCTGTATGTATGTTCACACTAATCCACAAAGATACATAACGCATTGTTTTCCAATCCGTGCGCTGCGAATCGTATATCAATAAATTGTAATTGACCAAACACGCACTATATAAGAAGTTCAATTGGAAAATGGATGACGAATAATATAAAATAGGTTCCCATTAGTTAGACGTAAATTGCTGCTAGCGGCTACGTGGAATAAAATGAAGCTTGACGTCATTAAATTTGAATTTCAAGTAAATGCAAAGGTCATTAAAGTAATTATGTATTTTTAATGTACGATAAATTCCATGAAGTAAACATGCCCGGCCTGCAGACATATGTTTCGTGGTAAGTAGCATCTATCCTGGACGTTGAGATTTTGATTTGAATAACAGAGAGGTACTGATTCTCTATAGAGCCCGGTAAGGGCAAAAACGTGCCCTTTATCACGTGGAATCTCAGGGCAACTATGTATGTGATATAGAGCACTGATAACCGGTCTGAACCACTAACAACTACTCTGCACGTCAGAACGTAACGTCATTATGGCCTTCCCAGTTTAAATTGTCGTGTGGAGAAATTAGAACTAATTATTTTTTGTAGTTATTGTTCTGAGATGTTTTTGAGGTGTTTCCATCCAATGTGGCGCACTTGGAACGCAAACATATTTATACTGGGCAACTTATATCCGAGCTACTTAGTGGTCGCCACGAAGAAAACGGGTGACACTCGCCCTTTATCTATAAATCGTTGCTCTGAGCGTGGGATCAACAAAATTACGTACAAAGTGTGCATGTGTATCTAGCGCGCCTCTGCTGCTATAGGCGTGATGGTGTGATGGTAAGTAAATTATACGCCTGCCTCGCATCGGTCGAATGACGATCAGCGTGAGACTGCAACTTTTTAGGTTCCGGGTTCGAACACTGCAATGTTTGTCTAGGTATACTTATGTACTCGTATCTGTCTGTCTGTTTGGTGCCACTAATCTCTAAAAAGGCTGGATTGTGTTTAACTTTTACTGATGGATAGCTGATGTAATGAGATATAATATTGTTACTACTTGTTATCCAGGGAATGTGTTGCCGCAGAAACCGGAAACCATTTATAAACGTTTTCAAACGGACGAAGCCGCGGGCGTCCGCTAGTCTAAAAATAAGCATTTACAACACTTTAATGATATTGGATGGAAACAGGCGTTACCTGGCGAAAATCCATGACAAAGTAATGGTAAGTAAGATGTTCAAACTTTTCAAATTATAATAGCATTATCTTCGCAAAAATAAAAGACAATAAAACGTCGACAATTGTTTCACCTCTAAACGAGGCATTATCAAGACTGTCTCAAACAGAACAGCTGTTTTCTTTGAGACGCCTCGTTTAGAGGTGAAACAATTGTCGACGTTTTATTGTCTTTTATTTTTGCGAAAATAATGCCATTATATTTTGAAAAGTTTTAACATCTTACTAACCATTACTTCAATGATAATTAAATTAATGTTATTCATATTATAAACACATTTCAATACATTATGTATTGTAATTAATTCAAAATTGAATAACTAGGTCGCCACCCTGCTTCGCGGCAGCATATTAGAGCGTAGTAAGCATCACATATCTTCGGTAAAAAAAAATTTGTTTTCAAAAAAATTTTAATGCCAAAATCAATCCTCACTTATGCGAGATCTCTGTCAATACTTTACCGATTTCAACAATTTATATATCAAATTAAACTAGATTTAACTGACATCATTCTAACGGAGCCCGAATTTTCAAATTTTTTTTTAATTAAAAAAAAATTTTTTGAGGGCCAAAATTGAAAATTCGGGCTCCGTTAGAATGATGTCAGTTAAATCTAGTTTAATATGATATCTAAATCGTTAAAATCGGTAAAGTATTGACAGAGATCTCGCATAAGAAAGGATTTAACTTTCTTGCACCATGAGAGCTTCGCTCGCTACGCTCGCTACGCTCTAATTAAGATTAAGCACCGTGCAATATCGACGACTTAAACACATGTCATCTGCCCCTCAAGGTAAGAAAAATTATAGACCTTTTTAGGTTTCCGCAGTAAAAGTTTCGTCCGCGTCCGTCCTCGGGTTTCGTTCCAAACGGCTAGTGCTAGAAACATGAAACTTTGCATGGTTATGTATATCTTCTACATGGGGCACACTAAAAGTTTTGCACTTCTAGCTAATCGGAACTATTTGAATTTCGAATGTTTTATTTTTTTAAACGTTGCAACTTTCTTAGTATAAAAAAAAAACAATTGGCGGGAAATCATTTGTCAATTGTTTTTTATCACACATCAAAGTTCTACGTAATGCAACGAAAATGGAATTAAGTCGAAAATATTTTAGACGATGATTTTTTAAGATTTTAAAAGTTCTCTCTCTCCGCAAGACTGTGCCGCTCGTCTTCAAAATGCTTTTGGGAGAGAAGCACCTTGTTTGAGCACCGTGAGGCGATGGTTCGCTGAATTTGAGAGAGGTCGAGTTTCTTTACATGACGAATTTGGTGAAGGGCGGCCTTAAACTGCCGTCAACAAAAATAATGTGGCTACTGTTAAGCGGTTAATTAGAGAAAACCCGCGAATTACCTGTGAGACAATTCGAGGACTATTGGAGATTGGTATGAGTCAAATCCAGAAAATTTTACACGAAGAATTGAAAGTTCGGAAACTTTGTTATCGTTGGATCCCTCATGAACTGACAGCGGAGCAGAAGCGACGACCCAAAAGCAGCGTTCTCCTACATCATGATAACGCTTCTTCACACACGGCCAAAACAAAGTAATTATTAGCTTCCGAAAAAGTACAACTCTTCACCCATCCTGCACATAGCCTCGACCTAGCACCCTGAGAGTTCTGTATTTCCCCAAAATCAAAGATTTGATGAGAGGTTTCACTTTTACGAACTCCGAAGAGGCAGTGATAGCGTTCAACTAGCACGTAGAAAACATGCCTTCAGATCTGTGGTCCTCCTGTTTAAAAAAATGGTTCGATCGCATGAAAAAATGTTTAAAATGTAAAGGAGAGTATTTTGAAAAGCAATAAACATAATATTTTGGTTTTAACATGTTTTTTTTTTAAGTTACGCAAAACTTATAGTGTGACCTAATATTAACAATATATAACAACGGAACCTATAATTTTATTTAATATAGCGATTAGTTAATATAATGAACGATTGATATAATTATAAAATAACTAATTTATATAAGTATAACACATTAAAATATAACATCGTTTGACATAACATACATTAAATATAAAATCGTTTGACATATGTACCACTCAAAAGATATAAAACTTATTTGGTGTAATATGATGAAAACGGTTCTCCCTTGTTTGACCGAAAGGAATTTGACAAATGTTCACTTCCCAAAAAATATATATTAAACGTTAGGACAAATGATTTTCGATTACATAAACGTTATATCAATCAACGTTATACTAATTAAGTTTTAGAATAAATAAATGTTATATGTAAAGAAATTATATCAACAGTTGGTATATCTCACGTTGATTATATCTTATGAACGATAATAAAATGAAATTAGACCAAATGAGTTTATACCTTATGAGACGCACCCGTGTGGGGTATCATTAGATAGGTCTTTCAAAAACATTTAGTGGTTGCTTAAATGAGCAGAGCAGAGCATGTTTATGCGAAAACAGGGCGTCCTCCTCCCCTCTAAAATCTAAACGGCTGGTGTGAAGAACCTAAAAAAAATTATGATGGTAAAGTAATGGTAAGTAAGATGTTAAAAACTTATTAAAATTATAATAGCATTATTTTTCGCAGAGTTTAAAAAAGACAACAAAACGTCGACAATTGTTTCGCCTCTAAACGAGGCATTATCAAGACTGTCTCAAAGAGAACAGCTCTTCTCTTTGAGACAGTCTTGATAATGCCTCGTTTAGAGGCGAAACAATTGTCGACGTTTTGTTGTCTTTTTTAAACTCTGCGAACAGCTCTTCTCTTTGAGACAGTCTTGATAATGCCTCGTTTAGAGGCGAAACAATTGTCGACGTTTTGTTGTCTTTTTTAAACTCTGCGAAAAATAATGCTATTATAATTTTAATAAGTTTTTAACATCTTACTTACCATTACTTTGTCATGGATTTTCGCCAGGTAACGCCTGTTTCAATCCAATAATAATTATGATGGTAGTCCATTAATGAACTTTGAAGGGGAAACTATAACGGATCGTATTACTCTACTAGTTCAGGAGTTATTGAGACTGTTATGGCTGACTACGGAACCCTATTCTATGCGTGTCCCGACACGCACTTGGATTTTTTAATTTTTTTTATTAGACAGAATACTGGTGTACATTGTTTTTTTTTCTGAGTATCTACTACACGTAGTAATAAATATTTCCAATTATATTGATATAAAAAGTCATTGACACCGAAAACAACCAATACAAAATGACCGCTTGCACGCCCTATCCCGCAGTGACAACTTGTTCGACACGTTTGTTCCTCAGTGTCAATGACTTTGTATCAATATATTTGGTAAAAAGTATACGAGTAGTTGCTCTAAGACGTGTACCTACCAGTATTTTATAACATGTAGGTACCTTATCTCAAACTCCAGACATATTACGTGTTGTGTCAGCCACACAATAAGACGACGCGAGTGACTTGAATTATTTATGTGGCTGCAAAATTCATGAGTAATCTAAGTGCACCACAGATCCTTACCTGCTGAATCATTGCTAGTGAATTGTGGCAATCAATATAATTTTTGAAAAAAATCATTATCTACCAAGCCTTTTTCCAATCAAACCAAAAATGGGATCAGTTTCCCTTTCAGTTGAACTGCGACGCGACTGAACATCGATATTTTCCGTAAATAACTGCCATCTGACTTCTACATCCCATGGGCGAAATCGATACTATGTAGGCCAGTCGGATTTTGTTTAGTGCTCATGGGTCCTGGCCCTCGAAGAACTCGGGCCTCGACTGATGTGGCTCTTTAGCGCATGCCTCGAAAGGGGCCAGTTTCCCAAGGTGTGGAGGACGGGGAAACTGGTCCTGATTCGTAAGGCGGGGCGGCCGGTGGACTCACCGTCCGGATACCGGTCGATCGTGTTGCTCGACGAGGTGTGTAAGCTCTTTGAGCGAATTATCGCGGAACGCCTCGTCGAGCATCTCTCGACGGTGGGGCCAGACCTGGCGGACCACCAGTACGATTTCCGTCGGGGACGCTCCACCGTGAGCGCGATCATGCGCGTCAAGAGCCTGACGGAGGAAGCAGTCTCGCAGGGCAAGGTGGTGGTGGCGGTGTCTCTTGACATCGCCAACGCGTTCAACACCTTGTCATGGAGCTGCGTTAGGGAGGCGCTCGTGTATCACGAAACGCCCCTCTACCTCCGTCGTATTGTCGGGGCCTATCTCTCGGAGAGGGCCATAGCTTTCCCCAGCTGGCTCGGGCCAGCTCGGCGAGATGTGTCGTGCGGTGTTCCGCAGGGGTCAGTCCTGGGGCCGCTTCTGTGGAACATCGGCTACGACTGGGTGCTGCGGGGTGCGTTGCCTGAGGGCGTCGGCGTAACGTGCTACGCCGACGATACCCTCGTCACGGCGTGGGGTGCAACGTACCAGGAGGCAGCACTCAAGGTCACGACGGGTGTTGCTCAAGTCGTGGGTCGGATACGGCGGCTGGGACTGGAGGTGGCCTTGCACAAGTCCGAGGTTCTGTGTTTTCACAGACCTCGGAACGGTCCACCTGAAGGTTCCAGCATAAATGTAGGAGGCGTTAGCATCGACATCAAGCCCTCGATGAAGTATCTAGGGATCGTACTTGATAGCCGATGGAACTTCGGACCACATTTCCGAAGTTTGGTCCCCAAGGTGACACAGGCATCGGTCGCGCTTTCGCGACTGATGCCCAACCTAAAGGGACCCAACGCTTCCTGCAGGAGACTGTACCTGGGGATCGTGCGGAGTATGGCCCTATACGGGGCTCCCATATGGGCGGCGCGGTTGACGGCTAACAACTCAACGTTCCTTAACAGACCGTTGAGGACCTTGGCCGTCAAAACAATAAGGGGCTACCGCACGAACTCCGGAGAGGCTGCATGTCTCCTAGCCGGGACCCCTCCATGGGACCTGGAAGCGAGAGCCCTTGCGTCATTGTTCCAATGGCGCAAGGAGGCGCTGAAGCGGGACCACAGGCCTGCGTCTCGAGAAATCGATGACCGGCGGTCCCAACTCCGACAGGATCTCATGGAGTCATGGAGGGTGCGACTTGAGTAACCCAAGTGGGGTGCCACCATCATCGCGGCGGTGAGATCGATCATGGACGATTGGCTGCAGAGGCAGCATGGTGACCTCACGTATCGTGCGACGCAGATCGTTACCGGGCATGGATGATTCGGTAGCTATCTGTTTCGCATCCGTCGTGAGGTCACACCCCGGTGTCAACACTGCGAGGTTTCCGACGACGACACCGCACTCCACACGTTGGTGGAGTGCTCAGCGTGGGCGAGTCAGCGCCGGGACCTCGTAGTGGGTCTGGGCGTGGATACTCTCTCGCTGGAGACCATGCTTCAAGCCATGGTCTCCAGCGGGAGTAGGTGGAACGCGGCCGTGTCCTTCTGCGAGCAAGTAGTGCTCGCCAAGGAGGCGGCCGAGAGGGAGAGGGAGCGTACCCTCCCCGCCGAGTTCCGTAGTCAGCGGCGAGGGCGCCGCAGACTCATCTACGCCCAAGACCATCGAACTCCATGATCGGGGCCTGAGGACGGCGGGATCGCCACCCGTCGTCCTTACAGAAGCAGGCTAGAAGGGTTGCGTGCTGCGGGGCCTTTGCCCCATAGCACGTAACCAGATTCACTCACTGACGCGGGATAAAACCCGACCCCAACGACGCGGGATTCTCATCCCGACCCAACCCCCGCAGAGACCACAGAGGTGGTCAAAGTCCACCGGGCGCCACTGGAAATACGTTCTGCTTGTAACCAGAGACGCCCGGCAACGGACGTTAGAGCGGCCGCGGCCCTAGGCCACGGAACTAAAAAAAAAAAAAGTGCTCATGGGGTCTGAGGAAAGGCTCCGGGCTCCGAGTTTTTGGGATTTAAGAATAAGTGAGTAGAAGCAAACTCATCATCATCATTCACCGAGCATTTTCCCAACTCAGTTGAGGTCGGCTTTCCAGTCTAACTGCGATTCGGCTAAACTTCGATATTTTCCGTCATCTGACCTCCACAACTCATGGGTGATTTCGAAGTTCTGTAGACCGGTCGGATTTTTAATTTAGGGCTTTAACTACCCCTAACGACTACCATAGATGTTCGTATGACAACCAGGACCGACGGCTTAACGTGCTCTCCGAACTCATTGCTTTCAAATACAGAAACATCACCATCTAATACAAGATACTTATATTCGTACAAATACTTCATCTCACCCGGAGTTGAAAGGTACAAGTGTTAAGGCGCCTGCGTCTTTAATAATAGCAAGACAAACGATGAGTTGATTGCACTGTCGCTAGTTTTAAGTTAATTGACCGAGTGAGGAAAGCGTCTTTATTTCGAGATTGGAAAAATTTTGCTTTCGTCCGTCTGTATGTGTGTTCCGAGTAATAATATGTTACTTCATAACTATAATTACAATTTAGCCTAATAAGTAATTTGTATCTAACTTAAATTGCTAAATAATTAAAATGTAAGAATGTGTCCATTGGCACTTTTCTTATTGTCTCTATATTAATGAATAATGACACTACGTTCTTGTGTGTGTTCCTTGATAGAATTTATTTTTCCAGGGTGAGCTTTTTTGGATTAGGAGAAAAATGGGGGGGGGGGGAATAATAATAAATAAATAATAAAAGGTCAAATAGTATTTATAACGTATTACCGGGTTAACGGCCCCATTAGTTATCCGATCTCCCCGAAACATAGCACAAGTATTCCTTTACTTAAAACTATATTTTAAATATAGTTGATGGTTTCGATTGTCGGCACTTGGTGAAACTTGTGAAATCAAACACATGTACACTGTTTCACTTATTTAATTTACAGGATTTAACCTGACCGGTTTTGCTTTATAGCATTATCAAAGGTTGTGGTCCACTTTACATATTTATTAAACAAGTATTTTACTACACTGTCTAACATATCTTCAAGCTATTGTTGTAGTAGTAGTAAAATACGAGTATGTAAAGTGTACAACAACCTTTGATAATGCTATAAAGCAAAACCGGTCAGGGTCGATTAATACCCATCAGTTAATAAATAGACTAAACGAAATCTTATTTGATAACCTATTTCAAATTCACAAGATCACGTTTCAGTGATAACAATTTATAAGGACGTGATCAAAATTTTATTTCTTTGTCGTACAAAATACTTATCTATTCTTTGACAGGTCACGTAATACCTTCTACTTGTGCTCTCTAATATGAGTTCACGGTCAAGTGGGAGTCGGACTCGCAAAGGAAGGGTTCCGTACCATTATCTCTTTGTATTATACTTATGCGAAGTTTTATCTTTCTAGAATTACTCGTTTGGAAGAAAAGCCGAGCCGGACTACGGAACTTGAACTGCGGAACCCTAAAAAGAGCAGTCATTTTCTGATGTATCGGTTGGATTAACTGCAACTCAAATTTTGCCAAAGCCTCGTTCGCTGATCGGATAGAACCCCTAAGCACCTTTTTTCAAAACAACCTCGTTAATTTCAACTATAAATTATCTTAACACGCAAATTTGAATAAATCATTTAATTTGAGTTAGTAAATGTAGCCACATTTCAAAAATTCTTCACATTGAAAATTTGGTAGGAATTGCAGTAATAAAAATATCTTTCACTACGCCAAAATGAATAATTCATTTCACATGAATACTAAACCGAATATGTTGCCATATTTGAAAACTTGTTTAAATGCTAGTAGTAGATGATGCCCGCGGCTGCGCCCGTGTCGAATAGTTTTCGCGTTCCTAATTCCCACGTGCAACACAGCCAGCATTCTGGGAACAACATTCAGCCATTCCCAGTCGGCAACTACGCGGATAATTTTAAACGATATTTTGTTAATATTTTAGTACATAATCATAACATAGTTTAAAACGCCAGGCGTCACTGGAATACCTTCTGCGTGCGTACCAGAGGCAACGGACGTGAGAGCGGAATTAAAAAAAAAAGGTATAAAACAAAGTCAATTGCGCTGTATGTATGCTTAGAACTTTAAAACTATGCAAGGGATTTGGATGCGGTTTTCACCAATGGATAAAGTGGTTCTTGAGGAAGGTTTTTATGTATATAATTTGTCAAGCTGGCGAAACCACGGGCGTCCGCCAGTTATGTATATTGTAATTCCTATTGAAAATACAATAATATTCGATTTTAGTTTCATTAAAATGCGTAAAACAGTTTTTGCGTGAACAATTAACAAACATCCCTACAAATGTTCATAGAAAATTACGTCTTAGAATATTAACTAAAATAATAAGATTATTATAATTTACGGCGTACTATTTCAAATCCGTGTATTAAATCACGATAGGCACCAACATAGAACATCTCTAAGCACGGCGTGGTACCTCATCGATCACTTATGGAATTTCGCAAGCCTCTGAGGCTTTCGTGTTTGTAGGCTCTGAGTTTCGTAGCACAGTCGCCCCGCACCCGTAGACCGCTACGCCCGTAGCGCCTATCGCTAAGCTACGTATTATAGAAACAAGTGTAAAAGTACGCGCGTATGTGTATGTGATTATAAAAAAAGTTATTTCGAGATTCTATGTAAGTTTTTTTTTATTAACTTTTTTATTAATAATTATCATGATTTTACAGTGACGAAAATGTACACATATATATTTTATATTTTTATATATCCTTCTAAAATGATATGTGTACCAACCAGCTGGTGAATATTTTTGTATATTACTTAGTTACAAGTAAACCAACCAACCAATGGGCAGATTTGAGTGAAATTTGGAAAACATTTAAAAAATATTCGGGATTAAATTATGTTTTTTTTTTCTAATTATGATTTCTTGGGTGTTGAAAGTAGATTTTTATTTCACACGAGCGGATCTAGTAGCTTAAAGCTTTGTATTTCAAAGCAACGAGTTTGCTTAAACTATTCTTAAAATATTAGGAAAGAAATTATCAATAAATCACAAAAACTGATGTCATCGACAGGACTCGAACCCACGGCCTTTCCCTAACAGGGGAAATGCTCTGACCACTAAGCTACCCTTCCAACGCTAACCGTTAATATAATTATGAATATGATATGAAGCAAAAATTCGATGTTGTCGGTATAGTCATCGTAGCTCAGTGGTCAGAGCAAATTAAAATTTTTAAGTATTTATTTTATGTTATCTTCATCCCTGATGGAGTAGACAGAGGCGTTTATTACGCCCATATTTCGACCGTCTATTTGTTAGTCGGATGGACATTATGGGTATAAAATATTGGATAGAAACAGGCGTTACTTGGCGAAAATCCATTACAAAACAATGGTAAGTAAAATGTTTTAAGAAAAAACTTTTTTAAATTATATAATAGCATTTCCTTACTCATCCAATCATCCATGGCAACATAAAATGGCAGCTTTCTACAGCTTACTGAGCAGGTTACTGGCGGTACCGTTGAGCCCACAGGCATTTGGTGAAGAATTGTCCATCATTTGCTACATAGCACAAAGTAATGGCTATGACGTAGGAATGGTTCACTCATTATTAAATAAAAAACGTAGAAAGGCTAGTTTTCATTTATTATATCCGATTCAAGATCCACCTAGGAAGTACACGGCCTGTTTGCCGTTCGTGGGTCCCGTCTCGTTGAGTATAGCTAAGATCATGAGGGAAAGTAGTATATTTGTTGCGTTTAGAACTCAGAATGCCTTGAGGGAGCTGTGTAATGGCAAGGATTCGGTGTCGGTCTCACGCAGATCAGGTGTTTATTTGTTGAGTTGTGATGAATGTGGTTTGAAGTATGTGGGACAGACTGGCAGGTCCATCGATATTAGATATAAGGAACATAGAGCGGCGTCCCGCAATGGTTGTCCTGATCGCGAAGCATCTTCTTGACACTGGTCATTCCTTGAACAATAGTAACACTTTTAAAGTTTTACGTTTATGTGAGAAAGGGTTCAAGTTAAGTGTTTGGGAAAGGCTAGAAATAGTTAGAAGAGATGCGGACACCTTACTCAACGAACAAATAGATTTTCACACATCTCCCTTACTTAATCTGTTTGCGAACAGACAGACACATTAATTGTTGTTGGTTTGTGTGTGTCATTTGGGTTTTCTATGCAACTTATCAAGAGACAGTAATTAAATCAAACAGATAAGGTCAAGTATTGGTGAATACCTATTTTTGGAACTTAGTTAGCATGATCTGAGGTTTCTACCCACATTAGTTATTGTAAAGAATCCTACATCGCGATAATGAAATTTGCACGCGTTTACTTATAAGCAAACACGTTCCAACCACGAATTTTGCTGTTCTCTCTGAGACAGTCTTGATAATGCCTCGTTTAGAGGCGAAACAATTGTCGACGTTTTGTTGTCCTTTTGATTCCGCGAAAAATTAATGCTATTATATAATTTTAAAAAGTTTTTTCTTAAAACATTTTACTTACCATTGTTTTATTATGGGTATATTTTCCCAAGCCTAGTTCGTAGCCTAGTAGGTGTTCCTTGTAAAAGGACTACTTGGGATCGAGAGGGGTTATTTTTTCTTTTAGTATATGAATGAACGAATAAAAAAAAAATGAATACTTAAGTCTTTTTTAGGGTACTGTACCCATAAGGTAAAACGGGAACCCCATTACTGAGACTTCACTGTCCGTCCGTCTGTCACCAGGCTGTATCTCGTGAACCGTGATAAATAGTTGAGATTTTCACAGATTATGTATTTCTGTTGCCTCTATAACAACACATACTAAAAAACAGAATATAATATTTTTTTAAGGGAACTCCCATACAACAAACGTTTTAGTACGGAACCCTTTGTGTGCGAGTCCGACTCGCACTTGGCCGATTTTATTTCCCTTTAATTAAATAAGTAACAACGAAAATACGGTGCTATTTGTACTTATTCCGTTAGTGTAAAGGTTTCAAGTTTACAAAGAAATAGGTCAATGATCCCCTTTAGCTGGAGCGAGTAACATCACACTTACGTGAGATACATTTCAACAAGATTTACTCACATGACGCTGGAAGACTAGAATCTTCTACTAAGCTTTTAAAGTTATGATATGAACATACATACATAATATAAAATCAAGTGTTTTGGCTTGAAGGGAAGCCATATAGGGTTTTAAGAAGCATTTAGTTGTTATGTTAATATAATAGTAATCAGAAGTCCGGGTTTACCTACTTATCCCACTGGGAAAGAAGTATGACGTTATGGCTATGAGGTTTTTTTGGAGTGGTATTTTTGGGGTAGGCCTTTGCCTAGCTAGGCAATTTATTTTTCTTAGAACGTTTTTGGGTGGAATTGCGCTAAGGCGGAAAAAGGAGTCATAATTTATAAACGGTGTGACATTTGTCAAATTAAATTTGACGGAAATCAGTCCAATTTTTTTTTTTTTAACTTTTATTGTCCTGTTAACCGCCTATGAGACTATGTTAGTTTGATTAAAAATAAAACTAAGGATTACGGGAACACGATGAATTGTTACCAGCTGGAAAAGGTCTAATTAACACAGTTCACTAAGCCTTTTTAATCTTTTTTTACATGCATATCTACGAGTATTGTAAACTCACATAGATATTATCACACCTTGTCATCAGGAATTAGGCAGAGGTGCATTACACACCCACTTCTTGGTAGTAGTTTTGATGGTCCCATGTCATAGGCGGCTTGCCGATTTCCGTAATCAGGCAGCCATAACCACTCTGCAATTTAAACTAAAATTCCAGCAGTCACGCCAGACGTCACATACCATTAGATAAACAAAATCTCTGCAGTCCGAGGATGAGTATTTTATACTGGTGATTAATACTCGTATCGTATACACATAAGTAACTTATTATAAACTCTTATAGCCTAAATCTTGGTTGATTCTGATGGGATTGTTGTAAATTCAGTGCCATTAGAGTTGTATTTGTCAGCAAAAACGCTAACAAAAAAAAGCGTAAGACTAGGTTAGCTGTACCGTCTGAAAGCACCGAAAGAAAGTCTGATCTTGAATTTTTTCTTAAACCTCTCTAAATCCTTATAAAGGCTTAAGACAATCCGACTTGGATAGATTAGATTATAACGCGGGAGCTCAACTCCCGCCTTTAGTCTTCATGGTTATTTGTTTTAATACCTAGAAATGGTCTCAGGTCAAGCTGACTGGGAAAAGTTAGGTTAGTTTAGTACTTTTATATAAATAGATTTAGATTATAATATATTTTGAAGTAATGATTTGTTGTGCAATCAACAATGTGCAATCAGTAGATATGATTCAAAAATGCATTTTTTTTAGTACAAATGGAACGTATTTTGATTAGCAGTAAACTCTATCCCTAACGACCCTCCGACTGGTCCAACTAGAAAGAAAGAAAGAAAGAAAGAAAAAACGTTTAATTTGTACACAGAATGGCACAATAAGTACAGAACTTTTATATGGGTTGTGGAGGTCAAGATGGCAAACGTTTCACATAAAATATAGAAGTTCAGGCGCATCGCAGTTAGACTGGGAACCCGACCCTAAAATGGTCTGATTATAATTGAGCGGAGCGAAGCGAAGCTCTATCTTAGACGACAAGTGTAAATCGTTTGTGTGCCAACTCCTCCGAAACAGCTAGACCGATTTTGACCAAATTTGGCATGCTGGTCGACATCATACCTGGGAGTGCATATCTGTGAAATCATGAAAATAGAGCATAAAAAAATTAAGAAAATTTGCTCCGCTCAACATTTGCAATTAGTAGCATGCATTGCATACCTAGTACATGTATGTATATAACTCTTCATGTATATAATTCTTCTTACGTTCTTCTTACAAACTTTGTTTGAAATAACTTTGAGAAAATAACGTTACAAGATAGATAAATAAACTAATAAGGGTTATTTGTTAAGTTAGCTGATCGCCGCAGCTACGCCCGCGTGAAAGAAGTTTACTCGTTGCCGGTTCCCGTGGGAACACATTACCGGGATAAAAAGAAGCCTATGTTATTCAGGGTGAATGTAGCTATCCAATGGTGAAATAATTTTTTAAATCGACACAGTAGTTTTTGAGTTTATTCATTACAAACATACACACAAAAATACAAATCTTTCCTCTTTATTATAGTATTATAGATATAGATAGATAGATACCGAGTGTCCTATTTATATTTGGTCCCATTCCGACAATAATTTGGTCGCATATCGGTAATTTGAGGTCGGTTTTTGTGTCAATGTTTGACATGTTTATTACTCGCCAATTAACGAACCAAAAAGGTGATTAACTCAGTTTTAATCTTAAAACAATTTAGGTATTTAGCAAGGTATAAAGTATTTACGTAAGCAAAACTTTAGTTTGAACTTTATCCATCGCTGAGAAGCTTAATGAACTCTATAATTAAACAAAGAAAGCTTCGCAGTTACTTTATGATCAGCTTAATTGACTACAATCTTAGATCAAAAATACCTAGATTACCGATCAGTGCTTTATAAACGGCACCACTTCACATTGCACACCTGCGCGCTTCAACCGCGCGCCGTACTAAGTTACGTCCAAGAAGTTGGCCCCCCACTTATCGATTACAAAAATTTTGAAAGTTGTTCTGGGTTGTTCTAGGTTTGTGCTACTTTGTTCCAAAACATTATAGAGCTAAGACTGAAATTTTCACAGAAAATCCAAAAAAGCTAATTTCTGAGCTGGCCCCCCACTTTTAAGAAATCACGATTCTGGCGGTTGTTCTGGGTTGTGCTAGGTTTGTTCTATATTGTTCCAGAATATCGCGCCCAAAAACCAATTATTTTCGCAATTATCGCAAATAATAATTTTTGAACTGGCCCCCCACTTTTAAGATATCACGATTCTGGCGGTTGTTCTGGGTTGTGCTAGGTTTGATCTATATTGTTCCAAAATATCGCGCCCAAAAACCAATTATTTTCGCCATTATCGCAAATAATAATTTTTGAACTGGCCCCCCACTTTTAAGATATCACGATTCTGGCGGTTGTTCTGGGTTGTGCTAGGTTTGTTCTATATTGTTCCTAAATATCGCGCCCAAAAACCAATTATTTTCGCCATTATCGCAAATAATAATTTTTGAACTGGCCCCCCACTTTTAAGATATCACGATTCTGGTGGTTGTTCTGGGTTGTGCTAAGTTTGTTCTATATTGTTCCAAAATATCGCGCCCGAAAACCAATTATTTTCGCAATTATCGCAAATAATAATTTTTGAACTGGCCCCCCACTTTTAAGATATCACGATTCTGGTGGTTGTTCTGAGTTGTGCTAGGTTTGTTCTATATTGTTCCAAAATATCGCGCCCGAAAACCAATTATTTTCGCAATTATCGCAAATAATAATTTTTGAGCTAGCACCACATTTTTGAGCTATTTATGGATAACAGCGTTTGTTCTCAGTTGTTCTGAGTTTGTTCTTCTTTGTTCCAAAACGTTATAGAGCTGAGTATGAAATTCCGTTGTTATCCCGATAGCTTAAAAATGTAGTGCTAGCTCAAAAATTATTATTTGCGAAATTTGTAAAAAATAATTTGTATTCGGGCGTGACATTTTGGAACAATATAGAACAAATCTAGAACAACCCAGAACAACTGCCAGAATCGAGATACCATAAAAGTGGGGTACCAGTTAAAAAAATATTATTTGCGAAATTTGCGAAGATAGTTTGTTTTCGGGCGCGATATTTTGGAACAATATAGAACAAACCTAGCACAACCCAGAACAACCGCCAGAATCGTGATATCTTAAAAGTGGGGGGCCAGCTCAGAAATTAGGTCTTTTGGATTTTCTCTGAAAATTTCAGTCTTAGCTCTATAATGTTTTAGAACAAAGTAGCACAAACCTAGAACAACTTTCAACATTTTTGTAATCGATAAGTGGGGGGCCAACTTCTTGGACGTTACTAAGTTCCTATTGCGCTTGCTGACTCTCGAGGGATGCGACAACGGCGCTGTACATTGATGCGCCTGTATTAATTATTACGAATTACTTATATGTCAACCATCAATGTACAATCTTGTTTATTTTATAGATGGTTGTAGTAATAATTACCTATATAGTATTCGAGTGCCAAGATTCCGCGTTGTATTTGTACTGAATCCAATATCTATAGTATTTTTGATCTAAGACTACAATAGTATAAATTTCGTTACACACTGCCCCATTTAGTTGATTATTTTCAAATATTTAGTTTCAAAGTAAAACGAGCTTACGCTATGAGGACTAGGTAATTTAATTTGATACCTGTATCAAAGATTGACTGACGGTTGACAGGAGATACTTACCGCTAAAACGTTTAAAAATAATCCAAAAACGTACTGTTTTTAACCAACTTAATAAAGGAGTAGGTTCTCAATTTGACTGTATGTTATTTTATGTTTGTTACCTCATAACTTGCGACTGGTTAAACCGATTTTAAATTGTTTTGAAAGCCTTCCATGCGGTCCTATTTCAATTTGTGCCCCATTATGGTATTTGGAGTCAAGTTTTCTTTTGCTAAAATAATTTAAATTGCTGTTACAAATACATTGGGAGCCCACAAATTAATCCAATCGAACCGAAGACTAGCGTCTCCGGCGTATAGTAATGAAAAATGTTGATAAAATGGGGAACAAGACTACGGGGTGTCCGCTTGTAAATAATAAAAGAAAAGTTTTGTTCAAAATCCGATAGTAAATGCGCCTTAGAAGCTGGTAGAAATGCAGACTGCATTTATAGTTGGTCGCTAATACTGCCTTTAGTGAGGGAACTGAGCAAATTGCTTTGCCAGATGGTCTTAATTGACAATTACTAACTACACAGCTACTTCTAAGAAACTTTTACTACAATTTCGTTTCTTCTTAGTATGTTTTATACTCAACTCGTATGAGAAAAGAACAAAGAAAGTTTTGAAGATGTTTTCTATGTATACCATGTATTTACACATGTACCTACGTTAACTACATACCTACATACCTACGCAAGAGATAGTAAGTATGTTATGTTGTACATACATAAGTTATCTATAGTTATGAGCACAGGCTCTGTTTATTTTGAGATAAGATAGTGTTGTTATAAATTTTTTTTTTAACATGCTGAATTCTCATAGACTTCATCCGGGCCCCGCTCGCGGGCTTTCAGTGAGATGGGCACGTACGACTCATACTGACTGAACTACACGGTGCCTCCTTTTACGCCTTTATATTCGAAGACCCGGGTATACCTATTTTATATTTGAAAAAATACACGACAACAATTGACATAGCGACCGACTTCAAACTACCGAAATGGGACCAAATTGATATGGGACCACTTGGGAATCAATTCACCCAGTTCGAAGATATGAGGTAACATACATTA
This sequence comes from Nudaria mundana, assembly GCA_963556515.1. NCBI lineage: Eukaryota > Metazoa > Arthropoda > Insecta > Lepidoptera > Erebidae > Nudaria > Nudaria mundana. The sequence continues at coordinate 8,284,451 of OY748306.1, forward strand.
AAAAAAACATACATTCGAATTGAGAACCTCCTTTTTTGGAAGTCGGTTGATAAAATGTCTTGATATTTATTTCATATATTTTATTATTTAGCCAACAACCGAAGCTAGGATGTTATTTCTACCATTCTACTTCATCATATGTCATCATATGTCATCATATCTTCATATATATCATATCATCATATATAATCATCATATATATCATCATATATAGTCATCATATCATCATATATAATGTCATCATAATTTAATTTTGTTGGATAATACAGTGAAATGTATAAATTGTTGACATCGACAATTGACACTGTAATTATTATCCAACAAAATCATATTTTCATGAGGACTTGGGTTTTTGCGGAGCGCGTGCCTGGTGGCCTTTTAGGTTACCTCTGGCGCTGGGCAAAAATCCAGGCCTAAACGCTCAATTGCAATTCCGAACAACGTTTTCTTGTTCCGCACCGCGAACTAGTTCAGAGTAACTAGTGCTTCTGTGCGGAAAAAAGAAGAAGAAGAATTCGTAAAATTATCACCGTGATAGTTTAACATTCGAGTTTGTTCGAATCCAGCCTTAATATAACATTCAAGTCGTTTAATCAAACAACCTCTTTGAATAGACAAAAGAAAATCAGATTTTCGTTTTTCGTTGACTTAATAACAAAAGATTCGCCTCCACAAACAAATAAATTCGAATTTGTAATCTATTATGTACAAAGGAAAATAAAAGACAGTATCGGAATACATATATCTCAGTTACGATAAGTACTATAATGTATTTCCTGTTATCTGTACTTCAGTTTTCTACGGAAATCTACTAAAAGAAACAAATTAGACAGCCTTTGTTACCTTGAATAATAGAAGTTTATGAAACTGTTAATGTAGTTTATAAAGAGAGAGTATTAGAACCCGAGCAGGTTTTAAAGAAACGAATTGGCGAATTGCTTTATAGTATCGAACGAGTATCTAATACCAAGTTATGTGCAGTTTTATACAATACTTTATCTAATCTCACCCGTTAAGACATTCATTAATAAAAACAGTAACTTGAAGAAGTTATCGACAACATGGCGGCAATACACAACAAGGCAGTACGGTCGACAGACTTTAAGCCTGTTATTGGTATTAGACTGTACTATAATAAGTTTTTATTTTTTTTAAAGTAATGCTGTCTTAATCATAGGCTCTATGTCACCTTTGAAATCATTATTCGATTTTATCGACCTAAGAGTAGACAAAATTCTTATCTATATTATATTTTGTAAACTTGTCACACCTGCTTTATGAAAATGAATAAGGTCGAGATCTTGGATCGCAAAAAAATAAGGACAACTTTGACTTGCAAATTCATTTTGATTACTTTGGTATAAGTTTGTTAGGGATTAAATTAAATATAGAAGATTTGTAACGAGTATAATCTTGTATCTAACTAGCGGGCGATTGCGGCTTTGAACAGTTTTCCTAGTACCTAAACCCAATTCCAGAATCTGGAATTCCGGAATCCGGAATTCCGGATTCAAGAAACACAGGCTTGGGATAAAAGTAGTGTTTACTATCAGCTATCTGCTAGTGAAGATTCCGCTAAAATCAGTCCTACTGTTTTAGAATTTAGCTGAAATAAAGAGAAATAGCCGAAATAAATAGAAAAAGAGACGGAGTTTTTTTTCAGTGAAAAGTTCAAGTTAATTTGAAACTAAAAGCAGACACTGCTTTATTATTTGTATACAAGCTGATCACCCCGCTCGCGAGATATAATTTACTCGTTCCCGATTCCCGTAGTAACACATTACCGGTATAAAAAGTAGCCTATGTTACTCAAGAATAATGTAGCTACATATCATTGAAAGAATTTTCGAAATCGGTTCAGTAATTACGGAGCATATTCAATTCAAACATTCACATCTTTCCCCTGTATAATATTATTTGCTTAGATATAGATAACTCAGCATTCCTTGCTATTCATCATAGTATCAGGAGAGTAGATCTTTCTTTTTCAATTTTCATAACTCTCAGGGACTTTCTCTGAGGTGTCGTCATTAAAACTTATTTCGAAAGTGAATTTGTGGTAATGAAACGGTAAAGTAAAGTGCAAATTGCAAACTTTAATTGCAGTAATATATATTATTAATAATGATTGATTTTATGTGTAATATAGTTTCGCACTTGCCGTCATACCCAAGCTCCCCGAGTCATAAATATGCAAAGCTCATTATCGCATGTTTTATTCATGTGAGTGTATAAATTGTATTTTTGCATGTAAATATTTCGTTGAATCAAAACGAGAACACATCGTGTGTACATTATGGATAGAAGATATTATAATATCCCGATGGTCCTCTTGTTCTTTTTTTGAAAATGGGCGTTTTCACATTGCACAATAACGACACACGATATCGTGACAATATCGTAAGCAGAAGCACTAACTTTAAGTTAGGAATATAAATTATCGTGACGATATCGCCACGATATCGTGTGTCGTTATCGAGCAATGTGAAAACGCCCATTCTCACACAACGTCATCTAGCCCAAATTAAGCTAATATAAGCTTGTGCTATGAGATCTAGACGACTGATAAACATACTTACGTAATTATATATTTCTAAATACTTACATATTATATATGGAAAACTCCTAATCAAACGTTTTTGTGGATCATACAAATACCTATTCGATTCAACCCGGAATCACCTGGGACCTCATGGACGGCAGTCGCATACTCATACCAATGCACCACGGAGGCAATCATTTATTATACTGTCCATTATCTTTGAAAATACTTTAATTCTTCTTTTTCGAATTCTTATTTGACATGCTAATATTTTCCTCATCTGGTAAATAATTGATTGACTTGAATCTTTAAAATCATGTTAAACCCTCTTTCAATCTAAACCTTTCCTTTAACAACCTCTTAATCTCATAAACTCAATTCTTTCAACCGTAAAAAAGGTCGCTTATCTCATAATTTATTCCAAAGTTTAACACGAAAGTATCAGAATTGAGATTCTACTTATATCCAAAGACCGCGAGCTGTATTACGTGTTGTTTTATGGAAATGTCCTTTATAAAGAGGAGAAACAAATTAGATTTGAAAAGTTATTTATTAGCTTTTGTGCTACAATGGCAGAATTATATCAATTACGGCATGTAATCTCGGTATCATTTATCAATTCCGGTATTTTTCCGATATTACATTCCGGTACTAATAACAATTCATAACATTTATTTTAAATTTATTGAATTGTAAGTGAAAACTTTAGTCTTGGGTTGCGACTGTTCCTTTCCAGAAGGAATGTTATAACTGCCCAAGATACCACTGCAAATCATTGTACAAAACATACAAAACCGACATAATATAAAACAACGTCGATTCCGTTCCATATGTTTGCTTAGATTTGCAACGGATTTTGATGCGGTTTTCACCAATTAATAGAGTGGTTCTCGAGGAAGGTTTTTGTGTATATAATTTGTCAAAATGGCGAGCCATGGGCGTCCGTTAGGAACTTATTTTAAATTAAGTACTAAGTTTTAAATGATGTAGATGAATATGGATTGATGTGACGTTTCAACCAGGTTGCGGCGGCCGTGGTCACAGGGAGACTGGTGCCTTTGAATCTATGATAAAACTTGTTTGGTCCTCGACGACAGTGTGTTTTAAGCTTTATTGATGTAAACGATTGCCGTTGCTGGCAATTCTAGAAATGGTACTTGGCAAAACCGCGGCAAAAGAGTCACCTTACGTGCGCTAGCAAAGTGACTGGCGAAAAGTAGATTAATAACATGCCCTTGCATATCCCTTTGGGGTAACAGCCGTAACAGACATAGATTATACCTATGCGTAGGTAGATATAATGTCAGGTAAAACAAAAACTTCAGCAGACCCTTTTACTATTATTATTATATCAGTCCATCGTTTTTGTACGACGAGTGACATATCAATAACGTTGTGTATTCTTTCTATGACAAATTATTACTAAAGAGAACAGCCAACGATATGGTAGACCAGTCACCAAAGTTACTGACCGTTCTGAAGTTGGAGCCTTTAATTTTATTGGTCTCTGTACTGGAAAGTCACCCGTGCCATCTCGCGTCTTTAGGAACCAGCAAGTAACCCAGGTCCTCTACTAAGTTTTTCGTATAAAACCCTTCGGTCCACTGACGTATTGTATGCTACATGTTTCAACGTCGTGTTAGCAACACCGTAAAATTGGCTATGTTCACAGAAGTCAAAAAGTTTGGAGGCAAAGTGGGCGTATGTTACAAAATATACTTAGTGTGTTGACACAGTGTAATATTACCTGTCGTGTTTGCTTAAAGGATACACGTTATGTCGTAAATCTTAGGTTAGAATAGGTATTTATTAAAGTAAGGCTGATAACCAACGCTAACCTTAATAGCACGATCTAGAAATTATGATATGAAGCAAAGATTGGATGTTGTTGGTATTGTTCATCATAGCTCAGTGGTCAGAGCATTCCCTTTGATATCAGTTTTTGTAACTTATTTATGATTTCTATCTTAATATTTCAAATAAATAAACTCAGGATCGACTCTTCTCAAGACCAGGGATGGTTACTTTTTAGCTCAAAGAATAAGCATTGCCATACAACGTGGCAATGTTGCCAGCCTTCTGGAAACATTGCCAGTCGGCAACGAAGCGGAGGAGTTCTTTGACGCCTGTTAACAGTGTAGATTTTTGTGTGTATAGCATAGTTTTTAGTTAGTGTAAATAGTATTTTCATCTACTTTTTTTTTTTAATTCCGCTGCCCAAGGCCGCGGCCGCTCTAAGGTCCGTAGCCGGGCGTCTCTGGTTGGCGGATTTTCATCTACTGGTAATTTTCTTTCTTATGTCCTAATATTTCAACTACTTTATACTACTACTGATGTCTTTTTTTATTGAAATCGTAAAGTGATGTTTCTTAGAATCAGTTTCATTCAACGTGTCACGCTGCGCTGTTCCAAGTATTTTGAGGATGTTTTTAGTCAGCGACGACGCAGAGAGTCTTTTTCCACGAATATTTCTAAATATTCTGAGTACATTTTTTTTCGAATAAATGGTAATCATTAATGGTAAATCGATACTTAGTAGAATTGTTATAACATTTCTAGACTGGGTATCTCCTATTTTTTGATGTAACATTTCAAACATTCATTTATCTATCTATTGAACAGATTGCTCTATTCACTCTCTTCTTAAATCCTATTAATTTATTATTTCTTGTAACTTTCGTTCCATCCTAAGGTCTTTCTCCTATTCTGGAAGAGATTGCTCTTTCGCAATAGGGCCGCCTGTTGTACATTATATTTTTTTAAACTTGTCATAAACCATTTGTTTCTCTATTGTGTACAATAAAGAGTATTTACTTACTATTTACTTACAAACTTAAAATTTTCTATCACCCACCGAGCCTTTTCCCAACTTAGTTGGAGTCGGCTTTCCAGTCTAACTTACCGTGGAGCGAGTGCCATCTGACCTCCACAACCCATGGGCGATATCAAAGTTCTGTAGTTAGACCAGTCGGTTATTGTTTTTAGTTTCCCAAATACCCGTAACGAATGCCATAAAGTAAAGTAAATTCACCTAAATATAGATTAACGAAAACTTTTGTCAATATAACAGTACGCACCTGTAGTTTCATGACGTAATGAACCGAAAGTCAATGTACCAAACCGTTTCAATCCCATACCTAGTGTTTGTCTTATCAATCAATCTGTTCTACAAATAGCTTCTCAAATATTCACACATCTTTTGAGTATATACTTTGATACGTTGCAGAGGTAATCGACCTAAGCAAACCTATGGTGATCAGACATTCCTCATAACTTGGCAGTCTTGGCAATGATCCAATTGTACGCCGACAATAGCCGAAGTCTCCCGAAATGTACCGAACACATTTGTTATTGTCTAAACTACATTTTTAGTTCTGCCAACGAAGCAACACATTTTTTATGAGTTCGTTCACACTTTTAGCTTGTTTTTAGGATATATTCATAGTGTTTTCATAACAATGGGTATTATTATAAAAGTTTATCTACTGTTGTTTGTCGACATAAACTGAATAATATGGAATTAAAAGGTCACGTTCCGTTGTTTTATGATCGAAGAAATTTATATTTCTGTGTGATTTTAGCGCCAAGTTTATTTTTTGTTTGTCTAGGAGTAAGAATTACAATATAGGTATACGATCTGATGGAAAATTATAGAAATATTGAAGACTTGGATACACCTTCCTTAATTTCAATAGTCTCTCTATCAGTCCCCCGTATTAGGGGGCGAGCCTATTATCGTTCCTGAGTACTATAAGGTCTAAAAGATGCAAGCGTAGGGCCTATACCTAGGGCCTCTTGCCATCAACTGTGTTCTAAATTTCATCCAAATCAGTCCAAAGATCAATTATCAATCATCAATTAATAATTATAGCCGATCAAGTTCTAACACATTTCCGTAACAGCGTAGGCGTTGTCTACAAAGTCGAAGACGTTGGACTCGTAGCTAGCTTGCTACGAATATCGTAGCCACAGTTTTCAACTAAGCTTATTGTAAAATCATTCATGAATTCATAATACGTAAAATTTGGCTCTCAACCTCGTACGTGGAGCTCAACAATAGTAAAATGGATTGGAAACTGTACTATTCTACTATATGTAACCATACCTGGTCATGTTGAGTACTATGTAATTGTATAATATTGGTATGCTGACGATATTTTAAATATAATGTTCAGCGTTTCATGATATGTTTTAAAAAGTGCTCGGATTACTAATATTGTAGGTATAATGGAACATTAATCCTGTTGGAATTGTGTGCGTCCATCTTTGACTTTTTGAATGGGTTAGCCTTTTATTTAGGTCTGGATTAGAGATTCGTGAAATTCCCGGTGAATTTGGTGTCACTAGCTAATAAATTTAAAGGTTTTTTTTAGGACCAAAATTAACAAATTCGGTGTATATAAACTTAAAACAAACAGGTTTTTTACGCGAGTATTGACATATATACATACCTCTTTATCACCTGACATTTCGACCCTGATACAAGAGCCGTGATGGTCACGGGTCACAAATTGTTTCAGCCGTGGTCACAAATCGGTTCAGCCGTTCTCGAGTTTTAGCGAGACAAAGAAACAGCAATTCATAAAATATTAAGATAGAAAGTATAAATAAATAAAAAAAACGGATCCCACGGGGTAAAATAAACAGTAACTTATTTCACGAGTTTTATATAGATACCTATGCTAGGCATACCTAACCAAGCAAAATGTGCAAGTGTAATGCATCTCTGCCTATCCCTATCCCTATTCCTATCCCTATCCCTATCCCTATCCATATCCCTATCCCTATCCCTATCCCATATCCCTATCCCTATGTGGGCATCAGCTGGTTTAGACTGGGATTACTGGTTTATATATCGTATTACGTGTATAAATACGTATTACAAGTAGTTACTCATGTTAGTATTAATCAATCTCAGTAAGATCCAAGGCGCGGAGGCAATCGTAAAGTTTATAACTCTATTAACACCGATATTAATGACACCGGTATACATTAAGTGTGTTGGTTATTATTATATCGATATCACACACACACACACACACATATATCACGCCTATATCCCCGAAGGGGTAGGCAGAGGTCCATTATACACCCACAGTTTTCCAGTATTTTTAGTCCCACGTAATAGGGGGCAAGCCTATTGCCGTCACCGGGCACACTAATGTCCAATATGGCCGAATGAATTTAATAAAAATTTCAGCTATAATATAATTTTGAAAAAAAAATTTTAAACCCGTTACTTGCTATAAAATGTTGATGAAAGGCAACAAAATCTTACATGCTAGCCGCTATGGCACAGCCAATTAAAGTCCTGGGCGTCTCGGACTATCACAGACATCAATATACACGATACATTTCGGATTTTGGAAATTCTTTTACCAATATAAAGCCACATTATTTTTGTGTGCCATTAGCTATATAACATCACGCTATAATCAATAGAATTTCATTCATGAAAATTGTTGCAAAACCCAAGAAAGATTGGTATTTTTGTATGTTTGATGAAGAAACTCAAAAACTTTTCTACCGATTTCAGAAATTCTTTCACCCTTTAAAGTATACAATATTCCTGACCTGTGGCTGGACCGATTTGACTGATCTTGACCTTGAAATGTTATGATAGTTTTAGATGTTGATAATCATAAGTAATACTTTATTTATGAGGTGACATGAAGTTCGCTGGTTCAACTAGTTACTTGTAAATAAAACTAATTGTAGTATGCTACAGTTAGTTTAGTACTAGGTACGATACTAAGTACTGGGCACAGTAGTGGAGATACTTACTAGGTGGGATGAATAGTCATCACATTTAAGTAATTAAGACGGAGCGTAGCAGTCTTCTCTAAGATGGGCCCAATCGAAAATGTATGTAAAACGATACCGGTCCCAATTTTAAACCTATCGACTTGAAATTTGGCATGCAGATAGAACACATTAACGTGCTTTGCTGTATAGTTTCTGGTGTATGTGGCTTTTATAGTTATTGAGTTATTAATTAGGTTCTCGGTCTTATTTATTTTGACGTAACCGCCCGCGTTCCGGTCTTTAGTGTTATTAAACTACCCACATTTAATTAGTAAACTACCCATATTAAAAAAATACTGTTAAATTTTATATTACCGGATACCACGTTATGGGAAATAAGTCTAACGATATTTATATATTATCATACTCGTACAAGTACAATTTATATATTATCATACTCATACTCGTACATACTTGTACCTATCTATATATACACCATAAATCTAACATGGGTCTGAATTACTGAGGAATAATGTTAAATTCTTGGGGTAAGGCTATACTCCATTACTAATATTATAAAGAGATTTAATTGATTGTTTGTTTGAATCGAATAGGCTCTGTAACTGATGATCCGATTTAAAAAATACTTTCACTGATGTGTAGCCACATTATTCCTGAGTAACATAGGCTACTTTTTATCCCCGTAATATGTTCCCATGGGAACCGGGAAAGAGAAAACCATATCACGAGGGCAGAGCCGCGGTAGTTCGCTAGTTATACATATAACAAATAAATAGGATTAATATTTTTGGACATTCTCACACAACATCATCTAGCCCAAATTAAGCTAATATAAGCTTGTGCTATGGGATCTAGACGACTGATAAACGACTCAGGGACGGCAGTCGCATACTCATACCACTACGCCACCGAGGCACCTACATAAAATATACATCACTGTAACGGATCAATTTCGATATTGGCGATTGAATACCTTCATACAGAGATTGCTTTTAAAGGCTTTTAGTATAACAGCGTAATAAAAGTCAAGTGTAATTCCAAGTCGTTATCGGCTTGCGGTTAAGCGGCTTATTCGGTACATAACAAACTAACCACAGGACATCAATTTGTATGACTTTATAGTGATTTATGAGTCATGTTTATGGTCATATTTTTAGTCACTACTAGCTGATACACACGACCCCGCATGGAATAGTTTCCTATTTCCCAATTAGCAGTGGGTATCCACTGCTTGGGCAGTTGGGGCTACGAAGGCAAGAGCTTTGTCACGGAGTTAGGACGTAAAATTGGAGAGGTCCGGTGACACTCGCTCTGGGTCTTTCCTGGTGCAAAGATTGTTTTGTATTTTTATTTATAATTTTGTATTTAAATATATAATTTTGTTTATAATAATTTTGAAACTAGGAAATTAAATGTCCCGGTATACCTTGACATTTAATTTCCCAATAGGGTATATGACTGTCAAATTAAATCAGCTTCTTTTTGTCAAATGTCAAAACGGTAGACATCAGAGGAGTTTGTATCAAAAGCTGGACTTACCGAGAAAGTCGAGGACTTACACGAGACTATAAGGGTTCCGAGACTTTTACTACGGAACCCTAAAAAGGTCTGTTACAAGTATTATGTGGGTATAAATGCCTATCATTTTCAGGACAAAATACACACTTTGAAATATATATTTAGTTGGATATATTTGATTATAAGTATTTAGTTAACTAAATTGTAAGCAAATTACATTGTGTAAACAGTTAATTTAGTAATAAGTTACAAGTTATAATTTAGTAGCTACGCAAGTAAATTACATTTTTCTATTTTTCGGTTGAGTAGGTGGATGTTACTTAGCACAGGCAAAATTCAGTTTTTTCAAACATGCTTGCAAGTTAGTGCATTATTTTTACAACCAACTTGGATTTCGTTTACTTACACATTTACCTAGTTATCTACTTGACAACTTAATACGTGTAAACCAGCCATAAGACTGTTATATAATTGGGTAGAATTGCTGATAAAATGATGCCAAATTGCCAACCAATTGAAAATCAACGTTTCCCAAGCGTTAAATCGACAATTTCACTGAATTCGATTACATTTGGATTTCCGTATTGGATTTATTCATTCTATACTTAGTGAGCCTTATTTTAAGAAGCTATAAATAGTAATAACTCGACTATAATTACAACTATTTAGGCCTACTTTTGATTTCAGAGTTGGGTTTTCTGTCTATAATAAAATTACGTTCAAACGTTTCAATTATTTTTCAAAATTACAATATTGCTGGTACTTTTTATTAAATTCATTCAGCCATTTTGGACGTAACCCATATGTGTGCCCGGTGACGGCAATAGGCTTGCCCCCTATTACATGAGACTAAACATACTGGCAAATTGTGGGTGTGTAATGCACCTCTGCCTACATATATAGGCGTGATATGTGTCTGTCTGTCTATTTAAATATACATAAGTTCCCATGTTTATTACTTATATAAGTAGATCATGAGATCTACTTAGTTATGAAACACCAGCTTTATTAGCTTAGTTTGGGCAAGATGGCGTTATAAACATTAGGGCGTTTTGTGCCTATTTGCGGCATTTAGTTATGCCAGGGTCGTAACAAATGGAGTTCCATAGACTCTGCCTACGCCAGTGGGAAAGAGGCGTGACGTATATGTATGAATGTTTTTTTGCCCGCATTTCCCCCACAATCAAAAAGCCTCACGATTAATAAAATGTTTTAAATCAAAGAGCCTGCCAAACTTTTGTGGTTCCTAGCCAAGACGAAAGTATAATTTATTTCAGCAGTAATCTTACCCATGTCCTGTTCCTTCTACCTACTCTGTACAAAACAACTTATATACGCTGAATAGAATCATCGATGTGTACGTGAAAAATATTTCATTTGCACAACAATCAAAAATTTACATAGTGATTGTTGTTGGTGTTACAGTACAGGATACGAGCGAAACTTTGCCTATTTTTGTAGTGATGAAAAGCCATAATAAGTTGAGGTAAAGTGCAGTTATAAATTATGAAAGTAAACATTAAAATCTTTATATCAATCTATATATAGAAATGGGGTATGTACCCCCCCTTAGCTCTCGAGAACTGCTTATGCTCCAATGATGGTTGACCTCTCTATGGATAGCCCTCGATCTGGAGGCAAGCCAAAAAATCGAAATTTGACCTAGCCCTAAGGGGTCAAAAGTTGTAGGCCAAAACCTATGGCGTGGTGCGGCGCGAAGCACCGCGCAAGACACCGTACTAGTATGTAAATAGTATGAAATAAAATACCAGGGGAGAACTCGTTTAGAAATATAAACAGTACGGATCCCTATAAAAGATGTTAAGGGAAAGCCCAATATTTCTTTAGAGCCCAAGTCATTCTCACATGCCCGCGGTGCACCTGTTGACGAACGGATAAGGCTCTGGAAAATTACTGCCCGGAAAAGGGAATAGGCTCGCCGAGGGTCACTGCCTTAAACCCTCTAGGATATATGCATAATAATAATGTGTATGTATGAACACAACTTTTAAATTGATCTGAAGTATGTTGTAATGGCACAAAATCTGCTCCCCAGTTGAAAATTATAGTCATCAAAATTATCTTCAGAATGGCAAACAGTAAAATTAGTCGAGCATTTCATTTAACATTGGTTGGATTTAATAACGTAAGTATCTCACGAAGCTAACTGATTACCCACTCTCGTTACACACTCTCATTACACACATGTGGCATTATATTCCTCTGCGATGCCTACACACTGTGAATGTGGTATTTTATAATTTGAGATCAGTATGAGGGTCTTTTTAACCGACTGCTAAGGAAGGGTTATGTTTCAACTCTACAATTAGGGAAGAGTGTTTGTTACTCATTCACATGAAAGCTGTTGAGTAATTATTATATATTACTAGCTGTCTCGGCGAACTTCGTACCGCGTTCATTTTTCTAATATTCCACAAAACTTCAAATAATGTTCGCGAGTTCTTCTGTTCGATCATAGGGCGATCACTATTAATATAATTTGATATCGCCAATAGGTTGTGGAGTTCAGATGGTAGTTGCTTCACTGAAAATATCGTATCGCAGTTAGACTACAAAAGCCGACCCCAAGAAAGAGAAAAGGCTCAATGGATTATAATGAATGTGATCCCGTGTGAGTTTGGAACAATAAAACTATATTACGTATCCTCATTTTAGGACCTATCTCACTGTATTGGGTAGCAATTTTGATGTTGGAAATTTAGTTTGTCTTCTCTTGAGAAATTGAAAGGATTGTACCAAGATCGTAGCAAGTGAAAATCTATGGTCTTTGCCTACCACAGCGGGCGTGATTTTATGTATGTATGCCTCTAAAACATTTATTTACAATTTACATAATTATATACTTACTAAAAATATTTACATTACCAAATATCGTTTAAAAATCCTCCGCGTCATTGCCGACTGGGAAGGTTCCCAGAATACTGGCTGTATTGCCACATTGGATAGCGATACGTATTCTTTGTGCCAGTAAATAGCCAGCCTTCTGGTCCTGAGAAGCAACGATTATGTATGTTTTCACATAAACGTTGCGGACCCGTATTTTAATAAGGTAAGTTATAATATTTGTCGGCGCACCAGCGCCTAACAACGCGCGGCCGGGGGGGAAACGGAACTTTGGTCGGCCCGGCCCCCACTTACGTTCATACGTCGAATGACACATCAAAACGTCACCATTTAAAACACCGCCCGCGATACTCGCTTTTTTTAACTTGTTGTAATTTTATGAAGAACCAAATATATCAGTACCAGTATATACAGTCCACTTTTCATTTACCACCAACCTCAAGAACAATATTCGTTATTTAAACTTTCTACTTCTTTTTGGTTTCTTATTTCAAGTGATACTTTACTTACATTTGTGTCTGACAATGTTTGTTGAAATAAAATGTGTTTTCATTCTTCTTTCTTTCTCATCTTTTAAAACATTATATACATTAAGTATACTCTTTACGCCTTGTTCTATGAATAAACCTTTATCTCACTTTGAGCAATCATTTGCATACGTTGACAAACACCTTCTTAACCCAAATTCTACTTAATATGTCTGTCAGGTTATAAATAGAATTGTTTATGATATAATTAAGTCAGGTATCTTGAACAACATACAAAAATAAACTCCAGAGTCACACCCTCAGGGACATAAACTACATTATACCACAGAATAGGGAGTAAGTACAACGTAATTCAACTATACTGACAAACGTTATTTCATGAGATTTCATGTTTATTCGTATTAGTTAAGTACTTGAATACTATTACCTATTCTGTGGTATTTATACATGTCTCAGGGCAACTATCTCTATACTACGTATAAATAGAGCGCTGATAACCGGTCTGAACCACGAACAACCACTCTGCACGTCAGAACAGTTAAACAGTCGAGGATGACGCAACGTCACTACAGCATCCCAATTTAAGTTGACGTTTGGCAAAAAATGGAACTAATTATTGTTCGTAGTTATTGTTTTAATGTAATGTGGCGCCCCTAGTGGAACGCAAACATATATTGGGCAACCTAAGTCAGAGCCGCTTAGTTTCGCCAGGAAGAAGACGGGTGACATTCGCCCTCTATATAATATAGAAACTCAATAATAGAGGTACTTACTGTCTCGGCGAACTACGTACCGCCTCAATAAGGTACGTCTGGATGTGACACTCCATAAATGTCAATCGCGTTAATTACTGACAAACATGTCAATCTTATACTCGTATTATAATACCGAAGTTAGTATGGCCGTTAAGTTAATTTATTTAACTTTCTAATGTTCCGTCTTTTTTTTTTCTTTCAGAAAGTCCTTCTCCTGATAATAACAAACACAAAAAAATACAAAAATTAGCGAAATCGGTTCGGTCGTTCACGCGTGATACTATTTTTTCGCTTGACAACGTATCTATTAGTTACACAAAAGCTACCTTCCTGTAGATCTCTAGAACCACACTATCCGTTGGTGAAAATCGCATGAAAATCCGTTGCATAGTTTTAAAGAGCTATGCATACCTACATACGGACGGAAGCCACTTTGTTTTATACTAATGTAAACCTATAGTGATATTATATAGATTAAAGAATTGAGTTGTACCAAAATATCTTCTAAGTAGTATCTACCAGTAGTTCTTATGTAAGACATCTAACTAGATCTAAGACGCGGGATAAAACCCGACCAAACCCCAGCGCAGAGGCCACACCGGTGGCCAAAGTCCGCCGGGCGCTACTGGAAATAGCTTCTGGTGCGTACCAGAGACGCCCGCGGCAATGGACATATGAGGGGCCGCAGTCTCGCGGAAATAAAAAAAAAGACATCTAACTAACATCCTGGTAAACAGAAAACTTGTAGCCATGATTTAACTTTAATAATGAACGCGCTTTCATATTCACAGAGTCAAAGTACGAGTTCTTACTAGAATATTCTCAAGAGACAGTCCGAGACTTTAATTGTGAAATGCAAATCTAGATGGTACGAAATACTCCTAGTATTCCTTTGTATTACGTACAGCTTTATAAAGTAGAATTTTAGGATACTTACATGATGAACAAACACACTTGTACACTATTCCACAGCTTTATTTGTTTTACTTTCTCCGACCGGTTTCGCTTTTCAGCATTATCGAGGGTGTTTTAATTCACTGTCTAACACATTTTCAAGATGTGCGTTAGGTCCACGGGTGTACATCACAGAATTGAACTGCTCCTGCACACAAAGATGGTACCTGCAGTGTACCTCAGTGTACCGTTAATGAAATCCGGTGTACTTCTTTTGATAAAAAGATATATAGTACAATATGTACACCCGCCATCCTGAAGTTAGGACTGCGGGTGTGTATATTTTCCCATCAGGAGATGCGTATTTTACATATGTTTTTTTGTAAATATTATGTGTACCTGCAGTGTACCTCAGTGGACCCTTGATGAAATTCAATTAACGTTCTCGGATAAAATGTTATATAATTAAGTAGGTATGTACACCCGCCATTCTAAGGTTAGAACTGCGGGTGCACATTTTTTTTTCGGCAAGCTAATGCATATTTAACTCTTTTGTTTTTTTTTATTACGCGTTATTACTGTGTACCTGCATATAAAAATCTATCTCTGTGCCAAATTTCATTTAAATCCATTCAGCAGTTTTTGCGTGAAAGAGGAACAAACATCCATACAGACATACACACATACATACATTCTTACAAACTTTCGCGTTTATAATATTAGTAGGACATATAAGTTTGAAAAGAAAAGTGTACTCAGCGATGTATTTCTGAACTTGTTCTTCTAGCCTATTGATATATATACATTATATATCTATATATATATATATATAATATACATACATAGAGTGTATGTATGTATATTTTTACCCTTGCTTGAGGTACCCCGTTGCCTTTCGACATTTTTTACTCGTATTTCTAAACATTAATTATATTTAATATTTTTATATGCAGGTACACAGTAGGTACGCATAATAAAAAATCAAAAGAGTTAAATATGCATCTGCTTGCCGAAAAAAAAAATATACACCCGCAGTTCTAACCTTAGAATGGCGGGTGCACATACTTAATGATATAACATTTTATCCGAGAAGGTAAATTGAATTTCATCAAGGGTACACTGAGGTACACTGCAGGTACACATATTTACAAAAATAAACATATGTAAAATATATGCATCTCCTGATGGGAAAAAATGCACACCCGCAGTCCTAACTTTAGGATGGCGGGTGTACATATCTTTTTATCAAAATAAGTACACCGGATTTTATTAACGGTACACTTAGGTACATTGCAGGTACCATCTTTGTGTACAGAAGCAGTTCAATTCTGTGATGTACACCCGTGGACCTAACGCACATTCTTCAAGCCACTGAATGAAAGCCATATAAATGGTTTATTACATGTCTTACACTAACACATATAGGTTTCTCAAAAGTAGGTATAATCTTATATACATATAAAATTCAAGTGTCACAGTATTAGTTACAATAGTCCTCCTAAACGGCTTGACCGATTTTTATGAAATTTTAAATGTATATTCAGCAGGTCTGGGAATAGACTACTATATATTTTTCATACTCCTAAGTGATAAGAGTTGTCCACCCCTAGCATTTTTTTAATAACGTGGCATTAAAAATATGTACAACCCTAAATTTTCACCCTTCTATCACCAACTCCTATTTTTTAATAGTCCCTATTTCCCTTGGTCACGACAGTTCTTATGAAAAAAAAAAATACGTTACAAATTTCGCCGGGACAGCGGGACAAGTAAATATGACACGTTCACGATCAGGCGTTTCTTAGATCTTATTTGTGGTCCAATAGTTTTGTACACTTAACGTCAAACTAAATAACAACTCCCTAAGTTGTATGAAATTAAGAAGAAGCTTTAAGCTATTTTAGAAACTTTCTTACGAACATCATACAGTTACTTTTTTATCGTTAGAAATATGTTAATTGGAAGACTGCTACAACACTGCCTCGGTGGTGTAGGTGGTTGAACATAATATCTACCTACTACCTACCTAAGAGGACCCGGGTTCGGTCTCCGGGTCGGGTAAAATATCTGAACAAACAGACGAGTGTCTATAAAATTGCCCGGTTAGAGACGGCCTGTAAAGTGGGACCAATGATAATTAATTTGGGCGTATAATAAACCTATGCCTATTCCTTCGGATAAACAAGCGTGGTTATTTATGTATAAACTGAAATCAAAGCAATTACTGTGCCATTATCTATGTCAAGCGCTATACAACTTCACAAGTAGGTACAAGATAGGTCTGTGTAGTGAACCACAGTTTCTCAAATTGAGGGGTGAAATATTGTGTTAGATATTTTATTTGAGTGTGTACTGAAACCTGTTGTGTTGCAAGCTAGAAGCTAGGCCAATATAGCCAAAGCCAAGTTATATTCGATTATGTTTGTTGTGGGTTTTTAAAGTTTTTAACCCTAAACACCCCTTAAAACAAAAAACACCCTAAAATTTTTACTATCTAACTAAGAAGTCCATTATTTTGGCACTGTTTCAAGCGTCATGTTTAACGAAATTGCAACAGTGGCGAAATATCGAATACTCGCCAAACAAAACCAGGGAATACTATAAAGTGTGCACTTTAACAATCTGCCTGCCAAAAATATTGAATTGCACATTTCTTGAAAGGATATACTATTTATAAAACGCATACAATTAAGCATAAACACACTGGTCCTTCACATACCACGTATGCCATGTGACGTGGGAAACAGTGACACACTGGTCCACGTCTTACAACGTCTGACGTTTACATTAAATACGCTGTCACACACTTTAAACGTGTGTGACAGCGTCTTACGCGTGAAATAGCATGGTAACACTATATGGCGCGGTGACGCGTTAGACAGCGTGGTGAATAACCAGTGTGTTCGTTACCATACAAATTGTTTTTGCCAGCTCCTGTTCAGATGTCATAATGCGTGGTGTATGTCGCATGTGAAGCATGAGTTTGACCGTCCCTTTATACGTTAGGATTCTTAGGAAAGAGCGACCTACTCTGATTCTTTATGAGGTCTACAACTGAATTGTTCGAGAACAGTGTGCTAAGGGGATCTATTAACATCTCCGTGCACCTGCTGATAAACATCTCCTTCCCTGGCCCACTGGAAGAGATTTCTTAGAAATAAGTGGTGCCTTTGTACTATAACTCTATCCTACTGTTCTTATCTCGCTCTTCCTTCTTGTGTGTACATAAATAAATAAATAAATAAATAAATAAATAAACAGACGTGGCTCTAGTTAACTGGTCTGAGGTGGTCGGCAACGGCTATAGGTTGATCACCTATTACGTGGTATCAACATCCATCTACCTCTTTGGAGATTAATACGTAATATATTGTGTGCGTGTGTTTTTTAGTATTCTTAGGGGAGAGCGACCATTACTAATTCTTTATGAGATTGCAACTAAACAGTTTGAGAAACAGTTGCGTGTCTATTAACTGCGCAGTGTTCTAGTATGTGCCTACTTACTTAATTTCCTCCGTCGAACCCTAGTCTGATGTCAGCCTCTTTTATATAAAACTAATGGAAAGGCTATTCCTTTCAATATTGATTAACTTGTGGAATAGTGATTTATTTTTTGTTCTAATTACGATTAAAGTAAATGTGATAACCTTTGAAAACGACCTATTATCCGACAAAACTATAGGGTGAGTCTTTTATTTTAAACGCCCTAGAAAGGATAACCGCAAAGGGAGCGGGAAAACTAAAGAAAAAGAATTACGTTGTTACCTTAAACTCCCGTTTTAGAGAATATAGGTATAGGAGGAAACCTTGTGTCGAATAAAAATACAACTTTATTTCCGTAACGTAACTAGAAATCACATGAGCGTAATAAAATAATTTTCTCAAGGGTTCAAAGCGCGTTAGGGATCCCGAGATCCCTTAATAATTTCTATCCAGTGAAGAAAAAATACGCTTGAATAATTTATACGTATTTTATTGAAATACTGTGAAAGTAATTCCATTTGGTGGGTATCAGTAACCTTATTTCTACAGTTGAGCAGTTTAGGGCCTTCACCTAAATATCATAATTACGTAAGATAATATTGTATTAATCTTTCCACAATGTTTCCTATTTTGGTTAGTTAAAGTTAAAAGAGTTTATTTACAACAAGTGGTCGCCCGCGACTTCGTCCGCGTGGTAATTTGGATTTTTTCCCGTTCCCGTAGTATCGTGCACTCGGTTTGTCATCGTCGCTTCCTACTTACTTGACACTTATCGTCATATTTTGAATAATTCACACAATATCTTTATAAATTGTAGCCTATGTGTTATTCTGATGTATAAGCTATTATATTGCAAAGTTTCATTATAATCCATTCAGTAGTTTTTACGTGAAAGAGTAACAAACATCCATACATACTCACAAACTTTCGCGTTTATAATATTAAGTAGGATAAGAATTACAATATACATAAATATTTACTAAAAGTATTTAAATTAGAAAATAACGTTTAAAACATCCTCCGCGTCATTGCCGACTGGGAAGGTTCCCAGAATGCTGGCTGTGTTGCCACGTTGGATGGCGATACTTATTCTTTGGGCCAGAAAATAGCCAGCCTTCTGGTCCTTAGTTAAAGTAACTATAATCATACTTTAACAAAGCACACTATTTTTGGTATTCGTTTTATAGTAACATTTTATTTACATAAACTAACAATTACCTCTGAAGCCATTACATAAATACTTAAAAAAAACTTATAGGTAGGTACTAAGTAAGACAAAGTAATGGTGAGTAAGATGTTAAAACTTTTCAAATTATAACAGCATTATCTTCGCAACATTAAAGGACACTAAAACGTCGACAATTGTTTCGCCTCTAAACGAGGCATTATCAAGACTGTCTCAGAGAGAACAGCAAAATATGAAGCCAGAACGTATTTGCTTATAAGTATGACTGTGTAAATATCGCTAGCGCGATGTAGGATTTGTCACAATAAAACTAACGTGGGTAGAAACTACAAGTTATGATAACGAAATTCAAAAAATAGGTATTCAACAATATAAGACATCTTTAATTACATAGAAATGTAATTCATGTAAAAAGTCCCCTGCATTATTGTTGACTGAAAGTATCCCAGAAAATAATCATCAGATCAGATGGTTTGCAATATATTTTAAAAAGCAGCTATTGTCAATCAATCAAAATATTTTTATTCAAAATAGGAGCAGTTAATACATAATTTTTGAATGTCCAGAAATCCGCCCATTCGATTACCACACACTGACAAGAAGGGCAAGAAACTCGGCGGGGTCAACATTTTATATACCTATATTTGACTGCTTCGGTGGCGTGGTCGGTAGTGCATCCGCTTTCGACGCCGGAGTGTCGGGTTCGATCCTCTTTCGAGGAACTTTGTGTGAAGACAGATACGTTTGTTCCGAAGTCTGGATGCTTCCTATATATAACATGTATGTATTTACAAAAAGTTTGAGACTAGATGGCGTTGTGTGAATTGGTCTAACATATTTATTTATTTATACTCGTATTTATATAAGTGTAAGTATACCTACCTATACTGTTCAAATGTGTAGGTAGGTACTAGGTAAAGCATAATGCTGACCATGAATTTATCTAGTATACCTCCTCAACTTAATTTCCAAGTAGGTATATTATTACAAGTTATGACATTGGCATTTGGAAATCAGATATTTTCATTTTACGTATGTACCCTACCTAGTCACGCAATTCTGACCATAGTTATTTATAACTGTTAGACACGAAAGGTTCTTGAAAGTACAAACATTGAATAAATATTAAAAAAATAATATTTAATGTCAATCAAGTAAATAAATTATTTAATTTGAGTGTTAATGTTATATGCCCACATTTTATGCATACATTATGCCACAATTAAAGACACCTTTGCATGCATTTGAACTTTGTTATTCGACGGTACTCAGGTGCGTCACAGATTAATAAATCGTTACTACGTAACAGATACATCACTCCCATACAAAAGCTAAAATACCTACTCTATATTAACCTAATTTTTTTTAATAATAATACCTGCTGCACAGAACAAGAAGAATTGTACCTTAAACACACGTTCATAGAGTCGAGACTGTGTTGCCCGCCGTGCGAGTGACGCCCGCCATCGTAAGAATGCGCTAGGGTTGTACCTATGATGATTATTGTAATAAAACGAATGTTACGAATCAACCATTTTTTTTATTAGTCAATCAAATTAATATGTTTTAGTTTTATATACTTAATGATTTATATTTTTTATTGATCAATAAATAAAAACGGTAAAGACATCACGTTTGTTGTATGGTGTATAAATATTTATTTTATTCTGGTTTTTAGTATTTGTTGTTATAGCGGCAACATAACTGCATTATTTACTGTGTCACGGTTCAAGGTATACTAATTATTACGGTTCATGAAATACAGCCTGGTGACAGACGGACGGATGGACAGACAGACAGACAGACATACAGACAGACAGACGAACAGTGAAGTCTTAGTAATAGGGTTCTCTATTTCCCCTTTGGATACGGAGCCCTACAAAGAAAATAAATAACACCTATGGATTGGTCATCAAAAAGGAATGGCTTAGGCTGATGGCGATTGTGCCAAAGCCCAATAAAAAAAAAACAAAAATGAAATTGAGGTTTCTAATATAATTTTTTTTCTAAAGTGAATGAATAGTTTGCGCGACAGACCCTTCCAAAGTGGTAAAAAAACAAAAAATATAAATGTTTTGTACATTACCATGCAAACTTCTACCGAAAATTGGTTTGAACGAGATCTAGTAAGTAGTTTTTTTAATACGCCATAAATCGTAAAAAAATAATTATGTTACTTGCTGTTACGGAACCCTTCATGGGCGAGTCCGACTCGCACTTGGCCGTTTTTTTTTGTTAGCCAAACATAACGTAATCCCGGTGCACGAAAAACAAAAAGAAATGTAAGTAAATGAAACTCGAGTTAAAAATGCATTTTGTTATTATTAAAATAGTGCATATCATTTGCAAACCTACTATAATCCGCACAATAATTACGTGGTTTCTGCATTTCGACGCGTAAGTGCGGGAAACGTGCAGTGCAGTGCGATGCGAGCGCACAGGCGGGCGTTCGGTAGCCCTCTGCCAGTTTGTATCGTCGACGGTACGCCGAGTGGTAGGTATATAGCGCGCGGCCTTGAGCGAGTGACGGAGGCCTGGGTGCGTCCACATTTACACAACGTAACATGCTATGTAACATGAAAGGAGCATTTCATTAGTGTGGACGTAAAGGCGTGAACACATTTACGCAACGTACCACGCTATGAAAGAATTTGCTGTCCACATCGACGTAATGTACCTATTATGTAATGCAACAGAATTCGCATAGTGTGTGATTTTGTAGTGTGAAAAACAGCGACAAATTATATGCAGTGATTAACTGTTGATATGTGGTGATCGCGCCCGTTCCCGCAGTCTGCTGGCACTCCGTGCACTCTGCGTGCTCCTCTTCATCGACAATGGTGTCGGCGTCGTTCGGCGCGCACGTTCGTGCGTGCGCTTAGTGTGCGCTGTTCGGACGCGCCAGATGTACATATGCGAATCATGATTTATAACATGCTATTGTGATTTCATTACATACCTACTGCGCGCATGCCGGAACAGCTCTCTCGTGGCTGATCTCGACAGGACCTCGACTGATCTCTCAATGGGGTACCGAGAACCTGGTCGAGTTCAATGCCCGCAAAACACAGGCGTGTGCATTTACAGCGAAGAAAATCCTTTTCCTTCCCCTACCCTCTCTTCAGAATGCATTATTACCAATGAAGGACAACCTTGACATCCTTGGCATAGACGTTCGTCGAGAGCTCAATAATAAAAACTACATCGAAAGATGTATAGGGCTAGCTTCGCGGAAACTAGAATACTGAATAAGGTAAAGAGATTCTTTACACCGGACCAGAGGTGTCTGCTGTACAAGACGCAGATTAGACCCTGCGTCGAATACTGCTCTCACCTCTGGGACGGCTCCGCGAAGTATCTGCTGGACGCTCTCGACGCTATGCAGTGACGGGCTGTCGATATTATGATTGTCCGGAGGTAACGGGAAGCCTTGAGCCGCTAGCTCAGCGCCGAACAATAGCTTCCTTGGCCGCATTCTACCGTATTTACCACGGCGAGTGTTCTGAAGAGCTCTTCAATCTGATCCCACCCTCTTCCTTCCGATCCCGAACAACGCGTGCCGGGCAGAGATGCCACTCCTACACAGTGAACAGCATGTTCGCGAGAACCGGGCGTTTTAAACGTTCGTTTTTCTGCCGAACGATATTGGCCTGGAACGCCCTGCCTGTGCACGTGTTTCCTCCCACATATAATCCTGGGTTCTTTAAGCGGAGCGTGAAGAGGCACATCAGTAGGTCGTCAAGTTGAAGGCCACTCTCTATAGTATTGTGTGCTGTGAGAGTGGCCCACAATCGCTAGACGTCGTCACCACTTACCACCAGGCGGGCGGCGTCAATTTGGCGAACTCAATATAAAAAAAAAAGTGTGGACCTAGCGATTTCACGCGCACACGAACCGAAGATGAACCTACTCTATCTGTTCCCGGCATGCGCGCAGTAGGTATGTAATGAAATCACAATAGCATGTTATAAATCATGATTCGCATATGTACATCTGGCGCGTCCGAACAGCGCACACTAAGCGCACGCACGAACGTGCGCGCCGAACGACGCCGACACCATTGTCGATGAAGAGGGGCACGCAGAGTGCACGGAGTGCCAGCAGACTGCGGAACGGGCGCGATCACCAAATATCAACAGTTAATCACTGCATATAATTTGTCGCTGTTTTTCACACTACAAAATCACACACTATGCGAATTCTGTTGCATTACATGATAGGTACATTACGTCGATGTGGACAGCAAATTCTTTCATAGCGTGGTACGTTGCGTAAATGTGTTCACGCCTTTACGTCCACACTAATGAAATGCTCCTTTCATGTTACATAGCATGTTACGTTGTGTAAATGTGGACGCACCCAGGCCTCCGTCACTCGCTCAAGGCCGCGCGCTATATACCTACCACTCGGCGTACCGTCGACGATACAAACTGGCAGAGGGCTACCGAACGCCCGCCTGTGCGCTCGCATCGCACCGCACTACACGTTTCCCGCACTTACGCGTCGAAATGCAGAAACCACGTAATTATTGTGCGGATTATAGTAGGTTTGCAAATGATATGCACTATTTTAATAATAACAAAATGCATTTTTAACTCGAGTTTCATTTACTTACATTTCTTTTTGTTTTTCGCGCACCGGGATTACGTTATGTTTGGCTAACAAAAAAAACGGCCAAGTGCGAGTCGGACTCGCCCATGAAGGGTTCCGTAACAGCAAGTAACATAATTATTTTTTTACGATTTATGGCGTATTAAAAAAACTACTTACTAGATCTCGTTCAAACCAATTTTCGGTAGAAGTTTGCATGGTAATGTACAACACATTTATATTTTTTGTTTTTTTACCACTTTGGAAGGGTCTGTCGCGCAAACTATTCATTCACTTTAGAAAAAAAATTATATTAGATACCTCAATTTTTACCTACTTAAAACAGAGCTCAATCCTCCGTATAAAAATACCCATTATAATAATAATTAACAATCACTAACGTTTAAAGTCGTTACAGAGACCATTCCATTCCAGCCCCATTTCAACCAATAAACGTTTGTTGAACTTTCAGAGAAAAGGAAACAATTTGACAGTAAAGTATGATTAATGTTACCTAGGTACCTACTCTTTGTGGCGCCATGCCTGTAGGTATATACTACATTCGGTGTAACCAATGTGCCTGTAATAGATGGCTACGACTAAATGAGGCTGAGTGCTTGTCAAACTAATTATCAAAAGGTGCGTACATATTTATGCAACGTAACATGCAATGTAACATGAAAGGAGCATTTCATCAGTGTTTTGGGTGCAAAGAGGCTCTACCAACATCTTTAGGGCCCCAGCGACCTCAACTGCTAGTGGCGCACCTGCTGATCAACGGACGAGGCTCGTTAATTTATGGTACCTATGGAGTGGCTTCGGCCCCTACGTGGGTACCAGGTGGTACAACAGTGTTGGTCCGGGGGGGTACCACCGTGCAGCTGTGCTAAAGCCCCCCAAATAACCGAGCCCCAGGCTGGGTTGCGTTAGGGGTTCAGCATTTGCACCGCCGGGCCCGGGACGATGTATGGTGCAGCAGGCATGGGACCAGTGGGGGCGAAACGGAGTCTAGTGTGGGTGGTGTGGGTCGATTCGCCGGCCAGGGACACCCTTAGCAACGGCGTTGCCGCGGCCGCCCGCAACACAGTCATGGGGTCCGCCTGGGACCAACCACCCCAGGAGGCTGCCCCACATGTTGCGCATAATCCTGATGTGGGATCGCCGGTCCGGGTGGTAACCGGTGTGGGGTAGCGGGGGCCTTGCATCAGGGGGGTCTGGGAGCCCTTCCGTCCGGCGGGTCGGCTCTGACCTAACCACACGGTTCTAGACAAAGCTAGCCCCTGCGCTTTGTCACTTACTGCTGCACCAGATGTCGCCCTGTCTTCACGCTTCTTCTTCTTCAAAATCTACAATGGCAGTGCAACAAAAAAAAAAAACGATTCACAGCGGCCCTAGGAAACCCCAAAACTTCACTATTCGAGGTGCAGTTCACTAACGTCCGTGGACTCCATGCGAACCTCGATGCCGTCCACCATCACCTTGAGACGGCACGGCCCGCTGTGATGTTCCTCACGGAGACACAAATACGCCGCCCTGACGACACGTCTTACCTGTGTTACCCCGGCTATGTCATCGAGGAACAATTTCGAGACAAAGCCGGGGTGTGCGTGTTCGTTAGGGCGGATGTTTGCTGCCGCCAGTTGCGCTGCCTAGAGAACCCCTCCAATTCCGTCCTTTGGCTGCACGTAGACCATGGCTCTATGAGCCAGATCTGCGTGTGCATCTACCGTTCCCACACAGGGGATTCTGAGACAACAAAGCTCTTCCAGTACCTCAGCGAGACGGCTGATGAAGCGCAGGTGCGGTTCCCGAACGCTGACCTAGTATTTCTGGGGGACTTCAATGGCCATCACATTGAATGGCTGGGGTCCCTCAAGACTGATCATGCGGGCAGGGCCGTCCATGCGTTCGCTCTCTCCCACGGTCTGACCCAGATGGTATGCGGGATCACCCGGACACCAGACAGGTCAGATCACGCGCCCACTCTGCTGGATTTACTGCTGACGAGTCACCCAGCCCAGTACCGTGTTTCGGTAGGAGCCCCATTGGGTAGTTCCGACCACTGTGGTGTTCACGCTGGCATGAAGGTATCACCTCCTGCACGTGCTGTTGTGTGCTGCCGGCGGCAGGGCGGTTGGAGATTGAGGAGGATAGACTACTGCCCGTACATCGCATTGCCCGAGTGCAATGTCAGGCATAGTGTGGCTACAGTTGGCGATGGCGGGGGGCTGCAGGCCACGGCCGTCGACCCGGGAATTAGCCGCAAAGAGGTCTGCGAGCACATCCGCTTTCTCTTGGGCTTTGTGAGCCAGTGTTCCATCTGGGTAACGCAGCGGTGGCAGCGAGGGCTGACAGAAGTTAGATTGCACGGCTTTGGCCAGTTGCCAGTATCCACGGCTGCCCGTGGGATGGGAAGTGAGCTCCTGACCAAACCGCGCGATGCGCTGGGCATCCGCTCTCTTAAATGCCCTCTTGCTGGACTTTGTGGCCCGGTTGTACGCTGCTTTGAGGTGGCCCACTATTGGGTCGCGCACAGCCCGTGCCCTAATCCAGGCGCGATATTCCGACTGTTTTTGTCGAACAGCTTTGGCACAATCTCGCCCGAACCAGGGATGGGCTCTACGGATACTGGCGACATCAGTGAAAGGGATGTAATATTCCATCCCTAAACTGATCTCGCCAGCAATCGCAGAAGCGCTATCCGAGGGAGCCTTTCCTACAAAGCAGCGCTGGCTCCATGGGACGGACGCATAGTAATCGCGTTGACCGTCCCAATCCGCTGACGAGTAGTGCCATAGTCGTCGTGACATTTGTACAGCACGTGCAGGAGGTGATACCTTCATGCCAGCGTGAACACCACAGTGGTCGGAACTACCCAATGGGGCTCCTACCGAAACACGGTACTGGGCTGGGTGACTCGTCAGCAGTAAATCCAGCAGAGTGGGCGCGTGATCTGACCTGTCTGGTGTCCGGGTGATCCCGCATACCATCTGGGTCAGACCGTGGGAGAGAGCGAACGCATGGGCGGCCCTGCCCGCATGATCAGTCTTGAGGGACCCCAGCCATTCAATGTGATGGCCATTGAAGTCCCATAGAAATACTAGGTCAGCGTTCGGGAACCGCACCTGCGCTTCATCAGCCGTCTCGCTGAGGTACTGGAAGAGCTTTGTTGTCTCAGAATCCCCTGTGTGGGAACGGTAGACGCACACGCAGATCTGGCTCATAGAGCCATGGTCTACGTGCAGCCAAAGGACGGAATTGGAGGGGTTCTCTAGGCAGCGCAACCGGCGGCAGCAAACATCCGCCCTAACGAACACGCACACCCCGGCTTTGTCTCGAAATTGTTCCTCGATGACATAGCCGGGGTAACACAGGTAAGACGTGTCGTCAGGGTGGCGTATTTGTGTCTCCGTGAGGAACATCACAGCGGGCCGTGCCGTCTCAAGGTGATGGTGGACGGCATCGAGGTTCGCATGGAGTCCACGGACGTTAGTGAACTGCACCTCGAATAGTGAAGTTTTGGGGTTTCCTAGGGCCACTGTGAATCGTTTACTTTTTTTGTTGCACTGCCATTGTAGATTTTGAAGAAGAAGAAGCGTGAAGACAGGGCGACATCTGGTGCAGCAGTAAGTGACAAAGCGCAGGGGCTAGCTTTGTCTAGAACCGTGTGGTTAGGTCAGAGCCGACCCGCCGAACGGAAGGGCTCCCAGACCCCCCTGATGCAAGGCCCCCGCTACCCCACACCGGTTACCACCCGGAGCGGCGATCCCACATCAGGATTATGCGCAACATGTGGGGCAGCCTCCTGGGGTGGTTGGTCCCAGGCGGACCCCATGACTGTGTTGCGGGCGGCCGCGGCAACGCCGTTGCTAAGGGTGTCCCTGGCCGGCGAATCGACCCACACCACCCACACTAGACTCCGTTTCGCCCCCACTGGTCCCATGCCTGCTGCACCATACATCGTCCCGGGCCCGGCGGTGCAGCTGCTGAACCCCTAACGCAACCCAGCCTGGGCTCGGTTATTTGGGGGGCTTTAGCAAAGCTGCACGGTGGTACCCCCCCGGACCAACACTGTTGTACCACCTGGTACCCACGTAGGGGCCGAAGCCACTCCATAGGTACCATAAATTAACGAGCCTCGTCCGTTGATCAGCAGGTGCGCCACTAGCAGTTGAGGTCGCTGGGGCCCTAAAGATGTTGGTAGAGCCTCTTTGCACCCAAAACACTGATGAAATGCTCCTTTCATGTTACATTGCATGTTACGTTGCATAAATATGTACGCACCTTTTGATAATTAGTTTGACAAGCACTCAGCCTCATTTAGTCGTAGCCATCTATTACAGGCACATTGGTTACACCAAATGTAGTATATACCTACAGGCATGGCGCCACAAAGAGTAGGTACCTAAGTAACATTAATCATACTTTACTGTCAAATTGTTTCCTTTTCTCTGAAAGTTCAACAAACGTTTATTGGTTGAAATGGGGCTGGAATGGAATGGTCTCTGTAACGACTTTAAACGTTAGTGATTGTTAATTATTATTATAATGGGTATTTTTATACGGAGGATTGAGCTCTGTTTTAAGTAGGTAGATAGAAATAGATATAATCCTATTCATGCTGTTTGAAAAGGTAGACTTTCTACCTACCCTGGTTATCCTTTGGTCCCCCTAGCCCATATTTGTCCAGTCATTTATCTATCCGGAGAGGTGTAGAGTTAAGGACCTTTTGAGCTTTGCATTCGTGTTGTAAGCTCCGCTCACGTCTCGCGACCTATACCTGATCAAAACCAAGCGCAATTAATAAATAAATTATCTCTATCTATAAGTACTAAGTAATTATGTAATTATAAATGGGGAAACTGATATAAATTTAAAAAATAAGCCTTCCTTGGCAGTCGCGTAAAAATTGGAAGAAATTTCCTCACATTACCGATGGCTTAATACTTTTGAGTGGCTTCATATAAAATTGCCACGTTTATTACACTCCTATAGAAAGTGCGAGCGCACACGCCCGCGCCGTAGTAACGTGACGTTTTAATTAAAACGCTGCCGGTTACATAGTAACAATATTTTTTTGGGTTATCACTTTTATAATTAGTTGTACCTATAATATAAATAGTCCGAGACGCCCAGGACTTTAACTGTGCCTTAGCGGCTGGCAAGTTTTGTTGCATTTCATTAACATTTCATCACAAGGCAATGGGTTTCAAATTAGTTTTTCAAAATTACTATATAGCTGCTACTTTTTATTAAATTAATTAGGTCATTTTGGACATAACCCATTATGAATGCGCCTGGTGACAGCAATAGGCTTGCCCCTATTACGTGGGACTAAAAATACTTGTATATTGTGGGTGTATATAATGCACTTTGGGGATATCGCACCCTCAGTGGAAAAAAAGAATAAGTAATTTTACGTCGAATCATTGATTATATCATATTTGAAAGCTAACTGTTAAGTTACATAAGCCCAATTTTTTTTTATAATTTTCTTGTTAAATTTGACGAAATAATGCAAGAAATATTAATTCTCAACGGGTGACTCAAATTACGATTTATGTTAAATTGTTAAATTGTGTTTCTCGGCGAATACTCGGCCGATTTCGGATTTTCTTGCACTCATCAAAAGCTTATTCTGTAAGCTTTTGATGAGTGGGTAATTCTTTACCCAGGTTCTTACGAAGCCAGAATTTAAAATTTCGATCAAATAAAAATAATTTAATTGATGGTAAAAAATCCCATAGCGTATTGACAAAAAATACTTTGACAGAGTTATATCGCTTTGAATCAAAACTCGCTTCGCTCAAATATATGCTGCAGCGTAACGGTACGTTTCGCGACTGCGGCGACCTAGTTAATGTATTTTGACTATATTATATTTTTTATAAGGGATAAATAGAACATACGTTATAACGCAAAGAATAAATTATGTAATTGGACATTTCACCCATTATAACGTTTATTGTTAAAAAAAATATGTACAAAATAAACAGTAACAAATATTATGATTTGAATCCATTCTTTTTTTTTTACATTTTTAATGTTATATACATGATAAACTTTTTATTTGTTTTGTCAAATACGAGTAGCTAACTTTATATCATAAATGCACTTACTTCACTAAAATATTAATTTAATTCAATCAAAAATAGTGGTATAACTGTTTACTTCTTTTGTACTTAAAATTAAATGAATTAAGAACAATTACTGCTGTTTTCCACAAAAAACATTTTTGTTGCACCGACACATAGATACAGCGGCGCGGTAATGTTGTACTCACACAGTAATCTTCTTCATGCATGTCTTTCATGAAGGACTGTATAGAGCGCGGTCTTCACGCATCTGACGAGACGCTCCCAAGCGCCTCCCATGAATGGTGCTGAAGGTGTGATAAAGCGCCACACGATACCTCGGCGACTCGCTTCTGCCCCTAGGGCTTCCCGCATCTCTCTGTCGGCGCCGTACATGTTTGTGCCGTTATCGGAGTAGATCTCCGCGGGACATCAACGGCGTGCGGCGAATCTTCTCAGCGCCAGGATAGCTGAATCAGCACTAAGACTGGCGACTAATTCGAGATGTACCGCTCGGGAAGTTAGACATATGTGAATAGTGCTCTCTATCTCTATCGCTTCTGGTGTTATCTCCCTATAGTCACGGAGAGCGGCCCAAGGTAATCAAGTCCCGTGTAGGTGAAGGGCCTCTGATGGTGAGCCAGGCGCGCCCTGGGTAGATCCCCAGTGGCTGGCTCCAGTGATCGTGCTTTTTTAATACGACATTGTAGACATTGCTGTATTATTTTCTTTGTCGTGGGTCGCAGACGTAAAATCCAATAGTGTTGGCGTATTTCGTTGATCATCAACTCTGTTCCACTGAGGTGTAGGCTCCTGTGGGTCCAGTCGATGTAGAGGTGTGTTATACGATGGTCACCGTCCAAGATTGGTGGTCTCTTGGTCTTCTTCGATATTTCTTCTGTGGCTTTTATTCGGCTGCGTAACGTGATCACACCGTCGTTCATCTCTACAGGCAACTGTTGTATGCGACTGTCTCGGGCGACGCCTCTCCCGCACCGTAGCTCACGGAGGTCGGCGCCTAAAAAGTTTTCTTGTAAAGCCTTTACTAAAAGGCGAGGGGGATGAAGTTCTGCTGGTCTGCTATGGGGCGAGGTGGCGCGCTCCCTGATGTTTTGTTTGTTTTGCGTGTGTGACGCCAATCTGGATCCTTGACAGGGTTTTTTGTTGTTTTTTGTTTAGAACAGATTTCCTTGGTGTTCTACACAAACCTATAAACTGTAGAACTCTTGCAGTGGCACGTAATAGACGCTCCCATTTTGAAAATCTATCGGGGTCTGGGATAACGTCTAATGTGTTTGTTTGAGTTCTTCGGGACTCTATGGTTGTGCTAACTCGCTCTTCACCTGTGTCCCCCGTGATGACCAACTTCTCGGTGGGCCAGAGGGATAGATGGTCTAATAGAAATGGCGGTCCTTCAAACCACTGATGGTCCGAGCTAAAGTTTACGGGAACGTCTCTAGTGGCGGCGTCTGCGACGTTTAGCTTCGTTGGTACCCATCGCCAATCTTCTATTTTACTATTTTCTTCTATTGTGGTTAGACGATGAGCGACGAATGGTTTTTATACTCTAGAACCTTTCCGTATCCATGTAAGTACGGTCTTACTGTCTGTCCAGTATATCGTAGTCTCCGGTTCCACACGGTGCTCGTCTATGACAGCCGTGGCCATGCGGCTACCCATTACGGCGGCTTGTAGTTCAAGGCGTGGTATGGAGATGACCTTGTGAGGGGTCCCTCTCGCCTTGGCCATGGCAAGCGAAAGTTGTACTTGGCCGTCAGGTGCAGTCGCGCACCAAAACACCGCAGCTGCGTAGGCTGTCTCGATTGATTTATAATGATGTACTTAATACCTGCACCACTTTGCAGCTCTATATAAATTAATGCAACCTTACTATTTTGTTCGGAATATTTTAACTGGATAACTCTGTTGGCTACCTGATTTGAGATTTCTTTTTGAGATATATGTGGGAGACTCGGTAAAATAAAGCTACTTACGAAAAGCTATTAGCTTGCTGTTAATCAATATTTGTCAATGTTCTACGGCCCGTGTACTATTATTTGTTATTTTAATAAATGTTAACCTAATTAATGCTTACTAGTATTTATAAATTCAGTTACTAAAAGTTATTTAGAATTTAGTTGATTATAGCAACGCTTATTACATTGATTTAAATAAATAAAAAATAATACCAAATATTTATTGCTTTTTTTTCCTTCGTCTTAGTTATTAACTGATAAGTAATATCAGTTCATATGCATGTAATACTTCTTAAATATAAAATTGAATAGATCTTTATTATTCTTTACTTAAGTTTTCTCTGTAATTTTCTTAATTAAAAAAAGGTAAGAGTTGGATATACACTTTACACAACAAATTTAATAAAGGAAAAAATGCAGTAAACTTACCAGCCAAAATGTTGGTTATTAGAAGTTCATTATATTTTTTTTAAATACATATTTTTTTTAAATATATAAAATTTTGTGGGAAATTCAGGCATAAATTTTGATACTCAGAATCCTTTATTTTGGTACATAATGAAGAATAGTACAATAATTTATTTTGATAATTCCCAGTAAACTAGAAGCATTAATATATTTTTAAAAACAACACGCAGCCTAGTATTTTTTTCTCTTCTTTTTTGATTTAAAAATATTTTCTCTACGATTGAAAATAAGACAATATATGTAGAAATTCAGTTTTTTGGCCGTACTGAAAAATCAACATTTCCGACTTATGACTTTTTTCCACTGAGGGTACGATATAGGCGTGATATATGTGTGTGTGTGTGTGTGTGATATTTAATTTCACGGCTAGTATCTAGCCAAATCATTACATTTGCAAAACCTATATAACAGTACCTCGAACCCAATGTACACATCGAAAATAAGTCGAGTGCTGGGTTAACCCCTGATGTCAATATTTGCGAAACGAGTCATTTAGTGATAGTATTTTAGTGACGGCACTTTAATGAGTTTGTTTTAGTGGAATGATTTGGAAAATTTGTGGCATTAGCTGCTTTCTATGTATTTGGTAATGATGTAATGTTAAGGTTAATGCCCGAAGTTCAACATCTAGTGTTAGCAGGCTACAAGTAGGTACAGTCATTTTTTTAACAGTCCAGATGTTGAGAGATCCATATGGAGCATTGGCGTGTCAAATTCGTTGTCGTCGACCCCAATTTTAGGCGTAGCCACTTTTTGGGGAATTAACTGTAACATAATATACTAGTGGTTCTGTGAACAGTAGACCTCGCGTTATTTTCGCATTTCCCCCCCATTTCTCCCCCATTTTCCCCCCAATCGAATAATCTATTCGACAAAAGTTGCGCCTTGCAACAAAGAACACATGTGCCAAATTTCATGAAAATCGGCTGAAAAATGCATTTTCCCCCCATTTCCTCCATTTTCCTCCCAATCGAAAAATCCCTTCGACAAAAGTTGCGCCTTGCAACAAAGAACACTTGTGCCAAATTTCATGAAAATCGGCTGAAAAATGCGGCCTGTAGACCGGAACTGACACACATACCAACAACGCCAAATCGGCAGTCCTCGAGTTAAAACTGAGACGCTTCGCTCGCTCGGTTAACTAGTGGTCGCCCTATGGTCAAACAGTACACCTCGCGAACATTAAAATCATTTTTAGGATTTAACCCCACGAGGGGGGTGGGGTTAAATCCCAAAAAAATATTGTCCCCAATAAAAAAAATCTCCACTAAAATTATTGTTTCTAGTAAAGGAATACTTGTCTTAAGTTTTGTGAAAATCGGATAATAAAGGGGACCGCTAGCCCTGAAAAACATTAAAACGTTATTATAATCCAGGAACACTTGTGTCAAGTTTCGTGAAGGTCGGATAAAAACTGTAGCTGCTAGCCCGGAACACATACAGACAGACAGACGGACGAAAGCAAAATTGTCCAATCTCGAAATATAGACGCTTCGCTCGCTCGGCAATAAATAAATAATTCTTCGACTAATCGAGTGATTAGGAGAGGAAAAGCCTTCAATAGGTATGGCCAAAGGGTGAAACTCTTACAATACTCGAAACGCTTTTGTGGACTTTATACAAATTCAACATTGTCATTGTTTCAAATGTAGTTTTCCTTTGAAACTCAATGTTCGCGATTAAGTATTGTTAAAATTTAATCTGAGTTTGGTTCCTTTTGTTCAAGATAATAACCAAATCTTTGAAAATTTATGCTTTCGATTGTCGGCACTTGGTGGAACATATAGTAATACTCACATTATGAAATGACTCACTTGTACAGATATATCCACATTTTTTTAATTATTAATAGGACCTGACCGGTTTCGCTCTATGGCATCTTCAAAGGTGTTTTAAACATATTCACTTCACATATTCTAAAAAGCACTTCATATACTTTCTGTTATTAAATAATCGAGTCGCTGTAGATAAATATCATCACGCCTATATCCCCGAAGGAGTACACAGAGGTGTATTACACACCCACATTTTGCCAATAAATTTACGTACGCACTTATCTAATCGACCTAATAGGGGGCAAGCTTGTAGTCGTTACCGGGCACAAATAAATAAATATTTTGAACGTTCTCACACGTCATCTTTTTTTTTTTTTTTTTTTTAGTTCCGCGACCAAGGCCGCTGCCGCTCTAATCTGTCCGTTGCCGGGCGTCTCTGGTTACAAGCAGAACGTATTTCCAGTGGCGCCCGGCGGACTTTGACCACCTCTGTGGTCTCTGCGGGGGTTGGGTCGGGATGAGAATCCCGCGTCGTTGGGGTAGGGTTTTATCCCGCGTCAGTGAGCGAATCTGGTTGCGCGCTATGGGGCAAAGGCCCCGCAGCACGCAACCCTTCTAGCCTGCTTCTGTAAGGACGACGGGTGACGATCCCGCCGTCCTCAGGCCTCGATCATGGAGGTCGATGGTCTTGGGCGTAGATGAGGCTGCGGCGCCCTACACAACGTCATCTAGCCTAAACTAAGCTATAAGCTTGTGCTATGGGATTTAGACAACTGATAAACTTACTTATATATTTCTAAACACATACATAATTATACATAGGTAACATCCAAACTCCGAAACAAATATTTGTGGATCACACAAATTTTTGATTCGACCCGGGGGATTCGAACCGGAGTAGAAAGCCGATAGACTTCCAACCACGCCACTGAAGCAGTTTTATGTAGAACTTTAGAAATAAAGATACCATCACAGGTAATTATATCATATTATCACTAAATAGAATATTTACAGTCTGAGGTCTGGAAATAAATAAAAGGTTATACATTAAGGTGAACAAAATAAGCACATTAAACACTTTTGTCTCGTAGTTTTAATTGAAATAACGGCTAAACGTATCCAGGCTTTGCTTACTCGTGTAGCTTAAAATGAGACTTTGTTTACTATGACAAAGGCTTTGCTTACTCGTGTAGCTTGGAATGAGAGTTTGTTTACTATGACAATGGCTTTAAACATAAATAAAACTGCACTATGCACTCAGATGCGCGACGCCCGTCGTAGTGTAGTGTTTTACACACACACACACACACATATCACGCCTATATCCCCGAAGGGGTAGGCAGAGGCGCATTGAACACCCACAGTTTGTCAGTATTTTTAGTCCCACGTAATAGGGAGCAATATTGCCATAACCGGGCACACATATAATAGGTTATGTCCAAAATCTTACGTCTTATGGGTTATATCCAGCCGCTATGGCACAGTCAATTAAAGTCCTGGGCAATTCGGACTAGTGTTTTAAGGTATTAGAATTGCAATACTAAGGTATAAATAGGATTATAGAAACAAAAATAGTTTAATATAATCACGTCTATATTTTCCAGGGGGGGCCTGTTGCTTGAAAATGAATTCCAATATCCGACTAATGTCAAATAAACTCTAGTCCGGGGTAGACATTTTATCCTGTCATACTTTCACGCCCATGCCACTGAACTCATGAAATGAATGAAAATTTGTACATTCATATTATAAACTTGAGCTTAACAAAATAAAGCCTCCTTCGTATCTCAAATTATCCCTGGCAGGTGAGGTTTCTATCAAATCCAATAAGGCTAATCGCCAGGGGATTTCTAATAAAATTTCGTTCGCAGTCGTGAGATTCGTGAAAACCATGTAATTTCAGAATATAATTATCTGTTTTGGTTATACACGGAACATATTTCAATTAAATATGAAATGTTTTGGCAGCGATCAACCGGCCGAGGCCGAGGCTTGTAAAACCGCAATTTTGTGGCTCATTTGTAAAGGTTTTGTGGCTCACTGGTATATGTTGTGGTTTTAATAACGTATAAGTCTGATTTATACCCTGTTAGTCCATTTTAGTCTCTCGAAGAGAGAGTGGGTAATTTAAAACAATATGAATAATTATTTATTTCTAAGACTATGTTGCCTAAATAGGCACTATTTAGGCAACCTGTGCTGACACTGCCTAAGGCGAGTCTAGATAGTAGTTAACTTTAGCACAGTAACAAAATAAATACCTATACGTTAAAAACATACATCATTTCTAAGTTAACAAAATAATATTGCGAGTACAAAATAATGGAATAACTCCATAAAATAAAAGTCTTTAACAAGCACTTATCCAGTAAACTACAATAAAAGCACTAAGTTAGCAAAGTGATTGTGCTTCTAATTGGTTTAAAAATTTGTGGACGAGCTTTTGTCAAAGCCACGCAGGTATATTATAGATTTTGAATTTTGACAATTACCTTGCTATCATGCTAAATTGGGATTCGGTTTTTAATCAAACTTCGTAATTATTTAGGTACCCTTTTTAAGTCCGCGGCCGCTCTTACGTCCATTGCCGGGCGTCTCTGGTATGCACCAGAAGGTATTTCCAGTGGCGCCCGGTATTACTGAGGTAGGTAGGTACCTGAGGTAAGTATCTACGGTGCCGACATCTGTGAATATTTTATTAAAACCTTTTTAAAAATAATTATGAGCTTAATTTAATTTAAGACAATTTAATATTATAATGAATACTAGCTGATGTTCAAAACTTCGCCGGTTTGAAATAGTTTTCTATTTCCCAATTCCCAAGAGAACACATTTTTTTTTCTTTTTTAATATTTAGGTCGACAAATTTACGCCACCCGCCTGATGGTAAGCTGTGGCGACGTCTG
The DNA here is from genome assembly GCA_963556515.1 of Nudaria mundana. NCBI lineage: Eukaryota > Metazoa > Arthropoda > Insecta > Lepidoptera > Erebidae > Nudaria > Nudaria mundana. Next base: position 8,321,737 of record OY748306.1, read on the forward strand.
GCGATTGTGGGTGACTCTCACAGTATACAGGAATACTATGGAGAGTGGCCCTCAACTTGACGACCCAGTGATGTGCCTCTTCACGCTTCGCTTAAAGAACCCAGGGTTATATGTTGGAGGAAACACGTGCGCAGGCAGGGCGTTCCAAGCCACTATCGTTCGGCAGAGAAACGAACGTTTAAAACGTTCGGTTCTCGCGAAGATGGTTTCCACGGTATGAGAGTGACATCTCTGCCCGGCACGCGTTGTTCGGGATCGGAAGGAAGAGGGTGGGATCAAGTTGAATAGCTCTTCAGAACATTCATTAGCCTAGTACCAGTGAAAGTCCCATCAAAATTGGTTCAGCAGATACCATAATTATCCGGAACACCATGATTACCGAAATATTTTGGGTAAAAAGATGAGACTAACTATGTGAAGAAAATCAAAATCTGACCGATATCACCTAAACGTATAATTAAAGTTAACCGTTCAGATGCTACTATTAGTGTTAGTTGTAAATATATTACTTAACATTGATTCTTTTGCCGGCAGTAAAATGTCTCTGGTACCGCCAGGGGATGGGGATTCCCTAAGTCCGCGACGGGCTGTTAGTCCCCTGCTAGAGATGCGTAGGCCACACTGTACCTTGGCCTGTGACTACTGCGCTGCTATTCTGGAAGACAAGTTTAAACGTAAGTCTATTCTATCTATTTAATGTCGGCTGACTGCTGGCAAATGGTTTAGACTGCCGCGCACTGCTGCTCACTGCTGCGCTATATTTGGACACATCATAACATTTTTAACTACATAAACAGTATTAAAAAATGTAACAGGTAGCGCAGAGATGCGTAACAGAGGAACATCACCACTATCAGTATCACCGCGGCAGTCTCTCACTGGAGAGCCACCCTGGACCCTGCCAGATGACGACCGACCTGACTTCTCAGCGCTCAAGGAAAATATCCACAGAATCAACAAGTTGGTACTTGATATTTGTATCAATCTAAGTATTTTGTTTGTAATAGCCATAAACCAAAACCCGATTGGTCTAACTGCAGAACTTTGATATCGCATTATATGTTGTGGAGGTCAAGGTTCAGTCGCATATTAGTTAGAGGAAAGCCGACCCCAACTGATTTGGGAAAAGGCTCAGTGGATGATGGTTGTCATAACATGGGCGCAGGGGTCCTGTAAACATTTCCAGGGGGCAAGTCATCCTCACCTGGAGGCGGTGCACCTGCTGACATGCGGACGAGGATCTGACAAATATATCGGGGATAATAATAAGTCATGTGCGATCTCATGAAAATAAAAAAAATGAGTCAGGGCTTAAATATGAAATATTTTTTACAGTGAAATTCTAATCATTTTCTTTCAGATTTCAATCTGCAACCAAATTATTTTAATTAGAAATAAAATAAATGTCAAATACACCCGCTTTATCAAACTATTTCAATTGCTTGAAATACTAGACAATTTCCCTCATCTAAAATCAAAGTTGATTCAGAATAAAAATTCAAAAATTAAGTTAAGCTCCAACTCTTGACGTCGATAGAAAATTTTACAGTTTGGGGACTCTGTGCTATTTTAATTGATAACTATATACACAGAGACAGGGTAGACAGAGGGCTTAACATACCCACATTTCGATAGTCACATTGCCTCTCCAGCTAACCTCAAAGCAGTAGATACTATTCCCTATACTGTGCCCAAAGTGCATACTATTAGGAGTAGGCCCACGTCAGTAGTGTGAAATCGACCTCCGTTATCGTGGCCTCACTATACCTCCTCTGAGGATCCGGAAATTGACATACACATGCGAAACAAAAGTATTTTTGATTGTCAGGGATTGCGAAACTTCAACACGACTGGACATGTTACTTACTCAAGTGGAACAGTATGCAAATAATTTAGAGGCTTTGGTCGAAGAGAGAACATCTGATTACCTTGAGGAGAAGAGGAAATGCGAAGAACTTTTGTATCAGCTGTTACCAAAGTAAGTTTTATCACTGTTAGTTGGAAATTCGGGAGGAGTTGAAAGCTTTAGGTTTATTCGAATTAATAGCATTTGTCTGCTGTTAAAATGATGAAGGAAACAAAAGTATAAAAAGCAGCCTTATATCTATTTTGTCCTGAGTTAGGAATCTGTACAGCGGTTTCTTCGTGATGCGCGAACACGGAATAACAAGGTTTCAAGTTCAGAATTATTTATTTAGGTATTGGTACTTTTTTAGTTACTTATCTTTAATTTACTGACAATTGTCTTTTACAAAATTTAAGATCGAGGTTTTCAGAGGTTATAACTTTATCACAGAATCTCCTAAAGACTGTCTGAAAGCAAATGGCCTGATGGTTGAAGTCTACTATTGTACACAATAACTTTTTTTGTTTTGCATCAGGTCAGTTGCATCACAGTTAATAATGGGACAACCCGTAATGGCGGAAACTTACGACCAAGTGACGATATACTTCAGCGATATTATCGGCTTCACCCAACTGTCCGCTGAGTCTACTCCTCTAGAAGTTGTGGATCTACTCAATGACCTGTATACGAGTTTCGATTCTGTTATCGAGAACTTTGATGTTTATAAGGTAAGAGGTATAGAAATTAATATTTTAGGATGTATATGGTGCATGTAGGTTCAAACTAAGTTTAACTTGTGCTACGAGAATTAGATCATCATCATCTGACTACCTTGGCTTGACTGGCTCGGCGCAACATGTATCGTTCTTCACACATTCCTGTCACACGTCATCTCCTCACATCAGAATGATTTGATTGCTAAAAATACGAGTACCTACATGTTGAAGCAACAAAATTCACTTGTACCGAGCCTTGCCCGACATGCTTAGTCGCTTCTTTGAATTTTCCTCGACTAAACTAAACCTCACTCAACGAAATCGGTATTTAAGAAAGATGTTCTCGAGAGGTCCTCAAATTTACGAAATTCTCGAAGAACATCCTCGAGGCAGCTTCAGTTTGGTGTGTAATTTTTGAGGAAACGGCTATAGGTGTAAGTTTTACTAGGAACAACGAAGGTCATCCCGTGTTCTAACTAAACCAAAGATTCTGCAAAAAGGTTCTACTCGACATAGGATTCAAACCTGAGACATCGGCACCGTAAACTTTACCTACTAAGTACAACTTACTCAAATGTTAAGAGAACTTTGAATTTTTACTGAACTGTACTGAATACAGATTGACTACTATATTTTCTTTGAAAGTAAATCCATCACTTCGGATTGGTGTAAGACGATACAAAATCTTTAAATAATAAATCGCCTCGAATATTGAGTTGTATGAGGAGTTTAACATTAATAGCACCCTCTAGTGAATATTTCATTTCATCTATTTTAAGGGATCCATTAACGTCTAAAAGTACGGCAGTGTCGTTAATATATTATTAGTACGACCTATTTAATTCCAGTGTTGATCCATCAATGAAGATTAATTGTTTTTCCCCCAAGTTTCTTTTTTTATCGATGACTTAGTTATTTGTTCTTGTGCTACGCACCTGGGTTTGCTAATCTGAATTTTGTTCGTAATTATTTTCTTTGGATATTGATGTTAGAGATTTTTTTGCTTAGAATAGCACTTTCTTATATTTTCCTCTTAAATTTAGAGTAGTCATGATATCTTTCTTTTGTGCCTGATTCTGTGTCCATGCAGTACCCATTTTATGTACAAATGAAATGTTTTTCCTTCCTATATGATTAATATACTACCGGAAAAATATTATTTTACTTATTTACTGAGTAACCAGTATGATATTACTACCACAGATTTTTTCTTACAGAATTACATTGATCTGCCTTATAGATTTTATGAACTAATTGAGTTTTGTGTTGTTTCTTGAAAAAAATAAAGAATATTTCTAATTATTATTATGTCCTACAGTATTATTATTTAACTCAATTAGGTATTATCAATATTTTAAGGTAGCTGAAAAAGAAAATTGGAATGTACTGTTTCTAATTAACTTCATCTTATTTCCTGTATATCACCTTAGGTGGAAACTATAGGCGACGCTTACATGGTAGTCTCAGGTCTACCGATGCGCAATGGGAACAGACACGCCGCAGAAATAGCACGAATGTCTCTGGCTTTGCTAAATGCTGTACGCGTCAAGACCGTACCTCACAGGCCAGGAGAACGTCTGCTGCTCAGGATTGGAATGCATTCAGGTAATACGAGTATTTAAATAAAAATGGATATCGATAGATGTTGAGTGTTGGCTGTTTGTTCGTTCTCTTATTACAACAGAGTAATTACTCTTTTTCTAGTCTATTACTCTATCTACTATTAAATACTCTATTAGTATAGACTAACTGAAGAAGATATACATGAAAAAAGAAACAATAAACCAATAACACAGGCAGCATTCCCGCCCCTTTTTCCTAAGGATAGCCTTTGCGCGAGAAGCTGCTTGCGTGGGGATCACCAGTTTCTTCCCTCAAACGCCTGCATAGTTCCATGAAGAGCTGATGCGCACCGTGGCTTCATGAACCTTGTGTCTCGACACCAAATGCAACGACTACGTTGGTCAAATTATTTTATAGAATCAGATACTGTGATTTTAGGTTACGATTGAATTATGTACTATTAACTGTATTCGTTGCCATTTTCATAAAAGTTAAGCTGACATATACTTTTATATTTATTCAGTTTTTGAGTAAAGATCGAAATTTTCTTATTTGCAAATGAATTAATTCATTTACACGTACTCCCATAAAATATTCCTGTATTAAGTTAGGAAATGTTGTTACATAGGCATCTAGAGATTAACATACTTTCAGGCAACCTATTTAGCCAATAGCCTCCATTAACTAGGCTCCATATACATTGGGCATTCCTGTAGGCTTTCTAGAATACATTACCATACACAATTGAACCCATTTATCATGTCATCAATCTTATTTCACCTACATCTTTAGACATTGCTATTTCTCACATTACAATTTGGGATACAGCATTTAGTTCAAAATCACGGGTGTTCAGGTCAATGAACTTGGATCCATTTTTATACATATATTATAAGATTTTGACTTTTTCTTCACTTTGACTCCTCATTCACTTTTCATTTTTGGAAATTGCGATTCATTGCCAAATGCAATTGAATCAAAGCCAAAACTCTATTCAACTCATCAAGTTAGAAAACTTGAAAGAAATTTTGTGGTATCAGAAAGATTTTGTACTAATTCTGTTACAGTTTATAAATAAATATTACGTAATGCCGTTTTTGTCGAAAAGTTCTAATCATATAACTTTTTTGCAGGTCCTTGTGTAGCCGGTGTTGTTGGACTAAAGATGCCTCGTTATTGTCTATTTGGCGATACTGTGAATACCGCCTCAAGGATGGAATCCCATGGAGAAGCTTTTAGAATCCATGTCAGCCCTAAAACTAAAGAAGTTCTTGATCTTTATGACTGTTTTGAATTGGAATGTAGAGGAGAAATCACCATGAAGGTAAGATTTTTTTTTACACTGAGTAAAAAAGTGAGGATCCTAAACATTACAGTCCTTCATTTAAACATAAAACAAACATATGAAATAAGTAGAGAGGTATTATACTGTTTTGTTACATCAGCATCTCTATTTAACAGGGTAAAGGAAAAATGACAACGTACTGGCTGCTTGGGGAGAAACAGGGAACCTTTGGGAGCTTTTATCATAATGACCATGTTCAAGCCACATTAGTGAACCAGCCAAGCATCACGTTTCAAGGTCCAGATAGCCCAGCGTCACACTCTCTCATACAAAGTCATAGCCCAGAACAGAATATTACAGACGTCAAGGAAAGTAGTCACAGAGCACTTGAAATACAAAATGAAAGAGATCGTATCAAACATGAAATAGCAACGTTTGTAGCAAAGGATCTAATCAATAATATTGATATTGCTGTTCGAGAGTTCAGAAAATCTCAAAGTGCTAATTTTTCTTTCAATAACACTAAATCGTTTTATAATGGGGGTGATAAAGGCCTTGTTACACCAACTTACGATAAAGAACTCGTCATCAGTAAAGGAAAGGTACGTGACGTTGTCAATAGATTCAATAGTTCCGTCATAACCAATGACGGTGTAAATAAATGTATGCAAGCAAAGGCTATAAAGAGCGAAGACTGAACTAAATTGGTCAAAATTACGCTTATCAATTTTCTTGCCCGGTCTAAACAGTTTAAATATTTTAGAAGTATTTACCATTAGATGTATCCACGAAATTATATACTTACAAACCTTTTAGTGCATTTGTGCCAAGCACATTGATGTTGTTATATAAGATTAGTAAGAACAAGAAATAATTAGATTAATTTATAATACGATTAAAGTAGTGGGTGACGAAAAAACCCTTCGAATTGTAGTTGAATATTACAAATGATTTCAACAAAATACACTATACCTAGTGTTAGTAGTGTTGTAGTTGTGTAGTAAATTAAGATAGAAATCGTCTTGAGCGATTCAAAGAAAGACGTAGTGAGATTATATAAACTATTGTAGATACACTTTGGACCCTGTAGTATTTATACCTGTACCTTTTATACTTCCGTATCTTTCTAGTCATTGTATAGATATTATGATGTATTAATCAACACACTTGTGTACTTACGAGTACTACCGATCAGTATATCTCGTCATTCATCCACCGATATTAAGACCTATAAGTCTATAAATATGTGTTTTACGCTTAATAGTTGCTGTGTATTAAAATTATTTCTTAATTTTAACAGTTTGTTCTAGCTTTAAGTGATTGTTACACATTGTCCTATGTATACATATTATTATTGTTATTAATTCAAAGTATTTGTTGTAAACATTATTAAAAATTTATAGCAGTTGGTTTATATAGAATCTAGATGCGCACAATGCCAGTTATAAATTAAGATTTTACTTTTATTTAAGTTGTCACCGATATAGTACTTTTGTAGCAAGTAATTACAATATTTAGCAAAAATATAGATACGTTTTAATTATAATTACTACATGCCTACTGTTCTAGTCCATTTTTAGATGTTTTATTGTGATGTAAATATTTCTATAACATATAGGTTACATAATAATATATTATGAGTACAAGATTTGTACAAGCTGTGAAATTGATCTCTTTCTTAAATTGAATTTTAAGTTTTTGTGTTTCTTTATGTATTTAGCACGGTTTTTTGCGTCATTTTACTTGTCAAATAAACATTATTGATTACATACTGACTTTTAACTGGTCTAAACCCTTTCATGGTCACTATATTTGACTTTAAATGAAGAAACGGGATATTTGCCATTTTATCTTGTTGTTAAGTGACATTTCGGCACAAAAGAGTGAGAAAGAGGGTAGAACGATACGATAAAGGTCGATTCACACATATCAGAGAAAACTCAGTTCCTACTGTAAGTACTGCGTCGGAACGGACGCATCACTGAGGCTTCAGTCATATGTGTGAATCGACTTTTGGGATGATTGAATTGACCTTTAGGTGTTGTGATTCTTGAGATATTATATTTTCACAAATAGTATTTTTAGCTATGTTTGTATGTGAAAAAAAAAAAGAAAAAAAAAAGAAAAGATTACCGTAACATTTAATTATTTGTTGTTTGTTTGGATTTAATAGGCTCCGTATACTAAACCGATTTTAAAAACAACATTATTCCCGACTAACATAGAGGCTACTTTTTATCTCGGTAATGTTAGTACGGTGATGTTAGAATTTTCGAGTAACATAGAGACTACTTTTTATCCCGGTAATGTTAGTACGGTAATGTTAAAATTCCCGAGTAACATAGAGACTACTTTTTATCCCGGTAATGTTAGTACGGTAATGTTAAAATTCCCGAGTAACATAGAGACTACTTTTTATCCCGGTAATGTTAGTACGGTAGTGTTAGAATTCCCGAGTCACATAGAGGCTACTTTTTATCCCGGTAATGTTAGTACGGTAATGATAGAATTCCCGAGTAACATAAAGGCTAATTTTTATCCCGGTAATGTGTTACAACGGGAATCGGGTACGAGAAAACTATAGTCAATGTGATCAGCTAGTCTTAAATAAGAGTTAGGTAGTCATTATGTTCCACATTTTTTAATTATGTGAAGTGGAGCCGGAGTCGACTAAATTGTAGTAACTTATTACATTACGTGCCCCAAATACTGCTAGTTTTCCGTGATGGAAGTGAAAATGGGATTACATTTAGGTTGTATTTATGTGAATGTTTATCTGCACGACCTTTATACATTTTGGTGGTATTTGTACCTATATACAAACCACCCGTAAGGGATCAACAACATATTTTGGGTTACACAGCAAAAGAGTTAAGTATGCGGGGTAATCAACTAAAGAAGAATCCTTCCCCTACCCTCTCTTCAGAATGCATTATTACCAATGAAGGACAACCTTGATATCCTTGGCATAGACGTTCGTCGAGAGCTCAATAATAAAAATTACATCGAAAGTTTCCGCGAAGCTAGCCGTCATCATAGGGCTAGCTTCGCGGAAACTAGGAATACTGAATAAGGTAAAGAGATTCTTTACACCGGACCAGAGGTGTCTGCTGTCCAAGACGCAGATTAGACCCTGCGTCGAATACTGCTCTTACCTCTTGGACGGCTCCGCGAAGTATCTGCTGGACGCTCTCGACGCTATGCAGCGACGGGCTATCCGTATTATAGATTGTCCGGAGGTAACGGGAAGCCTTGAGCCGCTAGTTCAGTGCCGAACAATAACTTCCTTAGCCGCATTCTACCGTATTTACCACGGCGAGTGTTCTGAAGAGCTCTTCAATCTGATCCCACCCTCTTCCTTCCGATCCCGAACGATTCGTGCCGGGCAGAGATGCCACCCCCCACACAGTGGATAGCATGTTCGCGAGAACCGAACGTTTTAAACGTTCGTTTCTCTGCCGAACGATAGTGGCCTGGAACGCACTGCCTGTGCACGTGTTTCCTCCCACATATAATCCTGGGTTCTTTAAGCGGAGCGTGAAGAGGCACATCAGTAGGTCAAGTTGAGGGCCACTCTCAATAGTAATGTGTGCTGTGAGAGTGGCCCACAATCGCTAGACGTCGTCATGACTTACCACCAGGCGGGCGGCGTCAATTTGGCGAACCAAATATATATAAAAAAAAAAAAAAATGAAAATTTCATATTTCATTGTGTAGGTATTCTAACTTTATGGCCCAAGTCATCCTAGCCTGCACGTACTGGTAGAGGACCGAGGCTATGGCAAAATACAAAACATGGCCAGCATTGATTTATACAACTCAATGATAGCTAGAAACAGTAATATACTCTCTTTTACGTTAAAGTTTTTAAATGAGGACTCTGCCTACCCCTTTAGGGAGACACGCGTAATTATATATAAGTCTCAAATTATAAAAAAAAATCAATTATACGGATCATAACCTTAACATAGTATAAATCAAAGTTGAAAATCAAACTTTAAAACTACGTAACGGATTTTGATGCGAACCAATTTTTTAACAGTTCTTATAAACTATTTAGTGTCTACTTATATATTATTATGTAAATACCATTTTTCTGTTTTCGCATATTCATATTTAGTGGTTGATTATTAACAACAACAAGAAACTTAACAAGAGTGTAAATACAATTACAAGAAGAAAGAACTAACTAAGACAATTCGAGAACGGATTCTAACCATATTGCATTGGTCAGATATAGTGCGAGTGTATTGAGATGGGTTAGAGTTGAAAAAAACTAAGTCGGTAAAATCAAAATCAAAATCTAAATATCTTTATCCATGTAGGTCACAAAGTAACACTAATGAACGTCAAAAAAAGAAAATGCTTCTACATTTACATTTACCACCAGATTCGCAAGGCAATAGGTAGAGCCTGTGAGGAAAAAACCGAGCAAGAAAAACTCACGGCCACTAGTTTTATTCGCCAGTAAATACAATGATTCTGTTACAACAATAAAAAGAGGGTAAGGGCAGTACGTGACCATGTGTGGACCAAGTGAACTCAAAAATTATGGATGAATTATGGATGGAAAAAAAGTCAAATATATACTAGTTAAAGGTGCCACATAATCTCAAAGTACCCATACCTAACAATATCATAATAATAAAAATTTTACAATAATAAGTGAGTTTCAGCAATAAAACAACATTTCAAACAGCCCCTATGTAGCTCGAGTGATGAGCAAGCAACTCATTGCCATTTCTCTGTATCGTTTAGATAATCCTTAATAGTATAATATGCCTTTTTTAGGAGGTTTGTCTTAACAGCCACTTTAAATTTATTCAAAGAAGGTTCATAATGTTTAGAGGAATTTTGTTATAAAAACGCACACCAAATCCTGCAAAGGAGTCATGAACCTTCTGTAAACGATAATACGTCCCAACCAATTTATGCTTATTTCTAGTATTTATTGCATGTATGTCACTGTTCATACTGTATAAATGTATATTCTGTTTAACGAACATAATATTCGCATATATATATATATATTGTGACGCAACTGTTAAAATGCCTATTTCTTTAAATCTTTCTCTAAGAGAAACTCGTGCATTCAGTTTATAAATCGCACGTATAGCTCGCTTTTGGAGTATAAAAAAGATCTCTATATCAGCTGCCTTGCCCCACAGTAAAATTCCATACAACATGACACTGCGAAAATAGCTAAAATAAACCAGGCTGGCAGTTTCTACATCCGTGAGCTGTCTGACTTTACTAATAGCAAAAGCCGCAAAGCTAAGTTTCCCTGCAAGACTCGATATTTGGGCGTTCCACTGTAATTTACTGTCTAGAGTAATACCCAAAAATATGGTTGATTCTACAAGATTAAGGGTATCACCGTTCAAAATAATATTAGTACCGTAGTTCTGAACATTAGGCATACTAAATCTAACACACTTCGTCTTTTTTGCGTTCAGAAGTAAATTGTTGGTTGTAAACCAATTCAGACCTAGTGCAAGTGAACTATTTACTTCGTCAAAATTCCTCAGCTTGCGATCAACTTTAAAAATAAGTGATGTAACATCGGCGAATAGAACAATGTCGCACAAGTTCTGTACATAGAACGGTAGATCATTAATGTAAACTAAAAATAGAAACGGACCTAGAATTGATCCTTGTGGCACGCCCATAGCTACAGAAGCCCCTAAAGACCGACTAATAAATAAGTTTAGGGACCAGCCAGTTCATAAAGTTATGCAGAGCCCCATTCAATTGATTTCCTGCCATAACCCTTCTTTCAATGTCATCGTCACATCTTCCTTTGTAAACTTGAACCATACGTAAGACTTCCCAGTTTGTTTAACGAGTCAGCCGCTCTAACAAGAAATGATCCATTTCAATGGACAGAGTGGTTCTCGAGGAAGGTTCTTGAGTATATAATTTTTCAAGCGGGCGAAGCCGCGTGCATCCGCTAGTTACCTATAAAAGATAATATCAAAACGTAAATAAAGTAAAGTAAAGTATGAGCCACAGTTTGTATAGAAAATTGGAAAGCATATTTGCCCATATTGCTTCACTTTACCTTGTATTATCTGTCGATCTATTTGATGGATGTACGAAATATTAACTACGTCACTTCATCGCCCAGAGTAAAGCAAAAAATAGACCGAAATATGTATGAGTTTGTGTTATGTATTGTGTTGTCTACGTTTACTAGTTACTAGTTACTAGTATTTTTTTTATTTATTTGTCACATATAAAACACTTCAAACATTGATACAAAATTCAAAATACACGTCAAAAATTGACACAGCTACCGACTTCAAAGAAACTACCGACCAAATAGTTGTCGGAATGGGACCAAATTGAAATGAGACCACTTGGGAAGCAGTAGATTCCAATAAAAAAAAATCAAAATCGGTTCAACCAGTTCGAACGTATGGGGTAACAAACAAAAAAATACAGTCGAAATGAGAACCTCATTCTTGTTTGGAAGTAGGTTTAGAAATTGCTTACCAATTATTAGGTATGCACAAAATGCCCGGTATGCGGCAAAAGGCTCGCAATTGTGGCGAAAAGTGGCCATATAATATGTCTTTACGTACACTTTTGGCGATCACAGGTGTAATTTTATGTATAAGCCGCGCAAGATGACAATGGGATTGGCGGCCATGTTAGTGACGTCATACTGACGTAGATTAATCTACCATACTGTTTTGTTATTCATACTTTTCAGCGATTACGGAGCGGTTATTGTGACAAGGTTCTATCCGACTCACATTGTGCGCGGCTTATTGAGCGGTGCTCAATCTTAGGCGACAAGTGTAAATCGTTTGTGTGTCTACTCCTCCAAAACGGCTCGACCGATTTTGACCAAATTTGGCATGCTGGTCGACATCATACCCGGGAGTGCATATATCTGAAATCATGAAAATAGAGCTGACCACGGAGGAATAATCACCGAAAAACCAGATGATTAAATGGTTGCCATGGAAACACGTGCGTCAACAATGAAAATAGAATTGTTTTTCATAAAAACATTTGCTCCGCTCAACATTTGCAATTAGCAGCATGCATTGCATACCTAGTATACATATTTTTTTATTAGTCTTCTGTGGCTCGACAGATTACCTACCTCCTATATAATTCTCCTCCCCGATATAATTCCTCTGAACCCGGACTAATTGGTGCCACCAACACCCGCTATCGTACGTACCTATGTCTCTCCACAGAGCTACAAAGCGTCCCACTGTATAATTACTATTTGCAAACAATTTATGACAAACCGGGCCAGTGCGAATCGGACTCGTGCACCAAAAACGGCCATAAAATTACGTTTATGTGAATAGGAGCCTTTTAATCATTATTATACTGTCGTTTTTAGTATTTGTTGTTTTAGAAACATCATCTGTGAAAAGGAGTATGCCCACAAAAGTATGGGGATTGGTTTCCAAACAAAAATCGTTGTGCACAAGTGAAATTTACGTCATTCGGAGGAGTTTTTAATGTATATTCTAAAACAACAAACATAATCCACTCCAACTCGCCGGACTTTCGAGAAAAAAGCATATGAATTTCACAAAATTAGGTTATGTTTATCACGAGCTGGGCGTTTAATAATTGCCTATATTGCGTTTTCTATGGTATGGCGAGGGAAAGTGTCGGACTTTATTGGGTCATGAATGAGAGCGATGTAACTTACCCGATTTTTGTTATTATTTAATCAGTAGAGCAGTCAATCTAGTAATACAGATGTCTATCGAGTAAGGTACCTACCTACATTCAATGTAAATAAAACAAATAAGTATAACATAATTTCATTTCTTTTATTTCATTCATTTTCATTATGAAAACTCATCAAAAATATTATCTAAATAACTTGCTGGAGCAAACACATCATTGTGTCTACCCCAACCCAGACACCAAGTTATTGCCATAACATGGGCACAACAGTCGACGGTCCTGTTACCTACTAAACAGCTGCAGCAATAACCTGTATTTGCAGAAAGTGTTGGCAACATATTCACTACGGCTTATTAATAAATAAGTGTGGTATGTCCTGCCTCCAATATACCAATAACCGTTCAATATTTTTGCATTGAGGAAAAATACAGTGTCTTGATGACGATAATGCACATTTATGAGTTTGTGATACTATCTTCACCGATTCTTGTTGTTGAGGTTGTAACTTAACAGGTGGCATTGGAGGAGGTTCAGGTATTTGTGGAAATACATCAACTTCCATGTTTCTAACAAATCTAGGATAGTCCTGATGAATTTGCCTTTGAAGATGTCTGCTAGCAGTTGTCCAACATGCAGCACAAACGCTAGTAATACGGTCTACCTGAAAATAATACACTTGCATTATCATTTATGAAATAAAACAAACATAATTTACAAATAAAAAGACAGGACTGTTTTTATGTACTCTATGACACTTGGAGACAAATACCGTTTATTTGCCTGATGCCTGATGGACAATTATGATAGATGGATATCAATGGATATACATACATACTGTCAAACAACATTACCCTCCTTTCTTTGGCACTCAGGTAATAATATATTAATATACCTAATAATATACATAATATGACTGTTGTTGTTAGTCTTATTTTGGTATGGTTTCCTTAGACACAAATAATAATAAATAATAATAAATAGTTTATTTCTTTAACTTTTCATTTACAAAATTAATTAGTTGCCGGAACAACCCAGGAAGCATTGGTAATGCTTGTGTTGGGTGGTTCCGCTCCTCCTTAGGACTATATAGTGAAGGTGTAGTATTATAGGTAACTACATTATTTAAACTAATTTTATGTAATTAACTAAATTGACAGAGGTAGAAAATGAGTGAAAGAAATAGGAATAGTACTGGCGTGATCATCTGCATATATGTGTTTGTGTATGTGTGTAAGTATGTGTGTTGTGTATGTGTGTATGTGTGTGAGGGTGAGTATATGTGTATTTGTGTGTGTACCTATGTGAGAAGGCACCTATAGATATGAGTGCAAGTGACGGTGAGTTTATATGGAACAGTGTGTTACGTGAGTGTGTGTGTTTCGTAGTTTGTGTAGATTATGTTCTTATTTGAAACTAGATTCCAATGCAATGCTCGTAAGTACATACGAGCACTAAACTAAAAACCAGTTCCAAATACCACAAGAATGAGTTGCACAACCTTGAACTAACATACGCATTTAAATAATAAGTTCTCAGTTTCGTTGTACCCAAGCGACTCAAGTTCCTGAACAAGGGTTTGTTTACATGTACGGAATTGCATGTTATATATTGTAAATTTGCTGTGAAACTTATTATAAAGGTAGGCAGAATGTGCAGTAAATTGTCGCCTGGCAAACAGAGTTCTACAAGAAGGAGTAGCGGCTACTTTAGATATCCTTCTACCAGTTTGAACTTTATACACATACGGTAATTTTTTATGTAGTTTAAGTACTGAGTTGACAATATAAAGTTTTCTTAATGACAGTATGTTATGGCTTAGGTATAGTTCGTCCGTAGGAAATCTAAAAGGTTTAAAAAACATTGTCTTTAACAAGCATCTCTGGGCCCTTTCTGCCTCAAGAAATTTAGTTTTTGAGGCCCCACCCCAGACAGAGATACAGTAACTCATAACAGATTGCGCCAAAGCAATGTAGATACGCTTTAAGAGGTCTTTAGAGCAGACATGTCTCAGCCTCCTAAAGACCCATATGAGTTTACGGATCCTGCCATTTAAAGCTTCTATTTGGGGGTGCCAGGAAAGTCGTTGATCTAATAATATTCCAAGGTATTTGGTGGAATTTACACGTCCAATCTCCTCGCACCCACATTGCATGGTACTCACAACAGTGAAGTTACATGTGTGAATCCGCAATTTCAAGTTTGGGGGCGGAAGAGTGCGTCTAGTTAGTGCAAAGCAAATGTAATTAGTCTTAGCGATGTTTAAAGTAAGGAGAGCTGATTTTAGCCAGATTGCAACCTTATGGAGACCCTGCTCGGCGGCTGCGAAGACGGAGTTCCAGGAATCTCCATTAAACACGATGGCTGTATCATCCGCGTAGGAAAATATGTGCCCATCGCTAATCTTGAGCCTCGTCAAATCATTCAGATATATTAAGAATAAAGTGGGCCCTAAGACACTACCCTGGGGCACGCCAAACTCAACCTCAGTGTCAGAACTAGTAAAGTTTTCAATTTTTACTCTTTGAGTGCGATTTTTTAAATAATCTGTTAAAAGTTTCAATGGTGAACCCCGAATACCTATAAGCTCCATCTTTTTTATAAGAGTCGTAGCCGACACTGTGTCGAATGCTTTTTTTAAGTCTAAAAAGACTGTGAGACATTTAACTCCGTGGTCTAAGTTTTGAGTTACAAGGGAGGATAGTCCCAAGATGGCGTCTTCTGTTGATCTTCCTTTTCTAAATCCAAATTGTGAATCAGACAGGATACCAAACTTTTCTAGATATATAACTAGGCGCGAGTTGATAAGCCTTTCAATGATTTTCGAAATAACGGACAGGACCGAAATAGGTCGATAATCATTGATGTCCCCCTTGTCACCCCCCTTAAAGACCGGTGTCACGATGGATTTTTTGAGCAGAATCGGGAACACCCCTTTTTGGAAACAGAGGTTAGCAAGATGGCTAATGATGGGAGCAACGTGCGATTTGACGAGTTTCACAAATTTAGTCTGTATACCGTCCCAACCGGGAGCACTGTCAGTTTTCAAAGTCGATATAACACAGTCTACCTCCCATGGATCCGTCTCCAGAAGTACGAAAGAAGAAAGTTGTGTATTTGAAGCAGATAATGGGCCACAGGCTGGTAGAGGGGATCCACTGAGAATGTTTTCTGCGAGATGCTTGCCGACACTAGCAAAATAATTATTAACATAGTTAACTGTTTCTATTGGAGAACCATGAGTATTGAACAATTCATAAATTTCTGTTTTAGACGAGTTAAGATGCGATATTTCCTTAATAGTCTTCCATAGAGCTTTAGAGTTTTTAATATTAGTTTTTAGTAGATCAGATTCGTATTTCCGTTTTAGTTTTTTAATTAATTTATTGCAATAATTACGATACCTAGTAAATGTTATTTTTAGTATTTCATTACATGGATCTGACCTTAATTTTAGTTGCATGCTGTTTCTGTTTCTGATACATCTCAACAGACCGCTGGTGATCCAGGGCTTGATAATGCGCTGTTTATTAGGGGTTCTCTTCACCACAACACTCTCATCTAGGGATGATTTAAGTTTTTTAATTAAATGTTCGGTCACTAAATCTGGGTCTTCACTTAATAATAACTCGGATAGATTTTTATTTATGAGCTTTTCAGCAGCTATATCAAAGTCAATAAAGGTCTTGATTTTTGGAGAACAGAATTTAGCTTTTATTGAAGAAATGCTCATAAACACCGATGCGTGATCTGTTATAGAGGTGTTTAAAACTGCAATACTAGCCGAGAGTTTAGTCCTGTCAATCTTTAAAATATAATGGTCTAGGCAACCGTTTTCACGCGTGGGGATTAGATGCCCTGGTAGAAATCCGTGAGAGGATAGCATGCTAAGGTAAGAGGCCCGATTGGTGCACTCGTAAGAGGTTTCTTTTTCTCTTAAAATTATGTTAATATTTATATCACCAGATACAATAACATTCCGACTGTCATTGATCGTGTCCAACAGAGTGTCCAGTGAGGTAATAAAATTAGATGCGTTCCGATTTGAGGGTGATCGGTATATTCCCAGTATAGTACACCCACATATATTTAACTGTACGCACGTAGCGCCATTTAAGAAACGCTCCTTAAATACTGGATTTAAAATAGATTTAGCGTATATGACCACTCCATCACATTGATTATAGTTGTGCGTGGTAGCATAATGTGTATAGTTTCTTATAGTAGGAACGGGCTTATTTATGTTGAGTCGACATTCGGTAAGTATTATAACATCTATGTCTGAGCCAGAGTCCATTAGAGAGGTTTCAAAGTCATCCAAGTTGCAATAAATACTTCTTATATTTTGTTGTATTAATGTAAGATCATTTTTATTAAAGTTTATATGTTTCTTTAGATTCACTAAATCACATGACATAGACCTTGCCACCGCAATGTCGTCTAATTCGTTTAAGTTTGTGATGTTAATTGCCATTTGCTTTTAGGGTTTCATACTGAGTTTCATACAAATAGCTTTTTAGTTAACTAGCAGAGGCTATTCTTTACTACTTAAGAACCTCTAAATAAAATAGGAAAATATAATACTAACCAAATGGGGTAGTGTGTTGAACTATAACACTTCTTTCAGGACAGTTAGTGTACACAAGATGAGTGCGAGATCGTAGAACGGATATACCACAACCTAAGCATATACTTCTATGTCCAAACATTGGAGGTGGTATAGTCTCTCCTTCAGGTACTTGTTGTAGTATCTCAAAGCATAGGTTATCTTCAGGAGAGGCCTGCAAAAATAAACAACCATTTCAAAATCTAGCAATCCATGTAAAATAATATTCTAAAACATAATACTGTGAAATAAGATTATGTTCTTCACATGACAAGCGTATCCTTGTTTTTATATGATTACTTTTGTATTTTACTAAATAATTATAACACGATAAATAGATATTAATTACCGGTGTTGGTGATATCCAGACACGAAGAATATTTGTCATGAATGCGTCTTGTAATAGACGCCGGCGCTGGTGTGATAGTCTCATGAAACAGTTGATACACCGTAGTCGATTATCCGCCATCGTTCACACAATAAATAAAGAGTTTCCATCTCGATGTTTTTGTTGATTATTATAGCTACGGAGGAACACTAGGCTCGAATCGACGAAAAACTTATAAAAATAAAAAAAAACTATAAATAAGCACTGAAATCACAACACAAAAAAACGAAAAAACAGTCACGAGAGCGACAACGTCAGTGAAAAAAAGTGACATTTAATTTTTATGTTACTCAAATGAAATCGCACTTAATGTTGCCATAAACAGATTCCCAATTAAGTACGTTTTTTTACAAATTATAGATATAAATTATTGAATGTACGTATTGCTGTATGGACATTATATACTATTTAACATGTAATATGATATTTATAATAAAATAACATAATAATAACATATAATTATATTTATTAACCGTAAAAGCCTTCTCCAGAATAACCTGTACTTTATTTTACTATTGTTTTTAGTTTATACTACACTTTACTACAGCAAACTTGAAACAGTTCGTGTACGTGTACTGATTTAATACGCGGAAATTGGTAGAGTTACATTTTAGAGTATTTACTTGTAAGAACGAAAGGAAATTGACGATCTTGCATTTTTGCAAGTCATATAAATAGCAAATTATTAAACGTATTTTTTTCCGGCGAAGTTATGGCTTAGTATTTTGAAAGTTGTTATGAAAATTAAAGACAGTATTTTTAATTATATTTTGATTGTTGCACACTCCGAAACCATGATTGGGCTTACTCCTTTAACCCTAACTATTACATACGGTTCATGAGATAAGTACAACCTGGTGACAGATGGACAACAAGTTTTTATTGAAAACTCTTATGACTTTAACTGAAGTTACTATTAAGTTTCAAGTTTAACTTTTTTTTTTTAATTTTGAGACTATTGAATTACTGACTATTGGTTTTATACCTATAGGCTCAGTGCAACTATCTCTATACTAGTTATATATAGAGCGCTGATAACCGGTCTGAACAAGATCAAGATGGAACTAATTATTGTTTGTAGTTATTGTTCTGAGATCTTGTTTTTGACGTGTTTTATCGTATTGTGGTGCCTCTAGTGGCACGCTACCATATATTGGGCAACCTATATCAGAGCCGCTTAGTATTCGCCACGAAGGAAACGGACAAGACTCATCTCTATATAATATAGAAACTCTATGTCTATAGGTATCTCTTCGAGAGAGTAAGAAGGTAGGTAATATAAAATTCAAATAAGAAACAACGTCATTCAACCAAGTACCCAATCAAACCTTGTACTATGAGACCTAGACTGCTGATCAAAGTACTATTTACTTATAAATACATACTTTATATGCATAGAAAAACTCAGATTTGGAATCAAATTTTTGCAGAATGTACATTTATTTGACCTTACGATCGAAGACAATATCTTAGGGCTACTCGTCGTATCTAGGTCGTACCTTCAATCAGCTACAGTCATCATCATCGACCGAACTTTTTCCGGCTCTTTTAGTCTAATTGTGATGGGGATGAACTTCGATATTTACCGTAAAGCAACTGCCATCTGACCTCCACAACCCATAGGCGATACCAAAGTTCTGTGGTTAGACTAGTCGGATTTTGTTTTTAGGACGCCAAATACCCGTAACGACTGCCATATATGTCGATCAGCTATAGCATCGAGACTTTATTGAAAATCCTATTAATTTTACACATCGAAATCACTTATGCTATATATTACATAGCTATGCTATAAATATATGCTTGCAAATATACTTATTAGGTGTTTAACATCAGTAGGTACCGGCTGTTGGAATTTTAGTTCGGTTTATGGAATAGCTATTGAGTTTCCATTCTATGTAACGGCATATTTCGGCTATATTCGTTGCATACGTAGAACTTTGATGTGTGATAAAAATCAATTGACAAATGATTTCCCGCCAATTGTTTTGTTTTATTACTAAGAAGGTTGCAACGTTTAAAAAAATATACATATACATTCGAAATTCAAATTGTTCCGATTAGCTAGAAGTGCAAAACTTTTAGTGTGCGCCATGTATTATTGAGCGGAGTTTACGAAGCTCTTCTTAGACGACTCGTGTATTTCGTTCGTGATCGAACTCCTTCTAAACGACTGGACCGATCTTTTTGAAATTTGGCACGGTCATGGTGACCATCACCGTGAGTGCATATATCTGAATTCATAAAGATCGGTCCAGTCGTTTAGGAGTTCGACCCGGATCGACAAACTCATCTTAATTATTGCAACAGCAGAATGCATTGCATACCTAGTAATATAATGAGAAAAACAAAATCTCGAACCCTTATACTCTTAGTTTCGTCATGTCTGTCCATCCGTCCGTCCGTCCTCGGCTTTTCTCCGATATGTACATTTACGACACCTACAAAGTGCTAAAATATTTTTTTTTTACTACATGTAAAGTGAAAATGGTATATTTTTCTCACGTCTATCCCATCGTGTGTGGTATCATTAGATAGGTCTTTTAAAAACAATAGGTTACTAAGATGATTTTTTGATTTCAGCATCTGTGTGCGAGATATTTAGCTTTGAAGAGCATGTTTTTTGCGAAAACTGGGCGTCCCTCCCCCCTATAAAATCTAAACGGCTGTTGTGAAGAACCTAGAAAAACTCATGATGGTAGTCTATGTACTGAACTTTTAAGGAAAACTATAGCGGATTTGATAGATCTGTTAGTTCCGGAGTTATAGACCTTTGTTCACCGTGGTACCATTATATAGTACCAGTAATGGTACTTTGGCAATTTTTATTTGCCGTTGAACCATTCTATATAGTACCATACTATTGATTTTTCCTTTTGCCGTGGTACCATCGTTGGTACTGTGGTAATTTTTATTCACCGTTGAACCATTACAACAATATCAATGCAATTAATTTATTATAGGGAATCTAACATGAGGTGACAAGTTTATCTATAATACTTCTCTAATCTAACGAAGATGCACTCAACATAACCTAAGATATTATTCTGAGGTTAAGTAATGTAACTCTTTTGAACACAGAGTTGGCGAGTGCTCTTTTGTAGTTCTGTACTCCTAGTACTTTTGTTGTTTGTGTATCTTATAATAGAGAGTTAAAGGATAAGCGGCTCTGGTAAGATATATCCATACTGCCCTACGGTGCATCTGTTGACACATTTCTTTATTTTTCATCGGGACAAAAAAAAATGTATCATGCGCTTAGTAGGGCAGTATGGATATATCTTACCAGAGCCGCTTATCCCTTAACTCTCTATTATAAGATACACAAACAACAAAAGTACTAGGAGTACAGAACTACAAAAGAGCACTCGCTAACTCTGTGTTCAAAAGAGTTACATTACTTAAGAGCGTGTACGCCTACAGCGCGATGTTAAGTTTAGGTAATTCAAACCCACACAGAAGAAGCGCGACACGAGTGTAACTGTGTGTGAAGCGCTGGCGTGCTATAATCAAACTAATATATATTGATCCGTTCAAGTGAACACTATAGTTCCAGTGTAGTTAGTTTGAAAAAAATATCATAAATTTATGATTTTTTTTGGTATTCAATTAAAACTTAGTAATTTATTTTACGGGTGCCTGCCGTTTTGCCGAAAAGATTTTGACAAAATTTCATTACCCAAACTAATTTTAGCAACCTTTTTTATACCATTGCAATATTTCGAATAATTTTAGTACGCATATTTTTATTTAGTCAATTTTTTACTTGGCAAAATATTACCTACCAAGTATAATGTCATTAGGGCATTTGGTCTTCAAATGATTTATTACAGTAAACAATCTTCAGACAATAAACTTATGGTGAAATGATTTGAAAGACAAAAAATATGGGAAGTAAACAAAATGGGTAGGTTAGGTTAAGTTAAAAGTGTGACCTCCTACGCCAGAAACAACTTGCATTAATAGAAAAAAAGGTTGTTTTTAGTAGGTTACCCGGAACTGAAATATTTAGATTAGGTTAAGATTGAATTGAATTGAATTGAATTGAACAGAATTGAAAACCGACTATACTAAATATTTGGCTTATGATTTTGCGTAAAAACTGTTATTCCAACTGAAATATTTGATTAAATAAAAAATGTTAAAAGTACTAGTTGATAAACAAGTTATAGTTTAAAAGTTAATTTCCAAAACCTTAGGTTTGCGTTAAAAGTTTTTGTGAATAGATTTTTTGCTAAGTAATAATTTGGCAAATGAAATTAAGCGAAATTTTTTTTGGGAAGTGAGCATTTGCCAATTCCTTTCGGTCAAACAAGGGAGACCCTTATTTTACACTAGCTTCTGCTTGCGACTTCGTACTTGGAATTTAGTGTAGAGAGAAATGAAACAAAAGAAAAGAAGGAAATAACATCTTTATAAATTCAATTAATATATCGTAGTTCTCAGCAGCATCGACCTGGACTTTCGTGGGTCTACCATGTTGATCCTTCGTCATGACATTTTGCATGGTCATACTCAACTGTTCCCGTTACTCCTTCATCACTTGAGTTTCTTTTACATTGCTTGTAATGGAACCATAAACCAATAAGCACACAAACCTTGTTATTTTAAAGCAAGCGTTAGTATCATGCAGTAATTAAATAAAAAAATTATGATAACGAAACAGACTTAGGATAAAATAATATCAACGTTTTTAAATAAAATTGTATAGTATGTTAATCGTGTAAATCTATGGCATTGAAATACAATTGAAATTGGCATGGTTAACGGGCCTTTCTGAAATAAAACCTGGCTCAAGTAGACTAGTAGTAAAAAGTACCACTAAACACTACAAGCTAAGTCACTTACATTGTATACTAATACAATGTTTTCATGCATCTCAAAGACATTTGCTCTTAGCTTTATTAGGATCCAGATAAAACACCATATTAATATAAGGATGCAAATGTGTATATTTTAATTTGGCGAAGCCGAGGGTTGTAGCTAGTATATCATATACATGGGGCACACTAAAAGTTTTGCACTTATAGCTAATCGGAACTATTTGAATTTCGAATGTTATATTTTTTTAAACTTTGCAACCTTCTTAGTAATAAAAAATAACAATTAAAGGGAAATCATTTGTCAATTGTTTTTTATCACACATCAAAGTTCTACGTATGCAACGAAAATGGAATTAAGTCGAAAAGATTTTAGAGCGATGATTTTTTATGATTTTAAAAGTTCCCTCTCCGCAAGACTGTGCCGCTCGTCTTCAAAATGCTTTTGGGAGAGATGCACCTTGTTTGAGCACCGTGAGGCGATGGTTTGCTGAATTTGAGAGAGGTCGAGTTTCTTTACATGAGGAATTTCATGAAGGGCGGCCTTCAACTGCCGTCAACGAAAGTAATGTGGCTACTGTTAAGCGGTTAATTGAAGAAACCCCGCGGATTACCTATGAGACAATTCGAGGACTATTGGGTATTGGTATGAGTCAAATCCAGAAAATTTTACACGAAGAATTGAAAATTCGGAAACTTTGTTGTCGTTGGATCCCTCACGAACTGACAACGGAGCAGAAGCGGGCTCGCGTGGAATAGTGCTCACATATGCTACTGAAGTACGACCACGGACATTCTAATGCTGTTTATGACATTGTCACAGGAGACGAATCGTGGATTTAATGTTTTGAACCCGAAAAAAAACAGGAATCTTGTGAATGGGTATTTGAAAATGAGAACAAGCCAACAAAAGTGAGCCAGGCGAGAAACGTTGGTAAAAAATGATCGGGTTTTTTTTCTCAGCTACGGGTCCCATCTGTACAATTCCACTTAAATATCAAAGAGTGTTAATGCCGAGTGGTATTCTACCATTTGTTTACCCAGGGTGTTAGAAAAAGTTCGCGAAAGACGACCCAAAAGCCGCGTTGTCCTACATCATGACAACGCTTCTTCACACACGGCCAACAAAACAAAGTCATTTTTAGCTTCCGAAAAAGTAAAACTCGTCACCCATCCTGCGCATAGCCCCGACCTAGCACCCTATGATTTCTGTATTTTCCCCAAAATCAAAGATTTGATGAGAGGTTTCACTTTTACCAACTCCGAAGAGGCAGTGATAGCGTTCAATCAGCACGTGGAAAACATGCCTTCAGATCTGTGGACGTCCTGTTTTAAAAAATGTTTCGATCGCATGAAAAAATTTTTAAAATGTAAAGGAGAGTATTTTGAAAAGCAATAAACATAATATTTTGCTTTAAACATGTTGTTTTTTTAAGTTACGCAAAACTTAGAGTGTGACCTACGTATACCTTTTAGCTCTTGCCTTTTCCAAATTTGTATATTTTTTTCGTTTTCGTTTCTTCGCTATAAATAACTTGGTTTTATTTCCCATTGCGGCTGAAATATAATTTGTTGTGACTAAAAATATTGTCTGCCATAAAAAAACTCATATAATATTTTACTTACCAAAGTATCAAGATTTGGCGATGACGCTATAAATGTCTGCTATCCTTATACGCACGGCAAAGGTCAACATAGGTCAATCAGCGCGCCGAGCGACACATCCTCACTCCAGAAAGCCACGCGGTGAACTGATTTGAATAGATTGACGCGCTACGTTTTATAATAGTTTTCAAAAATTTATAGACAATTAATAGTAATAAATTTATTAAAAATTCAAATTAGGTATTTTAAAAAAGATATTGATCTTTTAAGTTGAACTATTATTATATTGAATTTAATAAGATATATCGGTGAAAAAACCTTTTAAATTTCCTAATATTTCACATTGTTTGAATTTTAATTTCTTGTAATAATATACCTAAATCATAAAATCTTTTCAACTAACTATTTTCCTAAGGATCTTATCGATTGGTTAAAATTTTTTGTTAATTAATTTTTTTCAGTAGTTTCATATATTTGCAGCTTCGAAATTGATGCTGAAAGGGTAATTGAGAAAATCTCGGTTAGGTTATCTTAATAGAATTCACAAATACTGTATTAATCGAAATATTTTCTCTACTAACTATTGAGACTACAAAATTTTCTAAAGTTATTAGTAATTAACATTTTTGTAAGATAAGTAGTTCACGATATTAACAGGTTTGAAAAGTATTGTTTTTGAGTCAAATTGCGCATAGACGGCGTACACGCTCTTTGCATCTTCGTTAGATTAGAGAAGTATTATAGATAAACTTGACACCTCATGTTAGATTCCCTATAATAAATTAATTGCATTGATATTGTTGTAATGGTACAACGGTAAATAAAAATTACCACAGTACCAACGATGGTACCACGGCAAAAGGAAAAATCCATAGTACCATTAATGGTTCAACGGCAAATAAAAATTGCCAAAGTACCATTACTGGTACTATATAATGGTACCACGGTGAACAAAGGGTTATAGAGGCTATTATGGCTACACGACACGCAGTTGGCCGAATTTATTCATAAAATGGAACCGTATTTCAGATAATTTATTCCGTTATGTGGTTTGACAGGCCTCTATAAAATCATATAAAATAGAAAAAAAAACAAATAGAAAAAATGGTAGAGAAACCACAATATGTTCTTGTTATTGTCACAAACTTTTCGACATCTAACAAATCCATTGAATTATTGCAAGGCTCAGGCCAAAGTCCGATTTATTTGTTTATTTAATATCTGTGTAAGCAACAGATACTCGTAGGTAAATAAACGCAGGCAGTAGTAAGTACTTGATGTATTCTGCCCAATAATTTATAGTTGTATACTTTTCACTTAAATACGCCCCGCTAAATGTTAAAATTAATGTTAATCTAAATTATGAGAGTTCTATGACTTAATTAATTGAAATTCATCCCCACTTAAAATGTATGAGAGGACCTCGAAGAAAACTACAACAAACAACCCATGCATAGCTTCATCTTTCTACCAATAACCGATTGGAAGGAAACGAAACTACCTATAAGGGACACTTGAAGTACGGAACCCAGAAAACGAGACATGTTTCTTATTTTTAAAAGTGTGGCACCATTGTTTGTCGATGATTTTGCCAATATCTATGGTTATGTTTGATAGTCCCGCACAGAAGAACTAGTTGCTCCGAACTAGCTCCAGGTGTGGGACAAGATAAGAAACGTTGATCGGTATAGCAAGTGAGCGTCTGGAACCCGGTTTTTGCGGAGAGCACATGTTTGGTGGTATGGCATTGCGTTCTGAAGCCACCCCACAAAATAAAACATAACATCCTTATTTAATACTCGACTGCTTCGGTAGCGCAGTGGTATAAGTAGTGGTGCGACTGCCGTCCCTGAGGTCCCAGGTTCGATTCCGGGTCGAATCAAATTATTTGTGTGATCCACAAATGTTTGTTTCGGTGTTTTCTATGTATAATATGTATGTATTTAGAAATATATAAGTATATTTATCAGTCGTCTAGATACCATAATACAAGCTTCTATTAGCTTAATTTGGGCTAGATGACATTGTGTGAGAATGTCCAAAAATATTTATTAAAAAAATATTAATAAAGGGCAGACAGAGGTGCAAACACATCCACATATTGCCAGTAGATTTGTTGGCAGTATGCAGCATGCCTTTTGCTGATACCTAGAAACAACGAACAATCAATAACCATGGAGGAGTTTGTATGAAGATGAGGTTTTTCATAATACATAATATTAAAACCCATAGATTTAGACGAGCGAAGCGAGCGAGATCCCAAGGTTCTTTTATAATAATTTATTATCGTTATATCCGTTATACCTTCAAGGATAGAATATAAAAGTAAGACAAATGTCAAGTTATCAACAATGTATTTGACATTTGCGTGTGTTGAATACACATTGATTCTATTCAATCTACGAGCTGATTCATAAGTTATAGGTGAACGTGACCGTGACCAGCAGACCAACACAATATATTTCTGAATTTGAGAGCAAAGAGTTTGCTTGTTTTATTCTTAAATATTGAGATAGAAATTATAAATCCAAAAAAGCAGCCGCAGTTTTCGCAAAATTCCGGTAGTGCGAACTAGAAATTATATATCACTAGTGGACGAACTTCGTACCCCCTGAAATTTTGCTTATGAACCTTCCCTGAACCTCCACGAATATTTAGCCAAATCGGTCCAGCCGTTCACGCGTGATGTCGTGACCAAAGGAAATAGGGATTCATTTTTAATATAGAGATTATGAAGCAAATATTGGATGATGTCGGTATGGTCATGGTAGCTCAGTGGTCAGAGTTTTCCCCTTGGAAAAGGCCGCGGGATTAAGTTATGCTGATGATATTTCAGTTTTTCTGATTTATAATTACTTACTATCTTAATATTTTAAACCAACACTATTTTAAACTTAAGTCGCAAAGCGATCCCCGGCGCGGGCGGGAGACTTACGAACCTACGTTAAATACATTTTCTTGCTGAAGGTATAGACAAATTGGTTCTACCCACAATTCGATAATCATTTTGTTAGTCCCACGACACTTCGACAAATACGTCGCGACCTATAATATTATGAAGACTGAAGATATATGTTGTATCTCGGAAGTTTTAATAGAGCTCCTTAACATCCTGGCGATTCAACAAAAGTATGTATATTAACAAAATGTATTTATGGCGAAGCCATAGAATGTAACTTGTATTATATTCTGTCATTGCTACCTCAGTAAATTATAATATTATTTCGGTACCTGCATATAGGTAAGCACGTAGGTACCTAAGATGTTCACCCCACCTTGCTCATTGTACAATTTCCTTTGTTAGATACATTAGTATATAAGTTAAGATAAATAATAATAAATCAGTCAATACTATATACAATCTGTATTGTTTTACTGACTCGCAATATTGGTGACCCCGACGTGATCTGGGCTCATTTTCCAGTGCTAATATAATTACAGGTCAACTAACACCATACTATAACAACAGGTGTTCAGCAAAGAATTCTGGGAAATAAGCCTAGTCGTTCAGTCACTACCGCGTTCGCGATTGTAGAATAGTGATTAAAACTAAGTAAGTTAAGATAAATAATAATAAATCAGTCATTACCATATACAATCTCTATTGTTTTACTGACTCGCAATAGTATTCAATATAAAAAGCAATTATGAGATCAAAATAAAAAAGAACTTAAACTGGAGAAAGTAAATAAAATCCCACTAAGCACACATCATACAGCCGCTTTAAAAATAATTCTCTGTGGGGTTTTAAAAGCGTTACGGTTTCAGAGACCCTTTAATAAAATTAAGTTTCACTCGCTCAAGAAAAGTGCGTTTGAATAATTTATATTTTGTTAACACGCTTCGAAAGTCATTTGACAGGGATGGGTAAGCAATTTTGGTTTTTTGTTGTGGTTTTTTTTTGACATAAATGTCTAAACTAATAACCAGTTTATACATATTTTTGATAGCACATGGTAGAACTAGTTGTATAACATTATTTAACACTAAGTCACTTGTACTATTCCAGTAGTTCATCGAATTTTATCACAAACTGACTGATTTTGGCTTATGGCTTTGGTGTAAACCTATCACGATTACATTTGATATCATTATTTATCTAAAACGACCAATCTTTCTTTATTTGTTGCTTTATTTATTTCGTTGACTATACATCAAAATTTAAATATTCTCAGACATGATGTGTCATCTTTGACTGGCTACGGCCGATTTCAATATTTAATTTTAATCATAGATATAGTATGTAGAAAGATCCACAAAGACATTTCAGAGGCGATCCCAAAAACGATATACAAATGTGTGGGTGTAATAGTGTACACTATGGAATACGCAAAATATCGATAAAAAATTGAGTATTATTTCTAAGTAGGACAATAGAATCTCACTAATCCGTTATACTTTTCGCTTACCTCGCACTGGCATTAGTTAAAAAAACCGACCATGTCCGGGTCATGTTATTAGCCTATAACTCCTGACCTAACAAAGTTATCTGATCTGTTATAGTTTTTCTTGAAAGTTTAATAAAAGTTTAATAAAAGAAAGTTTAAAATAGAATCATGATTTTTTAAGATTTTTTGAGCCAGCTTTTAGATTAAACTTTTTTTAAGGAAGCTTTGTTTTAACGAAAATATGGGCTTTAAAGTTGAATGTCTCGAAAACAGATTCTTAAACCAAAAATTTGTCTTTGCAACTTCAAAATATTTTCAAAACACTATCTATTTATATACGATGGGGTTGATGGTAGAAAAAAATCATTTTCACTTTATGTTGGGGAGGCAACTCAAAAAAAAAATTTCATTATTTTATTGTAGCCCTTGGTCACCGATATAAATACACATATTTATGCAGTTTAATTTTTCTAGCTTTAACCGTTTAGGTCCTCCTAAACGGTTAAAGCTAGAAAAATGATAATCAATACTATATAAGCCGAGAATGAAACCGACGGACGAACGGTCATGACAAAACTATGTTTCTTTAAGTTAGTTCAGCATTTAGGATATTATATGACATTCATAATGATGAAACAGTTCAGCTTATATAGCAGATTTCCACGGCACCAACCGTTTCTTCTTCCCAATTCCCACTGAAAGTGTTCCAGTTCCATTTTTGATTGACTCATGACTTTTTGATTGACTCATGGACAATGTAGCTACATAGACACATTAGAGAAAAAATGACAACATGATTTAATGCTAAAATAATAAGTCTTTAAACATTAAGACAATTTTATTTAAAATAAAATAATATTATATTATCTACATAATGCAACAGAAAAAAATAAGTTGTGTGTGAAGACACAATTTATTTACATAAAAAATTAACAAAAAATTAATGTGGTGGGTCAAAAGGTCAGTAAACCAATCACTGGGGCATATCAGTTAGTACATTATTAGTAATGCAATTATGTAGAATGATACTAAAAAAAGAAAAGACCCTTTTTTAATTAAAATTTAATAATTTGAAGATCGTGATGAGTCCGTACCATCAGGTGTACTTTCGTTGGGCGGAGTACATAAGAAGACACTGATCTTGTTTGAGACAGTTTAATCTGTAGGTAAATTAATATTAAAATTTAGTTAACTATAGTCTTTTTCACATAGGAAGCGTCCTGTGAAGCTTGCCATATTATACGAGTATTCAGGAAGCGCGCTTTCGCGCTACTAACCCACCACGGCTAGGCTAGGCTTGAAATATTAAAATATGTCATCACTATTTACTCTACAGTGTAGAGTATATCGTCATTTTCTTGATTAATTTTTTATCAACAAACTTAAAATGCTCTTTAATTATTTGCCAGTAACAGTTATTTTATGTTTAAGAATAATTACCTTTACGCAAATATGATAACAACAGACGCCCGCGGCTTTGCCTGCTTGACAAATCATATACCTTTCTCAGAACCACTATGCATTGGTGAAAACCGCATCAAAATCCGTTGGGTAGTTTTAAAGATCTATGCTTACATAGGGAGGGACGGACAGACTTTGTTTTATACTATCGTATGATTTTATGAAATCCAATTAAAAATTTGTCTAATCTAATCTAAAATAATCATTCCGAAAAACAGGCGGGAACGTATAATATTATACTTCATTTTGCCATGGTTTATCCATATATCGATAATCGTGACTGATGACGTCAAGTCCTATCGTAAAAAGACTTTCTTCTATTTTACATTATTTAAGATTAATTCTTCATTGTGAATAGGAAATATTACTGCACAATGCAAGGGTAGTCAATGTACTATGATTAGAACTTTTTACTTATTTCATAAACACAAGACATAAACAAATATGTTTATTTATAGTTATTTAAGAATTGCTGGAAAATTTTGTATTTACCTGTGAAACGTGTAATTATTTGGATTGTTGGCTTTAGTCACATTACAATTACTTAAACAACAAGACACCATGGCTCTTAAATACAGTTTTATTGTAAACAACACAAAGATTCGCTTATATTTTAGAAATCTAATATTCGCCAGTTTACAAGATAAATGCTCTTTTTGTTAGTTGGAAAACTACGGAAAATTTTTGGCACTGACACTGAGACACATAGATAAAAGTACGTCATAGGCAATGTTCGAATGATGATGACTTCTCCGGACTTCTCTTTCCCACGCTCTGTAGGTCTATTAAGGGAGCGAAGCGAACGCCATCCCAAGTCTCTGATTTCCTTGATATTTATTTTTATCAATTCCTGTCAATGTCAAATTCGAAATTGTATGAATTTATCAATCCCTAATAGAAAAATGTGGATCCTGATTGAATATTTGAAATGGTTGACGGCAGAACAAGTCGAAGAGATATAATCCTTTCAATCAGAAAGTAACTACCCTTTATTATTTGTAATTCGGGATAAGAGTCATAAATAAAATCCTATTTGAACACAATCACGTAGGTAACAAAATAGTTTTTGAATTCAACTATTTTCAATTCATTGCAGTGTATCGAAACTCAAGCGAAAAGTTCGATTGCAATACGGTCTCTGTATGCTGTTTCGTAACTATCTCGAGCATATTGCCAATCTTTTTGGTAGATGTTTAAATTAACCGTTCTCGAGCACTTTGAAAGGTAATCATAAAATAAAAGTAGTGTATTTTAAATCAAAAGTTAAAGTAAAACTTATTTTATAGATAGAACAATAGTAGCAGCACTTGTTATGATCAAGTTTTTGGCCATTGGGGCCTCGGGTTAAAACTCCTTGAAGCATATGGTGTCCTTTATTGAAAACATTAGTATGACCATGTTCAATTCCCTTCATTCTTTCATTCATTAGGAAGATCTACTGCTCCGTTGATCGGCAACCAATCAGAGAATCGTCTTATATTGGTGCTGATCCAGGCCATCCATGAACGTAAGCATGACGTCATTGCCAGGACCGTGACCTCCCTCACACAAAGAACATAATATAAATAGGTACCTGAGTACCTATCCATCGGATGAGTACCAATTATCTTCAAATTGGAAATAAGATACGTTTGAAAAAGCTATTTGCCTCATTTTTATACCAATGTAACGAGTAGGTACTTCAGAAAATTGATCTACATACATTATTTACGATTCTGTATCACTATAAATTGAAAAACATTTCTTCAAAAGTAATGTCAAAATCTCCTCGGCATAGGGATGAAAATAGATATCTCATATATCTTATGAAAACCATTTTCATTTTGTTCAAATGGATATGAATTATAAATGAAAAAAACTGAAATTTCATCGGCAGGACATGTATCCTCGGTGTTTCCCTAAAATGGGGAATGCTCTGACCACTGAGCTACGATGACCAATACCGACATCATGCAATCTTTGCTTCATATTATAATTTTGTAGATCGCGCTGTTAGAATAACGTTAGCATTAGCTTTGTAGCTCAGTAGTCAGAGTATTCCCCTTGTAAGTGGAAGGCCGTGGGTTATAGTCCTGCCGATGAAATTTCAGTTTTGTGATTTATCAATTCTATCTAAATATTTTAAGAGCAGTTCAAGCAAACTGATTACTTTGAAATACATAAATATACAAATGGATTTGGTTTGGTTCTCTTTTGCATGCAAAGATTGTAGAATTATGATCTGAACTCAATACGTAACGGAACCCAAGAATTCGGGATGAAGTGATGGGAGAAAAAGGCGGGATGACACCTGACCTTTCCTTGTGGGAAGGGAAGCCATAGGCTACCGCCAGTGTCCTGGGGTTATGCTTACAAGGGCATACCCAGGACGTCCAGCAATAGACGACAATGTGGACAATTAAAAAATTGCGGTAGCAGAAAATTGTCCCAGGCTGAGTCACGTGCAACTAGCAAAAAGTATTTTGACGAAGAAGTCGTTAACAATGTCTTCAAATAAGACGCTGCTCAATCATAACCTACTTGTCATCGTTACAAGTATTCTCAACGATATTTTTTTAATTGGTTCGAAAATTGGAGGCTCGTGTCGTATGTTAAGAATACCGATATTAAAAACAAGCGCTTCGTTTTTTTTCGCTCGCGTGGTTTTTTTGACCGACTTCCAAAGGAGGAAATTCTCAATTGAGAATTTCCAACATAAAAAAATACAGTCTAATGAGACTGTATTTTTTTATGTTGGTATGTATGTACCTCATGTCTTTCGACTGATTTTGAATTTTTTTTAATTGAAATATACTGCTATGTGACTGGTCCCATTTCAATTTGGACCCATTCCGACAATTATTTGGTCCCACCCCGAGTAAAAATAAGATATACCTACCTAGGTAATGTTGCTACATTTCATTAATTTATTGAAATAATTTTTGGTATCGGATCTGTTAAGTTTGAATTTATTCGTTACAAACGTACAAAGATAAAAGCCAGTATGAACAGCTACTAAATAATATAGGTACAATCTACACGTTGATTTTATTACCGTCAGCACTACGCAAGGGTTAGCTTTCGGAATCATTTTTGAACCAACTGGCATCATTACTTTGAAAAACAAACACATTTTTTTTAGAAATCTAAAAAATAATATTTAGTTTCTAGACATCAAATGAGAACCCGTTGTAGTGGACTCACTCTCTTAAAAACTTAAGTTTTACAACGATAGTTACGGTACAGTTTGTTTTCATTCAACAATGCGCTGGCACAGAAGCAAAAGCAAGCGTACGCCCGGCCCCCACCTAGCGACGACACTGCGGGCTGCGGCTCGCCTGACCAGTGTACCTCGTGACAGTGCCGGTGTCTGTTGCGTAATCGTGTGTGTCAGTGAGTAAAATGAGTCGTCAGTACGAATATTCGAACGTGGAGTATAGAAATGGTACAATTGTATGCCATTGCTAACCACAACCTACAAGAGGCTAGGCGATTGTACTCCCAGCCGGAGCACTTAAATGCGTTACGGCTACGAGGAGTCAGTGATCTTCAAGTGCCGACACACGGGACCATCTTGGCCGCAACCCAGCGCTTACTCGACCACGGACAGTTCCGGACACCGTTACATGCACAAGCCCGAGTACGTTTGAATGATTATTCCCAAATGGAAGTCATCAAACCCGCTAAGAACTACGCAGTGCGATAGTGGACGCTTTTGATATTGTGAAAAGTGATAGAGACACATCGAAAAGTTGAAAGACAATCAATTAACACGTGCACGTTTGTGTATCGAAAGGAATGGACTCCATATCGAGCAGTTACTTCGGTACAGAGAACTGTAAATTAGTGTAAATAAACTGTAAATAGGTATGTAAGTTTGATTTTATTTGTAAATAGCTCCAATATTTTAAATACGCCTGAAATACCTCCTCGCAGTCAGTTGTAGTTCAGTGTATTTTTATTATTATTATTACATAGTTCAAAAGTCATTAAGTCGCTATTGTTAATAATAAAGTAGGTATTACAGACGGTCCTAAGCCCGTGTAAAGTACGAAGGAGTAATTGGAGTGTGTATTTTATGTTCAAGTAGGTATGTTTCGTAGTGATACTGGCCATATCGGCTGCGAGGGGTCATTGCTCCCTAACACATGATTTGCGCGGTACTTAGAAGCGCTCGAAGGATGGATGTGTGTGCGATACGTGCAGCCTTGAGCCTGGCGTCCGCGTCAATTCATCAATGAAATATCGTACTGCTACTAATGTTAAACTTGATCGAGTGAGAAGAATTACAGAAATGACTAACTTTTTTATTATTATCAGTACAGTAATTTAGATGTTAAAAAAGGAATCCAAATATTATTCCGAGAGCGAACCCTTTCGACTGCTGACGATGATAAAATCGCCCCCACAGCACGCAACCCTTCTAGCCTGCTCCTGTAAGGACGGTGGGTAGCGATCCCGCCGTCCTCAGACCCCGATCATGGAGGACGATAGTCTTGGGCGTAGTCGCGTAGTCTGGGGCGGCCTGGCCGCCGACTACGGAACTCAGCGGGGAGGGTACACTCCCTCTCCCTCCCGGCCGCCTCCTTCGCGAGCATGACTTGCTCGCAGAAGGACACGGCCGCGTTCCACATACTCCCGCTGGATACCATGGCTTGAAGCATGGTCCCCAGCGAGAGGGTATCCACGCCCAGACCCACTACGAGGTCCCGGCGCTGACTCGCCCACGCTGAGCACTCCACCAACGTGTGGAGTGCGGTGTCGTCGTCGGAAACCTCGCAGTGTTGACACCGGGGTGTGACCTCACGATGCATGCGAAACAGATAGCTACCGAAGCATCCATGCCCGGCAACGATCTGCGTCGCACGGTACGTGAGGTCACCATGCTGCCTCTGCAGCCAATCGTCCCCTCTGCAGCCAATCGTCCCCTCTGCAGCCAATCGTCCAAGACACCGTACTAGTATTAATATAAAGCTACTAAATAATATAGGTACTTACCATAATATAAATTCATCTCTTGTAGTTAGAACACTATACAGCGGAAATTGATCGTACTGTTTTTCCACGCTCAAGGAAAATATTTACAGATTCAACAAGTTAGTACCAATTTGACATATTTGTCAGATAAGTATAATGTACAGGGCAAGTTGGGGCAGACAGTAATAATTCATATTTATTACAGGGTTAAATTACTGTTGCTTTTGTGTGTTGGTATACTTTTCGTGTATAAGATACTTATTCGCCATCATATAAATTTTGGTCGGCAGTTTCATTTTATGTCTTCCTAAAATGGAGGACGTTCTCAATTCGACTGTATATCTATATTTATACTACTACCTCGGTGGCTTCCCGGGTCTGATGGATAATGTATAATTCTCTTTAGAATTTTACCCAGAGAATTATCCCAGAGTCTGGAACTTGTGCCCGGTAAATGGCAATAGGCTCGCCCCCTATTACATGGGACCTAACATAACTGGCGAGATGTGGGTGTGTTTGCACACCTCTGTCTACCCCTTCGGGGAAAAAGGCGTGATGCTATGTTATGTTATGTTATCTATATTTATTTACGTTTGTTACCTCATCTCTTCGGACTAGGTGAACAGATTTTGATTTTTTTTACTTCCCAAGTGGTCCCATTTCAATTTGGTCCCATTTTGGTAATTTAAAGTCGGTTTATGTGTCAATTTTTGAAGTTTTTTCTTCTTGTATATTGTAGTTTGGCTAGGTATAGTGTGCTCCCCTGGACCCCAACCTTGCTTCCGGTAACGCAGTGGCAGATTGGGTGACCGAAATTCTTAATCCGAACTTGTGGCCATTAAGTGCCAAAAATAATTGTTATGTCTGATCAACCCGATCAAACTGATTACCCTGGTCTCGGCACCGCCTTTCTCTAGGCGGAGTCGGACCAAGAAGACGACCATACGCTATCCCAACGGACTCCGATTCCGAGCGAAAGGGAGGCTTGCGCCGCGCTGCCCAGTCGCAGCGTGACGTCAACGCCTTCAGGCACTGTTGCTGCTGGGTCTGACGTCAAGTCAGGTCCCAGTGGTGTGAAGACAATGGGCCCTCCTGCGAAGAGGGCTCACGAGAAGACTACCAAGGGGGGGCCGTCGCGCGACCGGAGCACTAGCTGCTCCGAGAGCAGTGAGTCGGAAGAAGGGGGGACGAAAAAGACGCCACGTACACGTGGCGACTTTCTACTGGCGAAGGAAAAGGAGATGCCGCCAACGCTCCACCCCTCTATACCACCCCTGCCCAGTCGCAGAGATATTGGCGTGCCGCCCGCGCGGGAGCTCCTGAGTTCTCTTGCCCTGATGAGCCTTGAAAGGTAATAAGGGCATGCAGGGCAAGAAGAGGATTGTGGCATCATTGGTGGCTGATGCCCAATCTTCGCTCGACGAGCTCCTCGCACGAGCTTGCCGCCTCGCCTAGGCAGATGAGGCCCTGCGACGGGAGGTCGCGGACTTGACCAGGGTGGTCAAAGGGCCTCCAGCTCCAGCTTCAGCTCCTATACCGCCTCCTCCGACGGCTGAACCTGTGCCGGAAAAGAAGAAGCCTGCGGCCGCGCCCAACACGACGTCCGGCTCGCCGCCA
This sequence comes from Nudaria mundana, assembly GCA_963556515.1. Lineage (NCBI taxonomy): Eukaryota > Metazoa > Arthropoda > Insecta > Lepidoptera > Erebidae > Nudaria > Nudaria mundana. The sequence continues at coordinate 8,358,647 of OY748306.1, forward strand.
CAGCCTGTGCCGGCCACGGTACAGTTCCTGGCGGCGATCGAGAGGCGCTTCACGGTCCTGGAGGACCGGGCGTACCGCCCCCCGCTGGTGCGACCAGCGCTGTCCGTCGCTGCGGTTGTTGGCGGTGCTCCCTCACCCGGTCCAAGCGGCACACCACTCGCTGTCCGTCGCCTCGCTCCGCCCCCGTCCGCTTCCCCAGCGATTCGGATGCCGGCCGAGACCGCGGCCCAAGCGCGAAAGGGGAAGGGACGGGGTAAGAAGAGTGGAACCTCTGCCACCCCCACTTTCTCCAACGTCGCCCCCGCTGCTTCTTCACATCCCAGACGGGACAGTCGACCTCTCAGCCCTCGATATCCAGGGTCTCCGGTGTAAGACGACACGCACCGGGGCTCTCCTCCTCAAGCGCACCGGCGCCGCCAGCGGCCCTAAAGCTGACGCGCTAGCAGCGCAGCTTAGGGACGCGCTGGACGCAGAAACCGTCCGCGTCACCAGACCCACCAAATGCGCTGCATTGCGCGTCTCCGGTCTGGATGACGCGGCCACGACGGAGGAGGTTATTTCCGCCGTCATGGAGGCAGGCGGCTGTCCCCGTGACCAAGTGAAGGCTGGAGAGATCTCCTTCAGCCTCACTGGCCATGGCACGACAGTCGTCCAGTACCCCGTCGCGGCGGCACTGAAAGTGGCGGACGGACGAGGCCTCCTCATAGGGGGCTTCCTTAAGGCGCAGGTGCACCTCCTTCGTGCCCGGGAAACCAGATGTTTCCGGTGCATGGTGGTGGGGCACGTTGGAGTGCAGTGCACAGCGGAAGTCACCGTAGGCGATCGGTGCTTCCGCTGCAGCCAGCCCGGTCACAAGGCAAGTGCCTGCGACGCCCCGCCTCGCTGCTTTAGATGCGAGGCGGAGGGCAAGACTGCGGACCACCGGGTTGGTAGCACAACCTGCGCCGCCTCGAGGCTAAAGCCTCGTCCGTCCGCTGAGAGCGGTGGGGGTGCCGTTTCTGCACGGCCAGTTGTTTCGCGGCGGGATGCTAATATGGACGTCCATTAATGTCTCACGCCCATATCCGCATCCTGCAAGTAAATTTGAACCGCTGCCGCGCTGCTCAGGATCTTCTGTACCAGAGCATCCGGCAGTGGTCCATAAATTTGGCCGTGGTCGCCGAGCCGTACTACGTCCACCCGGGAAGCCCGGTGGACGAGGACGGCTCGGCCTGTTTAATCTTCGGGGGGTCCGCCGCAGACAGCGCGCGCCTTGCGATCATTGTAAGGGGCCGCGGGTGTGTTGCGGCGGACTATGATGGGTTGGCAGTCGTGGCCACCTACATCTCGCCGACACTGAACGAGACTCAGTTTGAGCTATGGCTCACTGAGCTCGACGTCGTCTTCGCTGCGTGCCGTCCTCGCCCTGTCCTGCTCCTGGGAGACTTCAACGCCTGGAGTGTGGCGTGAGGCTCCCGGGAAACCAGGGACAAGGGGAGGCTTCTTGAGGACTGGATCAGAACACGTGGTCTGGAGGTCCTCAACCGGGGAAATGTCGCCAACTTCTGGCGGCCAGCGACCAGCTCGGTCGTGGATGTATCGTTCGCGACTTCTGACCTCGCCGCACGTATTACTGGCTGGCACGTGGAGGAGGGTGAGGAGACGCACTCGGACCATCGGTACATCCGGTTCGATGTCGTCCCCCCACCCAACTTACTACAGCCGGTAGAAAATCCCGCGGATCCGCGTTGAGCACTTCACCATCTGGATCGGGAGGCTCTCCTGGAGGCATCCATCGTGCAGGCCTGGATTCCGGCGCCGGACCGGCCTGCCGCTGTGGATGCCGAGGCGGAGTGGTTCAGGAGAGCCATGTCGCAAAACTGTGATGCGGCGATGCCTAGAGTTACACCCAGACCGGCAAGGAAGCAGGTATACTGGTGGTCGCCGAAGACTGCAATGCTGCGCGCAGCATGCATCTCCGCCCGCCGCCAGTACACCAGGTTTCGCCGGAGGCATCGCCGCCCAGACGACGCGGCAACCCAAGAGGCGGAGCTTTATCAGGCTTACTGGGAGGCTAAAGGTAATCTAAAGGAGACAATAAAGCGGGCCAAGACGGCGGTCCGCGAGGAGCTCCTGGAGACCCTGCAGCAGAACCCATGGGAGCGCCCGTACCTACGGGTCAGGGACCTAGGGCGCCCCCACTGACCCAGAGTTTGCAGCCGCAGCAGCTGGAGCGGGTCATGGGTTCCCTGTTTCCGACGAGCGCGGAGGAGCACATCCATCCGCGCATGGCTCCGTCTCTGCCCGACGCGGACAGCACCAGCGAAGACGACGTACCCGAAGTCAGGGTGGGGGAGCTAGGTGCGGCAGTACTCCAGCGTTTAAGCCGGACCGGCAGCTCCGACCGAAGTTCGGCCGGACCGGCAAGGAAGCAGGTGTACTGGTGGTCGCCGGAGACTGCACAGCTGCGCGCAGCATGCATCTCCGCCCGCCGCCAGTACACCATGTTTCGCCGGAGGCATCGCCGCCCAGACGACGCGGCAACCCAAGAGGCGGAGCTTTATCAGGCTTACAGGGAGGCTAAAGGTAATCTAAAGGAGACAATAAAGCGGGCCAAGACGGCGGCCCGCGAGGAGCTCCTGGAGACCCTGCAGCAGAACCCATGGGGGCGCCCGTACCTACAGGTCAGGGAGAAATTCCGACCTAAGGCGCCCCCACTGACCCAGAGTTTCCAGCCGCAGCAGCTGGAGCGGGTCAGGGGCTCCCTGTTTTCGACGAACGCGGAGGAGCACGTCCCTCCGCGCATGGCTCCGTCTCTGCCCGACGCGGACAGCACCAGTGAAGACGACGTACCCGAAGTCAGGGTGGGGGAGCTAGGTGCGGCAGTGCTCCGGCTTAAACGCCGGAAAATCACTGCCCCCGGACTGGCACTCCTGGCATTCCTGGCCGTGCATGGGTCCTGGCCCTCGAAGAACTCGGGCCTCGACTGATGTGGCTCTTTAGCGCATGCCTCGAAAGGGGCAAGTTTCCCAAGGTGTGGAGGACGGGGAAACTGGTCCTGATCCGTAAGGCGGGGCGGCCGGTGGACTCACCGTCCGGATACCGGCCGATCGTGTTGCTCGACGAGGTGTGTAAGCTCTTTGAGCGAATTATCGCGGAACTCCTCGTCGAGCATCTCTCGACGGTGGGGCCAGACCTGGCAGACAACCAGTACGGTTTCCGTCGGGTACGCTCCACCGTGAGCGCGATCATGCGCGTGAAGAGCCTGACGGAGGAAGCAGTCTCGCAGGGCAAGGTGGTGGTGGCGGTGTCTCTTGACATCGCCAACGCGTTCAACACCTTGCCATGGAGCTGCGTTAGGGAGGCGCTCGTGTATCACGAAACGCCTCTCTACCTCCGTCGTATTGTCGGGGCCTATCTCTCGGAGAGGGCCATAGCTTTCCCCCTTCTGGCTTGGGCCTGCTCGGCGAGATGTGTCGTGCGGTGTTCCGCAGGGGTCGGTCCTGGGGCCGCTTCTGTGGAACATCGGCTACGACTGGGTGCTGCGGGGTGCGTTGCCTGAGGGCATCGGCGTAACGTGCTACGCCGACGATACCGTTGTCACGGCGCGGGGTGCAACTTACCAGGAGGCAGCACTCAAGGTCACGACGGGTGTTGCTCAAGTTGTGGGTCGGATACGGCGGGGACTGGAGGTGGCCTTGCACAAGTCCGAGGTTCTGTGTTTTCACAGACCTCGGAACGGTCCACCTGAAGGTTCCAGCATAAATGTGGGAGGCGTTAGCATCGGCATCAAGCCCTCGATGAAGTATCGAGGGATCGTACTTGATAGCCGATGGAACTTCGGACCACATTTCCGAAGTTTGGTCCCCAAGGTGACACAGGCATCGGTCACGCTTCCGCGACTGATGCCCAACCTAAAGGGACCCAACGCTTCCTGCAGGAGACTGTACCTGGGGATCGTGCGGAGTATGGCCCTATACGGGGCTCTCGTATGGGCGGCGCGGTTGACGGCCAACAACTCAACGCTCCTTAACAGACCGTTGAGGACCTTGGCCGTCAAAACAATAAGGGGCTACCGCACGATCTCCGGAGAGGCTGCATGTCTCCTAGCCGGGACCCCTCCATGGGACCTGGAAGCGAGAGTCCTTGCGTCATTGTTCCAATGGCGCAAGGAGGCGCTGAAGCGGGACCACAGGCCTGCGTCTCGAGAAATCGATGACCGGCGGTCCCAACTCCGACAGGATCTCATGGAGTCATGGAGGGTGCGACTTGAGCAACCCAAGTCGGGTACCACCATCATCCCGGCGGTGTGACCGATCATGGACGATTGGCTGCAGAGACGGCATGGTAACCTCACGTATCGTGCGACGCAGATCGTTACCGGGCATGGATGCTTCGGTAGCTATCTGTTTCGCATCCGTCGTGAGGTCACACCCCGGTGTCAACACTGCGAGGTGTGTACATGAGTGTACCCTATACCTTTTTTTTTTTTGACCACCTATGTGGTCTCTGCAGGGGTTGGGTCGGGATGAGAATCCCGCGTCGTTGGGGTAGGGTTTTATCCCGCGTCAGAGAGTGAATCTGGTTGCATGCTATGGGGCAAAGGCCCCGCAGCACGCAACCCTTCTAGCCTGCTTCTGTAAGGACGGCGGGTGGCGATCCCGCCGTCCTCAGGCCCCGATCATGGAGGTCGATGGTCTTGGGCATAGATGAGTCTGCGGCGCCCTCGCCGCTGACTACGGAACTCGGCCGGGAGGTTACGCTCCCTCTCCCTCTCGGCCGCCTCCTTCGCGAGCACGACTTGTAATATTATCCTTAGATAGATTAAATTCCGTTTAATATCTCAGTCATTTGTGAAAATCGTGCACTTTTAATATGTGAATACACATACTTTAACATTTTATTAGTAGCATTATAACGTAAAGCGATTGGTTAATTTTATGAACCAATCACTTTACGTACGTAAGTAAATAATAAGGTAGGTAAATAAATTGTGAGTTCAGTGCCCATCTTAATAATTTCCATAATAATATTATGTCCCCGATAAATAAGTCCTTATGTGCGATGTAACCTTTCTACGTACCACGATAAGTAAGTTATACCCGCAACGACGTCACCTGACATAAGAGCACGGGAGGGTCGAAGTCGATCGTCATATTCAACCAATAATATCGCAAATCTTAGTCAAGCAATCAAATAAGCACACGTTTGATTGAAAATTTCTGCGCTATCATTACAGTTATCGATTGTAATCGACCATGTCTGTGCTTGGCCCGCTGTAGGTAGGTGTTATCGTTACAATCTTAGCCCAACACGGTACCCCAGGGACTCAATTTGTTGTTCTATGGTTACAATGGTAGAAAGAAATTACAGTATTTAAATGGGTCGGCTCGACAGAGTATAGTAACGCTTTTAATACTTACGTGTTGTGTTAGGAGCGTCTAGTAATCAGTATTTGTTTTCTTTGATTTTCAAACTTTTCAAACATGAAGCAGAAAGGTATATAAACTCATAAAATTTGTTTTATTTTGTTTTCCAACTTCATCCCTTAGGGGTCGAAAATATATGAAATAATGTTCGTAAATAAATTCATTAAACTTATTGTACCTAAATTTATTTTTTATCTCCTTGTTCTGTCTCCTTGTCTTTGTTCTATCAGTGTTTTTGCACATTTTCAAGTAACATATATTGAAGTGCAAATCAGTCTGTACGTTAGCTCAGGAACAACTTCGATTTGAAGGTTTCAATTAATCAAATATTTCGTTTGAGGTTGAGACACTTTGGTCATGGGGTCCGAGCGCTCGTCGCCTTTATAGAGACATTGCTAAACGCATAATTAATGCTTCTCAGGACCAGAAAGGCTGGCTATTTTCTGGGCCAAAGAATAAGTATTGCCAACGTGTGGCGTTTGAACACAGCCAGCATCAGAATGGTCCCAAAGGAATCTTACCAGTCGGCAATGAAGCGGAATATTTTTTAAATTGTAAATATTTTTACTAAATAATTATGTATATTGTAATTCTTATTGTAAATAAATGTCCTCATTATTTATGTATTGAATAGTCAATTTATTAGTGAAAGCTACTTAGTACCTCGAAACCGACCAATAAGGTCAGATTAGCAGTTAATTACTGAGTAAACTACTTAAATCTTATTGCTACAGTGCAGTGTAATTAGAGCTATATAATTGGGCTTCCGGTCACATTTAATCAAGATTTCTGGTTACGTTTGCAATTTCTTTTTCCACATAGACGAGGAGACATTCAGTTAATTTCTCCTGAGATAAACATTTATACGATCCTTTTAAAGATTGCTTCATTCAGATCTTTTATTCTAAGTACCAATAAAAGTGTAATTTAGTTTTTTTATACTGTCGATTGATGGCACTTGGTGGAATTTGCTGCACATATTGGACAAAAACGCTTGTACTTTCCACAGAGGCGGTGGTAGCGCGCGCGCCTCTACCCAGTGTGATAAGAGACTAAGAGACAGACAAGAAATATGAATTTTATTAAAATTCTAATTTTTCCTTAAATTTGCCGTATATCATTTACTTTCCAGAATTTGATCCTTAACAGCAACACTATCGTATGGTGTAATAAAAAAGGGTGTGATTTTTTTTCTAAATCAATGGGTTCGATTCCTAGCTAGGATTATAGGTTTTTAAAAGATCTAATGATGAGGTTTTAAGTTTCATCAAAATCGGGCTCGTGACTTCTTTGAGCATTTTTCGCTATTCCTTATAGTTCCGGATTTGGCTATCCAAGCCCACTTGAAAAATTCCTTTTTAATTGGTACTTAATTAAATGTTTAGATAGAAATCTTAAAACACAATAACTGAAATATTATCGGCAAAATACGAAACCGCGGCCTTTTCCTAACAAGGGTAATGCTCTGACCACTTTGCTAGGATGACCATGCCGATATCATGCAATCTTTGCTTCATATAATTTCTAGATTGCACTATAATTGTAATAAAACACTTTAAAACATAGTTAATTAAGTACGAGTATAATAAGTAGCTATTACCTATAATTAATAGTCAGGCATTTCTTAGTGGGACTATATTTTTCTATTTATTTATTTTTGTATTTGACACGAACCTTTTGTTTCTAATGAAGTGGTTGTTGGGAGGTATTGAAACGATCTTAGTAACAGTATGTGATTGATTTTATTATCGAAATGTATTCGTATATCCCCGGCTTGACACAAACAGGTTTAAATGGGCGTGAAGCTAAATAAAGAGCGAGTATAATATTATACCTTATAATACCTTAATTTATCGCTTATACCGAATTGGCTAGTTCATAATTATAAGGAGGTATGGCTTATGGCGTATGCGCAGGTAGAAACCGGTAGAAGTTTTTTAGAAGGGACTAGAACCGCCTTTTGTATGATATAGACGTCTCGTATATATGACGTCAAAGGTGCTTCGTTTAGCTTGCCTACACGCCACACTAAAATAAATTTTGAATTAAGTTTTAATAATAAGCAAATCTTTTTTTCTGCTGTAAATAATACATGGGACCAAATGACCTCTGCCCACTAAGGACATAGGCCTGATAGGTATGTACCCTGTATAAATAAAGTGATCCAACGCTGAAAATGTAAAATGTTCGCTATTCTTTCAAGGACTGACGACATCGTAAAGGTTGTGGAAAGCCACTGGAACCTCAAGACCGAATGTTGTGGCGTTCGTCGGGGGAGGCCTATGCCCAGAAGTGAACCTCAATTGGCTGAAATGATGATGACAATCTTCTTCTTGTGTCAATGGACAACACTACAATTTCGTTTTATATTGTCTTGGCCCAGTGCTCTGCAACGTGTATTGCATTTGGCCTTCATGTGGCTCATAGTTTGTGGAAACAAGAAATGAGCCACTGGTTCTCGTTAGAGTTAATGTAGCCCCACTTGTACAGATTGTTTTTCGATCTGCCAATATGGGTTAGCCTCTCACGAGACACGAGAAGAATACTATATGATGATATTTATATAGTATTCTATTGCAGTACATTCAATTAATATATCTATCACCATAATAGTTAAAAACTAACTCACAATCGTTATCGTTAAACAAGCCTATTCTCATTTTAAGAAGTAAAATCAACAATAAAACTTCCTACAAACGATATGAGATTACCCACTATAAAACGATAAAAACCAGACGACATGAAAGATAGCATTATAGTTCATGTAGTACCTAACTTAGATTGTAACTTGGTATGTCTACAAGTTATCTTAACATCGTAAACATAGTTTCAATAGTCCCAGACTAAGTTCCACGGTCGTTGACTTAACTACAATGGGGTAAGCTTGTTATAAACTTTGCAGATATAAGTATTATTAAGATTGTGATACGAAAATTTACGTGAATTGTTATTGAAAGAAATAATTGAATAAGTTTTATTGACAGTTAAACCCAACCAGTTAAACTAAATTAATAGTTACCCAGTGACGTATCATGCTAAAGAATATTTTGATTTACCATGACAACAGCTGAAAACTGTACCACAATAGGGAATACATTGACCGACGTAATCAGATTAATATTTAGGTACAGTAGATGGCACTCGCATACCCCTAGGACGTAGGTACCTAAGAGCATAACTTCCAGGTTTTCAAGTAGGTACTTAATACTTGGGAGTGTGTTGAAACGCTGAATTTTATTATTGAAATGTATTCGTATTTATATCATGCAAGTAGAACCCCGGCATAACACAAACTGGTTTAAATGACGTGGAACTAAACAAAAGAACGACTATAATATACCTATATGTTTGAAATACATATAATTTATTGCTTATACCTACTTGGCTAGTTCAATTATAAGGAGGTGTGGCGTATGCGCAGCTGGAAACTGGTAGAAGCTTGTCGACGGGACTAGAACCGCCTTCTCGAATGATATAGACGTTTCGTATAATATGACGTCAGAGGTGCTGCGTTTAGTACACGCCACACCTACATAAAATATGATACACATAAAAATATTATTACCTATGTACTACGAAGTACCTACCTAATAATCGTCTAGGTAGGTCAATATTAGGTACTCATAGATGTAAATACGACAAATGAAGAGAGACATGTCAAATCAAATCAAAATATTTTATTTAAAATAGGAGCAGTTAATACACACTTTTTGAATGTCAAGAAATCCGCCCATTCGATAACCACGCACCGAGAAGGGCAAGCAACTCAGCGGGGTCAACCTTTTTTTAAATATAATTTTACATAGTACCACAGATATAAGAATACTATACTAGTACAGATGATCCATCTCATAGAAGGATTTGGGGACGTTTTAAAGGCGTCTATAGGACTGGCGAAATAATGTTAAGTAAATTTCTAATAGATGGCAGAGTATTGTGTGCGAAAAATACGTAATAGATGGCGGTATATTATGTGTGCGAAAAATACATAATAGATGGCAGTATTTTACGTTAATATCCCCCCATGAATGAACAGTTTCTATTGTCCCGATTATTTCCTAATAGATGGCAGTATTTTAACTTCTTATCAAGTTCATTGGACGGATGAAAGACAACTGCATGTAGCGGAGATGGGAATGTTAAGATGGATGTGTGGTGTGACAAGAATGGATAGGGTAAGGAACGAGTAGGTATATTAGAGGAAGTTTGAAAGTTGCACCAATGAACGAAAAACTGAGAAGCGAGCGGCTGTCATGGTATGGACATGTTATGAGAAGAGAGGAAAGCAATGTCGTAAGAAAGGTGCAAAGTATGACTGTAGAGGGTTTAAGAAGTAGAGATAGGCCAAAGAAAAGATGGATGGAATGTGTGAAAGAGGACATGAGAAGGAGAGGAGTGACTGAAGAGATGACGTCTGACAGGGATGTGTGGAGGAGAAAGACTTGTTGCGCCGACCCCAAATAATTGGGATAAGGGCAGGTATATGATGATCAGAGTTCATTGGAGAGGAGATTATTATTAGTTATTACCCACATTTGGACTTTTCATTTGTCTTGATAAAATAAAATGTTATATATAAGTATATATAATAAGTACCTACTTACATAATATAAGGTGGAGGAGATTCAATAATTTTATGATAAACCCATCGTGTTTGGGTTTGTTGATTTTCTTATTTAAACATATAAGTAGGTACTTACCTATAAATATGATGTAAGTAGGTAGGTATACTACGGTTGTGTATTCCCATATCAGTATTCGCTTAGCATAATAATATCATCATCATTCATTAAAATCTTATTTAATAACTAGCTGTTGCCCGCAGCTCCGCCTGCGTGTTATACGAGGGTGGATTGAAAAGTAGTCGGCCTAACAGTGATCTATTTAGTTCTAAAAATCAAATTTACCCACATTATTTAGTTCACTTCAGACCAGTTAATTAAGTGAAGTTTGAAATGTGTGCGATAATTAGTTTTAAATTTATAAATTTATTAACAAAGCAATCTGACATCATTTCCGCAAATGGAGCAAATCGAGCAGCGTGCCGTCATTAAGTACCTCCATAAGAAGGGGCAGTCATCAAAAGCCATCCATGATGATATGGTCTGTACATTAGGGGATTGCGCTCTTTCATATACATCCGTCAAAAAATGGATAGCACACTCTCTCTACCACGCTTGAATTCTTCAAGCGTGGTAGAGAGAGTGTGAAAGACGAACCCCGCTCTGGAAGGCCTTCGACGTCCACTACTGACGAAAATGTTAAAAAAATACTCGACTTAATTATGGGAGGCCGCAGATTGAAAATTAGAGAGATAGCCGAGATTATAGGCATCTCTTATGAACGTACTCAAAAAATAATAGTCAACGTGTTGGGTTTCCACAAGGTGTCTGCGAGGTGGGTTCCGCGACTGCTTTCAGTTGAGCAAAAAAGGATGCGATTGACTATTGCACGCGACTGTTTGGAGTTATTTGAAGCTGATGAATGTGATTTTTTGAATCGTTCTGTTACTATGGACGAAACATGGGTTCATTACTGTACACCGGAAACAAAAGACAATCAAAACAATGGAAAAGACCTGGTTCACTACCCCCCAAAAAGGCTAAGTCGATTTTGTCGGCAAGTAAGGTGATGGCTTCAGTATTCTGGGACTCGAAGGGTGTGATTATGGTTGATTATCTTGAAAGGGGGCAGACTATAAACTCTGATTATTACTGCACCTTACTACGTCGTTTACGAGAGGAAATAAAAGAAAAACGTCTAGAAATGATCAGAAGAAAAGTCCTGTTTCATCAAGATAACGCTCGTGTTCACACGTCTGTCCAATCAATGGCAGAAATTCACAACTGTGGCGTTGAACTGTTACCGCATCCACCTTATTCACCTGATCTGGCACCGTCAGATTTTTTTCTGTTCCCTAACCTAAAAAAGCACTTGGGAGGTCAAAGATTTTTGACAAATGACGAGGTCAAAGCAGCAGTAGACGCATATTTTGACTCTAAGGAAGAATCTTTTTTTTTTCAACGGGCTAAATGCTTGGAAGGGAAGATGGCAAAAGTGCATTGAACTTGATGGTGATTACGTTGAAAAATAAAAATATATTTCATTTATTATGTATTTATTTTCTTGGTTAGGCCGATTACTTGTCAATCCACCCTCGTAGCTTTCTTGATCACCAGTTACTGATTTATTTGTTAGTAGTTGAGCGATATTGTATCTTAAGATAAAATATTATTGAGTGAAGTGAGCGAAGCTTAATCTTAGGCGACTCATGTATTTCGTATGCGGAGATACTCCTCCTAAACGCCTGAACCGATCTCCTTCAAACTTACCACAGTGATAACGTGTGGCGTGATGGTGGTTTAGAACATAAAAAATTGAAAATCGGACATAACAAAAAAAAATCTCGTAAATCGTTGTCGTTCGAAAATTTAACACTTCGCTCAGTTTTTTGCAACAGCAGCATACATACCTAGTAGTATCTTAGCCGTGTGCAGCGCCCTTTAGTGAACTCCACTGCGGGTGATGTAACCTACGACAAACTTATTACAGTAACCGGGTCTAGGGATCAAACCGCAAAATTAAGTTTGTTTTTTATTGTATATAATTTTTCGGGATAAAAAGTACCCAGTGTGGTGCCCAGGATATTAAAGAATAATTATACCAAGTTTCATTGTATCGTTGTATAATATTTTATCTTAAGATACAATATCGCTCAACAGTTATACTTAATAAATCAGTAACTGGTGATCAAGAAAGCTATAGCGATATATAGGCGGAGCTGCGGGCAACAGCTAGTACATAATAAATCAGTAACTGGTGATCAAGAAAGCTATAACACGCAGGCGGAGTTGCGGGCTACAGCTAGTTATAATAATATAGCAGTCACACTGGAGCGATGAAAGAGCTAAAAGAGGCCTTTTTAGGGTTAACTCAAGAAATATTCACTATAAAATTTTATATTATTACCGAATAATTTCCACGTTTGTGGGTTGTAGTACAGTATTTCACCAACAAATTAAAGTCCAGGTTAGCGTAGGTGCATGTCACTGGATAGATGCAAACGTCAAAGATGATCCAAGTTTAAATCCTAGGAAAGTATTTTTTGTTTTTGTTCACAAATTCATTATTTTCTCAACTGACTTCTAAAAAGGAGGAGGTTCTCAATTTGACTGTTTTTTTTTGGCCAGTTTTTCTTGTTATTTGTTTTACTCAAAACAAGTAGGTAAGTATTTCGTTATTGTTTTTGATATTAAGTTGCTTCAAAATAAATAGAAATATGTATCAATAGGTGAAAATGTGTATCTATATTATTATAATATCCTATTGTGCAAACATTACGTAACCATAAGGCTTATTCAATATTAATATCAGCGACATCTATCTGTGCTTTAGCAAGAGTTATTGATGAAAATCAAACGCCATCTAAATTTATAGCAGTACTTATTCTAGCCGATACGTATACCGTGGCGCTGTGCTGACATTTTATTAAAAAAGGTTAAATTAAAGTTTTAAAGACCCGAAAACTACTTTTCGAATCGTAGAAAAACTTTTTTAATATGGATATATTTTCCTAGACTGGAATTCCTGACTAAAACGAAAGATATGACTTAAATATTATGAACTATTACCCGTAATGCCACCTAGTTTAAAATAATTCAACTAACACGACAGGCCCGAAAATTATGTTCCTGATAGACTACCAGTGATAGTACTTATATTACTAGTGGTTCTGTGAACCGTAGACTTCGGGAGCGGCTTTGTTCAGAAAATTTCTTCTTCAATTTTCTTTATTACTCTTCCATTTGTCATCCAATCCAAAAAATATCATTCAAATGTTCGTTGTAAGCAAGGAGTGTGTGTGTAAAGTTTCATGCAAATCGGTTGATAAATACGGCCTCAAACATGATCTGACAGAACCCGTAGATGTAGAGGTACAGACGAAAGAAATTCTCCCCAGTCTGCAAGTTGAAACGCAGACTTCGCTCGCTTCGCTCCCTCAGTCAATTAATTTTTACATACATTTATATTTATAGGCAGCATGTGAAGAATATGACCTATATTCCTTATTTCCATGCATCTCTGTCATCTACTATTCATCTTTAACTAAATAATACGGTTTATTCATTAGATACTTTTAATAGTAGTTTTAAACTTTCCCTCGGTAACATTTAATAAAGATTTAGGTATTTTATTGTAAAATCGGACACTATTACCTAGAAAAGAATGATCACTGACCTTGACTAGTCTTAGTTTAAGGACAGCTATTTTGTGTTTATGTATCCTACAATCCTACCTACAACCGCCAAAATTTACAAGTCACCAGGATTGAATCGGAATCTTTCTCTAACAAGAAGAACGCTTTAACCACTCAGCCACCTCATGACCTGTGAGAACTGTAAAATTTCTGCGTTATGTTTCTCATTTCTAAATCGCTACCAATATAATATTTTTATCAAGTTTTTCCGCAGAAGTATTTGTACTTTACTTTACTTTACTAGCTGATCGTCGCAGCTCCGCCCGCGTGATTTAGTTTACTTGTTCCCGGTTCCCGTGGGAACACATTACCGGGATAAAAAGTAGCCTATGTTACTCAAGGTGAATGTAGCTTTAAAATGGTGAAAGAGTTTTTGAAATCGGCACAGTAGTTTTTGAGTTTATTCATTACAAACATACAAATCTTTCCTCTTTATAATAGTAGTATAGAAAAAGAGATATGAAGGTATTTCGTTCATCATGTTACTGCTTAATTATAACTCGGGATTTTTCGCAACAACACGACTAGCCCCAGGTTATATTTCAGTTACACGAAAGCAGAATTAAATTACAATATCTGCAAAAAAACCGTCCAAGTGCGTGTTGGACCACGCATAGAATAGGGTTCCGTAGTCACTCATAATTACCTCTATAACTCCTGAACTAAAAAAGTTCTCGGATCCTTTATAGTTTTCCTTGAAAGTTCATTACATGGACTACCACCACAAATATTAACAGATTCTTCGAGCCAGCCGTTTAGATTTTAGAGGGGGGGAAGGGACGACGACGCTCTGTTTCATAAAAAAATTGCTCTAAAGTTGAATATCTCGCAAGCCAATACTTAAATCAAAAAATCGTTTTGTCAGACGGACAGACATGACGAAACTATAAGGGTTCCAAAACTTGAACTATGGAATCCTAAAAACAGATCTGGTTAACATTTTTGTTTATCTAAAACTAGCTGATCGCCGCAGCTCCGCCCGCGTGATTTAGTTCACTCGTTCCCGTTTACTTATATTACTCATGGTGAAGCTTTCCAATGGTGAAAGAATTTTTGAAATCAGCTCAATAGTTTTTGAGTTTATTCAGTACAAACATACACACAAAAATACAAATCTTTTCTCTTTATAATAGTAGTATAGATTAGGTAATTACCAAACGTATATGTATAAATAATCTAACGAACGACCGCAACTTCTTTCTCGGTCCTGTTAATATGACATTTTTTTTTACTGTCCTACGCCTATTGGCGTAGCGTGATGTTATATGGACTATCAAACGTAAAAAGATTTTTTCAATGTGAACCAGTCGTTCCTGAGTTAAAGCGTGTCCAACGTAACAAGCTCTTCCACTTTATAATATTACTTGCTTGTTTCTCCGTTCCCAAAACTATCCCTATAGTTTTAATCCAAATCAATCCAGTCGTTTGACCGTGAAGAGGGTCACACTTTTGTATTTGAAATATTAGTTAGGATTAGAATTAAGTATGGACAGAACCAGGCCTTGTCACTCGCCTAACAATCGCAATAATTTCGTGACGTCAGCTACAACTTGAAGTTGTAAGTCGGCAAGGGTTGTCTCTGGTTTTAGGACACGGCGTTGACCATAGAGTTGATATTGAGGCATTAACGTCATAATTATTGGTCAAATTATGCTGGTACTTTACTGACAACCCTAACGTTTGAATTATGTTCTATGTAAACAAAAGAATGTGCTTTAATTAACGTCGGAGTGCAAGTTCTGTATGTAAGTACTATTCCCTATTCTGTGACACTATTAGTATAGTAATACAATACTAGTATAGTCTTCTTATATCTGTGGTATAGATGTGTAACGACAAACATAGCTTAATCGTCTGTTGTGACATTAAATTCATTGTCTCGTCTAATCAGTGTTGCCAACTATTTAAAAATCCCAAAGTGGCTCAAAGCATATACAGTTGATGAACTCAGCTTAATTTCTAGGCGATAACATCCACCTCGGGTATGCCATCGTGTACCTAGTTTTTCAATTCCTGATCTTCATGAGAAAAAAAAACAAAACTATCCATGCAAATATTGGTCAGACCGTTTGCACACAATATCCCAACAAACAAACTTCAATTTTTCACATAAGATAAACTTCCCCTAATAGGTTCTAGTACTAAACAAATATGATCCTTTCAAAACATTCAGTTAATTGTGTTTTTTCAGGATGTTATCGCTTTGATCTACTGATTCGTTTGGTTCTTTAGTCCGTAGTTCGTAAAACATTACAAATATTTGGTTTTCTAGGACAAAGGTCTTCATTTTCAAACTACATACGTTTACATCATATTTCTACTTCGATCAAACATGTCTTTGGTTTTTATATCGATGTATTTCTAACCATATATGTCCTTCCAAAGGTTGTAAGAGATTTCTATTTAGTAATACGGTCGCCATTGGTACATTTTTTTACTATGCTCTCTCATGACTGTTTAAGTATTTATATTGTGGTATACCTGTTTTTTTTTAATTCCGCGGCCCAAAGCTTCGCACGCAGAAGGTATTTCCAGTGGCGCCTGGCGGAGTTTGGCCACCTGTGTGGCCTCTTCGGGGGTTCGGTCGGGATGAGAATCACGCGTCGTTGGGGTAGGGTTATATCCCGCTTCGGTGAGTGAATCTGGGTCTCAGCCCCACAGCACGCAACCCTTCTAGCCTGCTTCTGTAAGGACGGCGGGTGACTATCCCGCCGTCGTATGTCGCCGTCGTCGTCGACAGGCCCCGATCATGGAGGTCGATAATCTTGGGCGTAAATGAGTCTGCGGAGCCCTCGTCGCTGACTTGGTAACTTGGCGGGGAGGGTACGCTCCCTCGCCCTCTCGGCCGCCTCCTTAAGGAGCATGACCTGCTCGCAGAAAGACACGGCCGCGTTCCACCTACTCCCGCTGGAGACCATGGCTTGAAACATGGTCTCCAGCGAGAGAGTATCCACGCCCAGACCCGCTATGAGGTCCTGGCTCTGACTCGCCCACGCCGAGCACTCCCCCAACGTGTGGAGTGCGGTGTCGTCGTCGGAAACCTCGCAGTGTTAACACCGGGGTGTGACCTCACGATGGATGCGAAACAGATAGCTATCGAAGCATCCATGTCCGGTAACGATCTACTTTGCACGATACGTGAGGTCACCATGCTGCCTCTGAAGCCACTCGTCCTTTTGCAGCCACTCGTCCATAATGTGGTATACGTATAATAAAGGTTATTTTTATTGTGTTCTATTCCATTGTATTCTTTTAGCTAAATATTTTACTTTACCGTCGATCTAAACACAAAAAATATGTAGGTGAGCCCTAGAAAGGACTTACCGCAATGAAAATCCAATAAAATGTTTAATACTGAATGGAATCAGGCGTTTACTGGCAAAAGTCCATGATAAAACAATGGAAAATTGATGTTGAAATTTAGATAATTGATTACGCT
The DNA here is from genome assembly GCA_963556515.1 of Nudaria mundana. Classification (NCBI taxonomy): domain Eukaryota; kingdom Metazoa; phylum Arthropoda; class Insecta; order Lepidoptera; family Erebidae; genus Nudaria; species Nudaria mundana. Next base: position 8,375,751 of record OY748306.1, read on the forward strand.
AACTAGAAGACATTTATCAGTTAAACGTCGACATAATGTTATGACTATCTCAAAGAGACAGCAAGGCCAAGGCTCTTTGTGATAGTCTTGATAATGCCTCGTGAGTAGGCGAAACATATGACGACGTTTAACATGTCTTCTAGTTAGCGAAATCATTGCAATTATCTAAATTTCAACATCAATTTTCCATTGTTTTAAAATTTTTAATGTCTATTGAGTATAGGACTTATTTATCAATGACTAGCGGACGCTTGCGGCTTTGCCCGTTTGACAAATTAGATATTAAAACCTTCCTCGAGAACCACACTCTCTAATGGTGAAAACCACATCAAAATCTGTTGAGTACTTTTAAAGATCTAAGCATACATAGGGATGGACAGAGACTTGGTTTATACTATTTTATGAAGTGAAAGACTTCAAGACCATAATATCTTCTGATGGAGATGGTCTGTAACGAAGATGGTCGCTAAGAAAACCTTTATAAAGTAAAAATCCTGGCTTATGTATACCGAGACCTTATAAAGATTCATATTATATCTGAAATATCAGGCCAACAAAAACGAGTGTATTTGTTATTATGACATGTCGAAATAAGGTTGCGGTTAGTTGGCCTCATGCGTCCAATTACAGCTGTACACGTTCGAGCCGCAATATCTAAGAAAATATAGTTGAGTCACTCCCAAGAGCCTACTTTCGTAAATAAGACATAGCTTTTATTTGAAATGAAAGAATAAATAGCCATAAAGTTGAATATAATTTAACTGCTTCGGTGGCGTGGTCGGTAGTGCATCGGCTTTCGACTTCGGAGTCTCGGGTTCGATTCCCGGGTCGAATCAGATATTTGTGTGATCCACAAATGTTTGTTTCAGAGTTTGGGTGTTTTCTATGTATATTATGTATATATTTAGAAATATATAAGTATGTTTATCAGTTGTTTAGTTCCGTAGTAATACACAATGGCCTCGGTAGCTCCTGAACTAACAGAGTTATCTAAACCGTTATAGTTTTCCTTGAAAGTTCATTGCATGGACTACCATCCTGAATTCTTTCAGAGTTTTCGAACCAGCCGTTTAGGTGTTAGCGGGGGTTTTAACAGACAATTGATCTTTAAATATATCTCACAAACGAATAGGTTGGTGCTTATATAAATCGAAAAATTATCTAAGCAACAATAGGGTAGATGTGTCAAAAAAACCCCATACACATGTAGGGGAAGCACCCAAAACAAATACGTTTCATATTTTAACTTTATTACTTTGTCAGCGTAGAATACTCATGTCATAATTATTATACGTGGTCACACTATAAGTTTTGCGTAACTTAAATAAACAACATGTTAAAACCAAAATATTGTGTTTATTGCTTTTCAAAATACTCTCCTTTACATTTTAAAGATTTTTTCATGCGATCGAACTATTTTTTAAAACAGGAGGACCTCAGATCTGAAGGCATGTTTTCTACGTGCTGATTGAACGCTATCACTGCCTCTTCGGAGTTGGTAAAAGTGAAACCTCTCATCAAATCTTTGATTTTGGGGAAAATACAGAAATCACAGAGTGCTAGGTCGGGGCTATGGATGGGTGACGAGTTGTACTTTTTCGGAAGCTAAAAATGACTTTGTTTTGTTGGCCGTGTGTGAAGAAGCGTTGTCATGTAGGAGAACGCGGCTTTTGGGTCGTCTTTCGCGAACTTTTTCTAACACCCTGGGTAAGCAATTGGTAGAATACCACTCGGCATTAACACTCTTTTGATCTTCAAGTGGAATTGTACATATCGGACACGTAGCTGAGAACAAAAACGCGATCATTTTTTTCCCAACGTTTCTCGCCTGGCTCACTTTTGTTGACTTGTTCTCATTTTCAAACACCCATTCACAAGATTGCTGTTTTTTTCGGGTTCAAAACCATAAATCCACGTTTCGTCTCCTGTGACAATGTCATAAACAGCATTAGAATGTCCGTGGTCGTACTTCAGTAGCATCTATGAGCACCATTCCACGCGAGCCTGCTTCTGCTCCGCTGTCAGTTGATGAGGGATCCAACGACAATAAAGTTTCCGAACTTTCAATACTTCGTGTAAAAATTTCTGGATTTGACTCATACCAATCCCCAATAGTCCTCGAATTGTCTCATAGGTAATCCGCGGGTTTTCAATTAACTAGCCACATTATTTCGATTCCCGGGTCTGGTGGATAATGTATAATTCTCTTTAGAATTTTACCCAGATAATTATCCCAGAGTCTGGAACTTGTGCCCGGTAAATGGCAATAGGCTCGCCCCCTATTACGTGGGACATAACATAACTGGCGAGATGTGTGTGTGTTTGCACACCTCTGCCTACCCCTTTGGGGAAAAAGGCGTGATGCTATGTTATGTTATTATTTTCGTTGACGGCAGTTGAAGGCCACCCTTCACGAAAGTCTTCATGTAAAGAAACTCGACCTCTTTCAAATTCAGCAAACAATCGCCTCACGGTGCTCAAACAAGGTGCTTCTCTCCCAAAAGCATTTTGAAGACGAGCGGCACAGTCTTGCGAGAGAACTTTTAAAATCATAACAAATCATCGCTCTAAAATCTTTTCGACTTAATTCCATTTTCGTTGCATACGTAGAACTTTGATGTGTGATAAAAAACAATTGTTTTTTTTTATTACTGAGAAGGATGGAACGTTTAAAAAAAATATAACATTCGAAATTCAAATAGTTCCGATTAGCTAGAAGTGCAAAACTTCTAGTGTTTTATTTAGTTTATGCAAAGTTTCATCTTTCTAACAAAATGAGACTTTTGAGGAACTAGTGTTTATTGACTTATTTTTTATTACTGTATCAATTGTCTTTTAAAAGAGTTTCTTGCTTTTTATTCTTTATTTTTAATGTATCGTGTGAGGAAACACGAAACATAAAAGCCCTTAAGAGCCACTGCACGTGTCCGGATATAAAGAAAACGGATTGTGAAGAGAGCGGTTTTTTAGAGAGATTTCAAACAACCAATCGTATAAACATGATAGATCGTGTTACGTAACAAAAGGTATAATCTATGAACTGAAATGAAATGATTTATTTATTTGTATAGGTCGTTAAATGGCTCTTACAAACGTCAGTAAATAGTTAAAATAAAAATTATTGTTCCTTTTATATTTACATGTAAGTACTGCCAGATTCGCAAGGCAACAGGTAGAACCGAAAGAAAGAACTACTAATCTACTAATCTTGGTAGGACTAAATTCTTAAAGCCTCTATCTAACTACAAGTGGTGAACTTGCCTAATAAGGAATGAGGTTCTTCGTTGTTTTAGGGTTCCGTACCCAAATGGTAAATCAGGAACCCTATTCCTGAAATTTCTTCCGTCAGTCCTGTCTCCAGTTTGTATCTCATGAAACATTATAGTTAGAAAGTTAAAATTTTCACAGATGATGTATTTTTGTTTTATAACAACAAATAGGTACTAAAAACAGAATTTATATTCTATATTTAAGGGGCTCCCATACAACAGCCGTGATTTTAATAAATAGCCGCCTTAACTTTCATTACCGGGCGTACCCGGTACGCCCTTGTAAGGTGGAAGGTACCCCAGGAAATGAAGTTCTAAAAACTATCGTACAAAAAAGTTCAAAATAAGGTGATATTGGCACAATCGGCTAAGTGGTATCACAGAATAGGGAATAGTACTTACATACAGAACTTGCACTCCGACGTTAATTAAAGCACATTCTTTTGTTAACAGAGACATAATTCAAACGTTAGGGTTGTCAGGAAAGTATCAGCATAATTTGACCAATAATTATGACGCTAATGCCTCAATATCAACTCTATGGTCAATGCCGTATCACAAACAAGAGACATCCCTTACTGACTAATAACTTTTAGTTGTAGCTGATGTCACGTAGTTTTTTGCGATTGTTAGGCGAGTGACATAGGCCTGGTAGTACTAATAAATACTTATAAAGTTACTGGCGAATTGAGCCTGTATACGCCTCTGCCTATCCTTTGAGGAGGCAGGTATGATTATGTATGATTATAATCTATGTATTTACTGTATGATGTCTTCAATTTTATTATTCATCATTGAAAAATAAAGTAATCACATAATCTACAAGGACGAAAGACGAAGAAGTGCCTCCGTTTTCAACGACGTAAGCCAGACGTATCTAATTATTAGCTTGCAAAGGTGCATTGAGTTGCCACTAGATAGCTGCGCCAGCGGCAGCGCTGCCGATGGGTTCCGACATGTTTTGTTTTTTCTATTCTTGTTTTGTTTTAGTTTTGTGCAGAATTGTTGTTTGTTGTACCTGATATCCTTTGTCCTTTGTATTGTATCCTTCTCTATGTGCAAATTAAATGTTTTCCTTTCTTCTTTCGTACTTCGTTCTTAATATTTATGACTTCAGTAACATTTATTTTTATGCGTCGACATTATTTGACTGCTTCAGCGGCATAATGGTGGCGTTCTTTTTTATTATTTTTAGCAGACTCATCATTTAATTTTTTTATAGTTCCCAATTCCCATGGAAACATAATCTTGGGATAAAAACGTGATGAAAATTACTCCTTATAACTTTAGCTATCTGACAGAGAAAGTCCTACAGTCATGATTATTGTACTAGACAACCCTATTGAAGCAATATAAGGAAATGTAGTTATGAAGCAGTGGAAACTACATGGTTAATAAGGATGCCTCCACGTTTCAGACGGTTTGTATGAATGAATGAACAGAATTGCACGTAAATGTTGTGTGTCTTATCATATTCTAACAGAATCATTTATAGTCCGGTAAAGAAAAGAAACTTAAATAAAAAAAAATTGTGTCTACATAAATTGAATACGACAGTCTGCCTTTCTCTCTGTGACTGTCTGTTCCATCTGGCTAATCTCTGAAACAGCTGGTCCGTTTTAACGGGGTTTTCACTATTAATTTTTTACGTCTTCTGGATCGAAAATCGGGTTCCGGATTGGATTGGTATGGAAATTTTGTTACCTACTACATTCACTTATCATTATTATATCTGCCACTTAGAATCAAATTTTATTGCAGGATCACAACGAAATAACCTTATATAAATCGATCTAGCCGTTTCAGAGACTAGCAGGAAACAAACAGATAGACAGAGATGTGCTATTTGTATGTGCTTTTAAATCCATTTATTGTGAAAAACCATTTGGACATTCCAATAGGGTGTGTGTTATGTGTGTAAGTACCTTCATTGGCTTCTGTGGCGTAGTCGATAGTGCATCGGCTTTCGACTCCGGAGTCTGAGGTTCGATTCTCGGGTCGAATCAAATAATATTTGTGTGATCCACAAATGTTTGTTTCGGAGTTTGGGTGTCTATGTATATTATGTATGTATTTAGAAATATATAAGTATGTTTATCAGTTGTCTAGATCCCATAGCACAAGCTTATAGCTTAGTTTGGGCTAGATGACGTTGTGTGAGAATGTCTAAAAATATTTATTTATTTACGTTATGTCCTCGAACTTAACATATAACTGTGTGACGCATAAAGAGTATCAAAGAAAAAAAATCCAATATTACCAACTATTGCAAAGGACTCTTGTATATTTTTATACAGTGAACAACGCTCAACCACTAAAATGTCATAAACATAAGGTAAAATATAAAACCCGACCTTCATGAACCATCTTATTATGGTTTATGTACACCATAACGTAAGTACTTACTGAAAAATGAAAGTGTTTTAGGCAACTGTTACTTACTTACTCTACGTCTGTTTTTCACCTATAATATTTTGACAAATATTATTTTCAAGAGATAAGTGCCTACCTACCCACCTGCCTGTACTGCTTGTACTACGCCGTAATGGACGACAGCATTTTTATCCGACATCAAGAAATGAGGAGGTTCTAAATTCTACTGTACATAACTTGCCGTAAACCGCTATTTTTAAATTAAAGCTAGTGCTTCCCACGTGGTCCTATTTCAATTTGGTCCCATTTCAATAATAATTTGGTCCCATTCCAGTATTTGAAGTCGGATTTTCGTTCAAAAATCGGAATTTTTACTAATTTTGTGTGTTATAGTGTAAACTAACCATTTAATAATATGCGATCATTTATCTGAGTGCTAAACGCTCTTATTAACATCTCTATATATAGGACGTGGCCCTTCTCATCCTTACCTGCTCGTTGCTCTGAAAAATGATTTAAATTGTCCGAAAACGGAAATATATGTGGAACCAAAAAATACTGGAAACAGGCGTGAATGTGTATTTATGTCTACTTTTCTTGATTAATCTCTGTTAGAGGATGTATGCTCCCTTCCTAATGTTATTTTTTGCTTGCTGTGCTTACCTACAAGTAACAGTAACGAGACTTTTCCTCCTGGAACGTTCCTCCTAGAAAGGGACCAGTCCAGCCTAACATTGTAAAATTATTTTAGACTTTTATCCATCAAGTATCTGTTACTTTTAACTTAAAAAAAGGAGGAGGTTAGGCGACTCATGTATTTCGTTTGTCCGCATACTCCTCCTCCTCCTCCGCCTGAAGCGATCTCCTTCAAACTTACCACAGTGATAACGTATGGCGTGAGGGTGGTTTAGAACAAAAAAAATGAAAATAGGACATATCATCGAGGAATAATAATAATATTCTGCTTCGGTGGCGTGGTCGGTAGTGCATCGGCTTTCGACTCCGGAGTCTCGGGTTCGATTCCCGGGTCGAATCAAATATTTGTGTGATCCACAAATGTTTATTTCGGAGTTTGGGTGTTTTCTATGTATATTATGTATGTATTTAGAAATATATAAGTATGTTTATCAGTTGCCTAGAGCCTATAGCACAAGCTTATAGCTTAGTTTGGGCTAGATGACGTTGTGTGAGAATGTCCAACAAAAAAAAAAAAAAACAATGGCCAAATGTCGTTCGAAAATTTAACACTTCGTTCAGTTTTTTTGCAACACCAGCATGCATTGCATATCTAGTTTATGTTTCTTATCTCATATCTTTCAACTTCTTCGGGAGAAGTGATTTGGAAAATTCTTTTTTTAATTCTAAGCTGGTATTTCTCAGCTGGTCCCATTTCAATTTGGTCTTATTCTGACAATTTCAAGTCTGTTTTTTTTCCTCTTAGGAATGTAAACAGTTGTTAAAGGACCAAATAAATAGGTAAACATACATACAACAGTGATAGATAATAAGTAGCACAACAAAAACATTAGCTGCCCTGAAATCCATTATATTTAAGCACGGACTCAAGTGACTTCCCACAAATAGAAATTTAATTCCAAAGGCATTCCCTTTGAGAATACTGTCTTGGTTTTCTTTGTCTGAAGTACCTACTGTTTGTTGTGACACGTTTCCCTTTGACACATGAGTGAGTTTGATTTTGCTTTGCTTCTAGGAATTTCTTCACATTTAACTGTAGATGCCATTGTTCATTTTAGGTTATAATTTGATTAAAGATAGTAGAAAAGGGTTATAAAGAGGTTTATCTACTCTCATGTTATAAAAATCCAATTATGATTCCAAAATTTGACATGTAAAGCCTATGCTTATGACAATTAAAAAGTTACTTTATGATACAGATTTTCTATGATATATATATCTATATATACAGATTCTAATAACCGTATTTATGTATCTGTTTCATAAACTACTATTTCATGTAATTTATCTCTATCTTGTTCTCATTTGTATATTACATAATCGAATAAGTATATCATTTGAGATACGGGCTATACGAAATAAAGTAATATAGTAGACATCAAATCACATAATAAATGTGTAGGAAATATTATAGAAATTAAACAATAAGTTTATATTTTTTTCCTCCTACTCCCGCTGGAGAGCATGGCTTGAAACATGGTCTCCAGAGAGAGGGTATCTACGCCCAGACCCACTACGAGGTGCCGGCGCTGACTCGCCCACGCTGAGCACTCCAAGGACCTGTGGAGTGCAGTGTCTTCGTCGGAGGCTTCGCAGTGTTGACACTGGAGTGTGACCTTACGATGGATGCGAAATAGACGAGTTGTTGTCCGTCAATACGGTAGTATGGGCGGGCAAATTGACGCCCTACCGTATAGGACCATATATCGTACGATCCCTAGGTACAGTTTCTTGCAGGGAGCGTCTCTTTATGCCGCAAAAGTGCAACCGATGCCTTCTTCACTTTGGGGACCAAACTTTACAAACGTGGCCCAAAGTTCCATTGGCTATCGAGTACGAGCCCCAAGTACTTCATCAAGGGCTCGAGGCCGATGCTGACGCTTCCTACAGTTACGCTGGATCCTGGAGTCCCAGCCGCCGAATCCCACCCATGACTTGAGCAACAGCCGCCGTGACCGAACAACGACGTGAGCAATTTTTCAGTGCTAATCTTCGTGTCTATTGAAAGTCTTTGTATTGAGTAGGTACCTATTAAAATATTAGATTCAATCAACGATATTGGCAAATATTTAATGATGGTCATCCAAACACTGTTGAATGACGATGAAGTATTTCATAATTGTTGGAAAAGCGCTTTTCAGTGTGATAACAAGAGTGTGTGAATTAATGTCAACAACATCCCATTAATTGGGTCATAGTCCGAAACGTGACGTTTTGAGCGAAAATTGAATGAAATTGAAACACGGTGCAATTCAATTTGTGATCGAATAATCTCATGGCACCAATGGATAGCTCATGTATGATGTATGTACTCGTATGTTGTATCGATGTTATTTAGGCAGTGCAACGAATTTATAATTTAATTTATACATTCGGTTATGGGCACACTGTTTTGTACTATTTCACTAATTTATTGACTACTTAGTACAATCGAAAAATATCATTTAAAATGATAACGACTAGTAACTACCATAGATATACTAGTTGCTACAATCTACACATCTATATATTTAATACGACAATTTGTCTATCTGTCAGTCCGTCCGTCGCGTTTTTCAATTATAATTAATAATACATATATTTGCATGAAATATTAAAATATTCTTTTTTTTTTTCTTATATTTTATATATATTTTTTTTTAATATTTGAGGCGATACAAAGTTCGCCTTGATCACTAGTATTATTAAAACGGGCCAAGCGCGTGTCTGGCCACGAATAGAATAGGGTTCCGTAGTCACCCATAATGGTTTCTATAACTCCCAAATTACAAAGATCCATCGGATGGACTCGGATGGACCCCATCCGAGGTACCATCTAAGTCTAAGTGGGGTAGATGCGAAAAATTAAAAGACAATAAACATAATATCCTTGCAAAGTTTAAACTTTTCAGAAAGGACGAATAGACAAACGGACATGATAAAACTATAATCCGGGACTTGAACTACGGAACTCCAGAAGTTTTAGTATTTGATAGTTTGTTTGTTTGAAGCGAATAAGCTCTGTAACTAAAGATCCAATTTTGAAAATTCTCTCACTGATATGTAGCTATATTAACCTTGAGTAACATAGGCTACTTTTTATCCCGGTAATGTATTCCCACGGGAACCGGGAACCAGAAAACTAAATCACGCGGGCAGAGCCGTGGCGATCAGATAGTAACGAATAAACTGAGAACTACTTTTACCTACTACTGTAACTATCCTTGCTATTACATCGCGTAGCTTGAACGAAGTGACGACTGACAAGGGTCCTTAATGTGTTTCAAACTAACACAGTATAATTTTTTGTTCCATTATTTCCTGAAACAGGACGGACTCTTTGATATTTATTATAAACTAGCTGAGGCATCGGCTCCACTCGCGTGATATAACTAATACCAACTGTTACTATGGTATTACTAGATGAAAAGTTAAAGTTTTAATTTGGTTCTATTTAAAGTAATTGCGGGAATGTGTATATCCTACTCTATGTTTTTCTATAGTGTGCAAAGGTTAAACAACATCGAGTCATACCGGTCTTAGGATGAGTGACCATTTCTTAAGACAGCTAAACCGTCGGTCTCGGTTGTCATACAAACAACTATGGCAGTCGTTAGGGTAATTGGAGCCCTAAATCAAAAATGTTCTGAGAAATTTTCAGCCTCTAAAACGTGAGGTATGTCTCTCAGTCATGGACTCCAAGTCCAAAAAGTAAGAATCTGACAAGAAATCTCAAAGCCACTCTTTTTCAATGGCCAATAAGTGCCTACTACGTAATTACAAAATTGTTATAGAACAAATACTCGCACTTGTAAAACGGAAAAATAAAAAAGACATCAGATCTTGTCTATTATTTTCCCCATTTCTCTTAAAGTGTTTGGTGTTGCAATCTTTTTCATGTCAGCGGTAACCATTTATCAAGGAATGGGCAAAAAATTCTAATTTTCTATTTCTAATGTTTTTTTCTGTGTGTAGAAAAATAATGTCCTCGGACTTTAAAGATTGTAGTTAGGTTTGTGATTAGTAGCGGGATATAAGTTTGGGTAACACATTCCCCCCCTCACGGAGAGCCCTAGCCGGCGTCCCTATGTTGGGCCGCCATCACTTAGCAGTTAGGCTAAGGCGAAGGAGAAACACCGTGGAAAGGTTTTTGGTGGGTAGTTCGGTTCGTTTTCCGTCCAAGGACCGGGAGTCCTGCACGAAGCCTCCCCGTTGCCCCCGCAGCGGAGACGCGAAGTACGATGTCCGACCGCGTAAAAAGATACAGAGTTATACCATCCGTTATAGATTTCCTTCAAAGTTCATTATATGGACTACCATCATGAATTTTATGAAGTTCTTCACGCCAGCGCGAGTGGTTTGGATTTTAGCATTAAAAATTATTTTCAAAGCTAAATATCTCGCAAACGAATAATCAAATAAAAAAAACATCTTAGTAACTTCTCAATGATTTTAAAAGACCTATCTAACGATACCCCACACAATGGAGCAGACGCGAGGTTTCTTAAAAAATAATTAGAATGTTGTAGCACTCTATCGGCGTAGTAAATAGTGCAAATTTTCATGTTTCTAGCACTAACTATTTGGTAGAAAAGCCAAGTATGGACGGACGGAAGGACCTGACGAAACTATACAAACTGTAGTAGATATATACTAACTGTACCTATAAGTACTTACTAACTGTTAGTGTTATTAGGATCATGACGACACGTTTCTGAAATCAACAACTGTTGGAAAACTCATTTGAAATATCAAGTTACATATATATATCTACTAGCGGACCCGACAGACGTTGTCCTGCGAAAAATAAAAAAAAGAACCAAATTGTGAATGTAAACCATTCTCGAATCCCCTTGAACACACACAAAAAATTTCATCAACATCGATCCAGCCGTTTAGGAGGAGTTTAATGACATACACACGTACAGTAGAATTATATATTTAAAGAAGATACTATATATATTTATATATATTTAGCCTATCCTATTAAATTTCCACATAATTTTAAAGTAGGTATTTCATAGTAGGTACATGCTCTCTGGGTTATCCTTACGAGGACCCCGAACACCCGGCAATAAACTTTAAGACAGACATTTAGAAGAAGCCTTGTGAAATATCAAGTTACTTACCGATAAGTTTACCGACGTTGAAATCACTAGTGTAATGATTTCAACGTCGGTAAACAATGGACAAAATCATCTCATAATTTTACAAAGTACTTGAAATTTTAAATGAGTTTCCCAAAAGTTGTTGGGCAGGTAATTTCGCAATGATTTATCATTATTTCGTTTATACTGTGGAACTGTAACTGACAGACTTATTACGAAAAGCTTTTGCTGTTGAAATTAAATTTCTGGTCTGTAAAAGGAAAATATTTACATTTTAATCAAATAAATCCAGACAACGTGTAAAAGTAAGAGAAAAGGTAGATTATTTTAAAGCAAAAACTTCAAATTAATTAAATTCTGAAAAAATAAGTAAAACCGGCTACGTGCGAGTCCGACTCGCGCTTAGCCAAAGGGTTCCGAACCAAAACGGCGTTGTTGTATGGGAGCCCCCTTTAATATTTATTATATTTTGTTTTTTAGTATTTGTTGATATCCGGTCTTAGGATGGGTGACCATTTCTTAAGACACTGAGACCCCTCCTTGCCTCGGAGAGCACGTTAAGCCGTCGGTCACGGTTGTCATACAAACATTATGGCAGTAGTTAGGGGTAGTTGGAGCCCTAAATCAAAAATCCGACCGGTCTAACTACAGAACTTGAAATCGCCCATGGGTTGTGGAGGTCAGATGGCAGTCGCTTCACGGAAAATATCGAAGTTCAGCCGAATCGTAGTTACACTGGAAAGCCGACCCCAACTGAGTTGGGAAAAGGCTCGGTGAATGATAAGTATTTGTTGATATAGAAATACATCATCTGTGAAAATTTCAACTTTCTAACTATCACGGTTCACGAGATACAGCCCAAGACAGACGGATAGCGGAACGACAGCGAAGTCTCAGTAGTAGAGATCCCGTTTAACCCTTTGGGTATCGATCCGTAAAACAGATATCTTCTGTAAAGTCCCGTATGGGCGGTTGGACAGACGGACGGCCGCCAATGTATCTATGTTAAACAGACCTTTGGAGACCTTGACCGTCAGGACAATAAAAGGCTACCTACCGCACAATCTCCCTAAAGGCTCCATGACCCCTCCATGGGACCAAGAAACGAGGGCCCTTGCTTCATTGTTTCAATACCACAAGAAGGCACTGGAGTGGTAGCACTGGGTTGCGTCTCGATAGATCGAGACTCTGCGGTTTCAATTCCGCCAGGATCTCATGGAGATATAGAAGGTGCAACTTGGTTCCCGTTGAAAACCAGCGTCAGGGTTCTACCTGGCACATGCTGAACTGGATACCCATTTGGTACATTTGTGTGTCACACTATTGATCGCGCGTCAGTTGTGGTTGTGGTTTGGAAGTATGTTTACTCTTAATGAGTGAACATGCTTCCAATCCCCAATGTGTTGTATTGTGTGGGCACATGTTCTTTTCTTACTTGAGTAACCAAGGTGGGGAAACCACCACCATCGCAGCATTGAGAGCATTACCTCACGCGTCGTGGGTTACGATCATCGAGGCCGCACGTGGCCGAAGTTCGCTGGCACTCTAAGGTAGTTCTCCTAAGTGTATATCCGGGATGCTCGGCAATAGACGATAGGGAGCCACTGGCTTTAGACCGCAGATATATTTATGTTCGTATACCTATAAAAAATTAAAAGTACTGTAAAGTAAGAGGTGGAAGAATTTTTCAATGCATTCTATAACTACTACTCGTAGTACGGTGTCTTGCGCGGTGCTTCGCGCCGCACTACGCCTTGTCTCCAGATCGAGGGCTATCCATAGAGGGGTCAACCATCATTGGAGCATAAGCAGTTCTCGAGAGCTAAGGGGGGACAAAAATTACATTCCCCATTTCTATATATAGATCTCTTGTAGCTATTACTTAACCTTTAGCAATGTGTTTTTATCTAAATATTTATTTGTTTTAAACTGTTTGCACAGTTATTGCATAATGGCGGACTTAATGCCACAGGCATTATCTTCCAGTCAACCTTAGGGTGATGCAGATAGATCTAGTAGTAGATGTCAAAAATTTTCTTAGTAAATTTAATTATATAAATATTTTTTTCAACTAATGTAAACAAGTTACAAATTGTTTAAAGAAATTAAAAGATTTTAAGAGAGATTAATCAAAGTTTAAACAAGTAAAAAAATTGATAGTACCTACAACAACGCAAACGATGTTTCTCGACCGATCGGTTGCCGTTGTGAGTAGGTACATCTGGTGAAGAAACATAGCAGATTGATCCTGGGTATTCACCGGGACTTAGAGCAATGTTCTCAGGCTACTGTGGCTGTAAGTTTTGCATCGTGTTAACCAACTTAAAAAATCACTTGCAGACATAGTTTGAAATACCAAGTAAGTTACCTTACTTCATATTATAAATATAGAAAGATAGTGATAAATCTTACCTGGTAAAGCCAGGGGATCAGACTCTAGGAATAAAATAATAGATTATCATAATCCCACTTAAATATTTCTATATATTTATGATAATATGAAAGTTTTAATGTACATATGTAAATATTGTATTAACTGTAACACTTCTATGTACCTTAGGTTTTTTAATACAAGTGTGTTACCTACTTGTTGAGTTTAGTGTGTCACATTTCAACTTAACAGAGGTGATTTAGTCCCAACGGGAAATAGGTTAGTCGGACTGACCAATGCTGATGCATCATCATCTAAAGAAATAATATGTTAGACACAATACAGGACTTAAAATATTAAGATAGAAATTATAAATAAATCACAAAAACAATTACAGGTCTTTCTAGATTGACCTTGTTAAATATATTGTTACAATTTTATTAACTTGTCTAGCCAGCTAGCTAAAGCTTCACTCTCTAATATGTTGATGGGCTTAGTAAAGGTCCTAAGTTATAAGGGAAATAATCACAATCTTAAGAGAGAATTCAGAAGCTTGTTGATTTATTTAGATCATACCTACCTTGTGTTATGATTACTACCAAGGATCACATCAATCCTCTTAGGGATCTAGAACAGGTTATAAGAACTGTACTTACAGTTGTTAGTCATCATGACTAAAAGATCCCACATCACAATGATCCGGAATGATTGGAGGTTGAGCCTAGATTAGATCTAGCTTACTGCACAGCTTTCTGACATAACAGAAGCAGTTTAACCAGCTCCTACTAAGGACAATCTAATTGACTAAGTAGATACTCCACTAAATACTTGTGATGAATTTATCGTTAGTGAAGACCACCCTTGAAGGGATGAGATTGCATTTTAGGCGAGTGCTATTCATGAGTTCACTATCATGTCGATGTTACCTTGGTTACCCCGAACTACTAGTAGAATATCTATAATTTTTGTAAATTATTCATTTGGTGGTGTGTCCATCGCCTCCAAGACTTAACCCATGCCATATTGATGGATGTATGATAGTGTCTTGGACTGAGGTGTCTCAATACTTAGGCAGTTAGGTTCTGATATCTTTTTAGTGTAACCATAAACCAGTTTTAAGATTATTATGAGAGAATGATTAAATCATAAAAGTAAACCTCCGAGAGGGTTATTGTTACCTTATTCAATTTCAAAGGGATTTTAAAAGGAGACCTTTTTGAATATATCGGTTGCTAACCCAACATGTATGTCCAACTGAAAAATACTTCTGCTTGGTTACAATAATATTTAAATGTAGGTTGTTAAAAGTATCTTTGTTCTGATGGCATATATGGAGACTTTTAATTTGTCCACATTACACCAATTATTCATGTCTCACATAACTTGAAAGAGCCCGAAGCTTCTCAGGCACTGGGTGGGAGCCGGGGGCTCAGTAAACACCATTTATGTAGTGGTACAAATAACAGGTGTATTTACCTAAATGAAATTGGACTCTTCAGAGGAGTTAAGACTTAATCAAAATAATAAATTTTATTAATATAGTTACACCAATGGTTGCATAACTGAACAATACAAGCTATATAATACTGGTGGAATGGCCTATGCTAGGCTCAGTTGTCCCTCAATTGACCTAAGAGATGTCACACGCAACAGATTCAGATTGAGAACATAAAGTTATCTATTATAGTTTGTAGTGCCGTACAAGTAGAATGAGGTGAGATCTCACCTCTAAAGACACTATATCACACAGGACTTTGAATAGGAAATAAAAGAGGATTTTTGTAAAAATAAATAAAATAATTATGCAATAAAATAAAAAAATGAGGGGGGGGGGGCATTGGCATTTCTAGCCCCTCTCATACTAACCAGACATCAAGGTCGAACAAATGGATTGAACGATACGCTTTTGGCGGGTACCTCTCGGGGAGGAACAACGGCATGGCCAACCGCTTATAGACTTATCAGTGCCGAAAGGGGTCTTAGGACCCCGACCTCGAGGAGGCTGCATAGGGGTGTTTCATGCGTTGATTCGTTCATTTCCCAATAAAGACGCTACTAATAGCTAGTGTCCCTCGGGGGGACCAGCAACGTCAGGGTACCATATATCATATAAGACCTAAGAGATGTCACACGCAACAGATTCAGATTGAGAACATAAAGTTATCTATTATAGTTTGTAGTGCCGTACAAGTAGAATGAGGTGAGATCTCACCTCTAAAGACACTATATCACACAGGACTTTGAATAGGAAATAAAAGAGGATTTTTGTAAAAATAAATAAAATAATTATGCAATAAAATAAAAAAATGAGGGGGGGGGGCATTGGCATTTCTAGCCCCTCTCATACTAACCAGACATCAAGGTCGAACAAATGGATTGAACGATACGCTTTTGGCGGGTACCTCTCGGGGAGGAACAACGGCATGGCCAACCGCTTATAGACTTATCAGTGCCGAAAGGGGTCTTAGGACCCCGACCTCGAGGAGGCTGCATAGGGGTGTTTCATGCGTTGATTCGTTCATTTCCCAATAAAGACGCTACTAATAGCTAGTGTCCCTCGGGGGGACCAGCAACGTCAGGGTACCATATATCCATCGACATCCCACTACTGGACTGACAATACCCATCCAGTTTGATGCTCCCGGCCACGGAGGTCGTTATTCAGATTGTGGAGCGTACTGTGCAGCCTGATAGCAGTTGTAGTCTTCTTACTGCTGAGCACGGCTCAGCTAGGAGACCGTGTGGCCTCAGATGAACTTGGGCCAATACGAAGACGAGCTAAACAGGTTCAACATCAACTTACATGACCCCGATTGCTTTAGGGGTTTAATGTGTTCAAAACACGCAGGCCCTCAAAGGCAAAAGGGCTCACCTTTTGCTAGTTAGCACATAGAGCCATCCATATTGGAAATAGCTATGGTCAACATTTACATAACCAAGATTATTGTGTTTTTTATGTAGCCCAACTCCTGATTTTATGTATCATCAAGAAAATGATGAGATCCAACAATTGCTTTACACAATAACGGTTGAGTGAGAACTTCATCAAAAAATTGACAAAAGCTGTTTTGTTGCAATAATTTTAATAACATATGTGTAATTTTAATACTTCAAATGTAGGAATTTTGCCTTGATAGAAAATACCTGGGGGAGACTAGTTCAAAGTGATGTCCACAAAGTGGTCTCTTTTACATCTAAAGTTTTTGTACCCCATTTTAGGTACCTACCTATATTGGTATCTTTTCATGTATTATAAAATAAGAGTTATTTTAGATTACAATATAATATTAGAACTATTCTAACTCTATCGATAGTAGTAGATACTCAACGAATATTAGTATTCCAGCTAGTGAGATATCTATCTGTTTCCTAGGCCGTTTGAAGATTTCTAAGGATAATCTGATGACAAAGTTGTTTCCTTAAACGAGTTATTATTTTTGGTTGACAATCTTGTCCGATACCAAGTTAACTTTTTGTGAAGGCTTATAATCGCGTTGTGAGAAGGCTTATAAGCGTTTGTTACTAACAGAGAAGCAGGGTAGTTAAAGTAAATGACATATTTAATATTCAAAGGTTTAGAGCACAAGCTAAATAGCTTAGCGTAGGGAGTAGTTATGCTTTTTACTGCCACTGGTCTGGGTCCGACAATAAGATGTAATAGTCATAGACATGTTGGCTATAAAAAAAAAATTAAAAAATTTTTTTTTCAACAATTACAATAGCTGTAGCACACTAGATGTACTATTAATCAGGTTCATCATCCATAGCCTAATATCTAAAACCTAATGAGTTAGTCTAACGTCCCGGCAAGACATTCTACTTTTATGTGAGTCCACTCTTAACTCCAGTAAAAGTACCAGCGCTTTTGGCTTGGCTGGAGTGGTTAACGGGGAGGCTAATAGATTTTATTACAGATCTTTAAAGAAAGGAGAACAAATAATACGATTAAGACCCTTGGAATTCAAATTGGTAGCTGTGTCTTTAGTAAGCAAATCTTCTGGTAGATATATCAGAAGATAAGTGGCTATGAAGAGTCAGAATAACAATCTTTATCTAAATTATTCCAGAATTCATAGATCACCATCCAGTGTTTATGAAGTAGATTATTCTAGTAAGAACTAAACCATTGCGCTACTGCAGATGCGTCCTGGTGCGTACCAGAGCCGCCCGGCAATGGACAGAACTAAATACAGCATGTTCATTCAATTATTTTCTAAATTGTGCCATTGAATGGTGCATACTAGATGATTAAGGGTTGCATGCCAGATGATTGGAATGCACAACTTCTAATAAAGTTTTCTTTAATTTTCACATAGCATTCAGAATGGGTACCTGTACACTTTACAGGCTCTTTCACCAGCAGATAACAAACAGGTCTTCATTAATATAACATGTTTCGGAGCACAAATAATAAGACTGTTTTGCAACAAAACAGTTATTATATGTGTGAAGAAACATGTTATATGAGCAAGCTGCTTGCTGGTAGATTGAAGACTATGACATTGACAGTGACAGATTCCAGCCACTCCCAGCTCGCGAAAGTTGGATGAAAGTGACAGGTAACATAGGATGATACCAGGTAAGGTACACATTTACTATGTTATACGACATAATTCATTGAACGCATTCTTCATTAATATAACATGTTTCTTCACACATATAATAATTGTTTTGTTTTAATGCAAAACAGTCTTATTATGATCGCCTTGGTCGACCCTTTTCTAGCTTACTAATTCACACTCGCGTCAATTACCACATAGAACGAAAATAGTACGTTGAAATAGTTCAGTATGATCTGCGTCGTAATTGAAACGGACAGAATATTGTATTGACGATAGCTGCTAAAAACTAGTTATTGGGTATTTTGTCATACAGAGTAGGTACCCAGTAATATACATACTGTACTCCCGTGGGATTTGAGAAAGGAAAGCTATGACACTGAATCTCATTGTATGTTAGTACCTATATATTTATAAAAATATCCCTGGATTATTATATTTATAGATAGTTTACTCAGTGTCTTTCCATGTTTAAAATTATTCATACCAAGTGTCAAAACTGGTTACGCAACCCCGACGACACTGAATAGACACGCATTTGTATTCACGACATAAAATTATAATATTTTGGTGTATAATAATATCTCGAGAAATGAATATAGAATAAAAAGGGAATCATCTTCTGGATGAACAACATAATGTAATCCCTAGCCAATATGAAGCTTATATCAGTTGGAATTAGATGACGTATCTAATTCCAACTGATATAATCCAAACTTATATAATCCAACTTTAATGTCGAAGACCGCTTTCAAAGTGGTAAGATAATTTTTATGTGATGAGCCGCATTTTTATGTGATGTACTTACACCGTGATGGTATATATGTAGCCCCGGCCCCCCCTTTCAGATTGTCACGGTGCTGCCCTTCCAAAGGAATAGCAAAGTGCCCAAATGCAAAAATACTGAATGTGCTATAAGCTTATTGACACCATAGTTTTGAGGTCATCATCATCATCGTAATCTCAGTCCATTTGACGTTGGACGTAAGTCTCCCCCCAAAGAAGTAGGTAATTCAGCCTACATACCTATATGAATGACCGATAGGTCGCGTAAAGTTTATATTCTAGATTTAATATTATTAAATAATAATGCGAAATTATGGAACTTCAGTTTTAATACCACACATTGTAACAAAATGTTACATACGTATATTTTTCTACACTACTATTATAAGGGGCGGGGCCCCAAGTGATTAGTGACTACGTCCTCGCCGTCCGCCCTGGACCCCAACTTGACCACGGTAACGCAGTGGCAAGTTGGGTGACCGAACGTCCTAGTCTGTACTTGCGATTGGCCAAATTCTTTGAGATTTTGTGTTCCTGATATGGATAACCCCGAAGAGACCTCCGGTCCCGACACTGCCCTTTCCCGGGCAGTGTCAACCGACGACATGATGCACGAACTATTGATTCCGATGCCTATCGATTTGGGGGCTCGCGCCGCGCTGCCTAGTTGCAGCGCGATGTCGACGTCCCAAGGAACTGATGCTGCTGGGACTGACGATGGGTCAGCTCCCAGCAGTGTGAAGAAGAAGGGCCGCTCTTCTGCGACGAAGAAGAGGACCCTCGAGGAGAAGGGGGGGCCGCCGCGCGACCATAGCACCAGCTGCTCCGGGTGGGGGTCCCTCCTCTCCAGCGATTCGGAGGAGGAGGTGCCGGTCAAGACGGTGCGTACGCGTCTCGACGCGTACAGAAGGCGGCCGCCAACTCCTCCTCCGTCCTCGGTCCAACTGTCCCAGCGAAGTCGCCGGGAAATCGGTGGGCCGGCCGCGCGGGAGTTGCATGAACGCGGCCATGCGGGGCAACAGGAACGTGGCGGGGAGGAAGAAGATTGTGGCTTCACTGGTGGATGAAGCCCAATCTTCCCTCAACAAGCTCCTCGCGCGGAGCGTCACCAAGGAGGAGGCGAGGCTCCGGAAGCAGGTGACGAGCCTGGAGGCGGAGCTCGCTGCTTCCAGAAAGCAGATGGATGACCTGTGGCGGGAGGTCGCTGACTTGACCAAGGTGGTCAAGGCGCCTCCCGGTCCCATGCTGCCGCCTCCTCCTCCGACGGCTGGACCAGCACCGAAGGCAGCGATACCCACGGCGCCCACCACGGCATCCACCAAGGCGCCCACCACGGCGTCCACCAAGGCGCCCACCACGGTGCCCACCACGGCGGCCACCAAGGCGCCCACCACTGCGCCCACCACGGCGCCCACCACGGCGCCCACCACGGCGCCCAACACGGCACCCGGATCGCCGCCACAGCCTGTGCCGACAATGGTACAGGTCCTGACGGCGATCGAGAGGCGCCTCGCGGTCCTGGAGGACCGGGCGTACCGCCCTCCGCTAGCGCGGCCCGCGTTTTCGTACGCGGCGGCTGTTGGCGGTTCTCCCGCTCCGGGACCAAGCGGCACACCCGCTGTCCGCCGCCCCGATCCGCCCCAGTCCGTTTCAGCGTACCGTTTGCCGGCCGAGACCGCGGCCCAGGCGCGGAAGGCCAAGTGGCGCGGCAAGAAGAGCGGCACCCCTGCCGCCTCCTCTTCCTCTAACGCTCCCGCCGCTCCTTTACATCCCTCCGGACGGGAGGGATGGGAGGGATGGGAGGTAGTGGGGGCCAAGAAGAGGAAGACGAAGGCCGCCAAGAAAGCGGCCAAGAAAGTGGCCAAAGCCGCCGCGGCGAAGGCGCCGAAGAGGCCCCGCGCTCCTCGCTCCACAGCCGTCGTCTTTACGGTGACGACGGAGGGTGTGGAGAGGGGTGTGGGGTACGCTGATGTCCTGAGGACCGTGAAGTCCTCAGTCAACCTCTCAGCCCTCGATATCCAGGGGTGTCTCCGGTGCAAGACGACACGCACCGGGGCTCGCCTCCTCGAGGTCTCCGGCGCCTCCAGCGGCCCTAAAGCTGACGCCCTAGCAGCGCAGCTTAGGGACGCGCTGGACGCAGAAGCCGTCCGCGTCACCAGGCCCACCAAATGCGCTGCATTGCGCATCACGGGTCTGGATGACGCGGCCACGACGGAGGAAGTAATCTCCGCCGTCGTGGAGGCGGGCGGCTGCCCCCGTGACCAGGTGAAGGCTGGAGACATCTCCTTCGGCACCACTGGTCATGGGATGACAGTCGTCCAGTGCCCCGTCGCGGCGGCACTGAAAGTGACGGACGGACGAAGCCTCCTCGTAGGGGGCTTCCTAAAGGCGCAGGTGCACCTCCTTCGTGCCCGGGAAACTAGATGTTTCCGGTGCATGGTGGTGGGGCACGTCGGAGTGCAGTGCACAGCGGAAGTCACCGTGGGCGATCGGTGCTTCCGCTGCAGCCGGCCCGGTCACAAGGCAAGTGCCTGTGATGCCCCGCCTCGCTGCTTTAGATGCGAGGCGGAGGGCAAAACTGCGGACCACCGGGTCGGCAGCACAACCTGCGCCGCCTCGAGGCCAAAGCCTCCGTCCGCTGAGAGCGGTGGGGGTGCCGCTACTGCACGGCCAGATGTTTCTCGGCGGGATGCTGATATGGACGTCCATTAATGTCTGACGCCCATATCCGCATCCTGCAAGTGAATTTGAACCGCTGCCGCGCTGCTCAGGATCTTCTGTACCAGAGCATCCGGCAGTGGTCCATAAACTTGGCCGTGGTCGCCGAGCCGTACTACGTCCACCCGGGAAGCCCGGTGGACGAGGACGGCTCGGCCTGTTTTATCTTCGGGGGGTCCGCCGCAGACAACTCGCGCCTTGCTATCATTGCAAGGGGCCGCGGGTGTGTTGCGGCGGAATATGACGGGTTGGCAGTCGTGGCCACCTACATCTCGCCGACACTGGACGTGACTCAGTTTGAGCTATGGCTCACTGAGCTCGACGTCGTCTTCGCTGCGTGCCGTCCTCGCCCTGTCCTGCTCCTGGGAGACTTCAACGCCTGGAGTGAGGCGTGGGGCTCCCGGGAAACCAGGGACAAGGGGAGGCTTCTTGAGGACTGGACCAGAACACGTGGTCTGGAGGTCCTCAACCGGGGGAATGTCGCCACCTTCTGGCGGCGGGGGACCAGCTCGGTCGTGGACGTATCGTTCGCGACCTCTGCCCTCGCCGCCCGTATTACTGGCTGGCACGTGGAGGAGGGTGAGGAGACGCACTCGGACCATCGGTACATCCGATTCGATGTCGTCCCCCCACCTGACCTCCCACAGCCGGTAGAAAATCCCCCGGATCCGCGTTGGGCACTTCACCATCTGGATCGGGAGGCTCTCCTGGAGGCATCCATCGTGCAGGCCTGGATTCCGGCACCGGACCGGCCTGCCGATATGGATGCCGAGGCGGAATGGTTCAGGAGAGCCATGTCGCAAATCTGTGATGCGGCGATGCCTAGGGTTACACCCAGACCGGCAAGGAAGCAGGTGTACTGGTGGTCGCCGGAGATTGCACAGCTGCGCGCAGCATGCATCTCCGCCCGCCGCCAGTACACCTGGTTTCGCCGGAGGCATCGCCGCCCAGACGACGCGGCAACCCGAGAGGCGGAGCTTTATCAGGCTTACAGGGAGGCTAAAGGTAATCTCCAGGAGACAATAAAGCGACCCAGAGTCTCCAGCCGCAGCAGCTGGAGCGGGTCATGGGCTCCCTGTTTCCGACGAGCGCGGAGGAGCACGTCCCTCCGCGCATGGCTCCGTCTCTGCCCGACGCGGATAGCATCAGTGAAGACGACGTACCCGAAGTCAGGGTGGGGGAGCTAGGTGCGGCAGTACTCCGGCTTAAACGCCGGAAAATCACTGCCCCCGGACCCGACGGCATTCCTGGCCGTGCATGGGTCCTGGCCCTCGAAGAACTCGGGCCTCGACTGATGGGGCTCTTTAGCGCATGCCTCGAAAGGGGCCAGTTTCCCAAGGTGTGGAGGACGGGGAAACTGGTCCTGATTCGTAAGGCGGGGCGGCCGGTGGACTCACCGTCCGGATACCGGCCGATCGTGTTGCTCGACGAGGTGTGTAAGCTCTTTGAGCGAATTATCGCGGAACGCCTCGTCGAGCATCTCTCGACGGTGGGGCCAGACCTGGCGGACAACCAGTACGGTTTCCGTCGGGGACGCTCCACCGTGAGCGCGATCATGCGCGTCAAGAGCCTGACGGAGGAAGCAGTCTCACAGGGCAAGGTGGTGGTGGCGGTGTCTCTTGACATCGCCAACGCGTTCAACACCTTGCCATGGAGCTGCGTTAGGGAGGCGCTCGTGTATCACGAAACGCCTCTCTACCTCCGTCGTATTGTCGGGGCCTATCTCTCTGAGAGGGCCATAGCTTTCCCCAGCTGGCTCGGGCCAGCTCGGCGAGATGTGTCGTGCGGTGTTCCGCAGGGGTCGGTCCTGGGGCCGCTTCTGTGGAACATCGGCTACGACTGGGTGCTGCGGGGTGCGTTGCCTGAGGGCGTCGGCGTAACGTGCTACGCCGACGATACCCTCGTCACGGCGCGGGGTGCAACGTACCAGGAGGCAGCACTCAAGGTCACGACGGGTGTTGCTCAAGTCGTGGGTCGGATACGGCGGCTGGGACTGGAGGTGGCCTTGCACAAGTCCGAGGTTCTGTGTTTTCACAGACCTCGGAACGGTCCACCTGAAGGTTCCAGCATAAATGTGGGAGGCGTTAGCATCGGCATCAAGCCCTCGATGAAGTATCTAGGGATCGTACTTGATAGCCGATGGAACTTCGGACCACATTTCCGAAGTTTGGTCCCCAAGGTGACACAGGCATCGGTCGCGCTTTCGCGACTGATGCCCAACCTAAAGGGACCCAACGCTTCCTGCAGGAGACTGTACCTGGGGATCGTGCGGAGTATGGCCCTATACGGGGCTCCCGTATGGGCGGCGCGGTTGACGGCCAACAACTCAACGCTCCTTAACAGACCGTTGAGGACCTTGGCCGTCAAAACAATAAGGGGCTACCGCACGATCTCCGGAGAGGCTGCATGTCTCCTAGCCGGGACCCCTCCATGGGACCTGGAAGCGAGAGCCCTTGCGTCATTGTTCCAATGGCGCAAGGAGGCGCTGGAGCGGGACCACAGGCCTGCGTCTCGAGAAATCGATGACCGGCGGTCCCAACTCCGCCAGGATCTCATGGAGTCATGGAGGGTGCGACTTGAGCAACCCAAGTGGGGTGCCACCATCATCGCGGCGGTGAGACCGATCATGGACGATTGGCTGCAGAGGCAGCATGGTGACCTCACGTATCGTGCGACGCAGATCGTTACCGGGCATGGATGCTTCGGTAGCTATCTGTTTCGCATCCATCGTGAGGTCACACCCCGGTGTCAACACTGCGAGGTTTCCGACGACGACACCGCACTCCACACGTTGGTGGAGTGCTCAGCGTGGGCGAGTCAGCGCCGGGACCTCGTAGTGGGTCTGGGCGTGGATACCCTCTCGCTGGAGACCATGCTTCAAGCCATGGTCTCCAGCGGGAGTAGGTGGAACGCGGCCGTGTCCTTCTGCGAGCAAGTCGTGCTCGCGAAGGAGGCGGCCGAGAGGGAGAGGGAGCGTGCCCTCCCCGCCGAGTTCCGTAGTCAGCGGCGAGGCCGCCGCAGACTCATCTTCGCCCAAGACCATCGACCTCCATGATCGGGGCCTGAGGACGGCGGGATCGCCACCCGTCGTCCTTACAGAAGCAGGCTAGAAGGGTTGCGTGCTGCAGGGCCTTTGCCCCATAGCACGCAACCAGATTCACTCATTGACGCGGGATAAAACCCTACCCCAACGACGCGGGATTCTCATCCCGACCCAACCCCCCGCAGAGACCACAGAGGTGGTCAAAGTCCGCCGGGCGCCACTGGAAATACGTTCTGCTTGTAACCAGAGACGCCCGGCAGCGGACGTTAAAGCGGCCGCGGCCTTGGTCGCGGAACTAAAAAAAAAAAAAAAAAAAAAAAAAAAGAAAAAAAAAAAAAAAAAAAAAACTACTATTATAAAGAGGAAAAATTTGTATTTTTGTGGGTATGTTACAAATAAACTCAAAACTAATGTGCCGATTTCAAAAATTCTTTCACCATTGGAAAGCTACTTTCACCCTGAGTAACATAGGCTACTTTTTATCCCGGTAATGTATTCCCACGGGAACCGGGGACGAGTAAACTAAATCACGCGGGCGGAGCTGCGGCGATCAGCTAGTATTCTATATTTTTTACCGCCGCACGGGTTGGTATCGGGTGCTTTTGTCGAGTTTTCCTGCTCTCAAACTCCGTAACAAATATTATGTGGATCATTCAAATATTTGATTCGACCCGGGAATTGAACCTAAAGGAGTCGCATACACATACCATTGCGACACCGAGGCAGTCCAATAAGAGGTGCAATTTAATATTTTTGGTGAGCAAATAACTGAATTTATTTTATTCTGAGATTTTTCCTACCCACTTAACAACGGTCCTGGCTATTAGAACTTAGGTTCGAGTTATAGAATTGTTCCCGATTTCCTATTTAAGCATAAATGGTGCTCAGTAACAATACTAGATTTGCTCATATTACGTGAGACCAACAAACCTGACGTGGGTGTGTAGAGATTAGACGTGATTATAATTACATACTTATAATCCCGTCTAATCTCAGAGGGTGTGGTTTGATGTACATACATTCACGATCGGCATAGCGACAAGCAGATAGAGCTTTTTTTTTTAATTCCGCAGTTCAAGGCCGTGGCCTCTCTTACTTCCATTGCCGGGCGTCTCTGGTTCACAGGCAGAAGTGATTTCCAGTGGCGCCCGGTGGACTTCGACCACCTGTGTGGTCTCTACGGGGGTTTGGTCGGGATGAGAATCCCGCGTCATTGGGGTAGGGTTTTATCCCGCGTCGGTGAGTGAATCTGGTTAGACGCTCCCTCTCCCTCTCGGCCACCTCCTTCGCGAGCATGACCTGCTCGCAGAAGGACACTCCCGCTGGAGACTATGGCTTGAAGCATGCTCTCCAGCGAGAGGGTATCCACGCCCAGAAGCAGATAGAGCTACGAAGAAGTACGCATTTTAAAACGGCTGTTTAAAACAGACAGTTGTTTTAACCAAATTAGGTTCGTCACACCCGTCACCACGTTCTATTGTACACTGTTGGTTTATTGGTTTTAAAACAGCTGTTTTTAAACTGTGTATTTCTCCGGTTTCATGTTACGAGTAGGTATGTTAAATAAAAGTATATCGTTTGACCTGTTAAACCATAAACCTATTTCTATATCGAAGTAGGTTGCAGTCTTGTGACGTAACACGTGACATTTAGCTCGTGTGATGTTACAGTGTGGTGGTAAGATGATACCTACGTCATGGTGCACAGAGTGACATAGTGTACTTGCCTCTCTTTTATAAGGTGACTGGATTTGATCAGAGAAAGAATTTCAACACTTTCTATGTTACTAGAGTAAACATGTTTCTTACCTCAAGCAGACTTTGTTTGAAATGGATCCCATCCCAAGTAGGTACAATATAATTAACTGTCTCTAAATTTATAGGCCATAATGTTAAAATTAAAAAAAAACATTAAAACCTAACTGTCCCGGCGAACTCCGTACCGTCTCAATTTAATATTCCCTGAGTTACAATAGTCCATTGAAATGTTACATGTGGGTGTGCAAAAGTCAGAGGACGCTATTTTATTTTTTCTACAACTTTTTGTAATGGTACTTTGTAATGTTTAATGCTACAGCATTAAACATTACAAAGTTATTAACAAAAGTAGATGAAAATTTTCTTTAAGGGGTTATAATTTTTTTTCTGATAATTTTACAGTAAAACTAACCAAAGCATTTTGGAAAAGGAGTTTTCGACGAATAATTTTCAATATTAACATTTCAATATTTATTTATTTATAAGAGTTTTACAGCGCTCCGAAATTAATAGTATTCTCCAATACTCGTAAGAATTTACATAAAAATGAATTTTCACACAGTTTTCTTTAATTTTTTCATTATTGAAATAAAAAAACATTGTTGAGCGAAGCGAGCCGAAGGCGAGCGGAGCTCTCAACGGGTGACTCAAATTACGATTTATGTTAAATTGTGTTAAATTGTTTCTCGGCGAATACTCGGCCGATTTCGGATTTTCTTGCACTCATCAAAAGCTTACAGAATTATCCAGGTTCTTACGAAGCCAGAATTTTGAATTTATTTTTTTATTTTTTTATTTATTTTGAGTTATATCGCTTTGAATCAAAACTCGCTTCGCTCAAATATATGCTGCAGCGTAACGGTACGTTTCGCGACTGCGACCTAGTAATTATTGATGTTACACTGTTTATAATAACTATTTAAGGACTCTTTTACCCCACGACGAAACTTTTGAAATGATTGATTTTCACAATAATTTGTAATCCGAGTGTACATTTCCTAGAATTCTACATACATACATAAAATCACGCCTCTTTCCCAGTGGGGTAGGCAGAGACCACGGATTGCCACTTGAAACATTATTGAAACATTAATGAAAGTTGAGGAAGCGAAAGAAGTATGCCAGAATCGTAGCAAGTAGAAAACTTTGTAATGTTTAATTCTACGACAAAAAGTTTTAGGGCAAAGTTGTAGAAAATTTAATTTGCGATAAAAATGTGGTCGCAATTTTTTTGTGCGATAAATAGTTTGCCCGATAGAGCGCGATAACGATTTGCAACCCTTTTTCAAGATGGCGGAATACCCATAAGGGTTGGGACCCCACAAGCTTGGATTTAGCTTTACACTACCCTTGATGTCTAAAAAATTAAATAGCGTCCTCTGACTTTTGCACACTTAGCCCCAAAAAATTAACATTTCAATGGACTACAAATATTTCAAGAATTCAATCAGCTAAATCGGACAGCGTTCTCGCGTTTTAGCAAAACAAACGAACAGGAATAAGAAGAAGATGATAGATATAGATTTAAAACTTAAAAATAAATTCCAAATTCATGTTCATGTTTGTTTAAACCGTAGCATTTTATGGTTATAATGGAATCGTAATACTCTATTTGTCAACTTCAGACAGTTAAGAGTATTTTTCCTTCCATGCCTTCGAGAATGGCTTTGTCAAAATGCCCGTCGATGCTGCACAGCCATGTTTGTAGACATTAGTAATTTAAACCTTCTCGCTATAAACTAAAACTGATAGTTGCTTGAATAAAATAAACTGACGGTTTTATAAGGTGCTTGAATGCAAACCCAGCCAGCTATTCAGTGCACGTGTACCGTACCGACTCTGTATAAATTATGACGTGCTTCACTGTGACTTCGTTTACTCTTTAGATTGCAGTGCAGTAATTTAGGTGATTGTTTCACGGTATATAGTTACGAGTTAACAACTTACGAGCTTAATAATAACAATATAGTACCTACTAAGATTATAAGGCGAAATGTTTAATTGTTTATTTACATTGAAAAGGTCCGAAACAACTGAACCGATTTTACAAATTATTTTCACTTATGTAGCTATATTATCCTTCAATGCCAAGTTATTTTCAATCCCACATTTGTGTTTCCGTGAGAATTGGGAACCAGAAAACTAAATCACGCGGGCGGAGCCGCGGTGATCAGCTAGTCAGAGAGGGACACAGAGGGTTTTGCTAAGTTGGGAACAAAGTTTTAGATTAAAATTCTCTGGTACTTGATGGAGCACTGGAGGGGTTCGTGGTCTAGTGGTAACCGACAATGTTAACACATTGCAAAGGTTAAGCAACATGGACTCAGGCCGGTCTTAGGATGGATGACCATTTCTTAAGACAATGAGACCCCTCCGTGCCTCGGAGAGCACGTTAAGCCGTCGGTCCCGGTTGTCATACAAACATCTATGGCAGTCGTTAGGAGCCCTAAATCAAAAATCCAACCGGTCTAACTACAGACCTTCGATATCGCCCATGGGTTGTGAAGGTCAGATGGCAGTCGCTTTACGGAAAATATCGAAGTTCAGCCGAATCGTAGTTAGAGTAGAAAGCCGACCCCAACTGAGTTGGGAAAAGGCACGGTGAATGATGACCTGATGTAGCACTGATAATACAGTAAAAAAATTACATTTCTTTTTTATACCTGTATAGCAACTTTTTTATACCTGCATGCAAGTATACAAAATTATACTTTCTACAATTGATGGTATTAAAAAAATATGCATCTATAACACAATCTGGTTCTGGCCACAGTTAATGCCTTGTAATAAAATGAAAATAAAAAACCATTTCGTCGTAACTTTAAAATTAATGAACAGATTTTTATTATTTCAACATTTAGACAGACCTCTTGCCTATTTTATTCAGAAGTAACAAAGTGCTACTTTTAAGCCGAATGGAACAGATAAAACTATGTCACACGTGTGGAGCCGTAAGCATAGTAGAGCCATAGAATAGAGCTAATGATAGAGAAGAAAGAAGAAAGAAAGAAAGAATATTTTTATTGTGGCATCACAACTTTATATACTTAACGTTACATAAAAATTATAACTTATCATAGTAGAGCAAGTAGTTGTTTCTAATTTAAAGATGGATTACTATAAGGTGGGGTAGGTTGACACCTAGTAACTCTTTTAAGCATGTGTTTGGATTATAATTACAACAATGTAACACACGAGCCATGTAAATTTATTATTTATAGAAAACTATTTCTTTGTACCAACTTTTCTTGAAATGTAGTCAAAAATATACACACAAGTTCTCCTATAAAAATATATCTTTTTTTTGAGCGGAGCGAAGCAGAGCTCAATCTTAGGCGACAATTGTAAATCGTTTGTGTGCCAACTCCTCCGAAACGACTCGACCGATTTTGACCAAATTTGGCATGCTGGTCGACATCATACCCGGCAGTGCATATCTCTGAAATCATGAAAATAGTGCTGACCACGGAGGAATAATCGCCGAAAATGTCCTGGACATCACTGAAAAACCAGATGATTAAATGGTTGCCATGGAAACACGTGCGTCAACAATGAAAATATTTTTTTTTTAGTCGATTAATTAATTTAAGTGTTCGATTCTGATTCTGATATGTAATAAAAACATTTGCTCCACTCAACATCCCACGTCGTTGGGGTAGGATTTTATCCTGCGTCGGTAAAAAATATCTATTATCAATTATCATTAATAGTTATAACAATAAATTATTGTCAAAAGTAAAAGAACAGAATCGAGAAAATTAAGTTGTAAGGTAAGTCTTAAGAAATAACCCCTTCCTTTCCTTTATCCCTTTATTATCTCGAGGGACAACAGCTAAATGTGGACGATAGTGACCATTGTCACTATCGTCCACATTTCCTAAATTCATTCGACCCACAAATTAGAATTTAATTAATTTGTGTAAAATGATGAACTTACAAAGTTTAATTGAAGTTTTAGGGAGAAGTAAATCAGTTTCAGTTTATACCATACTAGTGATCGCCCGCGGCTTCGCTCCCTTGACAAATTATATACACAAAAACCTAACATACAGTTTACCTCTGGTACCTACATATTATTAGAAGATATAGAAAAATTGGAAAAACAACTGTTTAGGTTGCGATCAACAGATGGCGCTGTAGGTTTTTTGTGAAACGCGGTATGGTTTTGTTACCTACAAACATTAAATAGTATTTGTTGGTAAAATTACGATACAACTAACACATTACTTACTAACCATATAAAAACATTTGAATTTTTGAAAGCCTCTCTTTTAGAGTGCTTAATAGTAGTTTACGAAACTATTGCTGAACACGAGTTAGGTTTTAAAGAACGTTCTAATACCTAGTCGATCCAGTTGCATACAACTACTCTATTGAAACTCATGCGTTTAGGCTATTTTGAGTAATACAGAATGCCAATGACCACTTTTGGTCAGTTATAAAGGTTATAGGATGAATTTTTTTGGACATTCTCACACAACGTCGTCTTCCCCAAATTAAGCTACGAGTACTATAAGCTTGTGCTATGGGATCTACCCGACTGATAAACATACTTATATATTTCTAAATAGATACATAATTATAAATACGAGTGTGACACTGAAAGTTCTTAGAAAATCAAAAACTGAATAAACTAGCAAGTTATTACTTTTATTATATATTTTCAAAATAGTGTCCATTTACATCAATACATCGCTGCATCCGATAGAACCACTGAGAAAAGCACTTTGCCCACTCGTCCTTACGGGTCTCTTCGACGGCATTTTGAAACGCAGCCACTGCTTCATCGGCGTTCATAAAACGTTTACCTCAAAGTTTTTCTTTTATTTTTGGAAATAAATAAAAATCGCAAGGTACGAGGTCGGGACTAAAGGGCGGATGACCCAGTAGTTCCACGTCTGACGTTGCTAAGTAGTCGATCGTTTGCTTGGCGGTGTGCGACGAGGCGTTGTCGTGGTGAAGGAGGATCCGACTGCGAGGTCGTTTCTTCCAAACTTTTTCTAAGACAAGTGGCAAACAATTGTTAGTGTACCACTCTGCAGTAACTGTTTTTCGATCCTCTAAAACAATTGTTGCGTAATGACCTGTCCTTCCGAAGAACGAGGCCACCATCTTTTTTCCCACGCTTCGACCTCTCTTCACTTTAGTTGGCAACTCCTCGGAAGGAAACACCCAGACAGCAGACTGTCTCTTAGTTTCGGGATCATAACAATAAATCCAGCTTTCGTCACCCGTAAGTATGTCGAACACAGCATTTAAATCACCTCCGTTAAATCTTTGATCCATTTCACGACTCCAATCAACACGATGAAGTTTTTAGGCCTCTGTCAAATTATGAGGTATCCACCGCGCACAAAGCTTCCTTACCGCTAAATGTTCATGGAGAATTTTGTGCACTTGATTCATACCGATGCCTAAGCTTGTCCGAATCTGCTGATAAGTCACTCTTTTGTCAGTCTCTATCATACGCCGTACAACACTGATGTTATCTTCAGTCTTCGCTGTAGAAGGCCGTCCTTGACGCAGATCATCGGTGAAATTAGTGCGACCACGTTTAAACTCATTAAACCAGTTGTAAACAGTGGCACGAGATGGGGCTTCATCGTGAAAGGCCAATCGAAGTCTATCATAACTTTCTTATGGACCGGAAATAAAGATGACTAAAATATTTTTTTGACATATATCAACACTATTCATTCTAATATTAAATTCACTACGGAAATAGGATATAACAAATTGAACTTCCTGGACATTGGGATTGAATTATTAGATCACAAACACAACTTTCAAATATTTAGGAAACCGACTTTTACAGATAATACTATTCCGACAGACTCTAACCACCCGATGAGCCACAAACATGCAGCCTTTCATTCTATGGTACATAGATTGCTTTCGATTCCAATGTCTAGCGAATCATTCATAAGCAATTAGATTTAATAAAAGCAATAGCGACCAATAACCAGGCGGATGCGCCAGTTGACGTCAGCAAGCGTTGGGCTCGTATTCCATACATGGGTCACGTGTCTTTAGATGCTCTAGATTTCTAGGCACAGTCAAACCAGCATTTTATACCAGACATGGATTGGGGTGTCTGATAATGTCTGGTAATAGCTACGACAGGACGCCTATTAGACAAATGAGCGGAGTATATGAGCTCACATGTTCGGACTGCAACAAAAAATACGTCGGGCAAACCGGTAGGTCGTTCCAGACCAGAGTCTCAGAACATACCAGGCGGATGGAAATTAAAAAAGACTAAATCTAATTTTGCAGAATACCTTATCACAGAAAACCATTCGTATAACCCAGAAACTAGTTTCAGAGCGCTGCACACATGTGAGAAGGGTAGAAAATTGACCACCCTGGAAGCTCCTGAAATTAATAAAATACTGATAGGCAACCGCGACGCCGTATTAAACCAACAATTAGATATAAACAGTTCCCCTCTATTAAAATATTTTAAGTCTTGAATAGTGTCATCCACGAGTTTTGTTTTTGTTTTAATTTTTTATTATTAATTTTAGCTAAGTTTTTGACATGCTATTGTTAATTGGAATTTTTAATTTTACATAATTGACATGAGACTTGACATTTAATTGGACTGGATTTAATGATCCCTTAATTTTTTTTTTATTGACATTTAATTTATTTGACATTTTTAATATCTAAACTAAATTCAATATTTAATTGCTTAATATAATAATATAATTAATATGCGAATGAGTGAATTTCCCCATTTTCAGGGTAAATTTCTTACACTGCCTCTTAAATTTTATTTGTGTCTACCCACATTATATTTTAAGAATTTAGTTCAACAATGGCTTGAAGATATGTTAGACAGTGTAGTAAAACACTTGTTTAATAAATATGTAAAGTGAACAACAACCTTTGATAACGCTATAAAGCGAAACCGGTCAGGTTAAATCCTGTACGTTAAATAAAAGTGAAACGGTGTACAAGTGTTTTTTGTTAACATGTATGCATAACTTTCTTGTTGACTTAAATGACATCGATAGTCATAAAAAAAATTGCACGAAAATTTTCTCGCGTTAAATTCATGCTGACGTGACACAGACAATTTTCAATTTGCCGCCGAATCATAAACAAATGACAAATGAATAAAATACATACACAATATTATTGACAAAGAGTTCCATTTTCACAATTTGAACTTATCTTTTTAATATTTCGTTTACAAGTGGCCAGTTCCGAAACAAATATTTGTGGATCACACAAATATTTGATTCGACCCGGACTCGAACCTGGGACCTCACGGACGGCAGTCGCATACTCATACCACTGCGCCACCGAGCCAGTCAAAAGTTTGGTATGATTTATATTATGTTTTTCCTTTCGCCAGAAATGAAACCTGGATCTCCTAGCTCTCTTCATTTCAAAGTCACCAAAGGTAACCAATTTCTATACATGGCTGATATAATTTTATTATTCTTTTCGCCAAAGGTGAAACATAAAGCATATGTTACAGGACTGTACGAGATATTAATTTTCAAAAGAAACAAGTCTGCCAACCGAACTAAGTGTGTTTGATGTTTGAAAATAACGCCTGATTAAACCACAATAGTAATTTGCTATTGTTGTTTAATAAGGCGTTATTTTTGTTAAAAGAAGGTATTTTATGTTGGACATATTGTTTCCATTATTAAGTACCACTCAGAGGACCCAATTTTACAGATAGTGACTATTTATACCAATAAGCATACAGCCAATATGCGGCTGTGTTGACCAGCCACGAGCCGGTTCGAGCAAAGAGCGTCCACTCTTGGTTTTGTATAGATTAGTGGTTAAAACGTACCTATTTGTATCTATTATACATTCAGTCCTTACTAATTAATCTATCTATATATTATTTATTATATTTATATAAATATATATAAAAATATAATAAATGAAACCATGTGTGATCCATAAATATTTGATTCGACCCGGACTCGAACCTGGGACCTCACGGACGGCAGTCGCATACTCATACCACTGCGCCACCGAGGCAGTCAAAAGTTTGGTATGATTTATATTATGTTTTTTCTTTCACCAGAAATGAAACCTGGATCACCCAGGTTTCATTTCTGGCGAGTTGTTACACGCGGAAAGCTAGTAGTAGTTTTGCTAGGATATTTTTGTCAGGCGTTACCTATTTTATGTATTGAATGAAATGGAAATATAATTCCAATTGTCTTTTTGAGGTTTATAATGATGAAATATATTTAGTTGGCTGTTAGTTATATTTCTTTCAAATATCAGCAATTTTAATCACCACAAAATCTGATAAACGGTTCGGATAGATGCACAAAACTAAAAAGAAGTGAAAGAAGCATAAATATATATAACATATATAAATTACTAGCTGACATTAATCTCTGCACATTTAATATCATCTACTTGGTCTGGTTGAATTCTTTTAACTAACTAAAGTAGAATGTTTATAATTTTTTTATACTTATTCTGTTAACTAGGGCTGTGATGATTCAAACTAATCCGAAATCATCTCAATCGGTTTAGCCGTTCTCGAGTTATAAGTGGTCGCGGGTATATGTTGCCGCTATTATATTTATATATATATATATATATATATATATATATATAAATATAAATATAATAAACAGTAAATAATATTTAGATAGATTAATTAGTATGGACTGAATGTA
This sequence comes from Nudaria mundana, assembly GCA_963556515.1. Taxonomy (NCBI): domain Eukaryota; kingdom Metazoa; phylum Arthropoda; class Insecta; order Lepidoptera; family Erebidae; genus Nudaria; species Nudaria mundana. The sequence continues at coordinate 8,411,076 of OY748306.1, forward strand.
TAATAGATACAAATAGTGATAGATACAGTACCAAGAGTGGGCGCTCTTTGCTCGAACCGGCTCGTGTCTGGTCAACACAGCCGCATATTGGCTTTATGCTTATTGGTATAAATAGTCACTCTCTGTAAAATTGGGTCCTCTGAGTGGTACTTAATAATGGAAACAATATGTCCAACATAAAATACCTTCTTTTAACAAAAATAACGCCTTATTAAACAACAATGCAAATTACTATTGTGGTTTAATCAGGCGTTATTTTCAATGTATAGAAATAGATAGAAATGTATAGAAATTGGTTACCTATGGTGACTTTGAAGTGAAGAGAGCTCTTTTTTTTTTAATTCTGCGAGACCGCGGCCGGTCCCATGTCCATTGCTGCGGGCGTCTCTGGTGACCCCAGAAGGTATCCAGTGGCACCCGGCGGACTTTGGCCACCTGTGTGGCCTCTTCGGGGGTTTGGTCGGAATGAAAATCCCGCGTCGTTGGGGTTGGGTTTTATCCCGCGTCAGTGAGTGAATCTGGTTGCGTGCTGTAGGGCAAAGGCCCCACAGCACGCAACCCTTCTAGCCTGCTTCTGTAAGGACGGCGGGTGGCCATCCCAGCGTCCCCAGGCCCCGATCATGGAGGTCGATGGTCCTAGGCGTAGATAAGTCTGCGGAACTCAGCGGGGAGGGTACGCTCCCTCTCCCTCTCGGCCGCCTCCTTCGCGAGCATGACTTGCACGGCCGTGTTCCACCTATTCCCGCCGGAGACCATGGCTTGGATCATGGTTTCCAGCGAGAGGATATCCACGCCCAGACCCACTACGAGGTCCCGTCGCTGACTCGCCCACGCTGAGCACTCCACCAACGTATGGAGTGCGGTGTCGTCGTCGGAAACCTCGCAGTGTTGACACCGGGGTGTGATCTCACGATGGATGCGAAACAGATAGCTACCGAAACATCCATGCTCGGTAACGATCTGCGTCGCATGATACGTGAGGTCACCATGCCGCCTCTGCAGCCACTCGTCCATGATCGGTCTCACCGCCGCGATTATATATGGTTTTGATGGCCAAGGTCCTCAGTGGGCGATTTAGAAGAGTCACGTTCCTCTTGACAGTCTCCTGCAGGAGGCGTTGGGTCCCTTTATGTTGGGGCATCAGTCGCGTTTTCGCGACTTATGCCCTCTTCACTGGACCAACCTTCGGAAATGTGGTCCGAAGTTCCATCGGCTATCAAGTACGATCCCTAGGTACTTCACCGAGTGCTTGATGCCGATGCTACCTACAGTTATGCTGGAACCTTCAGGTGGACCGTTCCGAGGTCCGTGGAAACAAAGAAACTCAGACTTGTGCAGTGCCACCTCCAGTCCCAGCCGCCGTATCAGACCCACGACTTGAGCAACACCCGTCGTGACCTTGAGTGAAGAAGAGAGCTCTTGTCTAATTTATTCAAAAGTAACATTATGGCTACTTTTTAGCCGAGTATACATAGTAGGTACCTTGAGCCTTAGCTCTATATAGCTCTATATAGATATATGTATAGAAATAATTCATAATAATTAAATTTACATAAGAGCCTTGTAGATTTTCACAAAAAAACTATTTCTTTCCACCAACTTTTCTCGAAATATGCCCAAAAATACACACGCAAGTTCTCTCTATAAAATATTTCATACTTTTGTAGGTAACAAGATTCATCACAAAAGAAACGAAAATAACCCTCGAGGCGTACAAAATGAAAGGACACGGTTGAGGTTTCTGGGTCAAAATTTCCTTGAAGAGGTTTTGTAATGACCAAAAACCTCAAATTTTTTTAGCGTATTTTTATTGTTTTCCGATTTATCACAACAAAAATTTGCGTGGATTCGTCATGATGTGAGGTATTCTTGCCATGGAATGAAAGTGCTTCATAACTCTTGAAACCTAGAAACAAAATGCATGTGCCCCTTAACACCGTCACATACTAGGTAAAGCTACGCTGCTGTAAACAGTGCTCGGCTTCGTATTGAGCGAAGCGTTTTATTTTATTTTTTGTGTTTAAATTGAATATTTGAGCTTCGTCACGACCTTAATTGAAATCAGCTATTAAATTAGGTGAAACAATTTTAATTATCGGTCAAGAGATTGCGAAACGAACGTGTTGGTGTTGGTTTGATGTTGGTGTTGGTGTTGGTGATGGTGTTGACGTTGGCGTTGGCATTGGCGTTGGCGTGCGCGTTGGTGTTGGCGTTGGCGTTGGCGTTGGCGTTGGCGTTGGCGTTGGCGTTGGCGTTGGCGTTGGCGTTGGCGTTGGGGTTTGTGTTACCGCTACCGCTGCCACTACTGCTACCGTTGCCGCTACTGCCACTGCTGCCGCTACCGCTGCCGCTACTGCTACAGTTGCCGCTACTGCCACTGCTGCCGCTACCGCTGACGCTACCACTGCCGCTACCACTACCGCTGCCGCTAACGCTGCCACTACCGCTGCCGCTACTGCTGCCGCTACCGCTTCCGCTACCGCCGCCGCTACCGTTGCCGCTACCGCCGCCACAGCCGCTGCCGCTACCGCTACCGCTACCGCTGCCGTTATCGCTATCGCTACCGCTATCGCTACCGCTACCGCAACCGCTACCGCTGTCGCTAACACAGTCGCACAGGCGAGATGTGTCGTGCGGTGTTCGCAACCGTTCAGGTTGCGAACACCGCACGACACATCTCGCCGAGCCGGCCTGACCCAGCTGGGGTAAGCTATGGCCCTCTCCGAGAGATAGGCCCCTACAAAACGACAGAGGTAGAGAGGCGTTTTGTGATACACGAGCGCCTCCCCAACACAGTTCCATGCCAAGGTGTTGAAAGCGTTGGCGAAGTCAAGTGATACTGCCACAACCACCTTGCCCTAAGTATATTGAAATGAATAGTACGTCACATGAGAGGTAACGTAAAAGATGTATGCAATTTCATTGGCTTCAGCTGTGTAGATCAACTACAAATGGTATAAGTAGGTACATAAAGTTATCCTTTTAAAATCTTTACAAAAAAGGTCAAAAACCGCAACCAATTTGTCACGGGGTGCTATCTGAAACGCGATCAATTTTCGTTTTTTAAGCCGTACTACTGCGGGCGTAAGGATAACTTGATCTTGAGAAAAAAGTAAGCTATTTCTTTGACAAATAGGTACACGCGTTTATTCAAAGTTATCGCAAAGAAAGAATAGCAAACTTTTCGTCCTGGAATATCAAAGTTATCTCGTTATTATGAAATGTTTGACTGAGTTCATCATTTTGAAGTGATAAAGGAAAAGATACCAAAATACGTGCTTCTTCTGTGTATTTTTTTCTATTGAGCTATTTGAAGGTTGTAGGGGGTGTTATGGGGCCCTGTCAACATCTCCAGGGCCAAACCACCTGCACGAGGTGGCTGCTGAACGCAAATGAGGTTCTTACACGAATACTCAAAGTGGCAATAGGATTACCCCATTTTACAGTGCTGCAATGTTGGTCCCCGTCTGCTAAAAAGATAATTATAAAAAGAAACCCCGTCTACTTTAATGAAAGAAAATATGTGCTCGCCCCTCTCTTTTTCTTATCCCTACAGTAATATACGAAACACTACTCTCTCTTTCTATCTTTACTATATCACCCTCTCAACTTTCGTTCGCCTCGTGACCACATTTTTTGTAACGCTCTCTTCAAACATTCGCCAGCTCTCGCCCCACGTCAAAATGCGTGCTTCAATAGTACTGTGAAGAAGTGAAAAGCTGCCTCATTAGTATAAAGACTTCTATAAGAATCACTCACAAACATATAAAAATATAAACAACCTACTTATAGAATGGTAGATGAAATGTTTTTCTTTCAATACTTTGTTCATTCAACTCGCATTACAATTACAACTCATTTCAACGATCAAAGAAATGTTTTCGAAATGTAAAAAATTCTTCGGCGTCCGGTTTGCTATTTAATTAGCTCGTAATTTTCTTTTGTCTTACAACTAGAAAGTTTATCCTTTAGGGAATAATATGTCAGAATATTTTTTTTTCCATTATTATGTAACTTAATGATTTTCAGTTTGGGGCCCCGAAGCAGTTTGGGGCCCCGAAGCCTACCAGCTTCGAGTAGGGTCCCAACTACCGGTGGTTTTGTGCACCGCATGCGATGGACTTCATCCATCAATGAAAACGTCATGCGGGCATATTATGAGGCTACAGAAGGGGAAACCAACCTGACTGCGTACCGTTCAAGGATGCTCCCTTTGTTTCAGGCTCTTGAACCAACAATGACCGTTGCCGTCCAGCGACTATCGGATCAAGTGCGGGCTATCCAACGATGCAAGTTGTTGGATCAACCTGTGCTTGATCGACTACGCCTGGAAGTGTTATCTACTCGACCAGCTCCAGCGTCAACGAGAGCACCGTCACCTGCTACACACACGGTTGCAACTAGTGCCACTTTAGTTGATACCGTGCTCGACGTGCGAGATGATATGAGTGATATATCTGTCCAGGTAAGCGAGCAATTAAGGAGTACTTTAGAAGATGTGATCTCTCAATATAGGTTTGCACCTAATTCTAGACCACGGCTACCACGCTTACCCATGCATAGACGAAATCTGGCGTTGATGGGAGCCCTGAATGCTTTGCTAGCTCCGTACTTACGGACTAGCAATGATTTGCTCGATACCCACTCGATTCTTTACTGTGGAGCTATTACCGCTTGTCGTGTTGCACGCGTTAAATTCCCTGAATTTAACCGTGCACCACGATCGGGTGGTGTGTCCGTATGGCAGGCAAGAATCGAGCGACGTATCGGCACATTTAGGACTCTCATTGCGAAGCTTATCTGTTTTAGCCGGGGAAATAGTCGTCCCCGGGTCATGCGTTTCGTGCAAAGCAATACTTAACCAATGTCACGGAACGTATTGACTTTCTGAAACAGAAAGTGTATGCATGGGCAAGCCGTATCCGTCGTTATAGAGAGCGTGTAAATAGATACTGGCAGAATCGCATCTTCCAAAGTGACCAAAGGAAGGTGTACCGAGAGTGGGAGGGAACTGGACAACGTTTGAGCGACGGACAACTGCCAGATGCTCACACCATGAATCAATTTTGGCGTGACATATGGTCGGTGCCCGTCGAACATTCGGAGGGCGACTGGATCCGTGTCGTCGAATGTCGTGTGAATGCAGTATCATCGAACCCATGGAGTCTATTACCATAGACTCCGAATATGTTAGTTGTGCAATTCGTAAGGCCCCGAACTGGAAAAGTCCTGGGCCGGATGGATTGCACAACTTTTGGATAAAGTGGGTTCAGAGCTCGCATGAACGCTTGGCAACACAGTATCAAGAAGCCCTCGAGTCTGGTTCCTTACCCGCTTTTATGACCACTGGCATCACCTTCCTGCTCCATAAATCAGGTAGTACCACGGAACCTAAAAACTATAGACCTATCACTTGCTTACCTACCATCTACAAGCTCCTTACATCCATTCTGAGAAGTAAATTAAATTCACACATAATGTCTAACAATATTTTAGATAACGCTCAGAATGGATGTAGGGCTGGGTCACGTGGTACTAAGGAGCTACTCCTTATTGACATGGCCATTAGCCAACAGGTCAGGCGGAGTAGGGGCGCCCTCTCTACTGCCTGGGTTGACTACAAGAAGGCCTATGATTCGGTGCCTCATTCATGGCTGAGGAGGATTTTAGAGTTGTATAAAATTATTCCGACTCTTAAATCCTTCTTAGTCTCGTGTATGGGGCAGTGGACCACAGTCCTTCGTCAACCAGGTAGTGGTGGGTACGCCTCTGATTCGCATGACTTGATAAGGATTGAGCGTGGTATATTCCAGGGCGACAGTTTGAGTCCATTGTGGTTTTGTTTAGCACTGAATCCACTTAGCACATTGCTGAAGGATTCAGGGCTAGGCTATCGGTTTCGTAGAGGGGGTGAGGTTATTTCTCACCTGATGTATATGGATGACCTCAAGCTATTCACACCGAAGCACCAAGATTTAGTGACATTATTAAAAACTACGGAAGTTTTTAGTAATGCCATTAAGATGGAGTTCGGTGTTGATAAGTGTGCGGTTATGCATGTACAGCGGGGGAAGGTTGTAAATTCACCGAATCTACAACTTTCTGAGATAATAACTCTCAGATCTCTCACCGAGACCGAAACATACAAATACCTAGGTATGTCAGAGTCATTGGGTATAGCGGTAGAGGATATTAAGAAATCGGTGAAAGAACGTTTTTTTGGCCGCCTGACAAAAGTTCTTAACAGTTCTTTGTCCGGTGGTAACAAAATGCGGGCTTTCAACGGTTGGGTGATACCTTTATTGTTGTACTCCTTTGGCATACTTAGGTGGACTCAAACGGAACTAGACGCCCTGGATAGGCGAGTCCGTCAACAACTGACATTGCATCGAATGTTACACCCACGATCGTCTGTCATGAGACTGTACATTCCACGGAAGTGGGGGGGTCGAGGCTTTTTGAATGCCAAGAACCTCCACAACCGTGAAGTGTGCAGTCTCAGGGATTACTTCCTACAGAATGGATGTGACATTCATTGCGATGTTGTGAAAGTTGACAAGGGCCTTACACCTCTTTCCTTGCAGGACTATTGTTGCCAATAGGCCTGATATCGTGTTGGTTGATCGGGCTCAGCGCCGGGCGGTGCTCGTCGATGTCACCGTCCCACATGACGAGAATCTCGTTAAGGCAGAGAAGGACAAACTTTCTAAGTACCTCGATCTGACCTTCGAGATAACCGCCATGTGGGACGTAGACTCGACGATCATTGTCCCGATAGTCGTTTCGGCAAATGAACTAATAGCGAAGAGTCTCGATCAACATCTCAAGAGACTCTCGCTAGACTGTTGGATCAAGGGTCAGATACAGAAGGCTGTCGTCCTCGACACGGCACGCATCGTTAGGAGGTTTCTCAGTCTGTGACCGCTGGTAGTTTGGGCCCTGCTCCGCTACTGGTGGTGGTCTGACATGGATTTTTTTATAATATTATATGTAATTTTTCATATAAATATTGTAAAAAAAATTATGTTAAGAGAATAATTTGAATAAATGAATAATAATAATAATAATAAGCCTTTTTATTTCCAAATCTCTTAAAAAATAGGTTACATTGTTACTGTTTAGATATAATAAAAAAATAATATAGTGAATGTTAGTAATTTAGGTACTTATGTCTATTGTTAGTTTTGCTCTTGCGAGATTTGGATCCCTGTTTGGGTAAAGGCCTCCTCCCTTTTGTGCCAAGAATCCCTATCAGCCCCAGCCACTATCCAGTTTTTTCCGGCTATTTGGACTATATCATCAGTCCACCGTTTAACTGGTCTGCCTACATTTCTTTTACCGGCTGGTCCTTTCCACTGAGTGGTCTGTATTGTCCACCTTTTGTCTTTCAGACGTGATATATGGCCGGCCCATTTCCATTTTAGTTTTAGAGCTTGTGAAAGTGCATCGCTAAATTTCGTTTTATGTCTGATTAGAGTGCTTCTTATTTTGTGTATTTTTCGGATTTTAAGGATACTTCTTTCCATTGCCCTTTGGGTAGTTCCAATCCTGCATTTAATTTTATTTGAGAATACCCACGTTTGGCAGCCATACAGAAGACAAGGAAGAAGGCATGTGTCAAATACGGTTTTTTTCATACTCACGCTGTAGTCGCCTTTTAGTATTTCTTTTAGTGCCCAGAATTTCTTCCAGGTTATGTTAATCCTTCGCTCTATTTCCTCCTCGTTATTAGTCTTGTTCATTGCTATTTGCTTTCCGAGGTATATATAATTGACTACGTATTGTATTTCATTTTCTTTTATTTTTATTGGCGTTTCTTTGCTATTTGTCATTATCTTAGTTTTATTTATGTTAATTTCTAATCCTACTTTGGAACTTTCTTCTGCCAATGATTGTATCATTTCCTGTAACTGACTTGGGTTCTCAGCAAGTACTACAATATCGTCAGCAAATTTCAGATGGCTCAGGTAGTGTTTGTGTTTGCCTACTGTTATTTTAGCCTTTTTGTTTCCAATCAAGGTTTCTAAATATATTTTCGAATACAGCAATAAACAGCTTAGGCGACATGGGGTCATCCTGTCTAACTCCTCTTTCAATACAAATCTTTTCGCCTCTGGTTTCCAGTTTCACTTTGCTTGTACTATTGGCATAAATATTTTTAATAATGTTTATATACTTTTGTTTTACTTTGCAAAGTTTAAGTGCATCCCAGATAGCATTATGGCTTATGCTGTCAAACGCTTTGCTATAGTCAATAAATGCCACATACAGAGGCCTGTTAAACTCGTTGTATTTACCTATGACTTGTTCCAGGGCATGAATGTGGTCCATAGTACTGAAGCCCGAGCGAAAGCCTGCTTGCTCTATTGGTTGAGATTCATCAATTCTTAGTGTTATTCTTTTAAGCAGTATTGATGCAAAGAGTTTATATACACTTGACAGTAGGCTAATCGGCCGGTAGTTTCCTATGTCCAGTGGGTTTCTTTTTTTGTAAAAGAGTATAATATCTGATTCACACCACTGTACAGGAACCGTCTCGTTCTCCAGTACCATGTTAAATAGGTGTATTAGTGGTTGGAGGAGGATTGGAGCTCCAATCTTGAGAGCTTCGTTGCTCAAACCATCTGGACCAGGGCTTCTTTCAGCTTTAAGTTGTCTGATATTTGCGAGTATTTCCTTCCCATCGATTGGTTCAACAAGAGCGTTGGTACTACCAACCTCGTCGGCGTCTGCTAGGTCTTTGTCGTCATTGCCATGTTTTCTCTTGTAAAGTTCTTTATAGAAGCCTGTGGCACAGTCAAGAATATCCTTTCGTGTTTTTGTTTCTTTCGTTTTGTCCTCAAGTTTTTGTATCCATGTTTTGTGTGTGCTAAGTTCCTTAAGAGCTCTCTTTGTGCTTCTGAAATTCTTTAAATTTTTTGTTATTATTTTCTGTCGATGTGTTCTGTAGTCTTTCTTGATTGCTTTGTTTGTCTGTTTGTACAGTATACTTAGTTCGTTCTTCATGTGCTTGGTTTTGTTTTTTGTTTTCATTAGTTCAGTGCGCTTTTTTATTAGATCAATTGTATTTTCACTGAATACTTTATGTTTTTTCTTTGTGTTTGTATCACTTTTGACGGATAAGCTGAATTATATTGCATTTTCTATTATGTTGTAGTATTCCTGGACATTTGTGTGGGTTTCCGCACTACGAATGTCCAAAATGTGAGATTTAAGATGACTTATGTAGCTTTCAACTTCATCTTCTGTTTTTAAGTTTCTTAATGTGCTCAAAAAGTTGTGTCTATTTTTCTTTGGTTTTTCTATCCGGCATGTTGCTCGAACCATTCTGTGGTCGGACGGGAATTGATTATTGCTCAGAGTTTCTACGTTATTTATTAGTTTGGGTTGGTTTGTCAAAATAAAGTCAATTTCATTCTTGATTTTATGGTCTGGCGATATCCAAGTCCATTTACGGCTTGCTTTTTTCTTAAAGAAGGTGTTCATGATTGACAGTTTGTATTCATAAGCATACTCTATCAATCGTTCGCCTCTTTTATTTCTTACACCGTAGCCATAGTTACCCATAATAAGGTGTTCTTCTACTTTTGGTTGGCCTATTTTTGCGTTAAAGTCACCAATGACCAGTACAGTGTCATCTGCTAATGTGTGAGTTTTTTTGATATCATTGTAGAATTTGTTTATTTCATTATCACTTGAGCTTTCCGTGGGCGCATAAGTTTGGATAATTGAAACGCAAAGTTCTTTGAATTTGAGCTGTAGTAGGGCAACTCTTTCTGATATTCCAGTGAAGTTTTTTATTGTGTCTTTTAGGTATTTCTTAATCAAGAAGCCTACTCCGTATAGTCCTTGGGTTTGACCATAGTAACATAGGATATAATCTTGGTATTCTTCGATATGACATCCCATTCTGCGTACTTCTGACAGACCAATTACGTCACAGTTGATGTTTTTGAGGGCATGTGTCAATTCTAGGTATCGCTCAGTTGACAGCAAGGATTTCACGTTGTACATAACATAACATAGCATCACGCCTTTTTCCCCGAAGGGGTAGGCAGAGGTGTGCAAACACGTTGTAGGTGCATATTATTAGTTTGTTTTGTTTTGTAATGTTACTACTTTTATAGTTAATGGTTTTGCTGTTTGTAAGTGATATTTTGCTGTTATTTATGTTCTTGTTGTTTGTAAGGGGAGGGTGGCGGTCTATTTTCCCACGAGGACCAGTCGGCTTGGGAAAGATTCGTTTTGTTGTCGTTGTATCATTGGTTTTGTCTCTATTATTTGTTTTATTTTCGTTACCGGTGTCTGATAGTTGCTATGCGTTTTGTTGTTGAGATGGGTTTTCATTCAAAGATCTTGCCCTCATATACTCAAATGCATTTATTTTTTGCAGTTTAGGAGGGGCAATGATCTTTTTAGAGCCACCAGAGTGTGTTGGTGTGTTGGTAATGTTAGGTGAAGTCGAAACCTCTCTCTTTCTTTTTTCAGGATCTGATTTTTCTCTTATTATTAGTTTATTGTTTCGGATGAATGCGTCCTTTCCATTTTGTTTTTCCAGTTTGAGTTTATCTTGTAGGTTCTTGCGTATTTCCATAGTTTCCTTTGAAAAATCTTCAGTGATATATGTATTATTTGGCATTTTTTTCTTATTTTTCAATATTTCTATCTTTTTTAGGAATGTCGTAAAATTTATGAGTATTGGTCTTACTTTTCCTTCATTTGTTTTCTTTCCCAGTCTGTAGCAGTTGTTTATTTCATGAGTATCGATGTTAATACCTAGGTTAGATAGGGTATCTTTCGTTATATTTAGTAGTTCCTGTTGTGTATTTTCGATTTCTTTCATTCCATGTAATATCAAATTATTTTTCCTATTTTTTTCTTCCAAATATTTAACTTTTCCATTTAATCGTTGTACTTCCGTTTTCAGGTATTTATTTTCTTCCAAAATTGGCCGTAAATTCTCGTTTATGTTACGCATTAGACTTTCAGTTACACTCTGAGTAATTGCTGCAGTTTGCTGGTCGAGTTGAGATTTCACCATCTTAAACAGTTTGGTCATATCTTCCGACATTTCTGCGACAGCCATACTGCAAATAACCAAACGTTGAACTTTGCGTGAGTTGAAACGTAGCTCGCCTGTCAAGTTGGCACTATTCGATGACGTCTTGTCACTGCTGTCATATGATACGCCCGATGTGTCAATTGATGAGTAATTCAAGCGTATTTGTTGTTGACTAGTTGTAATATTTCTTACCTCACAACAAACAATTAATGAATCAATATACCTTCGATAATATAAATAATTTGATCAAAGTCTCACAAAAGGATTCCCTGTATGTAATTTTAACGTGTAAGTTGGATGTTTTGCGTATTTTCTTTGTGGTGCCCGTGTTGATACTGTTTCGTGTGTTGATATTATGAAGCACAGAACTGGTGTTAGTTACTTTCCACTGCGATTTCAATTTAAGAACCGAGAGCACTTTTACATTCACTGTTGTTGTTTTGACAACCGGAAGCGACCTCTCTTCCGACCGAACTTAATGATTACCTCATAACAATTACAATCTAGCCTTGAGGCTAATAAGTAATTTAAATATAACTTAATTTGCTAAAAATTTACAATTTAAAGAATGTGTCCATTGACACTTTTCTTATAGTCTCTATTATAATGGAAAGACACTTAGTTCTTGTGTTCTTCAAGGGTAGTAGCACTCACTGCACTCCGTAGCACTAATTTCACTACACTAACTCAAAAGGCTTAGTCCTTTTCAGTCTCCTTACTATGTCCGTGGTGTCAAGGAGCTGGATAGCCTCGACATTCACATGTTGCAGAAGTCTTTGTTCATGAGCTTCGGCGTATTTATTTATAACCTTAGCAACAAGGTCCACTCCTAAATCGCGGTGGATATCCTCATTTCTAGTGTACCAGGGAGCGTTAACTATACTCCGAAGTACTTTGTTTTGGAATCTTTGGATTATATCAACATTGGTGCGTTTTGTGTAATAATTTTCAAATAGATAAGATCGATTAAATCGATTATCGATTTAAAAATAGAAAGAAATTAGCTTAAGATTTATTTGGTTGCTAAACTTTGTTCAAAATTTACTTTAGGTACCATCTTTCCCGTAGAGGCCACACACCCGTAGAAGCCACACAGGTGGTCAAAGTCCGTCGGGCGCGACTGGAAATAGTATTTCCATTAACACGCAGAAGGTCATTGGCTCCCGCCAGAGACCCCTGGCAACGGACATTAAAAAAACAATAAAAAAAAAGTTTCCATGTTTCAGTTAAAAATTACGTGTTTGCTGTTCTGTCATTTGGTTTTATATGTTTTTACGAGTATCTCCTGTATCGTGCCTGTTTTTTAAATCGGCTCACTAGTTACTCAATGCTCAATTCAAATAAACAAACAATCAAATCTTTCCTCTGTATAATATTGTATAGAAATAATTTTGTTTTAACTGCAAAGATTATATTAAGTGGTATGTAATATCTTACCTAGCTGTTGGAAATTTGGTTTGAATTATAGAGTGGTTATGTATTTTCTATAGAGCCCGATAACGGCAAAGAGTGGCTATGTACATCGCCCTTCAGGGATATAAGTGTGGTGATATTTATGTAGGCATGTATCTTCAAAATAAACAGAAAAACAACTGTTAAAAAATATCACTAGTTTATTTTACAGAATTACTCTAACCTAAATCAGCATCATTTTCTAAGGCGCGTCGTCCCCTCTCAGAGGAAGATAATGATGACGTCTGTTAGCAAGAGGTCGGAGGAATCGTCTTGGGTTCATGGTCACGGAATCCACTGATGATCTGGACTGTGCCAAATTTAAATTTGCAGCACTTACAGGAATAGGTGTTACTGAATAACCAGCTTCTATCAAAGCCGCAAACTCTTCAGGTGTATACGCTTTATTATTCTTAGGACGAGGAAGAAGCGCTCTTCGCTCATCCAAACTTTGACCATGCTGTTCTAGTTTAACTTGATTATAATTGGGTTCGATAGGTTGATCAATTTTAATACTTTGTTCATTGTAAAGTTGAGGTTTTACCATTTTACGTGGAACCAAGTTTCTATTGACAAAGATAGAAGACTGAGGAGGCTTAGGTAATTCTCTTTGTTCAGATTTTAACTGTGCAGGTATTTCAAACCGTTGTCTTTGGTCGTTTAATCTGTAAACTGGTCGAATATAATACTGTTGATCGCCAATAATTTGAGTGCTTTGGGGAGGTAATGCGTCAGTGTTAACAGGCTCATATATTTTTACTGAACGCATTTTCTCATATTCAGGAAAACGCTTCAAGTATGTGACAGGTCTATCCACACTTTGACTTGAGACACGTTGTTCTTGAGATCGAATAGATTGCCGAGGTGCTTCGACAATTCGGAATTGCTTAGCCTGAGCTTCAGGTTGGTACTGTGATAAAACTCGGTAGTTGGGTTGAGTTCTGGGTTGCTGTGGTTGCAACTGGGGTGCAGGAACAATTTTTAAACCTTGCGATTCTGGATGATCAAATATTTGCTGTGAGACTTGAGTAGGTTGAGGAAGTGTTACGTATCTAAGTGCTTGTGCACTTCTTTGAATTTGCGGCGCCTGTCGGTACAAAGAAGGTTGTGGTTGAGTTTGTTGTTGCGGCTGTTGAGGTTGAACATTTGTAGTTTCAATCAAGTATTGTTGCGGGGCACTTGGAGGTTGAGGAGGAGCTGCTTGGACCTTGTTGCGAAGCTTAGATTTCTTGCTCGGTTTTGTAATATATCTGTCCACCTGTAACATTTTGATAAATATATTAATTTAAACTGTTGATTTTAAAGCAAAAATAGCTGTTTCTACTGTCGGTTATATGGTACGTAGTGTCCACAATACTTGTTTACTTCTATATACACCTGACTAGTTTTGGCTTATATTACTTGGCAACTACTTCAGGACGAGCAATGCGATCACTTCATTTTATTAAATATAAATAACGTCTAAGTTCACCTGTTAGCTTATGCACGGCCAAGGCTCTGATACCTTGTCGTTTGACGATATTATTACTATGAATGCTGTATGAGTTCTTTATTATAAAATTATAGAAAACGAAGATAGTCTCAGTTACCTGCTGGTACTGAGGTGCGACACTCTGAATTGTCGGACCTTGTTGAAGAATTTGAGAAGGCTGGGATTCTTGTGGTTGTGAGTAAGAACTTTGCAGTGGCTCTTCTTGTCTTAATGTAGCTGGCCTTAGTAGAGAAAATAATTCTTGATTGTAAGCATCTCTTGCAATGGCACTAGTGTCGCTGACTGATAACGCAGCGCCTACTGAAGCTTCGCCGCCGTTTGAAGAGTAGTCAGGGCGAGCAATCACAGCGTGGGATGAAGGTTGACGTGACACCTAAAACCATCAAAAGTAAGTTTAATGCAACGAATGAAGGTTGGTGATCTTTGCTGGTGGTATTTTGCTCCGCAGACTTAAAATTTCGAGCAAGTACAACGGGGGCTTTAAACTCTCTATTGACGGTTTTGGCACGCGAGTTCAGTAGCGTACCAACGGTTTTGCTCGCCAATGGATCACCGGCTTAAGCGGATACTTAAACTGATTAATGTGTCAAAGTCAGACCAGTGTTTCATACTCCAGCTAGTTGAGTGGGTTTTGTACGACGAGATCTTGTAACACATTAAAAAATGTGTATCACTGTTCTGCCTGTATCTTTACTGCCAATATAGTTTCTTTAATAATACCTACTAATAATAGAGGTCTAATGCGGTTGGTTGAACGCGCTTATCTCAGAAAATACTGGACCGTACATATAAACTAAATATGTGTTGTATAGTCCTGTTATTGAGAATGGATTATAAACTATATTATTACATAATTTTACTACGACTATAAACAGCATAGCAGCAAAAATGTTGTAAAATGGGGAAAATGTATTACTTATGGGTATTCCATTCCATTCACCGCGTAAGCCCTATGGTTATCCTTACGAGAGCGTACCCGTGACGTCCGGCAATAGACGATAGAGCGACCGGAGCCGTATTCACGGAAAAAATGGAATATACACTGCATAATCGCAATATTCTTTTACCTTTTAGAAAATGTTTTGTTACCTGATGACCTCCTTGCTCTAGGTAGTAAACTTGCTGCAGGTTTTGCTTGCTGTGTTCAGACTGGGGGCTTACATACAGTTGTTGCAATAACTGATTGCCAGAGACCGGCGCTTTCCTTTCTTGCTGCAGTTCAAGCAGTTCTCTGGCGTTTAATGATATCACTTGTCCAGGACGATAGGTCTCTGCATTAGACCGGCTGAAATTTTAAAATTTAACTCTTAAGACTCATGTTATATTACGACTACCGCAAAACCTATTTAATTGTTATCGGGACAAAACGTTGTGAAAACGACATAGAAAATATTAAAAATAGTATTAAGTGGACATTTAAGGATACGTTTAGCATTTTTGTTTTTGTTAAATATACAACTACAGAATCATGTTGGCGGAAAGCATATTAGGTATACGCCTCCATTTCAGTCGTAACTTTGTTGTGCAAGGAGGCGAGCCTGTTGCTACTACTAGGTCTTTTTTGTTTGCCTTAGCCATCGGTACATCGGTTACATCGGTATAACGAGGCTATTGCGTGTATGTACGGTGTACCACCAAGTGAGGTTGCCTTAAGCTTCTAATACCTTTGTACCTACATAGAGGATGCCCACAATATTGAATATTTGTTATGATAATTACCTAAGGGGTTTGTCTTCATCTTGTGGTTCCTCCACGGGTGCCACTGGCTCCTGCAACAATACATTCAATAGCAATTAGTGAATGTTAGAACGTAATAATGAACAAAGTGGTGGCGAAGTTAGGGTAGGTTTAATGAAGAGATGCCTCCTAACCATGAGGCGTACGGCAATGGACGTAAGAGAGGCCGTTTAAAACAAGAGAGAGTAAATAAATAATAGTTTAAAAAAACTAAAAAAACACGCTTTTATAGGGAATCCAACTAAAAAGTAGAAAATAAATTATAATAAGTTTGAATTAAGAATAGTGTAAATAAGAAATAAATCTACTCGTATATTATTGTAAAAAGCGTGAGGTGCATTTTAAGGTATTATCAAAATGATAATTCTTCTACTCATATCTGTCAATAAAATATTTATAACTATTGACACTATGCACCTCACGCTTTTTTTACAATATTATATATTTATTTCTTATTTACACTATTCTTAATTCAAACTTATTAAAATTTATTTTCTATTTTTTAATTGGAAAAAACACGCTTTTATAGAGATATAAAAGCGTGTTTTTTTTAACTATTATTTATTTTTCATTTTTTAGTTTTTATTTTCCTTTTTTTTTAATTATCAATCGAATTATTGCATTGTCATCAGTCTTTGACAGGTGTGCAAAGTTTGAATTAAATCTGATCGTTCAAAGTAGGGCAAAACCGAACCCAAAAGAGTCGTTTATTAACAAACAAAAATACAAGTGAAGCTAATAAAAAAGTTGTAAAAAAAGGTAACAAAGGAAAAGGCATCTAGCCTATCCCTTCGAGGAAGAAGCGCCTTCGCTTAGCAGTTTCTGCATATCCGGGGACTCGACTAAGGCGAAAGAGAAACAACGTTGTTAGCCTGATCCGTACAATATCCAAAGACCGGGAGTCCCACACATAGCACGTAAAAGTATCACCGACCACGTTAAAATCCCTTCGGGGAAAATACCTGATTCCGTTTGTATAATGTGTGAATGGCAAACTTTAACTTAGCAGATATCAGAAAGTGGCAATGCAGTTAAGTTTTGATATCGGTCTGTTGCGACAACAGCAGAATACGTCTTTGATAACCTGTTATTAAACAGTTGCAATTCGGATGATATACCTTCTATTATTTCACACTGGCTGACCACACTATGCTGCAACGTCTATTAAAGTACTATTAAAGAAACTAGAACGGATTAGTACCTATGACAAATTATAATTGTCTATGTAGGACGTATGAATGAATAGCGTGGTTGAATATGTTACCAAAACTATTGCTGTGATGTAGAATATAATTGTGTGAGATCAATCGGTTGTCACTCTACTAACGTGAACTCACTTGTAAAAAAACATTCTAAACTTAGCTGCCCGTTTTTTGATAATCAATTTGAAAGATGGCCCAGGAAATTAAAAAAAAACCGTTTAGACCCTGGGGTGCTATGCACCATTAGTCATTGTTATTTTTCTATTTTCTATCACATAATTGTTATACCAAGTAGAAACTTTTGTTGTAGAACTATTTGCAGTAGGTATACCTACTACCGCAAATAGTTCTACAAAAAAGTCATTAATATTACATCTTCATGTAGGATATTACCTGTATTGTAACATAATCTTAATCTTCGCTTATGTTTTAGATAAGAAGTTTATTATAATGTATATTTGCATTATCTTACGTAAATAATACATATATTATAAAGAGATAAATTTGTCGGTAAATAATAGATAGGTAGTCTATAAAACCACTAAACCGATTCAGAAATTCATCTAGCTCAAACTAATTATACATAGGAAACACCCTCACTTCGAAACAATTTATGGATCACACAAATATTGGACTCGACCCGAGAATCGAGCCAGAGGCTCCAGAGTCGAAAGCCGATGCACTACCAACCACGCCACCCAAGCAGTATATTCTTACATTAAAAATGTAGACTGCATTATGTCTCAGTACTTTTCAATACAATAACGATTGGTTTCTCATGAGAATAGGGAACGATACAACTATAACACGCGGGAAGAACCGCGGGGCCGGTAGTTTGATAGATAACTCAATTACTTACTACCAATAGATTCCTTATACGATAGACAGAGTAGCATTAAATAACGCACATACAATTTACCGGTAGTACAATTCCCTATTCTGTGCCTGTATTCATTTGTACGTTTTATCTATTTTGACTTCCCACGCAATTGTTGATACCGTGACCAAAAACAACGAATTTCATACAAATGCGATCTAAGTACATTGATTAAACGTAAGTAATTCCACTCGATAGTCCAAAGGACTGGCTAGTCGTGACCAAATCTGGGGCATAGAGTGAAAGGCCGGCTAAGGTCTCAAGTTCCTGCTGTAGGAAGAACAAAATGTATGTTTCTAACAATTTAAATTATAAGTTGGCCTATTTACTATTCAAAGTGGTTGCTTGTGATACTGACAGGTTTAGGAAACTTACTGCTTTGGTGTAGGTACTTTAGGCATGTTATTAAGTACTTATCTTTGTTTGTCTTTGTATTAAAATGTTTCAATGAAAAAAAAAATGAGCAAAGAGCTTCGAATACGAAATAGACTTATCGTCCACTGTGCAGTTATGGATATTAAAGTTCTTTGGACACATCACCAGAAATGAAGAAATGCTAGTATAGTATAATAACGCGGGCAAGAAGATTTATAAGATCACGAAGGGTGGCTCGAACGAGTCTCTGGCAAAGATCGTCCTGACATGTCAGTGTCAGTGACGAGACAGGCATCACTGAAACTGACATGTCCCCACATGCGTTCATAGAAAATGTATAAAATAATATTCCGCGGCCGCTCTAACGTCCGTTGCCGGGCGTCTCTGGTTACTAGCAGAGGGTATGTCCAGTGGCGCCCGGCGGACTTTGACCACCTCTGTGGTCTCTGCGGGTGTTTGGTCGGGACGAGAATCCCGCGTCATTGGGGTCGGGTTTTATCCCGCGTCAGTGAGTGAATCTGGTTGCGTGCTATGGGGCAAAGGCTCCGCAGCACGCAACCCTTCTAGCCTGCTTCTGTAAGGACGGTGGGTGGCGATCCCGCCGTCCTCAGGCCCCGATCATGGAGGACGATAGTCTTGGGCGTAGTCGCGTAGTCTGGGGCGGCCTGGCCGCCGACTACGGAACTCGGCGGGGAGGGTACGCTCCCTCTCCCTCCCGGCCGCCTCCTTCGCGAGCATGACTTGCTCGCAGAAGGACACGGCCGCGTTCCACCTACTCCGGCTGGAGACCATGGCTTGAAGCATGGTCTCCAGCAGGAGGGTATCCACGCCCAGACCCACTACGAGGTCCCGGCGCTGACTCGCCCACGCTGAGCACTCCACCAACGTGTGGAGTGCGGTGTCGTCGTCGGAAACCTCGCAGTGTTGACACCGGGGTGTGACCTCACGATGCATGCGAAACAGATAGCTACCGAAGCATCCATGCCCGGCAACGATCTGCGTCGCACGGTACGTGAGGTCACCATGCTGCCTCTGCAGCCAATCGTCCATGATCGGTCTCACCGCCGCGATGATGGTGGTACCCCACTTGGGTTGCTCAAGTCGCACCCTCCATGACTCCATGAGATCCTGGCGGAGTTGGGACCGCTGGTCCTCGATTTCTCGAGACGCAGGCCTGTGGTCCCGCTCCAGCGCCATTGGAACAATGACGCAAGGGCTCTCGCTTCCAGGTCCCATGGAGGGGTCCCGGCTAGGAGACATGCAGCCTCTCCGGAGATCGTGCGGTACCCCCGTATGGTTCTGACGGCCAAGGTTCTAAGTGGTCTGTTTAACAGAGTCACGTTCCCCTTGACCGCCAACCTATCCGCCCATACGGGAGCCCCGTATAGGGCCATACTCCGCACGATCCCCAGGTACAGTCTCCTGCAGGAAGCGTTGGGTCCCTTTAGGTTGGGCATCAGTCGCGAAAGCGCGACCGATGCCTGTGTCACCTTGGGGACCAAACTTCGGAAATGTGGTCCGAAGTTCCATCGGCTATCAAGTACGATCCCTAGGTACTTCATCGAGGGCTTGATGCCGATGCTAACGCCTCCCACATTTATGCTGGAACCTTCGGGTGGACCGTTCCGAGGTCTGTGAAAGCACAGAACCTCGGACTTGTGCAAGGCCACCTCCAGTCCCAGCTGCCGTATCCGACCCACGACTCGAGCAACACCCGTCGTGACCTTGAGTGCTGCCTCCTGGTACGTTGCACCCCGCGCCGTGACAACGGTATCGTCGGCGTAGCACGTTACGCCGACGCCCCTAGGCAACGCACCCCGCAGCACCCAGTCGTAGCCGATGTTCCACAGAAGCGGCCCCAGGACCGACCCCTGCGGAACACCGCACGACACATCTCGCCGAGCTGGCCCGAGCCAGCTGGGGAAAGCTATGGCCCTCTCCGAGAGATAGGCCCCGACAATACGACGGAGGTAGAGAGGCGTTTCGTGATACACGAGCGCCTCCCTAACGCAGCTCCATGGCAAGGTGTTGAACGCGTTGGCGATGTCAAGAGACACCGCCACCACCACCTTGCCCTGCGAGACTGCTTCCTCCGTCAGGCTCTTCACGCGCATGATCGCGCTCACGGTGGAGCGTCCCCGACGGAAACCGAACTGGTTATCCGCCAGGTCAGGCCCAACACTCGTGAGATGCTCGACGAGGCGTTCCGCGATAATTCGCTCAAAGAGCTTACACACCTCGTCGAGCAACACGATCGGCCGGTAACCGGACGGTGAGTCCACCGGCCGCCCCGCCTTACGGATCAGGACCAGTTTCCCCGTCCTCCACACCTTGGGAAACTGGCCCCTTTCGAGGCATGCGCTAAAGAGCCCCATCAGTCGAGGCCCGAGTTCTTCGAGGGCCAGGACCCATGCACGGCCAGGAATGCCGTCGGGTCCAGGGGCAGTGATTTTCCGGCGTTTAAGCCGGAGTACTGCCGCACCTAACTCCCCCACGCTGACTTCGGGTACGTCGTCTTCGCTGGTGCTATCCGCGTCGGGCAGAGACGGAGCCATGCGCAGAGGGACGTGCTCCTCCGCGCTCGTCGGAAACAGGGAGCCCATGACCCGCTCCAGCTGCTGCGGCTGGAGACTCTGGGTCAGTGGGGGCGCCCTAGGTCGGAGTTTCTCCCTGACCTGTAGGTACGGGCGCCCCCATGGGTTCTGCTGCAGGGTCTCCAGGAGCTCCTCGCGGGCCACCGTCTTGGCCCGCTTTATCGTCTCCTGGAGAATACCTTTGGCCTCCCTGTATGCCTGAAAAAGCTCCGCCTCTCGGGCTGCCGCGTCGTCTGGGCGGCGATGCCTCCGGCGAAACCTGGTGTACCGGCGGCGGGCGGAGATGCATGCTGCGCGCAGCTCTGCAATCTCCGGCGACCACCAGTACACCTGCTTCCTGGCCGGTCTGGGTGTAACCCTAGGCATCGCCGCATCACAGATTTGCGACATGGCTCTCCTGAACCACTCCGCCTCGGCATCCACATCGGCAGGCCGGTCCGGTGCCGGAATCCAGGCCTGCACGATGGAAGCCTCCAGGAGAGCCTCCCGATCCAGATGGTGAAGTGCCCAACGCGGATCCGGGGGATTTGCTACCGGCTGTGGGAGGTCAGGTGAGGGGACGACATCGAACCGGATATACCGATGGTCCGAGTGCGTCTCCTCACCCTCCTCCACGCGCCAGCCTGTAATACGGCGGGCGAGGTCAGGGGATGCGAACGTTACGTCTACGATCGATTCCCCCCCTCGCCGCCAAAAGGTGACGACATTCCCCCGGTTGAGGACCTCCAGACCACGTTTTCTGGTCCAGTCCTCAAGAAGCCTCCCCTTGTCCCTGGTTTCCCGGGAGCCCCACGCCTCACTCCAGGCGTTGAAGTCTCCCAGGAGCAGGACAGGGCGAGGACGGCACGCAGCGAAGACGACGTCGAGCTCAGTGAGCCATAGCTCAAACTGAGACTCGTCAATGTTCGGCGAGATGTAGGCCGACACGACCGCAAACCCTTCAAATTCCGCCGCAACACATCCCCGGCCGCTTGCAATCAATGCAAGGCGCGAGGTGTCCACGGCGGAACCCCCAAAAATAGAACAGGCCGAGCCGTCCTGGTCCACCGGGCTTCCCGGGTGGACGTAGTACGGCTCGGCGACCACGGCCAAGTTAATGGACCACTGCGCGATGCTCTGGTACAGAAGATCCTGAGCAGCGCGGCAGTGGTTCAGGTTCACCTGCAGGATGCGGACATGGGCGTACATTAATGGACGTCCATGTCAGCATCCCGCCGCGAACTTGGCCGCGCAGAAGCGGCTCCCCCGCTGCCCACAGCGGACGGACGAGGCTTTGGCCTCGAGGCAGCGCAGGTACGGCTGCCGACCCTATGGTCCGCCGTTTTGCCCTCCGCCTCGCACCTATAACAGCGAGGCGGGGCCTCGCAGCCATTGGCCTTATGGCCGGGCCGGCTGCAGCGGAAGCACCGATCGCCTACGGTGTCTTCCGCTGTGCACTGCACTCCTACGTGCCCTACCACCATACATCGGAAACATCTCGTTTCCCGGGCACGCAGGAGGTGCACCTGCGCCTTTAAGAAGCCCCCTACAAGGAGGCTTCGTCCGTCCGCTATTTTCACTGCCGCCGCGACGGGGCACTGGACGACTGTCGTGCCATGGCCAGTGGGGCTGAAGAAAATCTCTCCAGCCTTAATCTGGTCATGGGGACAGCCACCCGCCTCCACGACGGCGGAAATAATCTCCTCCGTTGTGGCCGCGTCATCCAGACCAGAGATGCGCAATGCCGCGCATTTGATGGGTCTGGTGACGCGGACGGCTTCAGTGTCCAGCGACTCCCTAAGCTTAGCCGCTAGGGCGTCAGCTTTGGAGCCGCTGGAGGCGCCGGAGACCTCGAGGAGGCGAGCGCCGGTGCGAGTGTTCTTGCACCGGAGCCCCCCCTGATTGTCGAGGGCCTTCAGGTCGACTGAGGCCTTTACGGTCCTCAGGACGTCGGCGTACCCCACTCCCTTCTCCGCGCCCACTGTCGTCACCGTCAGGACGACAGCGGTGGAGCGAGGGGGACGGGGCCTCTTCGGCGCCTTAGCCGCGGCGGTTATGGCCGCTTTCTTTTTTCGCTGTTTTTTAGCGCCCACTACTTCCCATCCCTCCCGCCTGGCGGGATGTGTAGAAGCAGCGGGAGCAACAGCGGGAGCGGCCCTGTGGGCAGCGGGGGTGGCACTCCTCTTGCCCTTCCCCTTGGCCTTCCGCGAGATAGCCGCAGCCTCGGCCGGCGGTCGCCTCGCTGGGACAGCGGATGGGGGCGGGGGGGGGCGGCTAGGAGGCCTGCCTCTAGGGCGGGGCGCAACGCCGGCGCCGGCAACAGCCGCGTAGGACAACGCGGGCTGCGTCAGCGCAGGGCGGTACGCCCGGTCCTCTAGGACGCCGAGGCGCCTCTCGATTGCCGCCATGACCTCGGTGAGAGTAGCCGCAGGCCGTGGCGGCGATTCCGCAGCTGCAGGCCGTGGCGGTGATCCATGCGCCGCGTTGTACGCGGTCTTAGTTGCCATCCTTGGTGACGGGCCAGCAGTCGGGGAAGGTGCCATGGGACGCTCCGTCTGGGTCCCGGGGGGCCCCTTGACAACCTGGTCAGGTTCGCGACCTCCTGTCGCAGGGCCTCCATCTGTTGCCGGGACACGGCAAGTTCCGCCTCCAGGCTGGCCACCTGACCCCGAAGCTTCTGCTCCTCCGCGGGTACGCTCCGCGCTAGGAGCTCATCAAGTGAAGACGTAGCGTGAGTCACTGCCGTCTTCACTATCTGCCTCTTACCCGGCATGTTTTTCGTGCCACCCTTCATCGCTTCCGCAATTCGGGTAAGAGCCAGCATGAGCTCCCGCGCGGCTGGCACCTCCTTGTCCCTGCCGCTAGGCAGGAACGGCACCGTAGGGGCGGGGGCCTTGAAGACCGGCGTCTTCCGGTACTGACCCCTCGTTGTCATCGCAACAACGTATTTCGGCGGCACCCCCTCTTCGGTGCTCGTCTCGCTGCCCCGCCCGGAGCAGCTAGTGCTCCTGTCGCGTGATGGCCCCGCCTTCTGCGCCCTCTTATCGAGGG
This sequence comes from Nudaria mundana, assembly GCA_963556515.1. Taxonomy (NCBI): domain Eukaryota; kingdom Metazoa; phylum Arthropoda; class Insecta; order Lepidoptera; family Erebidae; genus Nudaria; species Nudaria mundana. The sequence goes on from OY748306.1 coordinate 8,434,897, forward strand.
TCCTTTTCCCTGGGGTTTTCCGTGAGGAAGAACCCGCCGCCTCCTTGCTGTTGGGAACAACGTCAGTCCCAGCAGCCGTCGACGCGACCTCCGCGTCGGTTTGGGGGGTGGTTTTAAGGCACACCCCCTGGCCTATCGGGCTTTGGTGACCCCTCCCAAATACCACCCGGGAAGATCCCGGGCGGGGGTCGCCATGACTGGTGCCGGGCCCGAGCCCGACCCCAGTCACAGCAGGGTGTTCGCGGTCAGCATCGCTGCCGGTTCCCCCTTGGGTAATAAAAACGTTTGTTTCCTTAGCCATATTTTTTTTTGAGTTTTACGTCCTCCGACGATGGTGACACCCTAGGCGTGACAGCTCCCCTGCACGATTCATCCCCTCACCGGGTGTCAGAGCTTGGGATTGGGTTAATTTTTTATAGAGGTGTTCATCCTCGCGGCCCCGAGGGGCCACCGGTCCTGTCAATTCAGGATTACGGCTGGGCCGGGCGGGGGTCTTCACAAGACCGTTCCGCCCGCCCCGTTGGTGATTTTTTAACGAGGTTTTCTTCCTCGCGGTTCCGAAGAACCGGCTTTCCGCCTGCTGCCAGGCGGGGTTCGGCCGAACGGTGGTCTCTACGAGACCGTGTCCGACACCGCTGATGATCTCAGTGATGTCGGACCCGTCGCCCTGGTGGTTTCTCCGCACAGCAGCACTCTGCTCTGCAGAGTGTCGGCGGAGAGACCTGGGCCTCAAAAGGCCCCCACCGTGGTGGGTCTGTGCTCCTCACAGTCTGAGGAGACAAGACCCCCACCTTGGCCAGAATTTGCCGTAGTAGCTACAACTCTACGGTATGTTGCCGCAGAGTTGCAGCCACTGCCGTTGCCCGGGGTGCACCGCGTGGAGGATCTGACCCATGCACCCCAGAGAAAGAACCTGGCAATAAAACTCTCGGTCACTCTTTTTCAATAATTTACTCATTTACACATTTTCTTAAGACTAAATGTGGACGAATGTACATTCGTCTCGTGTCAAATTCAAAAAGAGTGTATAATACAACAAAAAAAAATTATTATAGTCGCCTAAGTACAAAATATGCTACAATTACGGCATTTTAGGAGGCACCTGCACCATGCTCAAGCCAGACACTTTTATTATTAAGGTAATCAACTGTCTTATATTATGCTTTTTGACATAAAGTGGTCTTTATAAAGTTTTTAAATTTATTGTCGGGCATACAAATGACCGATTCAGGCAATTTATTATAAAAGCGTATACCTTCCCCCTTGAAAGAATGACTAACCCTGCTAAGCCGATAACACGGAGGGAGTAGTTTATTTTTATTACGTAGATTTCCGTCTGTAACGTCACTTACTTTAGTATAGCTAGATATATTTTTCCTGACATACAGTATGTTATCAAATATATATTGGGAAGCTACAGTTAAAATATTAATATCTTTAAATCGCTCCCTAAGAGAATCTCTTTTACCTAAACAATAAATGGCACGGACTGCCCTCTTTTGTAATATAAAAATTGTTTATATATCTGCTGCATTTCCCCAAAGTAGTATTCCATAGGACATCAAGCTATGGAAGTAACCAAAGTAAACTAGCCTAGCAGTAGCTACATCTGTCAACTGCCTAATCCGTCTCACAGCATATGCAGCAGAGCTAAGCTTATTAGCTAAAATGGTGATATGGTCACCCCATTGTAATTTAGAATCTATTGTTATTCCTAAAAAGGTAGTGTTATTTACAAATTCTAACCTTTGGCTACCCAGCACGACATGGACGTTTGCTTGTCTGACATTGGGCATTGTAAATTTAACGCATTTAGTCTTTTCTGCATTCAACAATAGGTTGTTTGTAGAAAACCAATTTGAAATATCATTTAAAATATTATTAACATTATTCGCATCTGTACTATGCCGATTTACTTTGAATATAAGTGATGTATCATCCGCGAACATTACTATGCCAGCTTGTGCCTCGATCAAGAAAGGCAAGTCATTAACATAAACCAAGAAGAGAAAAGGCCCTAGAATTGATCCCTGAGGTACGCCTATTTTGACGTTAGTTCCGTTTGACTTAACGTTGTTCACATGAACAGCTGCAGCCTATCTGTCAGGTAAGATCCCAATAGTTCTAAGGATTTTTTGTCAAAACCATACCGACGTAACTTTAGCAAAAGTGTCTGATGGTCAACACAATCAAATGCTTTAGACAGATCACAGAATACCCCAATGGCATCCTGCGTTCCCTCCCATGCGTCGTAAATCAAGCTAACAAGGGTTACTCCCGCATCGGTGGTAGATTTTCCGCGAGTAAAGCCAAATTGCTGGCTGTGGAAAAGATTGTTGGTCGTGAAGTGGACTTGCATTTGATTTAGCATCACTCTCTCAAACACCTTACTCAGAGCTGGCAAAATAGAAATGGGGCGGTAGTTACCAAGTTCTGACTTAGATCCCTTCTTAAATAATGGTATTAGTCTACTATTTTTCATTAGGTTAGGGAATATACCTTCATCTACACATTCATTAAAAATTAGTGCCAAGTCAGGTGCAATGATATCAATTACATTACTTATTAAGCTAACTGATATACCCCAGTGATCTTCAGATTTTTTAATTTTGAGATTTTTAAATGCTTTCAAGATGTCACTGGGGTCTATATGTTTGAAGTTAAATTTAGATGAAGAACCAATATTACTTTCGAGAAGGGCCACAGCACCGTGGGCACATGAATTAACAGAAGAAGTTACTTTAAATGGAATGTTGGTAAAATAATCTTCAAATGCATTTACAATACCTTTCGGAGAGGTTATATTCTTGTTTTCTAATTTAATTTTAGTAACAGTATCCCTCACTTTACATTTACCTGACTCTTTGTTTATAACTTTCCATATTTCTTTTATTTTGTTAGGAGCCTCAATTATTTTCCTTTTGATGTGAATGGATTTAGCCTGTCTACATACTTTTTTGAATACTTTGGAGTAATTCCTAACATATTCAATGAAACTTTTATCAAATCTGTATCGTTTTTCTGCATATAGATCAAACAGCGTTCGTCTACTTTTATAAATGCCTACTGTTGCCCATTCACAAAATTTCGTTTTAACACTACGACTTTCGCATTTCTGTTTGAATGTGTCTGAAAAAGCATCAGATAATGTACCAAATAAACTATTGTAATGGACCTCAGGATTATTACCTATATAAACTATAGAATTAAGCTTTTTCTCGAACAAGTTTTTGAATTCTTTAATTCTATTAGAGGTTATGGGCCTACACATAATTTTCTCATTATACTGACTCTTATAACTCTTGGGAAAGGATACTATTTGACCACAGTGATCTGATGGCAATTTACTAATTACAGACTTGCTTAAGCACTCACAATCCGTAAAAAAATTATCCAGGCATTTGGCTGCTGTTTCTGTGACTCTAGTCGGCTCACAGAAAATATTTTCCATATTGTAACTGCCAAATAAATTTAAAAATTGAGTACTTTTCTTACACTGTTTAAGGATGTTTACATTGAAGTCTCCGTACACAATTAACTTCTTCCTATTATTTGACGCAACCCCTAGAACCTGGTCCATGACCTTGCTAAATACACTAAAATCACTGTTAGGTGGACTGTATACGCAAACTACTATATACTGGTCAAGTTTAGTTTTAGTTAGTGTGCCAATCAAAACATCTAGAAGCAAGGTTTTAGAATGATACTCGGAAAGGATTGTTGTCAACCTCGCGTGAACTGTGAAATAAATTTGAATTAAATTACCATATAAATAGAACATTTTCTGAATTGAAACATAAGATACCCTTTGGAACAATAAAACTTTACTATGGAATCTCAATCAAATTCCTAACACACTGTGTCTAGTTGTGAATTTATAATGTATTAGTTACTTCAACACCTCACCAATAGATGGCGCTATATGATTTACCTAAATCACAACAGTAAGGTTTACCGTCATTACATATGTGTGTACAAACACAAACAACAAGTTTTAGTATTAAATTACTTCGCCCTGAGCCTAGTGTTTCTTTGGTTGAATACCTTAAATACCTGGCGACTCGAGTGGGACGTTTTTGGGAACTGGACACATGTAAGTAAGTGCCTTTTATACAAAACATGTCAAACATTGACTCAAAAACCAACTTGAAATTGGGACAAAATAACTGTTGAAATGAGACCAAGTTAAAATGGGACCAGCTGCAGCTTTCAATTAAAATTCCAAGTCGGTTTACCCGGTTGAAAGACATGAGGTTACAAGCAAAAAATTAAAGAATCAGTCAAATTTAGAACTACCACCCTTTTTCATTAGGTTTTTTTTTAATTCCTCTCGTACGTCACACGCAGCGATAAATTTGATAAATCGACTAGGAAAATCAGTTTTCAAAAATGTCACAAAGTTGGATGTCGTTTATGAAAACAAGACATTTTTACTATTTATAAACATATAAATAAGTATTATTTAGTAAAATTACAATATTTACAAAGTTCGTGGAACAATTCATTGACGTCGTCACTGACTGAAATATTATAAGTTCGAATGTCGCAAACCCCGCTCGCCACTGTAGCCGTTGCTATTCAGAGGAACATTTCCCTGGACATCCCTAGCGTAAAAAATGATAAAGATTAGATTTTGGTTTGGGTATTGACCAGTTTCAACATTTTGTACGATATAATATAAAAATGTGTGACAGTGATTGAAGGAGAAAAAGTGGACCAAGTGAAAGAGTTCGTGCACTTTGGGTCCAAGTTTACAAGGGTTAACTCCTCGTTTAATATCATCGTCATAATACCCTGTGTATTATGACGATGATCTTAAACGAGGAGTTATGGCAGGGAATCAAGTGATCGGGTAACTGCATAACTTTATGAACAGTCAGAAGGCCTGGTTGGCTGTGCGTAGAGGAGAGTCTGTCCCTACACTTTTGTACGGTAGTGAATATTGGGTGTGGCAGAAGTATAATAATGATAATAAATAATAATAAATATTTTTGGACATTCTCACACAACGTCATCTAGCCCAAATTAAGCTAATATAAGCTTGTGTTATGGGATCTAGACTAGACTGATAAACATACTTATATATTTCTAAATACATACATATTATACATAGAAAATACCCACACTCCGAAACAAACATTTGTGGATCACACAAATAATTTGAATCGTCCCGGAATCGAACCTGGGACCTCAGGGGCGGCAGTCGCATACTCCTACCACTGAGCCACCGAGGCAGTCAAAGAAGCAAAGAAGCATGAAAGTAAAATAAATGCAGTGTGCAGTAAAACTGAGAAGTTTGAAAAGTATGGCTAAAGTGAGGAACAGCCGCGTGATACAGGAACTATGCGGTGTGTAGTGATCTAGATAAATGGATGCTTCGATGGTTCGGGCACGTAGAAAAGATAGATGAAAGGAGGTTGATGAAACAGGTCAGTACATATGGCGGGTGTTGATGGAAAGGTTGATAATTGATTTTACAACAAAATAAAACTGAACATTTTAGTGTAATGTCATATCAGCCGCGTAACTAGATATAGTCTAGTCAGTGGTCAAGACGCCAAATTGTTTTGTTTCTAACTTATGCACCAGTGGCCATGTGAGCGAGGGGACCGCCTGTTAAGGCGGCCGGTGTGATAGAAATCAATAAGAATACAGAGAAAAATAAGTTAAAACTATTTTTCAAAAAGGTTGAGAAAATTCCAGACTTACTTGTTTACGAGGGACTCTGTATTGTAAAAACGAAGATAAGATTTCCTCTTGTGTCTGTCGTTTGTCCTTTGTCGAAGGTTCCTTTGGTGGTTCCGCTGCTTTCTTCGTCTCCTTAATATCAATGGCGTACGCGCACAGCACGAGGGCTGCAACAAAAATGAGAAGGTAAAGTTGTTATTTTTTAAATAGAATTTAATTTTTTTTAATTTTACATTACGTCATAGTTACTCCTGGTCTACTTTCTCAAATTACCTTCAATATTAAATTTAGTGCAAGAAGATCTAATGATATAAATCTATTGTCCCTAATGGTATATAAAAATAATATTTCTTACAACCCTTTGACTAGGATGGCCCGCAAATATAATGAATTGGCAAGGGGGAACGGACTCCTCGACATATTTGATCCTAACTTTAACAGATTTGCTCAAATCCTGAAGAACATCCTCCATAGGGTATCAAATATTCAAATGTAAATTAACACAACATTAATGTACCTACATAATTATGCTTTTTTTCCTGTTTTTATTTACCTATTATTGTTTAACTTCTACAAATTTGGTGTTTCGTGCTTTTTATGATATTGTTTTAGCTGTGTGCATGAACTAGTGAACAGATCTGTATTATTTTAAGAATTATTTTAACATGATTGTTTTGTGTTTTCTGCACCTAAATAAAATAAAATAAATGTTTGTTATAAACATATTTTGAAAGCAATACGTTTGCTTCTAGTATTCTTAAATATTTATATAGAAATTATAAATATCACAAAAACCAATGTCATTGGTAATACCGTGATCAAGAAATTATTCATAGTCATAGTGATATTTAAGGTACAGTGTTTCGCTTAATAAGGAAAGGCCAGGTTTGAGTCTTGCCGATGACATTCGTTTGTTTGATTTATAATTTCCATCTCTATTGTTTTCTTGTTTCCAGTGAAGAGGAAGAAATTGAGTCAAGGAATAATGCTTAACAATCGTCGGTTCATTATCATTACGATAATGATAATTAACATATATAGTTTTTTATATAATATTATATGTACTTAACTTTTTATATAAATATTGTAGAAAAATGTATGTTAAGAAAATAATTGGAAAAAATGTATTAACATAATAATTATTAAGTAAGATCATGAATTTTTTGCACTTCGAAGGTACATTACAGCTGTATTTAAATGCTTTTTGAAACCTACAATATGTAAAATGTACTTACTAAAGATATTTACAGTTTCAAATTGACCAACTATCTGACTATCAAATTACGTGCTTTTAGAATTTATAGAAGGGTTCCTAGACTAAGTAATCAGTGTCCAATTATTTGGTTATTCAATTGAGACGAATTGATTTTGTTGTCCAATTTAAATTATCACTGTAAAGCTTCATCATGTTAAAAGCTATTGCTACAAATGTCACTAGTAGGTATTTAATGAGTACCATACTGTATAAAATTAACATTAAATTGTATGCTACCTACTTGTTATAAAGAACGTTCATTAGCAAAATTATTTGCTAAATAGCTGTACTTTACATAAAGCAGTAGTTGATTATAAACACACACACACTCATTATCACCGAAAGGGAGAAGCATTATCATGCCTACATTTCGTCAGTAACTTTAATGGTTCGTGAAGGAGGCCGCCGAGAGGGTGAGGGAGCGTACTCTCCCCGCTGATTCGAGTTCCGAAGTCAGTGGCCGAGGCGCCCGCAGACTTATTTACGCCTAGAACCATCGACTTCCATGGTCGATTGATCGGGGCCTGAGGACGGCGGGATATCCACCCGCCGTCCTTACAGAAGGAGGATAGAACTTCACTATAGATAGACTAGAACTTAATCACCGACGCGGGATAAAACCAGACCAAACCCTAGATAGAGGCCACACGGTGGCCAAAGTTCGCCGGGCGCCACTGGAAATTCTCTGCGTGCTCACCAGAGACGCTCGGCAATAGACGCGGCCTAAGACCCCGGAATACAAAAAAAAAGTATATTATAGGTATTTTAAAAAGGTAATATAATTACATTTATATTAATTCACGAGTATTTCGGTCACTTTTAACTGACATATAAAAATATAATTCTTAATTTCCGTTCTGTTCGTGGGTCAGGTCGTGCACAGTTGCGAGGCGTAAGCTGAGCTTTGCATTTTATGAGTGCACGTACGTGAACGTATAATGTGACTTGTTTTACACACACATGTGTTGTACACACGGCTTTTTCACTCTATTTTCGTGATCATCACTCACACAAATGCAAAGTTCAGGTTAGGCCTCGCGAACTGTACAGCTATAACGAGAGTTGTGCAAACGGTACAGTGTCATCTGTTATTTTCAATCAATCAATCAATCAGTTAATTTGTGATCATAGGTAAAATAAAGTTCCAGTTGTATGTTTAATAATTAGAAAATAATAAAGTTCATTTAACATTATAAGTATCGTATATTATAATTATAGGTAGGTATTGTTTGAAGCCCGTCGCTCCGCCTACGTGGAATAGATTATCAATAACTTTATTTTCCAACATCCTATTTTGATGAAACAAAGCCTAAGTATACATTTTCCCGGAGCGGTTGAAAATAAAATCAACCGCTCCGGGCAAATGTCCAGGCAAATACACATAGGTGTATAAACATCAAGACGAATATTCGTGTTTCGATCTTCGGAGATTAAATAATTAAATAAATATTTATGGACATTCTCACACGTCTTAACTTAAATTAAGCTAATATACGCTTGTACTATAGGATCTAGATGAGTGATAGACATACTTATATATTTCTAAATACATACAGTGGGTGCAAAGGGGCTCTACCAACATCTTTAGGGCCCCAGCGACCTCACCTGCTGGTGGCGCACCTGCTGATCAACGGACGAGACTCGTTAATTTATGGTACCTATGGAGTGGCTTCGGCCCCTACGTGGGTACCAGGTGGTACAACAGTGTTGGTCCAGGGGGGTACCACCGTGCAGCTGTGCTAAAGCCCCCCAAGTAACCCAGCCCAGGCTGGGTTGCGTTAGGGGTACAGCAGCTGCATCGCCGGGCACGGGGCGATGTATGGTGCAGCAGGCATGGGACCAGTGGGGGCGAAACGGAGTCTAGTGTGGGTGGTGTGGGTCGATTCGCCGGCCAGGGAGACCCTTAGCAACGGCGTTGCCGCGGCCGCCCGCAACACAGTCATGGGGCCCGCCTGGGACCAACCACCCCAGGAGGCTGCCCCACATGTTGCGCATAATCCTGATATGGGATCGCTGCTCCGGGTGGTAACCGGTGTGGGGTAGCGGTGGCCTTGCATCAGGGGGTTTTGGGAGCCCTTCCGTCCGGCGAGTCGGCTCCGACCTAACCTAGACAAAGCTAGCCCCTGCACTTTGTCACTTACTGCTGTGCCAGATGTCGCCCTGTCTTCACGCTTCTTCTTCTTCAAAATCTACAATGGCAGTGCAACAAAAAAAAGTAAACGTTTCACAGCGGCCCTAGGAAACCCCACAACTTCACTTTTCGAGGTGGAGTTCACTAACGTCCGTGGACTCCATGCGAACCTCGATGCCGTCCACCATCACCTTGAGACGGCACGGCCCGCTGTGATGTTCCTCACGGAGACACAAATACGCCGGCTGACGACACGTCTTACCTGTGTTACCCCGGCTATGTTATCGAGGAACAATTTCGAGACAAAGCCGGGGTGTGCGTGTTCGTTAGGGCGGATGTTTGCTGCCGCCGGTTGCGCTGCCTAGAGAACCCCTCCAATTCCGTCCTTTGGCAGCACGTAGACCATGGCTCTATGAGCCAGATCTACGTGTGCGTCTACCGTTCCCACACAGGGGTTTCTGAGACAACAAAGCTCTTCCAGTACCTCAGCGAGACGGCTGATGAAGTGCAGGTGCGGTTCCCGAACGCTGACCTAGTATTTCAAGACTGATCATGCGGGTAGGGCCGCTCATGCGTTCGTTCTCTCCCACGGTCTGACCCAGATGGTATGCGGGATCACCCGGATACCAGACAGGTCAGATCACGCGCCCGCTCTGCTCGATTTACTGCTGACGAGTCACCCAGCCCAGTACAGTGTTTCGGTAGGAGCCCCATTGGGTAGTTCCGACCACTGTGTTGTTCACGCTGGCATGAAGGTGTCACCTCCTGCACGTGCTATACAAATGTCACGACGACTATGGCACTACTCGTCAGTGGATTGGGACGGTCTACACAATTAATATGCGTCCGTCCCCTGGAGCCAGCGCTGCTTTGTAAGAAAGGCTCCCTCGGATAGCGCTTCTGCGATTGCTGGCGAGATCAGTTTAGGGATGGAATATTACATCCCTTTCACTGATGTCGCCAGTATCCGCAGAGCCCGTCCCTGGTTCGGGCGAGATTGTGCCAAAGCTGTTCGACAAAAACAGTCGGCATATCGCGCCAGGATCAGGGCCCGGGCTGTGGGCCACCTCAAAGCAGCATACAACCGGGCCACAAAATCCAGCAAGAGGGCCTTTAAGAGAGCTGATGCCCAGCGCATCGCGCGGCTTGGTCAGGAGCTCACTTCCCATCCCACGGGCAGCCGTGGATACTGGCAACTGGCCAAAGCCCAATCTAACTTCTGTCAGCCCTCACTGCCACCGCTGTGTTACCCGGATGGAACACTGGCTAACAAAGCCCAAGAGAAAGCGGATATGCTCGCAGACCTCTTTGCGGCTAATTCCCGGGTCGACGACCGTGGCCTGCAGCCCCCCGCCATCGCCAACTGTGGCCACACTATGCCTGACATTGTACTCAGGCAATGCGATGTACGGGCAGTGCTGCGATCACTCGACACGCGGAAAGCCAGTGGCCCTGACGGCATTCCGGCGGTGGTACTACGGAAATGCACAGCTGAGTTGTCTCCTGTACTAACTCGTCTGTACCGCCTGTCTTACTCCACAGGAATCGTGCCGGAGGTCTGGAAAGAGGCGAACGTACAACCGATCCCCAAGAAAGGAGATCGGTCTGATCCGGGCAACTATCGATCCATAGCTGTCACCTCAGTCATCTGCAAGGTGTTTGAGCTCCTCATCAACAAGCAGCTCATGCGATACCTCGAAGATCACTCGCTACTAAATGATCGGCAATACGGCTTCAGGCCAAAACGATCAACGGGTGATCTTCTGGCATTCGTAACGCATGTCTGGGGTGAGGCTATGGAAAGGCACGGCGAGTCCTTGGCGATTAGCCTGGACATCGCCAAAGCCTTCGATAGAGTCTGGCATGCTTCGCTCCTTTCCAAGCTTCCGGCATATGGTCTACCTCCTCAACTGTGCAGCTGGATGGCCAGCTTTCTGAACGAACGCCGAATGCGGGTCCTCTGCGATGGCCAGGCTTATCGCTTTTGCAAGTAAATGCCGGGGTACCGCAGGGGTCCGTGCTGTCACCAACTCTCTTCCTTCTGCATATCAATGATATGCTATCCCTCGGGAGTATTCATTGCTATGCAGATGACAGCACATTGCACGGGAGCTACTGGGCTCGTCCGGCGGCAGGGCGGTTGGAGATTGAGGAGGATAGACTACATCTCGTGGCTGATCTCGACAGGAACCTCGAATGTATCTCTCAATGGGGTACCGAGAACCTGGTCGAGTTCAATGCCCGCAAAACACAGGCGTGTGCATTTACAGCGAAGAAATCCCCTTTCCTTCCCCTACCCTCTCTTCAGAATGCATTATTACCAATGAAGGACCTTGACATCCTTGGCATAAACGTTCGTCGAGAGCTCAATAATAAAAACTACATCGAAAGATGTATAGGGCTAGCTTCGCGGAAACTAGGAATACTGAATAAGGTAAAGAGATTCTTTACACCGGACCAGAGGTGTCTGCTGTACAAGACGCAGATTAGACCCTGCGTCGAATACTGCTCTCACCTCTGGGACGGCTCCGCGAAGTATCTGCTGGACGCTCTCGACGCTATGCAGCGACGGGCTATCCGTATTATAGATTGTCCGGAGGTAACGGGAAGCCTTGAGCCGCTAGCTCAGTGCCGAACAATAGCTTCCTTGGCCGCATTCTACCGTATTTACCACGGCGAGTGTTCTGAAGAGCTTTTCAATCTGATCCCACCCTCTTCCTTCCGATCCCGAACAACGCGTGCCGGGCAGAGATGCCACTCCCATACAGTGGATAGCATGTTCGCGAGAACCGAGCGTTTTAAACGTTCGTTTTTCTGCCGAACGATAGTGGCCTGGAACGCCCTGCCTGTGCACGTGTTTCCTCCCACATATAATCCTGTGTTCTTTAAGCGGAGCGTGAAGAGGCACATCAGTAGGTCGTCAAGTTGAGGGCCACTCTCTATAGTATTGTGTGCTGTGATAGTGGCCCACAATCGCTAGACGTCGTCACGACTTACCACCAGGCGGACGGCGTCAATTTGGCGAACCCAATAAAAAAAAAAAAAAAAACATACATATTATACATAGAAAATACCCAAACTCCGTCACAAACATTTGTCCATCACACAAATAATTTGATTCGACCCGGAATCGAACCTGGGACCTTAGGAGCGGCAGTCGCATACTCATACCACTGCGCAGTTATAGATTCCGGGTAGGTACTTACATACATAGACACAGACAGCCATTAATGAAAATAATAAGTACTTTTTGTGTTTCTTTTTTAATATTTCCATACAGTTCCAGACAATTCTATGTCGTGTGACAATAAATGAGTGTGGGCGAGCCACACTCATTTATTGTCACACGACATAGAATTGTCTAAGTCCTAATCTTGATCTATTCTTATTAAACGTCACGATGCATGTCCCTACTCGGTCACGAAACATAAAAATTTAGGTAACTTTGTTAAGAAACTCTAAAGAATAGAGTAATACTATGCACCTACATTAATTGGTATCTAATGCTATAGAGGTCAGATGGCACTCGCTTCACGGAAAATTTCGAAGTTCAGCCGCAACGCAGTTATACTGGAAAGCCGACCAGAACTGAGTTGGGAAAAGGCTCGGTGGATGATGATATACTCGTATATAGGTACATTAAGTGTTAAGTGCGAGTGCAACTGATTACTTACAACGAGTTTTTTTGCCATTTTTGGTACGGAACCTTTTGTGCACGAGTCCGACTCGCACTCTGTTTTTTTTTAAATTTTAAGGCCGTGGCGAACTAGACCTGGAAAGTAATTTAGTATATACACCTACAAGTTAAATGTATTTTATACGCTTAAAAATAATTGAATATTTCAGAACCCAAATTGTACTTTCAAATGCCAATTCGCACAATATAAATTGTAACACAATGTAAACAAAACTACTTATATTAAAAAAGAAAATGGATAATCTACCTGAGTTTCTTGCTGGTATCTTCTCAGGAGAACCAACTTACCAAACCAGCGAAAGAATAATTTTCAAATAGTTTATTTAAGTATGTACTTAATTTAGTATTTTAATGATATTGCTTGACATGAAATTGTAAAATTTTGATATTCATACGTGCTTTTTATGTGCCTAAACTGAATAAACGAAATTGATTCTTTGATTCTTCTTTGATTCTTTGCCCAAGTATTTAAATGAAGTAATTTCTACGAAAGTACTTTGTTCTATAGTGTTCTGTATGAAAATTCCATTTGTTTGTGCTCATTACTTACAAATTGTTCAGCTAACAGGCTTACGTGGGAGTCGGTAACGATCATCCCACGAGGAAGTTGCCGCAAGCATAATGATATTATATATCTAGTAAATGCTTACTAAAGAGAAATTATTTGATATGTAGCTACCAAAATTAACAATGACAATGTAAAAAAATGTAAATTCATTCTCTAAAGTAATGTTGAAAAAGAATTTAATAGTTTAAAGTGAGTAACAAGAGTTGACGCTTTTATAAAAGCTCAGCAGTTTGAATGACACGATGACCATAGTAGTATGAGCATGTATACGTAGGTACATAATAATTACATTGAGAGTACAGTTACTGAATGATTTAGTACATACACATAAATGTTAATTACTAATAACTTTAGAAAATTTTGTAGTCTCAATAGTTAGTAGAGAAAATATTTCGATTAATACAGTATTTGTGAATTCTATTAAGATAACCTAACCGAGATTTTCTCAATTACCCTTTCAGCATCAATTTCGAAGCTGCAAATATATGAAACTACTTTTTTTTTTTTTTTTTTTTTTAATTCCGCGGCTCAAGGCCGCGGCCGCTCTAACGTCCGTTGCCGGGCGTCCCTGGTTACTAGCAGAGGGTATGTCCAGTGGCGCCCGGCGGACTTTGACCACCCCTGTGGTCTCTGCGGGTGTTTGGTCGGGACGAGAATCCCGCGTCATTGGGGTCGGGTTTTATCCCGCGTCAGTGAGTGAATCTGGTTGCGTGCTATGGGGCAAAGGCCCCGCAGCACGCAACCCTTCTAGCCTGCTTCTGTAAGGACGGTGGGTGGCGATCCCGCCGTCCTCAGGCCCCGATCATGGAGGACGATAGTCTTGGGCGTAGACGCGTAGTCGAGGTCCCGGCGCTGACTCGCCCACGCTGAGCACTCCACCAACGTGTGGAGTGCGGTGTCGTCGTCGGATAGTACATACACTACAGTAGATACTTTTGCATAAAATCACTTTCTACTGTTCAAAGATTGTAATTGTAAAATTTTCATGTCATTCCATGATTTGTCTACTTTAAAACAATTTCAATATAATACTAAGTTACAAGTGCATTGATTATTAATATTTTGCCATGATTATTATGATTATTATTATTAATATTTTGGCAAGCCTGGTACGGTCACACAGACCCACAGTTCATTCAAATTTGAGTTTTGCACGCATCCGTCCTTAGTAGCTGACCGTTATGAGTCTCTAGACGTCCGACACTTGTCATTTCAGTCCAGGGTACGGTTGTTTAGAACAAAGATGTGATTTAAGTGCACGTGTACCTATTATTTAAGTACAACCTTCATACATGATGCAAAGTAAAAACGGTGAACTTGTTATTAGACCCATTGTTGAAAGGACTGGAAGGGATGAATGTGTACGTGCAAGCGTTCGCGGACGATGTGGTGTTGGTGTTCGACGGTGACTCAGCCTTAGAAATAGAAGTTCAAGCCAATGCCACCCTCGCCTATGTGCGGGAGTGGGGCATTGACAATAAATTAAAGTTCGCGCCACACAAGACGTGCGCAATGTTGCTGACACGCCGACTAAAATTTGATGCCCCACGCCTGCGCATGGGCGGGGTGGACATACTTCTATCAGAAGAAATTAAGATTCTGGGACTCACTATCGACCACAAGCTCACGTTTAACACACACATTAAAAACATCTGCAGAAAAGCGATCGGCATCTATCACAAGCTTGCGAGGATGGCCCGGATCAGTTGGGGATTGCATCCCGAGGTGATCTTGCATCCCGAGGTGCAGCGCGGTTTCGCCCAGAAATTGTGCAAGGCCTACCGGACGGTCTCCCTGAACTCGGCATTAGTCTTGTCTGGCCTGCTCCCTCTGGACCTCAGGATTCACCTACCATATACCAGGCCGAGCTCCTGGCACTGTGCAGAGCGGCCAGTGAGATCCTCAGGCGTGACGCGACCACGTTCGGCATCTTCTCCGATAGCAGAGCCGCGCTTCTGACGGTGGTTAACCGTCATGCCCTCCATCCCCTGGCGGTGGAAGCCCGATCAGCCATTCGACAAGGCATGGCCCAGGGTAAGGAAATTTCCTTATTCTGGGTCAAGGCCCACGCGGGGCTGGAGGGCAATGAGCGAGCCGACGTACTCGCCAAGGAGGCGGCTCTTAAGTTGAAGAAGGCACCGCACTACGGTTTGTATCCGGTTTCATTCGTGAAGCGTGTTCTGCGCCAGCGCACGCTTCGCGAGTGGAATGAGAGGTAAAAAGAAGGTACGACCGCCTCCGTCACCAAGCTTTTCCTCCCTTGTGCAGTGGAGGCGTACAGTATCGTCCGCAAGATGCCGGTCGCTAGCACAACCACACAACTGCTTACGGGGCACGGTGGGTTCGCAGAATACCTGCACCGTTTCGGGTGTAAGGCGAGCCCATCGTGCGCCTGCGACCCGGACGTACACGAGTCCATTACACACCTCATTCTTGAATGCCCAATCCATGCCCGAGAACGTCTAAATTTTGAAATTAAAAATAACATAAACTTGAATCGTAATAATTTGCCAAAAATGCTCAAGGAACACAGAGACGAGTTTCTGGAATACACTAGTAAAATAATTAGAATTGCACATAAAAGGAATGGAGGAAAATAAATATATAGTATCAGTATTATAATTAATATTAGACTACATATATATAGAAATGAATAAGAAAAATGTCAATTAAGCATAAGAAAATAATAGCAAATAAGAACAAAACAATTAAAAGAAAATGTAAAATAAAATTTAAGTATATAAGTAGAAATAAGAAAGCTAAATGTTAAAAACTTAAAATGGTATTAAAGTGGTATATATCTGTAAGATTGTTTGTTAAAAATAAAGTTAGAAAATTATACCAGGCCGAGCTCCTGGCACTGTGCAGAGCGGCCAGTGAGATCCTCAGGCGTGACGCGACCACGTTCGGCATCTTCTCCGATAGCAGAGCCGCGCTTCTGACGGTGGTTAACCGTCATGCCCTCCATCCCCTGGCGGTGGAAGCCCGATCAGCCATTCGACAAGGCATGGCCCAGGGTAAGGAAATTTCCTTATTCTGGGTCAAGGCCCACGCGGGGCTGGAGGGCAATGAGCGAGCCGACGTACTCGCCAAGGAGGCGGCTCTGAAGTTGAAGAAGGCACCGGACTACGGTTTGTATCCGGTTTCATTCGTGAAGCGTGTTCTGCGCCAGCGCACGCTTCGCGAGTGGAATGAGAGGTAAAAAGAAGGTACGACCGCCTCCGTCACCAAGCTTTTCCTCCCTTGTGCAGTGGAGGCGTACAGTATCGTCCGCAAGATGCCGGTCGCTAGCACAACCACACAACTGCTTACGGGGCACGGTGGGTTCGCAGAATACCTGCACCGTTTCAGGTGTAAGGCGAGCCCATCGTGCGCCTGCGACCCGGACGTACACGAGTCCATTACACACCTCATTCTTGAATGCCCAATCCATGCCCGAGAACGTCTAAATTTTGAAATTAAAAATAACATAAACTTGAATCGTAATAATTTGCCAAAAATGCTCAAGGAACACAGAGACGAGTTTCTGGAATACACTAGTAAAATAATTAGAATTGCACATAAAAGGAATGGAGGAAAATAAATATATAGTATCAGTATTATAATTAATATTAGACTACATATATATAGAACTGAACAAGAAAAATGTCAATTAAGCATAAGAAAATAATAGCAAATAAGAACAAAACAATTAAAAGAAAATGTAAAATAAAATTTAAGTATATAAGTAGAAATAAGAAAGCTAAATGTTAAAAACTTAAAATGGTATTAAAGTGGTATATATCTGTAAGATTGTTTGTTAAAAATAAAGTTAGAAAATTAAAGTAGCTAGATAAAATAGTATAAGGTTAAAAATGTAAAAAATTGTATAACAAAATTTAAATAAATAAAGAAAGCGCATAAGTACCCTCCAAATCCCAATAAAAGAGTGAAAGGTATGGCGTGAAAGTGCGAGAGGAATAAAAGAAGAAATGGAATGGTACTAGAGGAACGGAATGAAAGATGATTAGACATTAAAAACGACGTATTCGCGGGCTGCGCCACGGGGTGTGCGGCGCGTGCACTGGTTAATCACCATTTCCCAGTGCATGGCGTCCATGCTCCCCGTGGCGTGGTCAGCGAATGCGGGTGTAAGTTTAGTTTAAAATTATGAATGAGCCCTGAGAGGGCTGTCGTTACGATAGGCAGACTAGAATAAAAACAAGTGGTCGAATAGGCTTTGCCATTTGGCAGAGGTGCGCATACAAAAAACAAAAAAAAAAAAAAAGTAAAAACGGTACGCTTTTGTTAAAATCGCTGCTTATGTTTAATTAAAAGAATAAATAACAAAACATATTGATTCTGGGTTATTTTTATTACATACTGTAGCATATTATACTGCTAGCTTATCAATTAATTTAATACACTAGCTTCTACATGTTTATAGGCGGCTAATAGTCCGGGTACGTGAGACCCTACAAGGCATACCGTGTAACTTTTGGTCACCAGGCATGCTGAGGGTTAATTATGGGTTTGAGTTTCATTGGTGCATGTTGTAGATAGGTGGTACAGTGACAACTCACCAGGGGTCACTGCAGCAAACATTGGTTGTGTAAATCCATGTTGCCATTTTTCTCCACATTTTTCGCGATATTAACACAATGTGATCACAAAATTAGATGTCTTGGACTAGTGGTGTCTTGGTTAGTTAAATTAAATAAATCTAACTACTTTGCAATATTCCGCCACATGCAAATTACCCAACTCTCGTATTTATTCATGCACAAGTCCGCCCTCCAAACCCACTTAGGCCGAAAGAATAGAGAAATAATTTAACGTCTAGAGTAACGCCTGATAGTATTAACTTTATCTTGGTTAGTTGTTAGAACGTTCCTCCTGGAGAGGGATTAGTCGCTGGTTCGATACCAGCCCAAGACTTATAGGTTTTGTGATTAATATTGTAAAATTAAATACATAATTTACATGGAAAACATCCAAACTCCGAAACAAACATTAGTGAATCACACAAATATTTGATTCGACCCGGGAATCGAACCCGAGACTACGGAGTCGATAGCCGATGACCATGCCACCGCAACAGTCTAATGCCCTATAAACCCTTTTTTTTAAAGGCCGCTCGTACGTCCATTGTCGAGCGCCTCTTGTGAGCACACAGGGAATTCCAGTTGCGCCCGGCGGGACTTTATGCACCCTTACATAAAATAATATGAACCTTAAATAACATAATTATTATGACTAATGAAAGATGCTTGAACAATTATATATTTAGTGCGCAATATTCAAATTTACATTAAACTGTGTTTGCTTTGAATATGTATACCGAAGGCCCTTTCCTTGAGATCATGTGAAGTGTAACAAGGATAAGTAGTCATACAATTTAAGGTAATACACAGTTAAGCAATAACTTAACTATATAGTAGTTAAACCTTATTGCCCGCTTTTCGAACAACGTCTTAAACATCGATCGGAAGTTATGACTTCACACACATATTACGCCTATATCCCCCTAATGTGCCAGTTTTTAGTCCTACGTAATAGGGGGCAAGCACTCTAGAAAGTGGTTTATGTCCAAAATGGTCGAATGAATTTAATGAAATAAGCAGCTATATTATAATTTTGAAAAATAAATTTGAAACCCGTTGCTTGGCAATGAAATGTTGATGGAAGGCAACAAAATCTTACGTAGCAGCCGCTGTGGCACAGCCAATTAAAGTCCTGGGCGTCTTGGACTCAGTTATGACTCAAAGGTTGTTATTTATCCAGAAGTTAACAAATTTAAGTTTCAAACGTTTAAGTAGTTTCTTATAGTTTCATGAAATTATGGGCAATCTTCATGTTTCATCCATAAACTATTACATTATAAAAAACTGACTTGACTGCCTTGGTGGCGCAGTCCTAGGTCCTAGGTACGATTCTGGGTCATTTGGAATTCCGGGAATATTTGTGGATCAAACAAATATTTCATTCGACTCGGGAATCAAACTCATGGCCTCAAAGACGGCAGTCGGATACGCATACCACTGCGCCACCTAAACATATAATTTCTCAACGACTCGATCAAATAACACAGTAAAAGATTCGTACACGCTTCTATGACCCTTATAAAGCGGTTACATGCACATTAAACTAAAACCCTATCTGCCCAAAATACATTGGGCAGAGCGTAATGTTCATGTAGCCAATGTCCTCTCTAACCGAACGCTGTGAACACTCTCGCTACTAGTAGAGCCAGCAAAACAATATAAGTACATATTTTTAATTATGTACCTAGTTTAATACTCCAGTTTAATTATTGAGTTATATTACATACATACAAATGAACACGCTTATACCTCCAAAGGGCAAGGCAGACGTGAATTTACACACCCATACTTTGCCAGTAATTTTGATGGTCCCACAAGGGCAAGCTTTTGCCACTACCGGGCCTGGACTTCAATAAAATATGTAATTTAGATAAATATGGTACCAGACACTATTTTCTTTGTATATTTTATTGCTTTATTTCTATATTGTATATTTAAGCTGTTAAAAATGTTTTTATCATGAAGCGCGGAAGTTATTTCCGCCACTTTCCGCGCCGGTGGGGGGCTGACGAGTCACACTATAATAGCCATGTGAGGCCGAACTGTCGAGTGCCTAAAGGACGTTGCATTTATGTCGCGTAAGGGGGAGAGCTTATTCTAGCTTATCGAGAACTTTTGATGTTGGCCAAAATTTAAAATAAAGCGTAAAAAAACTTTACATTTTACAAGAACTTTTACATAATTAACAATGAGTTATGAAATGCCCGTTGAGGCATTTAATAAAATAATAATCAAATATTGATAATCATTTTGCACCTCCAGTTCATAAAAACAAAACTTTCATCGGACCTAGTTATTAGTTATGGTAATTAGGTTATTAACCTTTAATTCTTGACTCTCAATGAACATGTATAATGTTCAAGGTTAATTGAATTCATTCAAACATAATTAAATAGACCTTAGTTCGTTAATTTTTATTGTTTCCAATAATGTTTAATGTATTAACTAACATGACAGGAGTATCAAGTAAACACTTTACTTAAATTATGAGATACCACATGTTTTCAACCTTAGTTAACTCTACTGCTTGAGCCGTGTGGTATACGTTTCTCATTCACAATTCCTATGGAAACACAATATCGGGAATCTAAACTAATATCTGAGTTCCAAATTAAATCAAACTCATTTTATTTAACAAACGGTCTAGTAAACTGGGAGTGTGACCGTTTGTTTAGTATGAATGAGTTCCTCCTACACCAGGTTTTTATGTTTATATTTACGAGATAATAATACAGACAGATGCGTTTATTACGCATACATTTTGCCAGCCATCACCACGTAATAGCGGGCGATCCTATTGCCC
This sequence comes from Nudaria mundana, assembly GCA_963556515.1. Taxonomy (NCBI): domain Eukaryota; kingdom Metazoa; phylum Arthropoda; class Insecta; order Lepidoptera; family Erebidae; genus Nudaria; species Nudaria mundana. The sequence goes on from OY748306.1 coordinate 8,455,622, forward strand.
TTTCTTTGTTATAAGGGTAGGTATATTTGTGACTTACAGTCTGACCCTCATACGGTTTCTTAGCACTCTTATAAATATACCTATAAGTACTACACCATAATAATTAATCTAGATACCCGAAAGCGGAATAAACCATCTGCATAGCTATTACTAACTTGTCTTTTGTTGTATCCATTTTTGTGAAAACTAAATAATCCTACAAAATTCAGATACGCACACTATAAAAATTATAGATGGTAGAAAAGTGAAAACAAAACAACTACAAGAGATTATAAAAAAATTAATTTCATTCATTTGAAATTAAATAATAAGTATAACCGTGAGAATTCAACTAAGAATTCTAGAAAATGATAGCCATATTTTTTTTTGAGACTATGTTTTTTGCACTCAGTACATGTTGGCCCAATTCCCACAGATGTTTATAATGTCAAACGTTGGCCGTATAATAGTGTACATTTAGTAGACTGTAAACAGTATAAACTTTGTGTGAATGCAAAACTGACCTTCATTATTATCAAGATTGATTGTCAGTTTTGTTTAAATTTAGAAGTCGTTTTGTCTTTGTATGGTCCACGGTACAAAAATCTCTACAACATATTTTCTGTTCAAAATCTACATAACATAGATTATACATACCTTAGTATTCAACATTTCATAACATTCATTAGTAAAAATTAAATGTTCTAATTTAAATATTAAATATTAAGTATAATATTATGCGTTCGGTATGATATTTGGAAAATTTCTACTTTGAATCCAAAAACGATATTTATAAGCTTAATTTTTTATTTTACTCCGAATTTGAGAATTTCTTTTATAATAAATTATATTAAATAACGCAACTACACACATGTCTTGTTTACATCATGATTCTATAGGATGTACATAAAGAAAACAACAGCTATAATTTATTAAGTGATATTAGGTCACTAAATACAGTACAGCTGTTGTTATTGTCACATCCTGTATTATTCCGAATATTGACGTTCCGCATTGTTAACAAACTTCAACTTTCACGATTTGTCAATCGGAATTAATAACTTACTAATGTATTGGTAGAAAATAAAAGAATGGTGGGCTGCGTGTATGCAAAAGCGGCGACAGAGACGTTCGTCGACGCATGGCTGAAAGTCGAAAGTGATCGCATGTGCGCTGGAACGCTCCATCAGTAAAAGTAAACTTCCTAATCGCGCGCTTCATTCACACAATAGACAATTATTTGCATTACGAGTCACGCGACCGGCTTTTGGATTTAGAACTGTGTCAGTATCTCGGAAGGTCAAGCGCAAACTTTTCGACAATATAATGACACTAAACTCGCAAACGATGAGAAATTCACTCTCGCTTGTGGTATAGCTATTGTGGACTGTGAGTCATGGTAATAGTAAAAATGATAAGAGTTGTTGAAACACATTTCTGTGACTCAAGTTTTTAAACTTAGGGTGCAATAAATTTTAACTCTATAATTAACTATTCAATTGTAGTACATTTTAATAGTAATTGCGCTTAGTTTGGAAATTGAGGAGTTCGATATTTTAACCCTCCAATTATCTTGTGATTAGCTACCCTATGTGACATACCTAATAAGCAAATAAATGTTATTCATTAAGTCATAAGTTTTTATTTCTGTAGATTAACCTGGTACACGTATCCTAATTATAATAAACAGCTATAGGTAAGGAATAAGTGCGCACACTTTAGTTATGCTTTTAATAAGATACCTACTTTCGCTTCATATTGCCACGAGCCAACAGTTAAAAGGCTAATAATATAGGATATTACAGTACGGAGAATTTCCTTTTCCATCACACCAGTATTAGTATTTATTGCTAATAATTAGCACGTAATGCTGCAACATGGTTGAGCGTTTCAAGTATTTAGGAGCAGACCGGAGGGTCGGCTTTCACTAAGATGCTCCATGCCTCTTAATAATGTCTACATAACTCATTCTAAACCTGTAATGTACGCATATCTAAGTTTTCCGTCCAATATATTATTATACTTAATGGGAAACTTCTTAGGCGTTTGCCCAAGATCTAAGGCACCCAACAAATCAATGTCATAATACAAGATTGTAAGTATCAAAAGAGCCTGTATAATAGGTTAGGTACATTTACCGCACTAATAAAATAAATAAGGTAGTCCGAGACGCCCAGGACTTTAATTGGCTGTGCCTTAGCACGGCACGTAAGATTTTGTTTCATCAACATTTCATCACAAGGCAACGGTTTCGAATTTATTTTTCAAAATTATAATATAGTTGCTACTTTTTATTAAATTCATTCGGCCATTTGGACATCACCCATTATTTGTGTGCCCGGTGCCGGCAATAGGTTTGCCCCCTATTACGTGGGATTAAAAATACTGGCAAGTTGTGGGTGTGTAGTGCACCTCTGCCTACCCCTTCGGGGATATAGGCGTGATATGTGGGTTTGTGTGTGTGTGTGTGTGTGTGTGTGTGTGTGTTTGTGTCTGTGTGTGTATGTAAAATAAGGGGTTTACATATAACTAAACTTTTCCGAGCAAAAATGAGCTGATTCGAGTATTTACCATCCCAATGACAAACGACGTCAAATATTTTATACCATGTTTACGTTCCATGACACGTCTAAGGCCAAGTGTCTTATTTTTAATATTAAGATAAAAAAGTCCGCTAACTCATAGCTATTAAACAAATGTATCCAAACAAAGTAAAGGTAAAATTACACTTCTTCTAACAGTAACCTAAGTAGTAAGCAACATTAATCATTGACGATATCCCAGGCTTAAAGAGTTCGTTCAACTTTATGCCTTTTATATGACAGACATTATTACGTTGTTTGATGAAGTTGTTAAATCTCTATTAGAATTTAATCTTTGAGATAATGAATATGATGCGTAATTATCTTTGTAAATTACTTGTAATTTTGTTCCCGGGTTAAGCAACGCATACTTAGAATGAAGACATACATGAAGAAATTATTTTACGTAGGTATATTTTAGGTAGGTATTTATAATATAATTGTGAATTTTATTACATTACTGAATTGTTTCTAGATAATAGGTACCTACTTGAATATTTAGGCAGAAATTATAAATCACAAAAACTGAAATGAAAGGCAGGATTCGAACCCACGGCCTTTCCCTAACAAGGGGAATGCTCTTACCACTGAGCTACGATGACCAATATCGATATCATCCAATCTTTGCTTCATATTATAATTTCTAGATTAGGCTATAAAGGTTCGTTGGAGTCACCTACCGGAATTCTGCCGTCCTACGGGTACCAGGTAGTACGAGTACTTATCATATTGTAATCAACGATAACTATTAAGTATAACACTGATTTTTTAGATACAAGTATATAAAATGTTAGTTTTATTTTATTGCTAAAATCCTTCGCCGGGCGCCACTGGAAATACCATCTGCGTGCGGTGCGTACCAGAGACGCCCGGGAACGGACGTGAAAGAGGCCGCGGACTTGAGCCGCGGAATTAAAAAAAAGTGTTAAAATCCTCCATGAAATAAAAGAACTTTATACTATTATTTTGCACGAGTCTAACCGAACCGGTATTTAGATAAAGCAAGGAATTTCGTAACGATTAGATTGATTGTTGTGTTTTGCTTAGCGAATTAGTGATATACAGTACCATAAAGAATTGCTTGTCTGATTTATTGAGGTAAAAATCGATGATAGAAAAGAAAGCGTTGGCATTTAACTGTGTATGTTAGTATGTAAGGCTAACTTTAATTTTCTAAAGTTTTGCAAGAAATGATATCCGTGTAGCTGGCAAACAAACATCCAACTGGTCTAACTACAGAACTTTGGTAGCGCACATAGGTTGTGGAGGTCATTATGGCAGTTGCTCCACGGAAAATATTGAAGTTCAAACGTATTGTTAGACTGGAAAGTCGACCGCAAGTGGGTTGGGAAAATATTAATATTGTTGGACATGCTCACACAACGTCATCTAGCCCAAACTAAGCTATAAGCTTGTGCTATGGGATCTAGACAACTGATAAACATACTTATATATTTCTAAAAACATACATACATACATAGAAAACACCCAAACTCCGAAACAAACATTTGTGGATAACACAAATGTCAGATTCGATCCGGGAATCAAACCCGAGACTCCGGAGTCGAAAGCCGATGCACTACCGACCACGCCACCGAAGCAGAAATGGATGATGATTTATCGATTGATATTTATTATTTTTATTTTCAAAATTTTAGCCCAATACTTAAGTTTCTCAATGAAGAGACAAACAAAAAGACTGTGTTGATAACTCTCATGTAAACTCATTTCTAGAATGAGACGCGAAACTTATCTCAGTATCAATACGAAATACCTTCTGCGTGCGTACCAGAGACGCCCGGCATTGGACGTAAGAGAGGCCGCGCGTGTGCAGACTTAAAAAAAATCACCTCAATAAGTGGCAGAAAATGCCTAAATGGTGCTAAGTCTAATTCGTGCAAATATATATAAATAAATAAAATATCTTCTGTTTATCGAGGAAATGGTTAATTGTGTTAATTTTTATCGCAGTCTGTTCAACGATACGCATGATTGAGTAGAAAACATACAAACAAACATCTTCTGAAACTTTCACCTAAGTATTACATTAGCAGAATCAAATCGAGAAATATTTCTTGGTATTCCTTTATAATCTATAAACATGATATCCATTAGACAAGTCTGCTTCGTTATTTCCTGTGATATTTATTGAATATGAATATTACGAAATTATTTTTACCGAAATCAGAAAAAAGAGGAGATACGGCTGTATGTATTTTTTAATGTTTATTACCTTATAACTTGTATCTGATTGTGTCACGCCTCTTTCCTATTGGGGCAGGCAGAGACTATAGAATTCCACTTGCTAGGATCCTGGCATACTTCAGTGATAATGACCTTTTTTATCAATAAAAATTTTATTTGATTGTTTTTTTCTTTTCATTGAAAGTTTGTGCTTCTCATGTGGTCTCATTTCGGTTTGGTCCTATTCCGACAGTTATTTGGTCCTATTCCGGTATTTGAAGTGGGCTTTTTTTGTTTACTAATCGGTTTTTTTTACAATTAGGTACCTACTAGATATTTGACATAGTGCATGTGCTCGCGACGTTGGTAGCCATTTACCGTATATTACAATATATTAAATGTGTTAAGTAATTAGGTATAATTACCGACACTTTCTGTGATATCATCATCATCTACTGAGCCTTTTCCCAACCCATTTAGGATCGGCTTTCCAATTTAACTGAGATGCTGAACTTCATTATTTTCCGTGAAGCGACTGCTATCTGACCTCCACAACCCATGGGCGATATCGAAGTTCTATAATTACACCAGTTTTTTATTATTTAAATTGTCACCCATAATAAGACCAGCCCGGCTAGATATTATACTTATTGCTTAACCTTTGCAATCACGATTACCACTTAGCCACAAGCCCGATATCATTTTATGCGACATTATTGGTTGAAACAGGGCTTGGCATATTACGATTGGTAAAATATTTTTTTTTGGTCATACTTTGGATTCTATACTATAATTTATATTTATTCTGAGAATAGTATATAATAGGCAATATTAATCTAAAACATTCTTTGTCTCTTGGCACCGGCATCAGAATAGGTAACTACGCGGACAGTGCCTCGAGCAACGGATTTGCTAATTTTAAAGTTATTTTGCAACCGGCAGCAATGCCAATAGGAAGTAAATTATGCGACTTCGTGTTATAAGGAACCAGTTTAATAGTCATGTTAAAGTGGAAAGTAATAGGCCGATAATTATGTTGACAATTGTCGAGTACCGCCTGCGATACAAGTATGTGTGATACAAGTGTGTGATACAGTGTGATACAAGTATACTATGTTACTTTTATTACACTGAAATCACGCATGTTTTCTTGAAGTGCGTATGCTAAGGCATTATTCCCCCACTTTCCTTTTTAGGGTTCCGTAGTTCAAGTCTCGGAACCCTTATAGTGTCGTCATGTTCGTCCGTCCGTCTTTCTTTGGCTTATAACGGGCCACATAACTTTGTTAGTTCAGGAGTTATAGATGCTAATATATATTGTATCTATAGCCTATTTCATGCGTGTCCTGACACACACTTGGCTGGTATTTGTAATAGGATGCGAACCTATTATTGCCTAAGTAGGTATTGATTGTAGCGATTGTAGGTAGGCACAGTTCGCGAGGGATAAGCGGAGCTTTGCATTTGTGTGAGTGACCACAAAAAGTAGTGTAAAAACTCTTTTTGTAGCTGTGTGTAAAACACATGTGTGTGTTAAAGAGGTCACATATACGTTCACGTTCACTGCACTCACACAAATGCAAAGCTCCGCTTATCCCTCGCGAACTGTAGGTACCTATGTAAGAAAAGTTCTTGTAGTTGGAATGGTAAGTTAGTTTCAACTGTATATGGTGCCCGGTAAGGACTATTACGTGGTATCAACAAAATTACTGGCAACATGTAGGTGTATGATTCACCCCTGCATACACCCTCGGGTAGTACCTATAGGTATCTAGCATGTCTTAACTTATCAATCTTAGAGAGTCGGTTTGTCACCAACATTTGAAATTTCTTCTTAATGCATTATAAAATAATTAAAATTCATAGCACGCACTAAGTTATTTCAAAGTCGTGACCTTGATCTTATCGCTCTAAACTAACTCTAGAATATAATATTTATGTAATAAATGTCATCGTTAAGTGCTATTTATAACGACCAGTATTAAAATGAAAGCAAACTTAAATGGCCAACATAAATCTGGATTCAATCATTGCGGTAGGAAGTATAATTGTAAGAAGTGAGACCTACCAAAGCGGGGTGCACGCAACATTCTACGACTAATTAATCGAAGTATCGGCTCATATTATGATCATGACTCAGTCAATATAACACATTGCAAGAATGCTGGATTATTAACTAAGTGTCGACAGTGATATTTCTTTGATTGAATGTATGGAATTTGTTAAAGAACACGTTTATTTAGAGAATTCGGATATCTTTGATGTCTACTTTCATAATTATCTGTCATTGATATACAATTTAGTTCTAGTAGCATACTAATGCCCATTTCATACGACAAAGTCTGATCTTTAGAATCCGTTAGATAAGTAGGTAATATCTTTATTTATCATTTATTTTAGGCTACATGAGAACAGTTACAAGATGTTATATTAACTTATTCTACGGCCCATAGATAAATACCACAAACTTAAAAATACATAATTATAAATATTACAAAACTTTTTTAGTTTTAAGATTTATTTAATTTATTAGTTTTAGTTAGTACATAAATACCTTATAACAAGAATATATATAAATATATCTTATCTTAATTGTCACGTAATACGAGTATGTCACAATGTCAATGGTAGGTAGTACCTATAAATTTAATTTTGCGTGGTATTCGGTCCGTTGCGTTATCTTCTATCTTGAATTTAAGGGTTTGTTGAATCATTGATTTGTATTTGTTTCACAATTTTCTTTTGCAATTCAATTGAGGAAATCGATGGCATTTTTTGACGCTTTTTGATTGACGGCTGTAAATAAATACGCGTGAATCTTCCTTTTGGGTTTCTCCGGTATTCCGGTATTCAGAAGAGCTAGCAGCTAACTATTAAATGTAACCTAATGTAGAATATTAACACACAACTTTGTAGGTATTGAAAGTTCTAACTTGCATCTTCATTCGTCATCTTCAATTTTATTATAGGTATAAAAAATGCGAAATACACGGCTAATTTAATAATTCACACGTTCACAATAACCGCTAATACTTTGATTACCCCATTATAATCTCATAATCAATGACAACTAAAAGGTCATTGTCAAAATTCTATACAATCTAATTTTATTATGAGGATTTTACTATAATTTTAACATGATTAGGTAAAGCATACAAAAAAACATACCAAGGTTGCGCAAACCAAGATAAAATACCTAAATCAAAATTAAGTAATACCTATTGCTGGCAATAATATTGTGATATGTCATGACAAATACGCTTTTCAAACAATAATTTAAAAAAACGTTGGTTTTCGAATATTTACAAGAAATAACAACAACGAAAAGCTTCAATATAAACTACAAACTAGGTATACTACTCGTATCAAAACCTAAAAATTAATATAAATATGTGAAACAGTCCTAGGCAGAGTGCCCATAACAGAGGCAGCATTCCCCCGCTGAATTAACAATGAGAATAAAAAAAATAGGTTTTTATCTTTGATTGGCAACTATGTATGTATCTATATTATTGACTGAGGGAGCGAAGCGATCGAAGGCTCCGTTTCAACTTGCAGACTGGGGAGAATTTCTTTCGTCTGTACCCATCTACGGGTTCTGTCAGATCATGTTTGAGGCCGTATTTATCAACCGATTTGCATGAAACTTTACACACACACTCCTTGCTTACAATGAATAACATTTGAATGATATTTTTTGGATTGGATGACAAATGAAAGAGTAATAAAGAAAATTGAAGAAGAAATTTTCTAAACAAAGCCGCTCCCGAAATCTACGGTTCACAGAACCACTAGTTATTATATATTCATTTTACTCGTATTTTGGTTCGGGTAGTGGCGTCATCTTGGCGACAAATGGGCCCTCTCTGAATACCAGTGCTTTTTTACAATAGCATTAAGCTGAGAGAGGGCCTAATTTGTGCATTGAGATGACACTTGATGGCTTTACCGGCGCTGGTGTATCGGTGCCCAATTCCCACTATTTTATATTTTATCTTTCGTTTTGTGTTTGCCTCTTTTTTATTTTGTGCTGAATTGTGTACCTACCTAGTATCTATTGTATTGTGTGATGTGTTATTATGTGTTCAAATTAAACGTTTCTTCTTTCTTTCTAAGCACAATCACTTGCAATTGGCGCACCTGCCCATCAACAGACGAGGCTTATGCGGCTTTTACCTACATGGTGGCAACAAAGTCCAATACAAAGCTTATAATTCCTTCATTTCCCTTTCGAAGAAACATGCGTCATTTTACATGACCTTTCAGACTATTAATAATAAGGTCGTAGCTTATATCAACTACCTAATCAAAACCAAAAACATGCGGTTTAACACATTAAACGCAAGTGTGATTATGGCTTTATAAAATTAATCACACACACATATCACGCCTATATCCCAAAGGGGTAGGCAGAGGTGCATTACACACCCACAACTTGCCAGTAGTTTTAGTCCCACGTAATAGGGGGCCAGCCTATTGCCACTCCAACTCCTCCCCCAAACTAGGCAGGGAACCTGTCTGTGTCTTGGGAAAAGCGTCTATACATAGCAAGTCTCACAGCGGTTACAAAAAATCTGGTTCTTGCGGTAGGCGATCAGTGTACTTAATTAAAACAAAATATGTAATGTGGATGATTGCTGTTGTTGCTATCTCATGTTTCAAGGTTTAGTGTGTTGGTGTGTGTGTGTTGGTGTGTGTGAGTGTGTGTGTGCGCGCGCGTGTGTGTGTGTGTGTGTGTGTGTGTGTGTGCGCGTGTGTGTGTGTGTGTGTGTATGAATGTGGGTGTTTGTATGAATGTAGGTGTTTGTACGAATGTGGGTGTTTAGGGTGTTTCTTATCTCCATCACTGTACAGTGGTCAGGAGCTGCTCTTTTTCATCGTATGTCAATGTCTGTAGCCAGGTTTTAAGCTTGTGTTTTATTTCACATCTAGACAAGGCGTAGATGTTTAAGTGCCTGTGGGCTTTATTATAAAGCCTAGTGCTCAAATGATTAAACTGTCGTTTCGCGAAAGCAGTTCTGCACGGATAAATTGGACATATCGGGAAGCCACGACGCCGCCGACTGACAAGCTGCTCGTCGTACACAATTTTCGAGTGTTTGCGGATAATGGATTTTAGAATGTAAAGTTTTCTAACCGTCAGGACATTACATTCTGAGTACAATATATCTGTAGGGTAGTCGCGTGGTTTAAAATTAATAACTTTTAGCACAGCCCGCTGAGCCCTTTCGAGTTTAAGCAACGTCGTTTTGTAAGAGCCTCCCCACACAGGGATACAGTAAGTCAGAATCGATTGACATAGGGCTAAGTAGACCATCCGAAGAGTATCCCTGTCTGCTGAAAAACGTAGGTTTTTAAAAATATATATAAGTCTTCTAGTACGAGAGGTTAATGACTTTAATTGAGCGGTCCAGTCTAATTTCTCGTCAATGAACACACCGAGATACTTAATGGAAGCTACCATTGTTAGCGATAGGCAAGAACAGTTTTTAATATTTCGTGGACAGTTATGGGCCTTTAGAGTTCCAGTTTCTTCGGCTGGTTTCGAAGTATGCGGTAAAATAAAATGTAGGAATTTAGTCTTTATAATATTCAAGGTTAGCAGGTTACTGCCTAACCAATACATGACTCTCCGCAATGCCTCCTCTGAATGTGATTTAGCCTCTTCCCAGCTCCTACTGTATGCAATCAGTGCAGTGTCGTCAGCGTAAGTGAAGATACTACAGTTCACGAGAGGAAGACTGCAAAGGTCATTCATATAAATTTGAAAGAGAGAGTTGATGTGAGAGAATTATAATGGGTTATGTCCAAAATGACCGAATGAATTTAATAAAAAGTAGCAGCTATATATATTGTAATTAAAAAAATAAATAAACCCGTTGCATTGCGATGAAATACTGATAAAAGGCAACAAAATCTTACGTGCCAGCCGCTATGGCACAGCCAATTAAAGTCCTGGGCGTTTCGAACTAGTATACAATTATATGCCGTGAAAAGGCCTAAAAAGGGAAATCAAATGATACTATAATAAAGTCCATTATTATTAACCTCACGTGGAATGAAAGGTATCAGTGAAAGTGTCACTGCGCACGTGAGAAAAATTGTCTAATATTCTTTGCGTAACCAAATATTAGACGTATTATAGTAAGTTTTATTGTTTTGTTGTAGATTATGTTCTCACGATGTGATTAGAACTGTCGACACCGTGGTCTGAGTACACACACACATATCACTCATCAGCCTATATCCCTGGAATAATATGAAGGGGTAGGCAGAGGCGCATTACACTCCCATAATTTGCCAGTATTTGCCGTCACCGGGCACACATATAATGGGTTTTGTCCAAAATGGCAGAATATATTTAATAAAAAGTAGCAGCTGTATTGTAATTTTGAAAAAAAATTGAAACCCGTTGCCTTGTGATGAAATGTCGATTAAAGGCAACAAAATCTTACGTGGCAGCCGCTATGACATAGCCAATAAAAGTCCTGGGCGTCTTGGACTATAATAGTAACTCGTAGAGCACGTAAAGCCGTCGGTCCCGGTTGTCGGACGAACATAACCTAAGTCAATTGTTACAGGTATTAGAAGCCCTAAAACAAAATCCGACTGGTTTTAGGCCAGTCGAATTTTGTACAAAGCTTCGATATAGCCCATAGGTTGTGGAGGGCAAATGGTAGTCGCTTCACGGAAAATATTGAACTTAAGCCGCATCCGAGTTAGACTGGAACGCAACTAGGTTGGGAAAAAGGCTTGCAGTGCATGATGAACCCATTCATCACATTTGTCAAAACCTCATCATCCATCTGTCAGACACTTTACAGCCTAGAACCCTGAACTTGAAATATACCTTACCTAGACTAATTACAAGTAAAATGAAACATTGCATTGTCTCCATGTTGCTAGTTTAAAATAAAAAGGTTTTGTACAATAAATATTTTGTTTCGTAAGTATAAAATTTCCAACAGCTTCACTAGGTATCAACGTGAACCCGCTCCTAAAGCTAGTACTTTTAGTTTACATGGAAAGGTTAATAGTAATGCTATCCTTTTCGTTATTGCCGACTAGGAATGTTCCCAGACTGTTCCGTTGCGCCGTGGGATGGCAATACTTATACTTTATCTCAATATTAAGTAAGTATCTATGCACGTGCTTATCCAATAAAGTGCCACCCACCGCAGAGGAATTTCAAAAAGAAATTGAATCTAAGTAGAATATAGTTGCGTAATACGATTTCCGTAGTTTACCACAAAGTGGTAGTTTAATAGAAAGCTTGTATTACCCTCGCGCGTACTTTTGTGTCAACTATATACCTGTGCGTAGGTACTTTGGTTTCAGTGAAAAGAGAAACCATGTTTTCTTTCATTTACAAGTGAAACCTACAAGTTAGTGGCTGCGGATAAGAGTTTATCACACGACATTGCTTCCAGCCATTGATAGCGAACGCAGCGTGACAAATTTCTAACCGAAACGCATAAGGAGTAGTTTTGTTTTCGTGCTGTAAATGTTCAGTTATATAACAGAGCCTTACCTTGGATAGGTACATACTTTGCGGCCGTGTCCTTCTGCGAGCAAGTCGTGCTCGCGAAGGAGGCGGCCGAGAGGGAGAGGGAGCGTACCCTCCCCGCTGAGTTCCGTAGTCAGCGGCGAGGCGGCCGCAAACTCATCTACGCCCAAGACCATCGACCTCCATGATCGGGGCCTGAGGACGGCGGGATCGCCACCCGTCGTCCTTATAGAAGCAGGCTAGAAGGGTTGCGTGCTGCGGGACCTTTGACCCATAGCACGCAACCAGATTCACTCACTGACGCGGGATAAAACCCTACCCCAACGACGCGGGATTCTCATCCTGACCCAACCCCCGCAGAGACCACAGAGGTGGTCAAAGTCCGCCGGGTGTCACTGGAAATAGTTCTGCTTGTAACCAGAGACGCCCGGCAACGGACGTTAGAGAGGCCGCGGCCCTTGGCCGCGGAACTAAAAAAAAAAAAAATTGGTACATTACTACAAACATTTTTTTTTCTAGCAGCCCAGGTCTCATTAATGGTCAAAGGCCTTCACGAACTCTTTTCAAAGTACTTAGTCGATTGCCACCTTAAGTCAGTCGTCGTGGTGGGCATCCAGGATGCTGCGCTATCTCTGTCTGAGCTGACCCAGGTGCCTAGGTTGTGTCAATTGGAGTTGCTCAAAGCGGTCACAACAGAACGGTGAATTGACGTGACCAGAACGTAGTCCATGTAAAAAGCTGCTGTTTACTTAGATCACATTAATGACGTCTTACCGCTACGTTACGATCACCTCAAGACGGACCGCTTTCCTAGGAAACCAAAACTGTAAAGCTAGTATTTGAAGGCCTCGTAGGACGTTATAAAAATGCAAGTTTAAGCTACAAACTCCCATCAGTGTTATGTCTGATTAACCGTGACTAATCTACATTTAGTTTACATTTTTATCACTAAAAATCAAGTCACTTTACTGATTTGGTTATGATTAACTTAGTTCAAAGATGGCTTCCCTGAGACTCATGCTTTTAACAAAATATTTTTAACTTCATAGCTCGTTAATTTCATAAAGTATGTCAGCGGCCAACGACGGCTTGCTAATGTAATTCAAGTGCAAATTTTGATAGAAATACGAATATTCAGTTGAATTTTGTGTTTCGCAAAGGGATCAGTGCTAGAGTTTCTCGTTGTTTGACTGGACATTGAAACACTATAATGTTAACTCAATTAAATAGTGAAAAGTGAGTGAGTAACTCACTTTTCATCACACAAAAAAGAGAAAAGAAACTAAACTAAACCTGAAAGGGAAATCATCTTTCTGCATAATGTAAATACTTTACATCATCATATACATCGATAGTAAACAGTCTTGATATCCAATTATAGATTGGAAATAATGATAAGACAAAGTACAAAACGTATACACGCCATTAATCTTAAGGAAATCAGCAAGCAATCCCGTGGATCTAATAGATTGCTACCTCATTAAAGCCCTGACAGGGGATTCCTTGATTAAATTTACCCTAATCCTACCAACCTATTATAGTTATACTTTAGGTTGGTGAGGTTTAAGAATCAAATTGGAAAGGATCTTTATTACTCGATCAGGAGTAAACCGTTGAACATACAGGGTTACTTTTAGGACAGGAGCCAAATTTCCCTACGACGAGGGACAAAACCCGACCAAACCCCAGCGCAGAGGCCACACAGGTGGCCAAGGTCCGTCGGGCGGCACTGGTAATACCTTCTGGTACGAACCAGAGACGCCCGCGGCAATGGACATAGGAGCGGCCGGGGTCTCGCGATATTAGAGTTAAATATAAAGGGCAAACTTTATGATTACGATGTTTAAATACGACATTTTATGAAAAAAGAAACGAGTTTAAAGTGTCTTATATACGGGACAACGGGTGACGCGTGGTATTTACATTGCATTTAGTAGTTACTCTTTTACGTTACGACCTAATCCTGAATTGACACACGGTAGTGTGTTTCCGTGGGAATTGGTAACTAGCAATCCAATTCTTGACATACCATAAAATTTAATTTTTCTTTTTCTTCTTCTTCTTTTTTTAAAATCACGATGACTATCGATGGAGTCACTCCATCGATAGTCATCGATGATTTCGCCAATGTCAAGGCAATGCTTGATTAGTTGGTAGTCCCGCACAGAAGAACTAGTTATTTCTAACTAGCTCCAGGTGCAGGACAAGAAACGTTGTTCCGTATGAGAGTGTTTGGAAACCCGATTTTTTGCGGAGCGCCAGAGGTAACCTAAAAAGCCACCTGCAACGCGCATTCAAATATGACTAAAAGTCATCGGAAACTATATTTTAGGTAAATGTTTGTATGTGATTGAATAAGAATTACAATATACAAAATAAACATAATTATAGACTAAAAATATTTACATTACAAAATATCGTTTAAAAAATCCTCCGCGTCATTGCCGACTGGGAAGGTTCCCAGAATACTGGCTGTGTTGCCACGTTGGATGGCGATACTTATTCTTTGGGCCAGAAAATAGCCAGCCTTCTGGTCCTGAGAAGCATCGATTAGGCGTTTAGCAATGTCTCTATACGAGCACTCGGACCCCATGACCCCAGTGTCTCAACCCCAAACGGCTCAAATATGTAATCACCTGCTAGGTTAGCATGTTTACGCCGTTTAAGGCCTTCAGCGGATGCAGCAGCAGCGCCGGCACATCCGGATGTGCTTGGAAGGTGTGAAGGTGCTAAGGTGTCAACGCATGCAGCGTCCCACACCAAAGGCCTTCCCATCTTCCACGGTAGCAACGACATACCGTCCGGTCTCTTTCCATCGCTTCGTGCTAAACCATTTGGTTCACGTACGGCTGGAAGATCTGCGGTGGAAAGAGCCCTACGAATTATGTCGTTTAGAATAGCGTGCCGAGGTAGATGTTATTAAACAAATACCTACGTCAGGATTAATTAGAGAAACTTATGAAATTTCTGATACCTAACTATATAAAATTTTATAGGTATTGTATTAACAGAAATAATATTCGTAACTAAATAAATTGCTTTCTTGAGTAAATGACTACTAAAATTCTATCTTTAGAAAAGATAAGTCACTATCAATCTCTAAGGAAATACGAGTATATAGTCTGAAGAATAGTCTGGTAACTCGTAGATGAGTAGATTCAGGTATCTACTCATCCAATTTAATTTAGAAAGAACACTTTATAATAAATTGAACTATGAAAAAGATATTTATTTTCCGCTGAGGTGCTTTCGCCTCTCCGTACATTACTAGTCTATACTCGTATTTACGATCATAAATTATGCAATGTAAACCCGGGAATCGACCCGGGAATCGAACCAGAGACTCCGGCGTCGAAAGCGGATGCACTTCCGACCACGCCACAGACGCTGTCGAAATATTCGAATTCGAAGTTGAAGTAGTCGAATGTAAATAATTTATAAAGTTTAGCAGTGTTAAAATGCAAGTTTATTATTACATAAATAATTTTAATTCAGATCTTATCATATATTACAAATACTTATTGTTTCGCCAATAAGTATTTGTAATATATGATTAAAGACTTAAAGACAACATCTAATTGGGTCAACTTAATAATGATTGCAAAAATACTTAACGATTTTGGTCATCAGATAACTGGTAAGTATAATTAAACCATTACATAATGATTGTAAAATTCTTGTAAAATTTTATCTAAGGCTCGATGATGTTGACACCCCTATTTAGAACAAAAAAAGACATTTTTGAGCGGAGTTTACGAAGCTCTTTCTTAGACGACTCGTGTATTTCGTTCGTGATCGAACTCCTCCTAAACGACTGGGCCGATCTTTTTGAAATTTGGCACGGTCATAGTGACCATCACCGTGAGTGCATATATCTGAATTCATAAAGATCGGTCCAGTCGTTTAGGAGTTCGACCCGGATCGACAAACTCAGCTCAATTATTGCAACAGCAGAATGCATTACATACTCAGTTTTATAGTAATCAGTATTAACTTTTTCTCTTGTTTCTAGATGTGTTTTAGTTTTTGCGAATTGAGTATAATGCGATATTAAAGCTAAGTTGTAGTAAGTATTGAATTGCATAATCGAATGTTGTTGAGTATACAACAAAACTGTCGTAACTTCCATACTGTTGTAAGTAAATGTTTGAATTTTATGGTGTGGAAAATTACTGTAACTGTTATGTCGGCCATCTTTCTTGTTGACCTGTAAGTGGTTGTTATTGTTATCGATCATTATGTCTATTAATAACCCTTAAAATTTACGTCATAAAACTTAGATACATTTCAAAACGTATTATGAACTTCACCTAACTAGATACGTTTGAACACACAGAGCCAGAATAGGGAATAGTACTACCCATGGTCAAATATTAGTCCCTTTACCCCAATATCTCCTGATTGTCATATGTAATTGAATCAGAAATAGTAGGAACATCCGTGGGCTGGCCACTAAGCATGAAAATCGGACGGTCGGTGAGGGAAAAAGATTTTCGAGTGGAGACAAGCGCAGTGTGAGACGGGCGCGGCGGCGCGGCGGTGGCAACCGGCTTGATGGATCGACGACGACCTAGTGGAAAGCGGCTCGGTCACGTTGGATGCAGGTGGCAATGGACCGGCTCCACTAGAATCTTATTGGAGAGGCCTAATGTTCAGTAGTGGATAGCAATAGGATGATGATGATAATGATCCCGATAATAGATTCGCAGGAGACGGGAGCTGTGAAAATAAGAGAAGGGGAAAAAGCAGAAAGAAAGAAAAAATAACTAATACATGGGGCACACTAAAAGTTTTGCACTTCTAGCTAATTGGAACTATTTGAATTTCGAATGTTATATTTTTTTAAACGTTGCAGCCTTCTTAGAAATAAAAAAAATAATTGGCGGGAAATCATTTGTCAATTGTTTTTTATCACACATCAAAGTTCTACGTACGCAACGAATATGGAATTAAGTCGAAAAGATTTTAGAGCGATGATTTTTTATGATTTTAAAAGTTCCCTCTCTCCTTGCGGACTGTGCCGCTCGTCTTCAAAATGCTTTTGGGAGAGAAGCACCTTGTTTGAGTACCGTGAGGCGATGGTTTGCTGAATTTGAAAGAGGTCCAGTTTCTTTACATGACGAATTTCGTGAAGTGCGGCCTTCAACTGCCGTCAACGAAAATAATGTGGCTAATTGAAGAAACCCCGCGGATTACCTATGAGATAATTCGAGGACTATTGGGGATTGGTATGAGTCAAATCCAGAAAATTTTACACGAAGAATTGAAAGTTCGGAAACTTTGTTGTCGTTGGATCCCTCATGAACTGACAGCGGAGCAGAAGTGGGCTCGCGTGGAATGGTGCACACAGATGCTACTGAAGTACGACCACGGACATTCTAATGCTGTTTATGACATTGTCACAGGAGACGAAACATGGATTTATTGTTTTGAACCCGAAAAAACACAGCAATCTTGTGAATGAGTGTTTGAAAATGAGAACAAGCCAACAAAAGTGAGGCAGGCGAGAAACGTTGGTAAAAAATGATCGCGTTTTTTTTCTCAGCTACGGGTCCCATCTGTACAATTCCACTTGAAGATCAAAAGAGTGTTAATGCCGAGTGGTATTCTACCATTTGTTTACCCAGGGTGTTAGAAAAAGTTCGCGAAAGACGACCCAAAAGTCGCGTTCTCCTACATCATGACAACGCTTCTTCGCACACGGCCAACAAAACAAAGTCATTTTTAGCTTCCGGAAACGTACAACTCGTCACCCATCCTGCGCATAGCCCCGACCTAGCACCCTGTGATTTCTGTATTTTCCCCAAAATCAAAGATTTGATGAGAGGTTTCACTTTTACCAACTCCGAAGAGGCAGTGATAGCGTTCAATCAGCACGTAGAAAACATGCCTTCAGATCTGTTTTCCTCCTGTTTTAAAAATGGTTCGTACGCTTGAAAAATGTTTAAAATGTAAAGGAGAATATTTTGAAAAGCAATAAACATAATGTTTTGGTTTTAACATGTTGTTTTTTTAAGTTACGCAAAACGTATAGTGTGACCTTATTATAAAGTTAATATTTTTAGTAAACCAACTGTCAAGCAAATTGTAAAACCTTATCACCAAGCCAATTAACATTCATAAAACTTTAAATAAACCTAACCTCACGCCTCTCCTTCATACTCGTAGTTTGACTTACGATCTGTTCTTTGTTTCAACAATAATGTGAATTTGTTAGTCGAGGTCGTGCTTGGTACCTTCGAAGCGAGAACCTGATTGTATTCACTATCCCACTGTCATTAGCGAACACGAAGGCCGCACTACTGATCTACAAACGTACTTATACTTAGTTTCTCCATGGGTAAATTATTCATGGGGTCTAAGGGGCCCTATAAGTGCGACAACAAAACTTCGGATCAAAACGGACCAAACTCTGGCAAATCTACTCACATTGGAAGCGGCCACTGACCCAATTACGTGGGATCAGCAAACTGTTTGCAACTGAAATGTGGGCATATCGGTCCTATGCGTGCTAACAACATCTCAAATCATTTTCACCTGCACTCAAAGTTCCCAGAAACTGCAATAGGCTTGCCCCATATTATGCTGGACAAACAAGTGACTAGCGAAATTAAAGAAACAGGCTTGAATGTATTTATTAGGAATCTACTACTCGTATGATTATTACTTATACATCATTGTTGTCACGGTATTACGCATGAACAGCTGGAATAATTTTGCCACATAGAGTTGCACACATCATCTAGACTCTAATAAATTATTAATATTGCCAGGGTTAAAATCGTCACGTTTGATATTTGAAACTGTTGTTACTAAACCGATAAACAATTTCTCATGAAGTTATCAATCAATATATTATAATGACTTATGGAGCAATAATTGTATCTTCAGTGACAGTTAAATTCTTACTAGTGAAGTTCAGTATTTGTGCCATGAAGTATTTTAAGTATGAAATGTTTTATTTTCATTATTACTTCAAACTCGTGGTCGTTACGTGACAACACCTAGGTATATTATATTTCTAATTTTATCCTACTATATGTGTTTGAGATTGGAAAGGTAAATGCAAAGTTGCTTGTTAAGAAATCTTCTGTGGTGAAGCCACATTCATAATCCTACCAATTTTATCGTTTAAATACTGCATGTTATACAAGTGAGTGTCATCATCATCTACCTGCCCTATGCCTAAGTATTTGGGGTCGGCGCAACATGTCTTCCGCCTTCACACATCCCTGTCAGACGTCATTTCCTCAGTCACACCTTTCCTTGTCTTTATCCTCTTTCACGCATTCCATCCATTTGTACCAACCTCTACATTCATACTTTGTCCTTTTCCTGCTTCTTTCACGCATACCATACATCTTTGCTGGGGCTTACCTGTACTTCTGAAACCCTCTACATTAATACTTTGTCGGTCAGTAGTCTGTCAATTAAGGGATTCCACTTGATAAGTAAGGACGCAGAGGTTATATTGTACCGCATACCTGAGAAGTGTGTGGCGAATAATCGCTCCAAGCAATAGGCTACCTCAGAGCAACCATCTATCTGATAAAGGGCGAGTGTCAATCCGTCACTGTTTTCTTCGAGCCAACGATTAAGCAGCTCTGATATATGTTGCCCGGTATTAGGTTGCGTTCCGTCAGGGGCGTCTCATTAGATTAAAACTCGTTAAAAACAAGATCTACATGTGTATATTAAATAGTTCTACTTTTTGGCACATGCCATCTTATTCTGGGAAAGCTGTAGTGACGTTACGTCATTTTCGACTATTTGACTGTTCTGACGTGCAGAGTGGTTGGTAGTGCTGCAGAAGGTTATCAGTGCTCTAAATACACCATGAAAAAAATGTGTTTGTTTTTCAAAGTAATACTTCCAATTGGTTCTGTTATCGAAATGGAGTATAATTTTTTTTTTTTAAACGGTTATGCTTTCACGGTTTACTACGTAGTATCAGTAGTATAGAAGTAGTTGCTCTGAGGTAGGTACCCATGTTAGTCGCAACCGACCCTCTACCTCGTACTTAGTAACTACAATGTCCTGTGCCGTAGGTATATAATAACTATCGATACTCTCACTATCTTACTACTACAATAAAACAGTAGAAATTGTGTATCTGTAAGTTTCCCAAATTTATCACAAATAATCGTGTAATTACGTATGCAATGCGGCAAGCGTTCTGGGCACCTTTGCACCAGGTGCGGTACGAGACAAGATAATTGAATTGCTAAATACTGACAAAGTACAATTATTATTAAGGACTACTACATACTGCAAGGGTAGAATAGTATACCTGGCGAACACATTATTATTCATTGAACATTAAAAACATTATTTGGGTGCTTTTGACCCCAGCAGACTTGCTCAATTCCGCACTGGTGCAATGTCAAACATAATAAACTATGCTCTTGAAGCACTCTATCATTCTATTCTCTATATATTGCAGTAACCTGCATTAAAATCCGTCCGTAGTTTTAAAGATATCACTTTTTTTCTATGCTATATAAAACTTAATTAATATGTATAAACTTAAGACAAACGGGTCTTTTTGCGCGATTATTGAGATATATACCTACCACTTTATTACCCCACGTTTCGACCCTGTTACAAGTGCCGTAGTCACGGGTGGACGGAAAAGAATAAAAATAATAAATATACATAATAATAACTTTTAGACTATCGGTTTCATCCTACTAATATTATAAATGCGAAAGTTTGTATGTATGGATGTTTGTTACTCTTTCACGTAAAAACTACAGAACGGATTTTGATGAAACTTTACAATAATATAACTTATAGATCAGAATAACACTTAGGCTACAATTTATAATGATACGGTGACGGGAACAATAATCATGCGGACGAAGTCACGGGCGACCACTACTAATCTGTACATTTATATTATTCTACGGGAATTAACACAAATCATAGTAAGGAATAAGAAAGGTAAGTATAGTTCGCGAGGCGTAAGCTGAGCTTTGTATTTGTTTGTATTTAGGTGCAAAGGGGCTCTACCAACATCTTTAGGGCCCCAGCAACCTCACCTGCTAGTGGCGCACCTGCAGATCAACGGACGAGCCTCGTTAATTTACGGTACCTATGGAGTGGTTTCGGCCCCTAGGTAGTCCGGGGGGGTACCACCGTGCAGCTGTGCTAAAGTCCCCCAAGTAACCCAGCCCGGGCTGGGTTGCGTTAAGGGTTCAGCAGCTGCACCGCCGGGCCCGGGGCGATGTATGGTGCAGCAGGCATGGGACCAGTGGGGGCTAAACGGAGTCTAGTGTGGTTGGTGTGGGTCGATTCGCAGGCCAGGGAGACCCTTAGCAACGGCGTTGCCGCGGCCGCCCGCAACACAGTCATGGAGCCCGCCTGGGACCACCCACCCCAGGAGGCTGCCTCACATGTTGAGCATAATCCTGATGTGGGATCGCCGCTCCGGGTGGTAACCGGTGTGGGGTAGCGGCGGCCTTGCATCACGGGGGTTTGGGAGTCTTTCCGTCCGGCGAGTCGGCTCCGACCTAACCACACGGTTCTAGACAAAGCTAGCCCCTGCGCTTTGTCACTTACTGCTGCACCAAAAGTCGCCCTGTCTTCACGCTTCTTCTTCTTCAAAATCTACAATGGCAGTGCAACAAAAAAAAGTAAACGTTTCACAGCGGCCCTAGGAAACCCCACAACTTCACTTTTCGAGGTGGAGTTCACTAACATCCGTGGACTCCATGCGAACCTCGATGCCGTCCACCATCACCTTGAGACGGCAGGGCCCGCTGTGATGTTCCTCACGGAGACACAAATACACCGCCCTGACGACAGTACCTCAGCGAGACGGCTGATGAAGCGCAGGTGCGGTTCCCGAACGATGACCTAGTATTTGTGGGGACCTTCAACGGCCGTCACATTGAATGGCTGGGGCCCCTCAGGACTGATCATGCGGGTAGGGCCGCCGATGCGTTCGTTCTCTCCCACGGTCTGACCCAGATGGTATGCGGGATCACCCGGATACCAGACAAACTGCTGGATTCACTGCTGACGAGTCGCCCAGCCCAGTACAGTGTTTCGGTAGAAGCCCCCTTTGGGTAGTTCCGACCAACTGTGTTGTTTACGCTGGCATGATCAGTTTAGGGATGGAATATTACATCCCTTTCACTGATGTCGCCAGTATCCGCAGAGCCCGTCCCTGGTTCGGGCGAGATTGTGCCAAAGCTGTTCGACAAAGACAGTCGGCATATCGCGCCTGGATCAGGGCCCGGGCTGTGCGCGACCCAGACGTGGGCCACCTCAAAGCAGCGTACAACCGGGCCACAAAATCCAGCAAGAGGGCCTTTAAGAGAGCGGATGCCCAGCGCGTCGCGCGGCTTGGTCAGGAGCTCACTACCCATCCCACGGACATCCGTGGATACTGGCAACTGGTCAAAGCCGTGCAATCTAACTTCTATCAGCCGTCGCTGCCACCGCTGCGTTACCCAGGAACACTGGCTCACAAAGCCCAAGAGAAAGCGGATATGCTCGCAAACCTCTTTGCGGCTAATTCCCGGGACGACGTCCGTGGCCTGCAGCCCCCCGCCTTCGCCAACTGTGGCCACACTATGCCTGATATTGTGCTCAGGCAATGCGATGTACAGGCGGTGCTGCGATCACTCGACACGCGACACGTGTCGAGGGCCGCTGCCCTGACGGCATTCCGGCGGTGGTGGTGAGTGGCACATTGCACGGGAGCTACTGGGCTCGTCTGGCGGCGGGGCGGTCGGGGATTGAGGAGGATAGACAATAACTCGTGGCTGATCTCGACAGGAACCTCAACTGTATCTCTATGGGGTACCGAGAACCTGGTCGAGTTCAATGCCCGCAAAACACTGGCGTGTGCATTTACAGCGAAGAAATCCCCTTTCCTTCCCCTACCCTCTCTTCAGAATGCATTATTACCAATGAAGGACAACCTTGACATCCTTGGCATAGACGTTCGTCAAGAGCTCAATACTAAAAACTACATCGAAAGATGTATAGGGCTAGCTTCGCGGAAACTAGGAATACTGAATAAGGTAAAGAGATTCTTTACACCGGACCAGAGGTGTCTGCTGTACAAGACGCAGATTAGACCCTGCGTCGAATACTGCTCTCACCTCTGGGACGGCTCCGCGAAGTATCTGCTGGACGCTCTCGACGCTATGCAGCGACGGGCTATCCGTTTTATAGATTGTCCGGAGGTAACAGGAAGCCTTGAGCCGCTAGCTCAGCGCCGAACAATAGCTTCCTTGGCCGCATTCTACCGTATTTACCACGGCAAGTGTTCTGAAGAGCTCTTCAATCTGATCCCACCCTCTTCATTCCGATCCCGAACAACGCGTGCCGGGCAGAGATGCCACTCCCACACAGTGGATAGCATGTTCGCGAGAACCGAGCGTTGTAAACGTTCGTTTCTCTGCCGAACGATAGTGGCCTGGAACGCCCTGCCTGTGCATGTGTTTCCTCCCACATATAATCTTGGGTTCTTTAAGCGGAGCGTGAAGAGGCACATCAGTAGGTCGTCAAGCTGAGGGCCACCCTCTATAGTATTGTGTGCTGTGAGAGTGGCCCACAATCGTTAGACGTCGTCACGACTTACCACCAGGCGGGCGGCGTCAATTTGGCGAACCAAATATAAAAAAAAAAAAAAAAATATATGTATAATATATAATACACACGAAATGTCCTAAAAGGATATTGCCACCAAATCTATAAGAAACGTTGTAATCAACCATCTCTAATATTCAAATACTTGAATAAAATAAAACAGTCAATTTCACTTTTTGATCAACATATCTACTAATTTTATGCATTTATGTGTTTTGTAATATCAAAGCGGAATTGCGTGTAGTTTTCTATAAAACACATTTCAAATAATAATATGATACTTTTGTTAATTCTCAGTAAAGTTTATTTAATGTTCGACTTATTTATTTATATTGCTTAACATGCTATTTTTTTAATATGTCCATTGCCGCAGGCGTCTCCGTTGCTTTACATGCTTGAGGTAAGTTAATAAAAAATTGAAAGTATACCTATCCCTACACTTAAAGGTCCAAAATTACCTGATGGAAGGTTTTATCTCAGTGATCAAATAGGAATGCCTCAACTTGAAAATATAGGTAGGTTGGGTAGGTTACACACACGGAGAGATACTTACCTCTATTTTATATCTACAATTATGTAGTTCATTAGTTATCATCGGTCTACGTTATAAAAACACTTCAGACATTTCCACAAAGACCAACTTCAAACTACCAGAATGGGACCAAATAATATAATTGAGCGGAATGCAGCGAAGCTCTATGTGCCAACTCCTCCGAAACGGCTC
Organism: Nudaria mundana; assembly: GCA_963556515.1. Taxonomy (NCBI): domain Eukaryota; kingdom Metazoa; phylum Arthropoda; class Insecta; order Lepidoptera; family Erebidae; genus Nudaria; species Nudaria mundana. The sequence goes on from OY748306.1 coordinate 8,480,202, forward strand.
GACCGATTTTGACCAAATTTGGCATGCTGGTCGACATCATACCCGGGAGTTCATATCTCTGAAATCATGAAAATAGGACATAAAAAAAAATAAAGAAAATTTGCTCAGCTCAACATTTGCAATTAGTAGCATGCATTGCATACCTAGTATATATATAGTTGAATTTAGAGCATCCTCCTTTTTTGAATTCGATTAACAAGAGTGATCAAAGTATCATCCGTTGCATGACACGTTAGTTTATGTTGATATTTTTTAAAAACCCAGTCTATTTACTTTTTTTTCCATAAATGTCACGACTTGTTCATTCTGTATAACTGTCAATACTTCATAACATCCTGGTTCAGTCTAATTACTAGTTGTCAGCAGGATATTATAGCATTTTAGATCTAGCTAGACCAGATCCCACTTACCGTTCATATAAGTACCGGGGTTTAAAAGATTCTAATGAAATGTAGGTATGATGAAGTTAAATATTGGTTTGGCTTTCCTTCCGTCCTTCGCTGTAATTATTCTAAATTATCTATCCTTATAATAACTTCACTACTTAATGTTAATGTTAACTTAACTTAAGTAGCATAACGGCTCATGTTTATTGGTCGTCGGCCACTACCGCATGCGGGGTGCGAAAGATTTGTGTGACGCACGCCATGCTCGCATGCTGGTAACCGCTGGTGCCGCCGAATTACATTAGCCGTTAACCAGCACGCGGGGAGCTCCCGTGTACGGGTTATCGACCAATGTAAGTTAGCTATTATTCATATATAAAAATGCTCTTTATTTTCTGAGGCAGAAGCATATTCCTCTAATTTTCGAAGGGTAACATAATAAACCTATGTAATTACCTAATCAAATAATATAATACAGAATACCTACAATGTTATGATAAGTTACCTCAGTTTACCAGGATACAGGTCAATGTGTAGTGGAAGCATGACACCACATCGTTAGAATAACACAAATAGTTACGAACCCATAATCAAACAAAATTCACTTAAATAACTTTGATTATTTGTCCACATGTTCAAAATTATTGTGAGAAACCATGAATAGCGGAAGAATAGCACTAAAAAGTGTCTTCACACTGTACATTACCTTTGAAACAAGGGAATTGAATGGCATCTCGATAAAATTAAACAAAAGAACATTGATACGAGACAATAAACATACGGAAACAATACAAGTTGGTGTCTTTTATAATAAAAACGCATAAAAGCAGTTATACAATGTACTTATCTATGTAATTCCTGTATAAACTAGCACCATGCGTAGTCTGATACTTAAATAGTCATAAATTGCTGTTACTTAACTGCAATACCATGAATTGAACAAGAATAATGTTGATAAATATTAGTAAAGCGATGAAAATTTTAGTGATATTGGATTTATATGATAGACTAGCTGTTGCCTGCAGCTCCGCCTGCGTGTTAAAGTTTTCTTGATCACCAGTTACTGATTTATTATATATAGCTCTGTTGTATGTATGTGTTTAACTATTCTATTTATGAACCGATTGAAATAAAACAAACCTTAAATGTTAAGTTGAATAAACCACAACGCATTACTGAAAACCGCATTCAAATCGGTTAAGCCGTTTCTGAGATTAGCGTGTTCTCAAACATTAAGACAAACAGACAAAAATTCTAAAAACCATTGTTTTGGGTTCTGTTGCGTTCATAAAGCCCCCTGCAATAGTTTCTCTATTATATCTTTGATGTACAGACATCGACCACTTACAATTTTATTATAATTATGTATTGATATAAGAAAGTACCTACGTGAACTTGCAAATGAAATCTTGTGTATATATTTGTCATATTCTTAGTTATATGCTTGGTTAGTTTTATTATTCCTTTGCATTTCACATCTTTCGTTTTAGTTCAGTTTCTTTAGAAACATTTTAATTGGAAAAATACCTTCTTTTGCATTTTATCTCATTATTTGTTTAGATCTTAGCTTAATTGGAATTTATTCTCAGTGGGTGATTATTGTAATTAATTGATTATGATAATCGGCTGTATGTATCGGGAGCTTGTTATTATACAATGTAGAACCGTTGTTGTGGCAACAAAACTCAAAGTGCCAGGGCCTGGGAACAACAATACACTTTTGTCCTACCGCTTCGTTCGGGGATAAAAAAATATTTTGTATTGAATTGAATTTGAACTAATTTTATATCGGTTTTTTATCGGTTACATTTCGGTGAGTGTGCGGAGGTTTTACATGACCTGATACCCCATTCCCCTTTCCGTCACCGAACGACTAGGCGCGGCGAGCAGTTCCATCCTTATGTTGTAGACATTCCTCCATTACGCACGAAGCGATTTGCCTCTTCTTTCATTATGCGTACGGCTAAGGAGTGGAACTCTCTGCTGAGGTCAGTTTTTCCGGAACGCTATAATCTGGACATCTTTAAGGTCAAAGTGAACAGACACCTTCTAGGCATCGTAGGCCTCATTTTCGCCTTCCATCAAGCGAGATTGAGGCCAAACGTAAGCCTATTTTCATAAAAAAAAAAAAAAATTGGTATTATCAATTCCATTTAAAATGGGACATGTTCTATTTATCTTATTGGGTCACGGGTAATCCTCTCAATTGCTTATGTGGTGATGATGGTTGTTCAATGTGTATCAAGTGAAATCGTCAGTTTAAATAGTTCAAATCAAATCTTTTGGATTTCTGAGGTTTGGCCTGTAACCTTTGTTTTCTTGACCTGTAATTGCTTTTATTACTTTCGTATATAAAATGAAGGTTTCCAACTCTATTTATCATTGTTTAATCTTGAAATGTAAATGTTTTGATGTACTACTTTTTATTAAATTCATTCGGCCATTTTGGTGACCCATGTTAATGTGTATCCGGTGACGGCAATAGGCTTGCCCCCTATTACGTGGGACTAGAAATACTGGCAAGTTGTGGGTGTGTTATGCACATCCACAACTTACCAGTGCCTTCGGGGATATGGGCGTGATTTGTGTGTGTGTGTGTGTGTATTATCATTAGATATTATAATAAAATATAACAGTAGCTAAATTCAGCAACTGTTGTAAACATCTAGGTAACGGTAATTACCGACAATAACTAAAATAAATATATTTAACTGAGCAAGCTTAACGAGCATTATGTAACCTGGAAATGCAATCAATCAAGCCAAACAATTCAAAGAGGAGCCTTCACAAAATAATATGTCACATCTTTCATTCGGGTCCAAAAGTTTCTCAAGTAAGTTGTCGTCAGGCCTTAACGTATCATCCATCGTAGAAAGTTGACATAACAATTACTCAGCATAATTCCACGAAATGCCTACTGGAGCGTCTGAAACATTCCTAGAATATTTGCGAAGTGAAAGAATGTCGTTCCCTTTGTTACCTACTGTGAGAACCAAAGCGTTATTAATACAATTACCAGATATCGATCTGGTAGTCTCATGGCGGACCTTACTTCGGCGGCTATTATGAAAATTATGCGTATCTATCTAATGGTTTATGATGAAATCCATTGATATTGACTACATTCACGGCCGCCTGCTCTAGTTTCTATCGATAACAATACCATATGATGAGATGAATAGTAATCAACTTCCTACCGCTAATACTAACAATAAACAGTGTTTAACATACATACAAGGGGTTGACAGAAGCACTAGGCACTATTATACGTCCACATTTCACCGATTTTCCCTTCCCGTGATGGTCTCTTGTATGTAAAAGGAGTGTCTATCGACGCTAAACAGGAACTATTGCCTATACCGTTATACCATAAAACGTAGCTAAAAGGAAAATACCTATAAGCCGATTAATGTCGTGATGTGAACGGGATATAGCGGGTATCCTCCCCGATCCCAGCCCGACGACATTAATTTTTGTGAAATTTTTTTGAGAATTTTACGTTACGTTATGTATGTTATAAATGTACCTATGTCTTTTTCGCCCAGGACGTAAACAGAGACGTTAAATATTCAAAATGTCAGTTGATTATAGATTTTTTATCGTTACTGGGCACTAAGTACGGGAACCGAGAACTTAATAGATAGTAATTAATCAGAAACTGGGAATATTTGCCGGAGCTTTGTACTCTTCCCACACACACACACACACACACACATATCACGCCTATATCCCCGAAAGGGTAGGCAGCCGTGCATTACACACCCACAATTTGCCAGTATTTTTAGTTCCACGTAATAGGGGGTAAGCCTATTGCCGACACCGGGCACACATATAATGGGTTATGTCCGAAATAGCCGAATGAATTTAATAAAAAGTAGCAGCTATATTGTAATTTTGAAAAAATATTAAAAACCCGTTGCCTTGCGATGAAACTTTGATTATAGGCAACAATGGGCGTCTCGGACTACAGCAGCTGCAAACCCCGCATCATTCAGCATGATATGAGCATTTACTTATGTGTGTAGTATAGAAACTAATTAATAACAACGAATACTTAAATACCTAATAATATGTTGATATTTAAGTGATAGGTATTGCAAATATCATTGAAAGATTATAATCCTACAAAATTTTTCAATGGAATTCTAACTATCGCGGTACATTCATTAATCAAATAGCTACGTTAGTCAAAACTATTCTACAGTGATATGTAGCTATGTAGCTACGTCTTTAATTTAATACCATGACTTTATTACAGTCTGTTAACACCATTAAGGCTAATCGACAACACATCAATGATATGAAAATTGCTATTACAGCAATAATAATGACATTATAAAGTTAGACGGTAGAAAATTGCCAGTGGGAAAATACCGAGCAATGTTAGCGGGTACAAAAAGTTCGCAAGGTCTCAACACAATCCTGGTACAGTGCATTGTTTCGTGGATAAAGAAACCTCTATATCAGATTGACATAAATGGATAGGTATGAATACTTCCATTCATTGTTTTAGCTTTTAACATTATTTTTATTTACTATCGTAGTGATATCAGATAAATCAAGATTTTTTAAGTCCATAAAATCAATTATTATAAAAATATAAAATATAAATCATTATAATAATATAATATTTTATTTACAAGACTCATAGGGTTGGTAACAATGCTTGCTTTAAACACATTTACAATTGTTTTCGTCCATTAATGTTTATTTACAGTGCCTTTTTACTACGCTTTTATTAGCTTCACTTGCAATTTCGCTTGTATGTTTGTAACCGACTCTTTTGGGTTCAATTTTGCCCTACTTTGAACTATCAGATTTAATTCAAACTTTGCACACCTGTGAAAGACCGATGACAATGCAATAATTCGATTGAAAATTAAAAACTAATTAAATTAAACCCAAAAGACCGACTCTTTTGGGTTCGATTTTGCCCTACTTTGAACGATTAGATTTAATTCAAACTTTACACACCTGTCAAAGACCGAAGACAATGCAATAATTCTAATTCAAACTTATTAAAACGTATTTTCTACTTTTTAGTTGGATTCTCTATAAAAGCGTGTTTTTTAAATTTTTATTATTTTTTCCGATGCAACAGTGTCGGAACGTTTTTGCTTTACGTGAACAAACCGTCAAAAAATAACTCCTTTCGGCCACAGGTTATTATCCCTAAACAGATGCTTCTTACTTTGCGACACTAAGAATTGTAACGCAATATAGTTACACTGGCGTCTAATCGATATTTTTTCAAGTGTAACTTTCACCTCTGTTTTTCTCTGAATATAATTCGCTATTCATTCTCATTATAGGTAGGGTTTCTGATGGATTAAGCATGGTATGATTATGAATCTTGTCAGATTTTTTTTATTAACATCCTACTTATGTCTGCAAAAAATATATACCTAATTATTTTAATTCAATTAAATTACAAAGTTTAGTATTCAGCGGCGAGGGGGCGCCGCAGACTCATCTACGCCCAAGACCATCGACCTCCATGATCGGGGCATGAGGACGGCGGGATCGCCACCCGCCGCCCTTACAGAAGGAGACTGACGCGGGATAACCCCCTACGGGAGACGCCCGGCAATGGACGTTAGAGCGGCCGCGGCCTTCAGCCGGGGGTTAAAAAAAGACACTTGGTAAGTAATAGGTGGCAAGTCTATTGCCGTACTTGAGTATTCTTGCCAAAGCCTCGTCTGTTCGCAGGTGCACCTCGTGCAGGCGAGGATAACTTGGACCCTGGAGACGTTGATGCTCTATCAACGTCTCCAGGGTCCTTTAGCGCTTTCAAACTCTCAAACTAAGCAGAGTTGAAAACATATTGTTTGTAAGAAGTACCTTTACTTACCGAGACAAATGAACGGCGATTCATTTTTATTTATGTAGACAATCTACTTAATTAATTAAAATTGTAATTGTAATTGTAGTAGGTATAATTAGTATAGGTAATGTACATGTATAGTTAGTTTGAATTATGTTGTTTTATTATGTATATTGTATATTTCTTATTGTAAATGAAATTAACAAGATACAAATAGTAAAATAAAAATAATGTTGAATTTTATAGAGTGTATATGGCTTCCCACTAAGATCTTACAGGGTCCCAATCCCAAGTCAACTACACCTGCACCTGGTGATCAACAGACAAAGCTTGGACAATGACATAAAGGTTCTCGATAAGCGGCCATAGGCAGGCCACCTATTACGTAGGAGCAACAAGATTACTGGCGACAACTTGCCTATCCCGTCGGGGAAACTTGGCTTGATATAAATATACGTATGTACTCGTAGGTACTATGTAAATCAAAAGTTACAAACGAAACAAAAAAAATCAAAAGTTACCATCTTTATACTTTTTACCTACTTGTAAAGTCATTAAAGTCGTGTAAATTCACAAAGTGTTCTCTTTTCAAATTACGTCCGCATTTATGGTTTGCTTCCCACAAAAGTAATTGTGTCGATTTTGTGAGAAGATCGTGTTTAAAAATTAGCACGAATCTTGCAAAAGTAAAATGTTACCTACACGATAGCACAACTACCGTATTAATTTACATTCTTCTGGTGCGAATATGTAACAAACCAACAATGTATTTGGGACACTGACGAAACTATTTCAGAACGAAATTGAACCTAAACATCTAACGTTTTACTTCATATAATTTATGCTTTCGATTGTCGGCACTTGGTGTTGTTTACTTTACAATAAATATTAATAGTCTTCGACTTGAACTTCGAACTGTATTCTGCCATTGAAAGTGCTTGACGTGAAACTGAAATCGTGAAATCTTTCCGTTTTGTGTTTTGACTATTAACTTGATTTTCTTACAGTGACGTGATATCTAAAGATCATATTGTTTTGTCAAAAGGTATTCAGAGTTTATAGTCTTAGGTTAAGTTTTGCTACTATACGTACTCATATAATCTACTGATCTCTCCATCTTCCAGTCAAGGTTGCTTAGTGACTTTATTCACATTATTGTAAATATATATATCCTTGGCCATCACGGTCTTTCATGCAGTAGAAGCGCAGGTCGTATTTCTCGACACGTTAACCTTAATGACATAATCCGTCAGGCTCTTTTCACCGCCGGTATCCCAGCAGTTCGTGAACCAAATGGGCTGGCACGTGGCGATGGAAAGAGACCTGATGGAATGTCGTTATTGTCATGGAAGATGGGAAGGCCCTTAGTGTGGAACGCAACGTGCGTTGACTCTCTGGCGCCTTCTCACCTTCTTAGTACAACGGGTTGTGTCAGCGCTGCTGCTGCATTAGCGGAAAGCCTCGAACGGCGCAAATACTCAAATTTAGCAGGAGACTACATATTTGTGCCATTTGGGGTAGAGACGCCGGGACCTTGGGGTCCGAGCGCTCGTGGACTTTTTAAAACCATCTCGAAACTCACGGTCGACTCTTCTCAAGAGGCTTGTTACCTACTTTTTAACTCAAAGAATAAGCATTGCAATACAACGTGGCAACGCTGCCAGCCTTCTGGGAACATTACTACAATGTGGAGAGCAGGGATAAAACGCTAGTAATGCATATTACTTTGTCAGTATATGTGTATACTGACAAAGTAATCTGAAAGTCTCCGTGTCACAACCGCGGAGAAAATACCTAATGGTTGTGCAAATGTTCATAGTCAAAATAATTTACTGTTTACGAGTTACCGAGTTGTATGGTACCAAGCAACTGTAAAAAACAAACAAAAAATATATAAATATTCATTCTTGATACAAAAATATCATGACGTCATAAAATGGCAGACAGTGCTGGGACATAATTTATTTTTGAAACGAATTAAAACATACACAATTTGCCAAATGTATTTTCATATTATTATGCTTGTAAATGTACTCTTTTATTTTTCTCCAACTTTACATCTTAGGAATCCGGCAGTTATATTAAAAATCAGAATAAATTAAATATAGTATTAATCTGTTCGAAAGACGCAGTTTACATGCATTAAAATATAGATAAACCGGCAGAAAGATGCACGAAAATTTTCAGTCTTAACGTTTTTTTTTAAGTTTGGTAAGTATGTACTTCCTTAAATCGTGTAATACTTTGTATGAAGTCCTGTGATACAAAGTCTGAGGCCATCTGCTGACTTTGACCATTAAAACTATACTTTAACAATAAACTTTTACAAAGTCCAATAATAGGTTTTGAAATCTAAGGACTTAGATTTCAAAAACTGTTATTGCACAATACCTAACAACTTATAAAAAACTGTATGTTGCTTGTTAGTTATTGTTTACGTGTATTGTATCTTATTAGGTATATTAGCGTCGCTAATTTGAATCAATATTATGACAGCACTATGAATAACTTTACAAAAAGCGTCTAAGTCATCTATGTATTTGTTTTTTGGATTACTGTATGAACTTTTTAATTTTATTACTACTATCACAGTTCATTAATTTTACAATATGAATTGCAAAAACGATAGTCTTTTATTTTTTTTTCGAAAAACGTCCTTTTTCGGGCGTTTCTGGCCAGAAGGTATTTCCAGTGGCACCCGGTCCAGTGGCACCTGGAAAACGATAGTCTTGGACAGGACTTGAACCAGTGATTGTTCCCATTCTGCCAATTTTATAACCACATGTACCTACCACCTACCATCATTATAAACGCACTTTCCTTATAGAAGGCCGGGTACTGTCAAAGTCAATATTTAACAACTTCGGTAATCTTTATCCAATCTAACTTTACTGAAGTGACTGATTAAGTTCGGAATACGAAAGTAGCACGCTCCAGTAAACCTTCTGATCGTTATCGACTGCATAGTAAGTATAATTTACAATCGATGTTTTTCAGGACCAGAAGGCTGGCTATTTTCTGGCCCAAAGAAAAGTCTCGCCATCCAACGTGGCAACACAGCCAGCATTCTAGGAACCTTCCCAGTCCGCAATGACGCGGAGGATTTTTTAAACGACATTTTGTAGTGTAAATATTTTTTGTACATAATTATGTAAATTGTAATTCTTATTGTAAATATACTTTACAAGATAAATAGTGTCAGTTACGGTGTAGAAACCTTTCGATTGCACAATACTAAATTAATTCCAAGTCTTCTGATAATGGTTTCGATATTAACAGGGGCGCTTGAATCATCATCACTATCACTACATTATAAAACACAATGTGAGTTTAAAAGCAGCATGCTATAATTCATCACTGTTCATTTCCCCACAAGACCAAGTTCAATGTTACTGCATACATTTTCGGGTTTTTAAGAACTGCTTCAATAAATTTCTCAACATTGTCAACAAACCATTAGTGACTTGTACGGACATAATTAATTCAATTTCATTTTCTCTTGTATAATTTAGTTGGATTCTACTAAACGCTTGGTAAATCTATACCGGCACCAACGCGACATTACCGGCGCCAAATTGGCGGGAAATAATATTTTTTTTTTTATATAAGTTAACTGTCTGACTGGCTAGAAAGATTTTCATGGTTTGTTTATTATGGTAATCAAGTTGTTTGCGTGTGAGGATTTTAACGTCGGTATTAGAGATATCTCAACAAATTTGCACATCATTAATTCAATGTTTTACACTGTATTCTGAGATTTTTATATTGTAAAAACGGTATACTTAATAGACATTATAAAAAGAACTTACCGAGAAATACGTAAATCTTCATGGTAACCGGTTTTTTTGCAAGTCGCAACACTGACACTAGATTTATAACAGATTCTAGGTTTGAATTAGATCAGCGGCGTTCGTCGAGTTGCGACGTTGAGCCGCGTTTGGAAGAAACGCGTGCGCAGCCGTTGCTGGTCGCCTTCACTTTCTACGTGGAGGGGCTCAGGAGTAAGGAAACCAAGGGTTTGTTGACATTACCGAATACGTTATACATCAGACAATCAACAAAGTAACAATAATAAACGACACCATCCTAATTAAACAACTACTGCTAATGTTACAATTTATAAAATGATTGCTGATTATCTGAAGAGGAAATGTGTTTAAATGGTATATTACACAAATTTTTAACACTTTCTAGTTACAATTCAATGATGACACTTTTAGATTGAGAGGTAATCTGGTGCCAATAAATTATAATTTCAAAAGCATCAAATTTTCAGTTCAATTCACTATAATACCTACATGAAAATCACCGGCCAAATGTGTGTCAAGCCACGCATAAGATAGGGTTCAGTAGTTGCCCATAAAAGCCTCTATAACTCTTTAATTAACAGAGTTATATCATCCGTTATAGTTTCCCTTTAAAGTTTGTAACATGGACTACCATCATGATTCTTTTCAGGTTCTTCACGCAAGCCGTTTAGATTTTAGAGGGGGGACGCCCTGTTTTTGGAAAAATGTGCTCCTTAATGCTAAATATCTAGCAAACGGATATTTATACTCGTATCAAAAAATAATCTTAGCTACTTCTTAATTCATACACGATAATGCAGAAGCAAGAAAAAAATATCATACATTTTATAAATTTCATTTATAAAATATCATATATTAGGGGTAGTTGGAGCCCTCAACTTCGATAGCGCCCACGGGTTGTAGAGGTATGGCAGTCGCTTCACGGAAAATATCAAGCTTCGGCCGAATCACAGTTAGACCTAAAAACTGAGTTAGGGAAAGGCTCGGTGAATGATGACAAAATATCATATATTTTTCAGAATTTTATTTTAGCAGTTTGTTGGCGTAGTAAATACACATATCCATTAAACGTGTCATGTTTCTAGCACTCGCCGTTTAGGAAGAAAGCCGAGAACTGACAGACATGACGAAACTATAAGTGTTCCGAAACTTGAACTAGGGAACCCTAAAAAAGGGTACAGTAAATTTTAGCCTGGATGGACACAAATATTTCTCGTCGTATTCGTATTCGAAACCCAAAAATGGCAAAATAAGACAATTATTTTTTCTATTTTTCACTCGCACATAAAAAAGTACCTTTCGATACTCGGAAGGTAAAGAATAATTTTAAATGCAGATGACTATCACCTAAGCCATTCAGATATTTTTAATCGGCTTTTAAAATGCCTCTATTTGTATGTGAAAGTGATTCTATGATATACGCACATTATTGGTTTTAGACGAAACAAGAAGTTCGTTTATTAATTTATGGGTGAATATTAAATAATTAATTTCATACTGTTTTCTTAAATTGGAGAATTGAATAAATTAATAAAAAATGTTATGTCACTAAGGTGGAGGGTAGCCAAAAAGGTTTTTGGAAATGATTAGGTAGAAAGCGAGTGAAATTGAAAATAAACATGGAGCATCACGCCTATATCTTTGAGAGGGCAAGCAGTGCATCCACGTCTTGCTTGTAGATTCCTTTTCAGATTTGTGTGTCAACGTGTCAAGACCATGGCTCGTAGCATGGTATCCAGCGAGAGAGAATCATCGCCCAGACCGAATACAGCCACGTCCTCGCTGAAAGCCTCGCAGTGTTGAAAGCACCCGTGCCTAGTAATCATCTGTGACGCATTTTGGTTGAGATGGGATCCTGGCGGAGTTGGACCCACTGAGCCTTAACTTCTCGAGACGCAGGCATGTGGTCCCGGTCCAGCGCCTCCTTGTGTCATTGAAACAATGTACCATCTTTCATTCGCTTCCAGGTTCCATGGAGGGGTCCCGGCTAACAGATCTTTAGATAGATCGTGAGGTACCCTGTTAATAATCCTGACGGCAATATTCTGCAGCGGTCTGTTTAAACAGACACGGTAAACATTTGCATAATATAATAGCGCACTAAGTAACATTTTTTCTTGGGCCTTCTACACGATAGCTTCCCAATAAGTAGAACTTCTGCTCTGTGAACTAGATAACTGAAACAGATACATACCTTTTATTTTTTTTCTTGTAAATACATATGAATTTATATATCTTTATATTTTAATCGAACAGACATTCGCAGTTTCGTTCGAATGGAATCGTTTTCTCTTTCTCGATTCCCATGAGTACACACATTATCAGAATACAAACATAACTTAGGTATCTAAGGTGTTATGCTCGTGAAGGAGGCGGACGGTATGGTGAGGGAGCGTATCCTCCCCGCTGAGTTCCGAAGTCTGCGGCGAGGGCGCCGCAGACGTGACTACGCGCAGGACCATCGACCTCCATGCCTGAGGACGATGGATTAGCAACCCACCGTCGTTACAGAAGCAGGCTAGAAGGGCTGCGGGCTGTGGGGCTTTACCCCACGCACGCCTTCTCTCACCGACGCGGGATAAATCCCGACCCCAAAGATGCGGGGTAACACCCCACCACCACGCAGTGGCCACAGAGGTGGCCAAAGTCCACCGGGCGCCACTGGGAATTCTCTGTGTCTACCGGAGGCGCTCGGCAATGGACGTAGATGGGGCAAAAAAAAAAAGTTATCTAAGGCAGTAGGTATGCGTTATTTAAATGTATAATTTATTATTGTAAACTTTCTTTTCATGCAGGGGTCTGCGTGAAATATTCATCACATAAATCGCCGTGTATTGGATTAGTAGGATTTCGATTGACCAGCGGATTAACCCATAGTACCTATATGAACTTAACGCTTAATTAAATTAATTAACTTATTGTTTCATATGTTTTTAGTTCATATCAATATTAAGTACTCCATTTAAGTAAAGTACAGCCATCGTCATTTCGTCATGACACGCTTAGGTTTATATAAAGGGTCGTTCATTTTGTTCTTCAACACTTTTTCTCGAAATTGTCCATTATAAGTTAATTTATGGCCGTTAACCGCTAAAGGTCACCAGAAACAAATTGCTTTTAGCAGCAGGGCCTTTTATACCTATCGTACCATGGCCGTTTGTTTTTATTCTATTAGGGAGATTTTTACTTTGTTTGTGCGTAGACAATGGGTAGATTTTTTAAAGAAATAAGCATGTTATTTTTTTTCTTTTTAGAACATAATTATGGCATCAAAACGATAACCAGGCAAGGAGATTGATAGTCAGAAAAAAAACATAGGAACCAGTGAACACCAACGGTGTAAAACTTATCAAAACTTTGGCATTAAAATGTATATTCTTATACATATCTACGTCATGTTTCGTATTAATTCCTGTAAAAAAGTAACATACTAACCTATCGATTATGAAACGCGAAAGTTTCAAAGTTACTTAGGAACAAGTCAATTACAATTTACAAGAGTGTTACTTTGCTGCCTCTCTTGCTCTTCAATCTACTTAGTAAGCGTTAATGATATTATTTAAAAAAATATAGTATTGTGAACGCAGACAATGACAAAATAATTATAATAACAAGTCCGTACAAACAGTGATTTATTTACTAAATATTATGAGTTGTATCAAATTTTGAAGGACTTTGAGTGAGGGTTGTTTTTGAAATGTTAATTATGTAAAGGAAAACGTCTGTTTGTACAGGATTATTTGTTGACGTGTACCTATCAGATTTCCGCTGTGTGATCAAAGCAAATGAGTTGAATTTGTGTAACGCTTTTATAATAAAATCAATACGATGATAATAATGATTTGGAAATTGATGTCCAATCAAGGTAATTTACTAAGTTAATATTAATATTAATTAATATGTTAGGACAATTCACACAACACCATCTAGTCTCAAACTAAACAGAACTTGTGATATGAGCACTAGATAAACTGATATAAATACTTATATACATTTTACATACATATTATACACGCCCGCGACTTCGTCCGCGTGGTAATTTGGATTTTTTCCCGTTCCCGTCGCGCCGCGTCATATTTTGAACAATTCACACAATATCTTTATAAATTGTAGCCTATGTGTTATTCTGATGTATAAGCTATATTATTGTAAAGTTTCATTAAAATCCATTCAGTAGTTTTTACGTGAAAGAGTAACAAACATCCATCCATCCATCCATACATTCTCAGAAACTTTCGCGTTTATAATATTAGTAGGATAGGAAACACCCAGAATAGAATAGAATAGAATAGAAATATACTTTATTGTACACCAATATACAAATTAAATAAATACAAACTAAATCTTCATTGAGTAGTACAAATTGCGGCCTTATCACCAAGAGTGATCTCTTACAGGCAACCTTTGAATGGACATAACAAATCGAAGTGAAATGAAATGTGGATAGCTATTGGCGAAAGAAAAGAATATAGGTACAAAAATATAGAAAAATATACAAAAGTAAGTAGGGAAATAATATAGAAATTATAAGAAATATACCTACACAAGATAAAACTTGAAATAATACACCAATAGAGAAAAATACATACCATTGCGTGAGTATAAGTAAATTAATACGTACATAAATGCATACAATAATACAGAGATGATACGTTTGAAGCTATCTATTGAAGGAGTTTGTCGGATGGTCACAGGCAGAACATTCCACAAACGCACAGCTTGGACGGAGAAAGATTTATCATAAAAACTAGTTGATTGATCTGGCACTGCCAACACCAGGGTCTCCGATGACCTAAATGATCTCAAATGTGTGTCATTAAGGAACGAAAACCGTTCATTTAAATAGACAGGGGTACAGGGATTAAAATAAGACATTGTAAAGCATAGAAAGAATATGAGTATTCCGGCAAATTCCAGACTTTGGTACAAACGTATATGTATGAAGAATATTTGAGATGTGAATATTGTTCCTTGGGAACCAGTTAACAAACAGTCAGTTAATTACCACCGAACCTTTTCCAAACCCTAGTTAAAGTCGGATTTCCAGTCTAACAGCAGTGCGGCTGAACGTCGATATTATACGTGGAGTGACTGCCATCTGACCTCCACAACTCAAGGAAGATATCTAAGTTCTGTACTTAGACCAGTTGGATTTTACTTTAGGGCTCCAAATACCCGCAACGACTGCCATAAGTAGATGTTGCCAGAAGTACTCTCCGAGGCAAGGAGCTGTCTCAATGTCTTATAGGAAATAAGTAGTCACCCATCCTATCATAAGACCGGTCTAGCTAGATGTTGATTTGCAATGTAATAACTTACTTGGCCACTGAGCCTCAAACCCCAAATTGATATTATTTCTAAAGTAAGTAATATCAATTCGGATAATTAAGGGTACCTGTGGTACATGGATCATATTATTTTAACCAAAGTGCCCGGAAATAACAACAGCTTTTTCTAAGTACTAAAACAAAACCAAAATAAAACAATAATTACAAGCAATGCCAAGTTATATGGACCTGTTACTCATTTTAAACCACAAAATTACCTATTCCAAGGTTATTTCAGCCACAGTATTATAATTAAACTGCTTCTAACGTTGCATTAAATTATTTAGACGAACCAAGTGTGCTACTTTGAAGTTCGAGACCACTAAATAAATAATCGAGTTTAGCTTGAGAAACTTCGCTGCACCCAATTTCGCAAGCACAAAAATTGCAGAAAATTTAAATTTTATGAGGACAAAAACATATCACTGATGTACAGATAAAATAATAGTAGCTACCTAATGCATTTCTTCAATATTGTTTGAACAGTTATCAATGTTTTTCTGGACCGAAAGTGTCAGAATGCTGCGTATTTCTTGGCCCAAAGAATAACTGTGATACTTATTCCAGCCAGCATTCTCGGAACCTTCCCTGTCAGCAATGACACATAGGATTTTTTACACAATCTTTAGTAAATATTGTAAGAAAAGTATCTACATGTTGTGATAGGTACTACCTATTGTAAATTTATGCACTCTATACAGTAATAATAAATAACGATATCAGTTCAAGTTCAGCCTCAATTTAATTAACCAGACCTTGTGCTGTGAGAACTAGACACTTAAAAAATTATTGAAATAAAAAAGTAATCAATTGAAATAAAATCAATTGCGGATTGCCCCTCCTTGTATGATCTTGATCTACAAGCATTGTCTTTTCATATACCTAACGCCAAATAACCTTAGGCTATCACGACTTGATTTTGCTACTTTATAACCCAATTAATGGTATCATAATTAAGAGCATTCACAAATTGTGAGTACCTAAGTAGGTGTTGGAGATGTTTCTTGCCTATAAGTTTTGTGCCCGCGGCTTCGCCCGCTTAATTAAATACACAAAAACCTTCCTCGAGACCCACTCTATCCATTAGTAAAAACCGCATAAAAATCAGTTGCGTAGTTTTAAAGATCTAAGCATACATCGGGAACGGAAGCGACTTTGTTCGTTCCAATAATCAGAACAAAGTAGTTCTGATTATTGGAAAGAAGTTCTCTAACGCGGCTTACGGGTTGTGCGATTTAGTAGAAATTGTCACGTTACGCTTATCAGTAGTTCCCAACCGGTGGTCCGCAAAAACCAAAATAAGGTCCGCTTTACTTTTTATTCTTTAAATTAATTTAGCGTCGGCGTCGTTAGTAAAACGAGAAGTAACCGTAACCCAGGTTGGGTTGCATTGTAGTTACGTAAAGAACTTCGCTCCTGACCCACGACCGCACAATTTTCTTGTAAGCTAAATTTCTTTCTGAAGAAGTTTTTCTTTTTTTTTTGCTTCATGTAGTAAATGCTATACCAACTGTAGCACATTCTGTCCCTTCGTTACACTCAAAAACTGTAGTCTATGTCACCTTGAGACGAGAAAGTCTATTAGCCAATAAATTAAAACCGTTTAATGTTATACATTTTTAAATAAGATCATAATAATAAAAAGAATCCTTGATATTAAATTTTTCACAGTCAATTTTAATCTTAGATCTTTCAATTTGTAAAAGACCTTTATAGCTTTTATTTTAAGTTGGCTTACTTCGGTGTCAACACTGCGAGGTTTCCGACGACGACACCGCACTCCACACGTTGGTGGAGTGCTCAGCGTGGGCGAGTCAGCGCCGGGACCTCGTAGTGGGTCTGGGCGTGGATACCCTCTCGCTGGGGACCATGCTTCAAGCCATGGTATCCAGCGGGAGTAGGTGGAACGCGGCCGTGTCCTTCTGCGAGCAAGTCATGCTCGCGAAGGAGGCGGCCGGGAGGGAGAGGGAGCGTACCCTCCCCGCCGAGTTCCGTAGTCGGCGGCCAGGCCACCCCAGACTACGCGACTACGCCCAAGACTATCGTCCTCCATGATCGGGGCCTGAGGACGGCGGGATCGCCACCCACCGTCCTTACAGAAGCAGGCTAGAAGGGTTGCGTGCTGCGGGGCCTTTGCCCCATAGCACGCAACCAGATTCACTCACTGACGCGGGATAAAACCCGACCCCAATGACGCGGGATTCTCGTCCCGACCAAACACCCGCAGAGACCACAGGGGTGGTCAAAGTCCGCCGGGCGCCACTGGACATACCCTCTGCTAGTAACCAGGGACGCCCGGCAACGGACGTTAGAGCGGCCGCGGCCTTAGGCCACGGAATTTAAAAAAAAAAAAAAAAAAAAGTTGGTTTACTTAGCGGGTGTGCCGCCTTATCGCTTAAAAGTTACAATAACATAATAGTTATAAAACAATGGTAAGTAAAATGTTTTAAGAAAAAACTTTTTAAAATATTATTATATTTTTTCTTAAATGTAATAATAAAATAAATAAATGTATTTAAAAATATATAAAATAAGAATATAAAATGAATAAACGATAAAATAAATAAAATAAAAATAAAAAAGCCTTTATTACTACCACATGTTGCATATACAATTTAAAAAATTAACACTAAAAAATAAGCAATGTTATTTAGAAGTTGCCTCTTGGGCATAGGTCTCCCCTAACAGTCTCCATGCCTCTCTTTCCCTTGCCATTCTCATCCAATCTGACCTTTTTACCAAATATGTCACGCCATCTCTTTCTTTGTCTACCCTGTTTTCTCATCCCGTCTCTCGGGATCCACTCTGTAGCCTTTTTAGTCCATCTCCTGTGGTCTAGTCTACAGACATGGCCCGCCTACTTCCATTTGAGAAGTCTTGTCTTCACAGTTACGTCCTGAACTTTAGTTTTCTGTCTTATAACTGTGTTTCTTATTCTATCTGACTTTCTTATTCCCAACATACTTTTCTCCATCTTTCTCTGGCAAACTGCAACTTTCTCTTTGTCCTTTTTCCTAGTAGACTATGCTTGACAGCCATATGTTAAACAGGGGAGTACTGAAGACTCGTATACTTTTTTCTTTTTGTATATATCTATCTCTTTGTTTTTCATAATTTCTCTGAGACTCCAATATTTCCACCAACCCAAAGCTATTATTCTTCTACATATTTCCTTTTCGGAACAATCTTCAAAGGAAATCAATTGGCCAAGATTGGTATACTCCGTTACATATTGAATGTTGTAACTGTCAACCGTGATCTGGAGGTGTACGCGGTTTGTTAGTACTTTAGTTTTAGTTGAGTTTAATCCTAAACCTACCTTTTTGCTCATTGTCGATAGATCTCTAACCATTGACTCCAGGTCGTGTGGTGTTTCTGCGAACACCACAATGTCATCAGCGAATCTCAAGTGAATCTCTTCCTGAAAACAAACTCAAGCACAGCAGAGAATACTTTTAGAGACAGAGGATCACCCTGCCTCACACCTCTCTGAATACTGAACTCGTCTCCTGTTCTTTCTAGTTTTATACTAGCCCTACATTTCGAATATATGCCACGGATTACGTTTATGTACTTTTGGTGCACCCCTTGCTGTTCCAGAGCTTGCTAAATGCTTTCGTGGAATAAACTATCAAATGCCTTCGAATAGTCAATGAAACATAAGTACAATGGCTTACCATATTCGTTACACTTCTCAATTAGTTGATTAATTACCTGTATATGGCCCATAGTTGAATATGTCTTACCCTGCTTGCTCTCTCGGTTGATTCTCCTCTAAAGTATTTCGTAAAGTAATTCGCCTAAGTATGACTTTTGAAAATGTCTTGTACATATTGGTCATTAGGCTGATAGATCTGTAATTTGAGAGGTCGCATTCGCATCTGTCTCCTTTCTTATGAATCAAAGTAATGTTAAAGTATGACCACTGTGACGGAGTGTTCCCCGACTCGATAATACTGTTAAAAAAATGTTATAGTGTGGCTTTAACTGAGGTAAACATAGCGACTTGAGAACTTCATTAGCAATATTATCACGTCCTGAAGCTTTGCCATTCTTTAAGCTCATAATTGCAGTACCGATCTCAGATTGCATTAGCGTCCGTAGTTCCTTTTCTACACTTGGGGTAATGTAACATTCCGCTGAATCAGAGTCTGATACTAGTATGGATGAGTCGGCTTTGTAGAGTTCTCTGTAGAAATCCGTCACTTCCTGTATGATGTGTGGGCGGTCTGTTAAGACTTAGTCTTAAGGTTTGCTGTCCATTCTGATTTATAATTTAGTTCCTTATAAGCTTTTTGAAGGGCTCCCGACTCTCTTACAAATTTTACGAATGTCTGTTGCCTCTGTCTCTTTTTTTCTTGGGTGATATTTTTAGTGATTTGCTTACTGATGTTTGTTATTTCCGCTTTTTTTCTTAAATGTAATAATAAATAAATGTGTTAGGACAATTCACACAACGCCATCTAGTCTCAAACTAAGCAGAGCTTATGATATGAGTACTAGATAAACTGATATAAATACTTATATACATTTTTTTGGAAATATATACATATTATACATAGGAAACATCCAGACTTCATTACAAACGTATCTGTCTTCACACAAAATTTGTCCCGACCGGGAATCGAACCTGAGACTCGGGCGTCGAAAGCGGATGCACTACCGACCATGCCACCGAAGCAGTCAATGTACCTATGTTTCGATGGGACTTAAAAATCCAACCTTGCATAAAAAAAATAGCAATTAAATTTATCTAATCAACAATAAAAACTACTGTGAAAATGTTTATTTTCCCACTAAAATATGGCGGTATGACTTGTGTGTTCTTCGTTTACTCAAGTAGATAAGATCAATAAAATTGCACAATAGTATGTTCTATGTGTTTAATTAGGTAATCACAAGGGCAAACGTATCTTGGTATAGACCCTGAACATTCTTAAGAAGCCTGTTTTCAGTCGACCGAATTTTACAGCTGTAGTCATCCTTATTTTGGTACTATACTGTAGATACTGTGAAGGTTGTTAGGAAAAAAACTATACCTTTCTTAATATATTTTATAAGCAGTGAAGTATGCTTCCTTATTCTGTGCCATAGATCGGAATAGGTATGGTTTTTATATAATTTTACTATATGAATCATAAAAACTATAGTTTTGAGGAGGTTGGTAGAACGTTTCTCCTGGATAGGGATCAGTCGTTGGTTTGAGTCCAGCCCAAGACTTTTTTTTTTTTTTTTTTTTTTTTTTAATTCCGCGGCCCAAGGCCGCGGCCGCTCTAACGTCCGTTGCCGGGCGTCCCTGGTTACTAGCAGAGGGTATGTCCAGTGGCGCCCGGCGGACTTTGACCACCCCTGTGGTCTCTGTGGGTGTTTGGTCGGGACGAGAATCCCGCGTCATTGGGGTCGGGTTTTATCCCGCGTCAGTGAGTGAATCTGGTTGCGTGCTATGGGGCAAAAGGCCCCGCAGCACGCAACCCTTCTAGCCTGCTTCTGTAAGGACGGTGGGTGGCGATCCCGCCGTCCTCAGGCCCCGATCATGGAGGACGATAGTCTTGGGCGTAGTCGCGTAGTCTGGGGCGGCCTGGCCGCCGACTACGGAACTCGGCGGGGAGGGTACGCTCCCTCTCCCTCCCGGCCGCCTCCTTCGCGAGCATGACTTGCTCGCAGAAGGACACGGCCGCGTTCCACCTACTCCCGCTGGATACCATGGCTTGAAGCATGGTCCCCAGCGAGAGGGTATCCACGCCCAGACCCACTACGAGGTCCCGGCGCTGACTCGCCCACGCTGAGCACTCCACCAACGTGTGGAGTGCGGTGTCGTCGTCGGAAACCTCGCAGTGTTGACACCGGGGTGTGACCTCACGATGCATGCGAAACAGATAGCTACCGAAGCATCCATGCCCGGCAACCATCTGCGTCGCACGGTACGTGAGGTCACCATGCTGCCTCTGCAGCCAATCATCCATGATCGGTCTCACCGCCGCGATGAAGATGGCACCCCCCTTGGGTTGCTCAAGTCGCACCCTCCATGACTCCATGAGATCCTGGCGGAGTTGGGACCGCTGGTCCTCGATTTCTCGAGACGCAGGCCTGTGGTCCCGCTCCAGCGCCTCCTTGCGCCATTGGAACAATGACGCAAGGGCTCTCGCTTCCAGGTCCCATGGAGGGGTCCCGGCTAGGAGACATGCAGCCTCTCCGGAGATCGTGCGGTACCCCCGTACGGTTCTGACGGCCAAGGTTCTAAGTGGTCTGTTTAACAGAGTCACGTTCCCCTTGACCGCCAACCTATCCGCCCATACGGGAGCCCCGTATAGGGCCATACTCCGCACGATCCCCAGGTACAGTCTCCTGCAGGAGGCGTTGGGTCCCTTTAGGTTGGGCATCAGTCGCGAAAGCGCGACCGATGCCTGCGTCACCTTGGGGACCAAACTTCGGAAATGTGGTCCGAAGTTCCATCGGCTATCAAGTACGATCCCTAGGTACTTCATCGAGGGCTTGATGCCGATGCTAACGCCTCCCACATTTATGCTGGAACCTTCGGGTGGACCGTTCCGAGGTCTGTGAAAACACAGAACCTCGGACTTGTGCAAGGCCACCTCCAGTCCCAGCTGCCGTATCCGACCCACGACTCGAGCAACACCCGTCGTGACCTTGAGTGCTGCCTCCTGGTACGTTGCACCCCGCGCCGTGACGAGGGTATCGTCGGCGTAGCACGTTACGCCGACACCCCTAGGCAACGCACCCCGCAGCACCCAGTCGTAGCCGATGTTCCACAGAAGCGGCCCCAGGACCGACCCCTGCGGAACACCGCACGACACATCTCGCCGAGCTGGCCCGAGCCAGCTGGGGAAAGCTATGGCCCTCTCCGAGAGATAGGCCCCGACAATACGACGGAGGTAGAGAGGCGTTTCGTGATACACGAGCGCCTCCCTAACGCAGCTCCATGGCAAGGTGTTGAACGCGTTGGCGATGTCAAGAGACACCGCCACCACCACCTTGCCCTGCGAGACTGCTTCCTCCGTCAGGCTCTTCACGCGCATGATCGCGCTCACGGTGGAGCGTCCCCGACGGAAACCGAACTGGTTATCCGCCAGGTCTGGCCCCACACTCGTGAGATGCTCGACGAGGCGTTCCGCGATAATTCGCTCAAAGAGCTTACACACCTCGTCGAGCACCACGATCGGCCGGTATCCGGACGGTGAGTCCACCGGCCGCCCCGCCTTACGGATCAGGACCAGTTTCCCCGTCCTCCACACCTTGGGAAACTGGCCCCTTTCGAGGCATGCGCTAAAGAGCCCCATCAGTCGAGGCCCGAGTTCTTCGAGGGCCAGGACCCATGCACGGCCAGGAATGCCGTCGGGTCCGGGGGCAGTGATTTTCCGGCGTTTAAGCCGGAGTACTGCCGCACCTAGCTCCCCCACCCTGACTTCAGGTACGTCGTCTTCGCTGGTGCTATCCGCGTCGGGCAGAGACGGAACCATGCGCGGAGGGACGTGCTCCTCCGCGCTCGTCGGAAACAGGGAGCCCATGACCCGCTCCAGCTGCTGCGGCTGGAGACTCTGCTCCTGGCCGGTCTGGGTGTAACCCTAGGCATCGCCGCATCACAGATTTGCGACATGGCTCTCCTGAACCACTCCGTCTCGGCATCCACATCGGCAGGCCGGTCCGGCGCTGGAATCCAGGCCTGCACGATGGATGCCTCCAGGAGAGCCTCCCGATCCAGATGGTGAAGTGCCCAACGCGGATCCGGGGGATTTGCCACCGGCTGTGGGAGGTCAGGTGGGGGGAAGACATCGAACCGGATGTACCGATGATCCGAGTGCGTCTCCTCACCCTCCTCCACGCGCCAGCCTGTAATACGGGCGGCGAGGTCAGGGGATGCGAACGTTACGTCCACGATCGATTCCCCCCCCCCGCCGCCAAAAGGTGGCGACATTCCCCCGGTTGAGGACCTCCAGACCACGTGTTCTGGTCCAGTCCTCAAGAAGCCTCCCTTTGTCCCTGGTTTCCCGGGAGCCCCACGCCTCACTCCAGGCGTTGAAGTCTCCCAGGAGCAGGACAGGGCGAGGACGGCACGCAGCGAAGACGACGTCGAGCTCAGTGAGCCATAGCTCAAACTGAGACTCGTCAATGTTCGGCGAGATGTAGGTGGCCACGACTGCCAACCCATCATAGTCCGCCACAACACACCCGCGGCCCCTTGCAATGATCGCAAGGCGCGAGTTGTCTGCGGCGGACCCCCCAAAGATACAACAGGCCGAGCCGTCCTCGTCCACCGGGCTTCCCGGGTGGACGTAGTACGGCTCGGCGACCACGGCTAAGTTTATGGACCACTGCCGGATGCTCTGGTACAGAAGATCCTGAGCAGCACGGCAGTGGTTCAAATTCACTTGCAGGATACGGATACGGGCGTCAGACATTAATTGACGTCCATAACCGCATCCCGCCGCGAAACAACTGGCCGCGCAAGGGCGGCACCCCCACCGCTCTCAGCGGACGGACGAGGTTTTGGCCTCGAGGCGGCGCAGGTTGTGCTGCCGACCCGGTGATCCGCGGTCTTGCCCTCCGCCTCGCATCTAAAGCAGCGAGGCGGGGCGTCACAGGCACTTGCCTTGTGACCGGGCCGGCTGCAGCGGAAGCACCGATCGCCCACGGTGACTTCCGCTGTACACTGCACTCCTAAGTGCCCCACCACCATGCACCGGAAACATCTGGTTTCCCGGGCACGAAGGAGGTGCACCTGCGCCTTTAGGAAGCCCCCTACGAGGAGGCTTCGTCCGTCCGCCACTTTCAGTGCCGCCGCGACGGGGCACTGGACGACTGTCATCCCGTGACCAGTGGAGCCGAAGGAGATATCTCCAGCCTTCACCTGGTCACGGGGGCAGCCGCCCGCCTCCACGACGGCGGAGACAACTTCCTCCGTCGTGGCCGCGTCATCCAGACCCGTGATGCGCAATGCGGCGCATTTGGTGGGCCTGGTGACGCGGACGGCTTCTTGGTCCAGCGCGTCCCTAAGCTGAGCCGCTAGGGCGTCAGCTTTAGGGCCGCTGGAGGCGCCGGAGACCTCGAGGAGGCGAGCCCCGGTGCGTGTCTTCTTGCACCGGAGCCCCCCCTGTATATCGAGGGCCGAGAGGTTGACTGAGGACTTCACAGTCCTCAGTACGTCGGCGTACCCCACCCCCTTCTCCACACCTACCGTCGTCACCGTCAGGACGACGGCGGTGGAGCGAGGAGGGCGGGGCCTCTTCGGCGCCTTCGCCGCGGCGGCTTTGGCCGCTTTCTTTGCGGCCTTCGTCTTCCTCTTCTTGGCTCCCACTACTTCCCATCCCTCCCGTCTGGAGGGGTGTAAGGAAGCAGCGGGAGCGACGATAGAGGAAGAGGAGGCGGCAGGGGTGCCACTCTTCTTGCCGCGCCCCTTGGCCTTCCGCGCCTGGGCCGCGGTCTCGGCCGGTATCCGGCTCACCGAAGCGGACGGGGGCGGAGCGGGGCGGCGGACAGCGGGTGTGCCGCTTGGACCCGGAGCGGGAGCACCGCCGACAGCCGCCGCGTATGAAAACGCGGGACGCGCTAGCGGAGGGCGGTACGCCCGGTCCTCCAGGACCGCGAGGCGCCTCTCGATCGCCGTCAGGACCTGCACCGTAGTCGGTACAGGCTTCGGCGGCGAGCCGGGCGCCATGGTGGGCGCGGTCCTAGGCGCCGTCTTCGGCGCTGGTCCAGCCGTCAGAGGAGGAGGCGGCATGGGACCTGGAGGTGCCTTGACCGCTTTGGTCAGCTCAGCGACCTCCCGACGGAGATCTTCCATCTCCTTTCGGGAGGCAGTGAGCTCCACCTCCAGGCTCGCAACCTGCTTGCGGAGCTTCGCCTCCTCCTCTGTGACGCTCCGCTCGAGGAGCTTGTCGAGGGAGGATTGGGCTTCATCCACCAGTGAAGCCACAATCTTCTTCCTCCCCGACATGTTTTTACTCCCCCGCATGGCCGCGTTCATGCGGGAGAAAATACTCATTATCTCCCGCGCGGGCGGCCCACCGATATCCCTGCGACTGCGCAGGGACGGCACAGATGACGGGGGTGGTGTTGGCGGGCGCTTTCTGTAGGCGTCGAGACGCGTGCGCACCGTCTTCACCGGCACCTCCTCCTCCGAATCGCTGGAGAGGAGGGACCCCCACCCAGAGCAACTAGTGCTCCGGTTGCGCGGCAGCCCCCCCTTCTCGAGGGTCCTCTTCTGCGAAGAAGAAGGGCCCTTACCCCTCACACTACTGGGAGCTGACCCATCGTCAGTCCCAGCAGCAACATTTTCTTGGGGCGTCGACGTCGCGCTGCAACTAGGCGGCGCGACGCGAGCCCCCAAATCAAAAGGCATCGAAGTCCGTTGTTCGCGCAATATGTCGTCGGCTGAGACTGCCCGGGGAAGGGCAGTGTCAGGACCGGGGGTCTCTTCAGGCTTCATAGTAAGCACAATTCCTTCTGTGTTGGTCACTCAAGTTTTGATTTCGACGTTCGGTCACCCAACTTGCCACTGCGTTACCGTGGTCAAGTTGGGGTCCAGGGCGGACGGCGAGGACGGAGTCTAATCTCTTGGGGCCCCGCCCCCCAGCCCAAGACTATAGTTTTTGTGATTCATATTGTAAAATTATATAAAAACCATACCTATTCCGATCTATGGCACAGAATAGGGAATAGTACTTACATACAGAACTTGCACTCCGACGTTAATTAAAGCACATTCTTTTGTTTACATAGAACATAATTAGAACGTTAGGGTTGACCAGTAAAGTAAAATATATAACAACATAATTTGTCCAATAATTATGACGTTAATGCTTCAATATCAACTCTATGGTCGATGCCGTGTCACAAACAAGAGACAACCTTTACTGATTTACAACTTCAAGTTGTCGCTGACGTCACGTATTTTTGCGGTTGTCAGGCGAGTGAAATAGGTCTGTCTATGGTAACAACTGCGGTTTCGTGGGTGTTTGGTCGAATATATCACCATCACAACGCTCGCATTTTGAGGTGATTTTTGCTGTGTTGGCTGTGTTTTTTAAAAACTTAACCAAAAAGGTGATAATAAAAAAACATTACATGTTTTAGTTAGAATTTCTAGTGCGAGTTCTTCTCTGCTTTTGATAAAAATATAAAAATATATAACTATTTGAATTAGGGATATTATTTTATATTATATTAACATAATAAAAGTCTGACACACCGATTTTTGTGTAAAAAATTTTAATTTTTTTTCTTGAGGGCCACTCTATAGTATTATGTGCTGTGAGAGTGGCCCACAATCGCTAGACGTCGTCACGACTTATCACCAGGCGGGCAGCGTCAATTTGGCGAACACAATATAAAAAAAAAAAAAAAAAAAAAAAATGCAGTTAGCACCCAAAATATTGCATCAACATCAAGTCCAAATTTGGTTTCATTTGTAATTCGTTACGCATCAAAACCTTATTCTTCTCTAATTGTTATATTGTATTGACTACCCACATGATTGTACGTTACCTATATGATTTTTAGGGTTCCCTACTTAAATCCTTTACTACATAACTAAGACTCTGCTGTTCGTCCGTCCGACCTTTGCCAATACCTTGAGATCAAAGGTCAAAGGTCAAGTTCATTTTAGCGGTCTTTGACCATGCTGAGTTGATTGCAGCTGGTCTTGAGTCTGTAACTATTACCGTTCTCAATTTGACCTTGACCTTGAAATCAGAGGTCAAAGGTCAAGTTCTTTTTAGAGGTCTTTGACCATGCTAAGTCAATTGGATTTTACACTGAGTCTCTAGCTCTTACCGTTCTCGAGTTGAAAGTTGTTCACGGACGGACGTACGGACGGACATTTCTGTTGTTTAAGAGATTTTCGTTTCGAAAACTCTAAAATCTGAATATAATAAATATTTATGTGGGCAAACACCAACAAACGTGATTTTTTTGCCGTTTTAGTACGGAACCCTTTGTGCACAAGTCTAAATCGCATTTCGCCGGTTTTGTTGTACGTTACCTGTTTATTTTTTTAAATTAATGAGCTCTTTACTAAGCTATGCAAGATTGTAGGTCGCTCGGATTTAGGCACTGGATATAAAAGAAAAAGGATATAGGCGTAAATCCGAAAAAGTTTTGTTTAATAATTAATTAGCATTGTAAAAATAACCAAGGTTAAATATTAGATGGATAATTGTAATGTTGCCTTTGTGGTTTCTTAGTTCAGGTATTAATTTCGGGTACTAACGGGTCCTCTCGACCTACATTGAATTTGACATCTCCAGAGCACACAGAGCAACAAGAGACTCAAAATTAATATGCAACTAACATAAACATAACACAAATTAATAAATATTTAAAAATACTCAAATTCCCAAGCAGAATATTTGCAAACCGTACAAATGTACATTACATTACATGATGTCCTCAATTAGTAACATATACAGGATGTTACGAAAGGGTTATATCAACCCGAATACAGCCCAATCAGCTGGTCAACCATAACCCGTTTCGATATATGGCGACCGCCAAAGACGAAAAAAAAGGTCCTCAAAAAAATTAAAAAGATATTTAAAATCAAAACAAACGTGTCCCAACGCTACGGCGTGACGTAGCTACAACTAGACAATGAGCGCGTGGTACGTATGTACAATGTCCTTGGCGGTGGCGCGGGCGTCGCGGCGGTGTGGGCGTCCTTATTATTATTAGGCGGATTATTTATGTTTATGTAAATAAAATTTTGACCAACACATAGTTATGTTTCCCCAGATCCTCGTCCGTGGTTCGACAGGTGCACCACGTGCAAGTGATATTAAAATCTCTGTCCCCAATTTTAGAAAAAATGCCTTCTGATGCTCCTACACAAAGCATCATCTCGTAATACTCTTCGTTACTCAAAGCCATTACTAAACAACACAATCACTATCACACACAACTTGACACAACTCACAAATTAACACACTAAACAACTATTTACTTATACCTCACTGCACAAAGCAAAGAATGCAACTGAACTGACCTGTGACCTTGCTAAATGATTATAAATAAAATTCTAGGAAACTTCAAACGGCGACCGAGACGCCAACCGAGCGCTTCGTGATTTCGTGACTTCGCGCGGCATCGCTTAATGCGAAACAGAGACAAAATGTTCCTACCAGGAGTGAGACGGAAGGCTTTTTTTTCACAGGTGCGCATTATTTGTACCTATTTGATGTCGATGACTGAAGCAGCTGATTTTAGCTCTAGTGTTGTTTAAACATGTGTGTATTTTATTCGGTAATAATGTTTTTTTTAAGAATTTTTTTTCTTCTCTGGTGGTTGCCACATATCGAAACGGGTTCTGGTCGACCAGCTGATGGTGCTGGCTTCGGGTTGATATAACCCTTACGTAACACCCGGAATAAATAAAAACGAAGCGCCGTTCGTTTGTCTCGCTAAAATTTAATGCCTAAACCGATTTGGCTAATTTCGGTCTTAAAATATTCATGAAAGTCCAGGGAAGGTTTAAAAGTAAAATTTCCGGGACAGCTAGTACTTAGTAAATATTTATTTCTCTCTTCCACAAAGGTATTATAACTTACATACGTATTCTAGTTTAAAGTAAGTATAGTCACAATGCAATATGCAACCTCTTCATGAAAGACTCAGGGGAGCCCTGTGTCACAGATCACCAGGTCTTCCACCACTACGTGATGCGCTATGCAAAGCAACTATCGTGCGAAGTCAGACCAGGTGGCAAGTCCACAAATATACCACAGATGTACCTATACTCGGACTCCAGAGATTTATTTGTTGTACTTAAGTACGTAAAATTTTGTAACACATGCCCTTAGCTGGTTACAGAGTGGTTAGAACCTTTTATAGTACCTAGTAACGGCATTTGTTGTTGTTTCCCCCCTATTACGTGGGACCAACAAAATTACTAGCAAAGTATGGGTGTGTATGCACCTCTGCCTACCCCTGCGGGGATAAAGGCGTGATGAATCTATCAGACTATATTTACATATAATGCTTCTGCTAAGTAGACAGCAGTAGAACCACGACATAGTAAAGCATAAACAAAACGGGCCATGTGCGTGTCGGGCCACGCATAAGAAAGAGTTCCGTAGTTACCCCATAAAAGCCTCTATAACTCCAGAAGTAACAGAGTTATACTTACCATGCGTAATAGTTCATCTCTCTCCCCAAAAAAAAAAGATTTTCATAATTTTCTTTTAGCACTTTGTTAACGTAGTAAATACACATATCCATGCATAGTTTCACGTTTCTAACACTCACCGTTTAGGCGGAAAGACTAGGATGGACAGACATGACTAAACTATAGGGGTTCCGAGACTTTTACTACGGAACCCTAAATTTAAAAGGATGAAAATATATGTAATTTGTCAAAAATAGATAATCATGCTAACTCATCCATATCCATGAGTGAGTTTTCCTTATTTGACAATACTTCAGATGTATCGACAGCCGAATCTCATTTGTTGGCTTACTCAGTCGTGAATTGACTTATTTAATTTGACATCAGAAAAACCACATGAAATTGAACGGTTATTTCCTCTCTAGTTCTTTTTTATTTATTTCTCCTATAAGAATGACATCCAATTTGTTGCTTTTATTTTCGTAATGATATCTTCAGATATCTCATAAGAAGATGAAATCTAAACTCAATTTAGAACCCAATTGGTTCTCGTATTTCTTTCGGGAAATTTATAACAGCCTTCAGTTTCTCTCAGAGATTCTATTTAGTGATATGTATCACCTTTCTTGGCTGTTGGAATTTTGTTTTGTTTTACAGAGTGGTTATTGATTTTCTCTAATGCCCGGTAAAGGCTATAGGCTTACCCCGTATTAAGCGAGGCCAACAAAATTACTGGCAAAGTGTGGACCTTTACCTACCCCTTCAAGGAGGTTTATATCTGTTTGTGTATCTTAACCCTAGAAAGATAACCATATTCTATTATACGAGTACGTTAAAGATAACCATGCGTCACTTCGACTCCAATGTACATATTGGCTTATATCATATAATATATAATGTTTTATAATGAGTAGGGTTGCATTGTAGATTATTTTAGGTAACAAATAAAACGCATTTATATATACTTTTCAATATTTTTATTAATACAATTTTTAAATTAACAAAGCTATGACTTTTTGTACTACAAAAACCAACTTAACTTCAGAATAATTATTTAGTACTAGTGTCACCCGCGACTTCGTTCGCGTGGTAATTTGGATTTTTTTCCGTTCCCGTCGCGCCGCGTCATATTTTGAACAATTCACACAATATCTTTATAAATTCTAGCCTATGTGTTATTCTGATGTATAAGCTATATTATTGTAAGGTTTCATTAAAATCCATTCAGTAGCCATCATAATCCATTCATAATCTAAACTTAAGAAATAAGGATAAACTGGCTGTTCCTAAATTTAGGCTTCATAAAGTGAGTAATTCTTTTGCGGGGAACTTTATTCGAATGTACAATACATTGCCAACCGAAATAGCAAATTTATCTGTCAATAAATTTAAAAAACTAATAAAAAGTAAATTGTGCCATAAAGCTTATTATAGTATTAATGATTTCTTAGATGACAAGGCGGCCTGGTTGTAACAACGTAACGAATTGCTCCTTTCTAAATAACTCTGTATTAGATTTAAGATGAAATATTTTGAAAAAAGCCGAGCTGAGTTTCTTGAGGGCTCTTCTCAGTCTCGTTGCATTTTGGAACCCTCGGTAGAGTCACACCAACTTCTGACGAATCTAAATAATTTTCTGAAAATTTCAAAGATAATAAACGTTATTTTATTTTATTTTTTGTAGCTTTTACGTTAAAGAGTAACAAACATCCATCCATCCATACGTATGTAAGTATGTATATGCTTACATACTTACATACTCACCAACTTTCGCGTTTATAATATTAGTAGGATTAGAAAACTTTATAAACTGAACGTATTATGAAATCTTAGTAAGTACGAGTACCTATTAGGAATAAAAGAAAATAAAAAACGTCTTGGGTGCAAAGGGGCTCTACCAACATCTTTAGGGCCCCAGCGACCTCACCTGCTAGTGGCGCACCTGCTGATAAACGGACGAGGCTCGTTAATTTACGGTACCTATGGAGTGGCTTCGGCCCCTACGTGGGTACCAGGTGGTACAACAGTGTTGGTCCGGGGGGTACCACCCTGCAGCTGTGCTAAAGCCCCCCAAGTAACCCAGCCCAGGCTGGGTTGCGTTAGGGGTTCAGCAGCTGCACCGCCGGGCCCGGGGCGATGTATGGTGCAGCAGGCATGGGACCAGTGGGGGCGAAACGGAGTCTAGTGTGGGTGGTGTGGGTCGATTCGCCGGCCAGGGAGACCCTTAGCAACGGCGTTGCCGCGGCCGCCCGCAACACAGTCATGGGGCCCGCCTGGGGCCAACCACCCCAGGAGGCTGCCCCACATGTTGCGCATAATCCTGATGTGGGATCGCCGCTCCGGGTGGTAACCGGTGTGGGGTAACGGCGGCCTTGCATCAGGGGGGTTTGGGAGCCCTTCCGTCCGGCGAGTCGGCTCCGACCTAACCACACGGTTCTAGACAAAGCTAGCCCCTGCGCTTTGTCTCTTACTGCTGCACCAAATGTCGCCCTGTCTTCACGCTTCTTCTTCAAAATCTACAATGGCAGTGCAACAAAAAAGAAATAAACGTTACACAGCGGCCCTAGGAAACCCCACAACTTCACATTTCGAGGTGGAGTACACTAACGTCCGTGGACTCCATGCGAACCTCGATACCGTCCACCACCACCTTGAGACGGCACGGCCCGCTGTGATGTTCCTCACGGAGACACAAATACGCCGCCCTGACGACACGTCTTACCTGTGTTACCCCGGCTATGTCATCGAGGAACAATTTCGAGACAAAGCCGGCGTGTGCGTGTTCGTTAGGGCGGATGTTTGCTGCCGCCGGTTGCGCTGCCTAGAGAACCCCTCCAATTCCGTCCTTTGGCTGCACGTAGACCATAGCTCTATGAGCCAGATCTACGTGTGCGTCTACCGATCCCACACAGGGGATTCTGAGACAACAAAGCTCTTCCAGTACCTCAGCGAGACGGCTGATGAAGCGCAGGTGCGGTTCCCGAACGCTGACCTAGTATTTCTGGGGGACTTCAATGGCCATCACATTGAATGGCTGGGGTCCCTCAAGACTGATCATGCGGGTAGAGCCGCCCATGCGTTCGCTCTCTCCCACGGTCTGACCCAGATGGTATGCGGGATCACCCGGATACCAGACAGGTCAGATCACGCGCCCGCTCTGCTGGATCTACTGCTGACGAGTCGCCCAGCCCAGTACAGTGTTTCGGTAGGAGCCCCACTGGGTAGTTCCGACCACTGTGTTGTTCACGCTGTCATGAAGGTGTCACCTCCTGCACGTCCTGTACAAACGTCACGACGACTATGGCACTACTCGTCAGCGGATTGGGACGGTCTACGCGATTATTATGCGTCCGTCCCCTGGAGCCAGCGCTGCTTTGTAGGATAGACTCCTTCGGATAGTGCTTCTGCTATTGCTGACGAGATCAGTTTAGGGATGGATTATTCCATCCCTTTCACTGATGTCGCCAGTATCCGCAGTGCCCGTCCCTGGTTCGGGCGAGATTGTGCCAAAGCTGTTCGACAAAAACAGTCGGCATATCGCGCCTGGATCAGGGCCCGGGCTGTGCGCGACCCAAACGTGGGCCACCTCAAAGCAGCGTACAACCGGGCCACAAAGTCGAGTAAGAGGGCCTTTAAGAGAGCGGATGCCCAGCGCGTCGCGCGGCTTGGTCAGGAGCTCACTTCCCATCCCACGGGCAGCCGTGGATTCTGGCAACTGGCCAAAGCCGTGCAATCTAACTTTTGTCAGTCCTCGCTGCCACCGCTGCGTTACCCAGATGGAACACTGGCTCACAAAGCCCAAGAGAAAGCGGATATGCTCGCAGACCTCTTTGCGGCTAATTCCCGGGTCGACGACCGTGGCCTGCAGCCCCCCGCCATCGCCAACTGTGGCCACACAATGCCTGATATTGTTATCAGGCAATGTGATGTACGGGCAGTGCTGCGGTCACTCGACACGCGGAAAGCCAGTGGCCCTGACGGCATTCCGGCGGTGGTGCTACGAAAATGTGCAGCTGAGTTGTCTCCAGTATTAACGCGTCTGTACCGCCTGTCATACTCTTCAGAGCTCGTGCCGGAGGTCTGGAAGGAGGCGAACGTACAACCGATCCCCAAGAAAGGGGATCGGTCCGATCCAGGCAACTATCGACCCATAGCTGTCACCTCAGTCATTTGCAAGGTGCTTGAGCTCCTTATAAATAAGCAGCTCATGCAATTCCTAGAGGATCACTCGCTAATCAATGATCGACAATACGGCTTCAGGCCAAAGCGATCAACGGGTGATCTTCTGGCATTCGTAACGCATGTCTGGGGTGGGGCTATGGAAAGGCACGGCGAGTCCTTGGCTATTAGCCTGGACATCGCCAAAGCCTTCGATAGGGTCTGGCATGCTTCGCTCCTTTCCAAGCTTCCGGCATATGGTATACCTCCTCAACTGTGAAGGTGGATTGCCAGCTTTTTAAACGAGCGCCGAGTGCGGGTCCTCTGCGATGGCCAGGCTTCTCGCTTCTTGCAAGTGAATGCCGGGGTACCGCAGGGGTCCGTACTATCACCAACTCTCTTTCTTCTGCATATCAATGATATGCTATCCCTCGGGAACATTCATTGCTATGCAGATGACAGCACACTGCACGGGAGTTACTCGGTTCGTCCGACGGCGGGGCGATCTGAGATTGAGGAGGAGAGACGACGACTCGTGGCTGATCTCGACCGTAACCTCGACAGTATCTCTCAATGGGGTACCGAGAACCTGGTCGAGTTCAATGCCCGCAAAACACAGGCGTGTGCATTTACTGCGAAGAAATCCCCTTTCCTTCCCCTACCCTCTCTTCAGAATGCATTATTACCAATGAAGGACAACCTTGATATCCTTGGCATAGACGTTCGTCGAGAGCTCAATAATAAAAACTACATCGAAAGATGTATAGGGCTAGCTTCGCGGAAACTAGGAATACTGAATAAGGTAAAGAGATTCTTTTCACCGGACCAGAGGTGTCTGCTGTACAAGACGCAGATTAGACCCTGCGTCGAATACTGCTCTTACCTCTGGGACGGCTCCGCGAAGTATCTGCTGGACGCTCTCGACGCTATGCAGCGACGGGCTATCCGTATTATAGATTGTCCGGAGGTAACGGGAAGCCTTGAGCCGCTAGTTCAGCGCCGAACAATAGCTTCCTTGGCCGCATTCTACCGTATTTACCACGGCGAGTGTTCTGAAGAGCTCTTCAATCTGATCCCACCCTCTTCCTTCCGATCCCGAACGACTCGTGCCGGGCAGAGATGCCACCCCCACACAGTGGATAGCATGTTCGCGAGAACCGAACGTTTTAAACGTTCGTTTCTCTGCCGAACGATAATAGCCTGGAACGCCCTGCCTGTGCACGTGTTTCCTCCCACATATAATCCTGGGTTCTTTAAGCGGAGCGTGAAGAGGCACATCAGTAGGTCGTCAAGTTGAGGGCCAGTCTCAATAGTAATGAGTGCTGTGAGAGTGGCCCACAATCGCTAGACGTCGTCACGACTTACCACCAGGCGGGCGGCGTCAATTTGGCGAACCAAATATAAAAAAAAAAAAAAAAAAAAAACGTCATAATATGGCTCTGAGGCACTTAATGACATGAGCTCGATTTGAGACCATGCGTCACTAACTCACGGTTTGGTGGATATTTACGAAAATAAAACACTTAAGTACCAATCAATGCGATATGTGCCTACTGAGTTGGCTAAAGCGGAAAGCCTACAGTTGCGAAAAACACACGAAATATAGAAGTTATAAAAATTTAAGGAGACGATTTGACGTAGGTTATCTATCTAGGTTTAAAGCTTAATGCATATTAATAACACTATCTTAACGTCAAACCAAGCAATCCTTTTTTAATTTTTTTTAATTCCGCGAGACCGCGGCCGCTCCCATGTCCATTGCTGCGGGCGTCTCTGGTGACACTAGACGATATTTCCAGTGGCGCCCGGCGGACCTTGGCCACCCGTGTAGCCTCTTCGAGGGGTTTGGTCGGAATGAAAATCCCGCCTCATTGGGGTTGGGTTTTATCCCGCGTCAGCCGCTGCTGCCTGCTTCTGTAAAGACGGCGGGTGGCTATCCCGCCGTCCTCAGGCCCCGATCATGGAGGTCGATGGTCCTGGGCGCAGATGAGTCTGCGGCGCCCTGGCCGCTGACTGCGGAACTCAGCGGGGAGGGTACGCTCCCTCTCCCTCTCGGCCTTCGCGAGCATGACTTTCTCGCAGAAGGACACGGCCGCGTTCCACCTACTCGCGCTGGAGACCATGGACCAAGCAATGCTTAAATAAGTATTTTTCTATTACTAACTTATTAAGTAATAAGTTAGTAATAGAAATACATAATACTACTATCACTAACTGAAGTTCACGGCACTGCCCGCGTCGTAGGTATTGCTTTCTTCTTCCACGGGAACATTATTAACCAAATAAAACGTCTCCCTAGATGTTAATTATAAATAAGGCTTTCCTAAGGTGAAACAAATGTTAAAATTGGTTCATTTGTTTCAGAGTTGTAAGATTACCTATCAAGGGTCCACCACACTACGCGCAGGACCATGGATTAGCAACACCCACCGTCCTTACAGAAGCAGGCACGAAGGGCTGCGTGCTGTGGGGCTTCACCTCACGCACGCCTTCACTCACGGACGCGGGATAAAACCCGACCCGAAAGATGCGGGGTAACACCCGACCACCACGCAGCGGCCACACAGGCCAAGGACCGCCGGGCGTCACTGGGAATTCTTTCAGTGCTTACCGGAAGCGCTCGACAATGGACGTAGATGCGACCGCGGTCTAAGGCCGAGGATTAAAAAAAAGTTTTCATTCGCACTTTTTTCAGGGCAGGCTCTAGTCTTTTGATCATACCGCCTTGTCATTAGTTATATTTTTCCATACAAAATAGTCTACAGTTTTTTAATTTTTTCAGTATCTTTTTTATGCACATATTATTTTGAAGCGCTATAGAGTACTTTTTTTTATGATTTGACGCGTTACAGAGGCGTTTTAGTTAGGTTTAGTCAGAGTCTCAACCTTAAAATACTCAGTATTTTAAGTTACACCTGTCCAAATAATTTTTGGTTGTGGCTATTTACATTTAGCCCTAAGGCCGAAATGTATCACTTGAGAATGCCTCGTGCAGAGGCGAAACATTTGTCGACGTTTTATTGTCTTCTAATTTTGTGAAAATACTGCTATTATTTTTAAAAAGTTTGAACATCTTACTTACCATTACTTTGTCATGGATTTTCGCCAGGTAACGCCTGATTCTATCCAATATTTGAAATCTTACTTAGTTTTACCCTAATTGATTTGGATTACTCAAGTGATATCATTGCAGGGATTATTATGTAATCGTCATGGTTGACAGCCACCCTTATATGTCGT
This sequence comes from Nudaria mundana, assembly GCA_963556515.1. NCBI lineage: Eukaryota > Metazoa > Arthropoda > Insecta > Lepidoptera > Erebidae > Nudaria > Nudaria mundana. The sequence continues at coordinate 8,517,062 of OY748306.1, forward strand.
AGCGGTATGTAGTTTAACCTAATTCCCTGCTAATACAGTTACGTGACTTGCAATCACGTCGCGACTAGTTTGAGTTCTCAACCATTAGAAGCTTTTAGAAGATACTAAATAGTTAAAGCTAAATATATATATATATATATATATATATATAAAAAAAAAGAAAAAAAAAATATATAAATAAAATATAATAAATACTTAATTTACAATAAGAATTACAATATACAAAATAAACATAATCATAGACTAAAAATATTTACATTACAAAATATCGTTTAAAAAATCCTCCGCCTGGGAAGGTTCCCAGAAAGCTGGCTGTGTTGCCACGTTGGATAGCGATACTTATTCTTTGGGCCAGAAAATAGTCAGCCTTCTGGTCCTGAGCAGCATCGATTAGGCGTTTAGCAATGTCTCTATAAAGGCGGCGAGCACTCGGACCCCATGACCCCAGTGTCTCAACCCCAAACGGCTCAAATATGTAATCACCTGCTAGGTTAGCATATTTACGCCGTTTAAGGCCTTCAGCCGATGCAGCAGCAGCGCCGGCACATCCGGAACTGCTCGGAAGGTGTGAAGGTGCTAAGGTGTCAATGCATGTAGCGTCCCACACCAAAGGCCTTCCCATCTTCCACGGTAGCAACGACATACCGTCCGGTCTCTTTCCATCGCTTCGTGCTAAACCATTTGGTTCACGTACGGCCGGAAGACCTGCAGTGGAAAGAGCCCTACGAATTATGTCGTTTAGAATAGCGTGTCGAGGTATACGACCTGCGCTTCTGCTACAAGAAAGGCCATGGTGTCCCAGATTATCGACGGCTACTCCACAGGTGCAATGATGCGGGGATACACAAGGTGTACCCAGCCGAAGGCAAGTGGCAATGCGGAAGGTTGTGTCGTCCAACATTGTACCGATGTTGGGCGATGGGAGCGCCTGGATCCATAACCCTGACTCCCATTCTCCAACAGCTAGTAGGCGTGCACGCTCTGAAATATTGACAGAAGTGTCAATTAGTGTATTAATTCTCAAATATTGGATGGAACCAGGCGTTACTCGGCGAAAATCCATGACAAAGCAATGGTAAGTAAAATATTAAAAAAAAAAAACGTTTTAAACTTATTACTTTACATTTACTGTTTTGTTGTCTTTTTAATCCTGCGAAAAATAGTGCTATTAAGAAATTTAATAAAGTTTAAAACGTTTTTTTTTTAAATATTTTACATACCATTGCTTTATTAATTCTCAATTTACAGAGCGGTGAATCCCACAGTCGCTGTGAGCCTAGGCGTGAGGGCAGGTCAGTATCGGGGCAAGACATCCTCCAAGCATTTATGGCATCGGTCTTGCATTGCACCTCGGAATCAATCAGTGTATTTGACAAAATTTTCCTGACTAATTCTTCGGTGCTATGGACCGACGACAGAAATGCTGGCAGACTGACATCTGTGACTCTATGAATACCTAGCCCGCCCAAGCGAACTGGAAGAGACGCTTGGACTCAGGCCCGGTCATTAATATTTACATTTAAAATTTTACACAAAGAATTTTGTATTAAGTTGTCTATTCTGCCCAAATTTTTTCATTTTTCCAAAATTGTCCTGAACGGAGGGCATGTGTAAATTTGGGTACGAAAAGATATATATGATTTATATAAAATATAAAAAAAAAAAAAAAAAAAAAAAAATATTGTACGTAAATTGAAAAACGCGACAGACGGTCAGAATAATTGTCGTATTAAATATATAGATAAGTATGTTTATTTTGAAGTTGACCTGTTTATTACAAGTTAAATAAATAATAAATAAATATCTTAGGACAATTCACACACAACGCCATCTAGTCTCAAACTAAGCAGAGCTTGTATGAGTACTAGATAAACTAATAAAAATACTTACATACGAATCGAACCGGAGACTCCGTCGAAAGCGGATGCACTATCGACCACGCCACCGAAGCAGTCAAGTTAAAGATAGGTAGAATCACGCATTTTCCCTGTTCTGTGGTGTTAGTGCTATCTATCGGTGAATCTGGTAACTTGTTAATACTGACATCTACCGTCAAACTGAGAAATAATTGTAACTGTAAGCACTGTAAGCAGTAAGCGTTGCTAACTCGAAGTTGCTAAACACTTTTACTTGCTCTCTACGTTGTACTTAACTGCTTAGTTTCTTGCGAAAATGCTAGATGGCTCTGTCTGAATCTAAACTATCAATTTTCCCTGGGGTTTTTGTTACGAGGGTGTACCCGGGGCGCCCGGTAATGGACTTAAAGCGGATTATAAAAAAAGCAATTTCAAACGATAATACTTACACGTTAACGAAGAAACGAATTAAACAATTAATATCTCGATAAAACGGGATGATTTTAGACTACACTTGATGGTTTGGCCGGGCGCTACTGGAAATACCTTCTGCGTGTGAACCAGAGACGTCCGGCAACATACGTTATAAAATAAAGCCCAGCGAACTTTATATCGCTTCAAATATATTAAAAAAAAGACGTTAGAAAAAAAAACACTTAATGATTTTAGAAAACACCTAGACTAATTTAAGAAGTAGCTATGAGGAAGGCTGCACAAAAAAATGTGTACTTATTACTTTGGATAGCTTGTATTGCGTGCGTTGATACAAACAAATGACCACTTACTTTTTTCTAACCCTATTTCAGCCGAATACTGAAACGTCACTCAAATATTCAGATACTCAGTCAACGGGCGTTTTCACATTGCACGATATCGTGACGATGTCGTCACGATAATTTACACCGCATCGATATCGTGTGTCGTTATCCTGCAATGTGAAAACACCCAATCAATAATGTTTGGGTATGAGAAATTTAAGTTTAAAGGCTGCTCAAACATTTAAATAGCTCCTAAATATTTGAGTGACGTTTCAGTATTCGGGCAAAAATCTCATGTATGACGAATTAAAATAAGGTTTTAGTTGTAAACGAAATTCTCTGCAATATCGATATAATTGAAGTCGATGTTAAGTTATTAGGACTGTTTGTCAGTAGTTTATATATCAAAAGGGTTAATAATTTAAATAATGTAAGATTTAAGTAAGTACTTTATTACATAAAGACAATTTGGTTATAAAATAATCATAAAAGCATGTAATCTCTATATATAAAAATGAATCCCTATTTCCCCTGGTCACGACATCACGCGTGAACGGCTGGACCGATTTGGCTAATTTGGGTCTTAAAATATTCGTGGAGGTTCAGGGAAGGTTCATAAGCTAAATTTCAGGCGGTACGAAGTTCGCCGGGACCACTAGTATAGAACATAATGTTTGTAATTGCATAAGCACACGGTTTTGTGGCAGCTAAATGGAAGAATTCACAATTTGTAAATCTTATTAAGTAGGTAGGCAGAATCAAAAGCCATAAAATATCTAATAGCCTCGTTTTGATAGTTTAGCTTTAGCCTAGTTAGTATCTACGTATGGATGAAAAAAAAATCATTATTACACAATAGAGCCCCCTTATTCATAAGTTATCAGAGGTTTAAAATAGGAATACCGATTGTCATAAAAGAAAGCGACACAATCTGTTCTCTTATTACACCTGAGAGAGACAGAAGATTTGAGCTCTTCTGGATCCAAACAGATTTAATAGAGCGTTTTTAACTAATAAGGTTTTTCGTCAATAATAGCACCATTAAGTTTCTATATTATATAGAGGGCGAGTTTCACCCGTTTTCTTCGTGGCGAATACTAAGCGTCTCTGATATAGGTTGCCCAATATATGTTTGCGTTCCACTAGTAGCGTCACATTACATTAAAACACGTCAAAAATAAGATCTCAGAACAATAACTACAAACAATAATTAGTTCAATTTTTTGCCACACGACAACTTAAACGGGGAAGCTGTAGTGATGTTACGTCATCCTCGACTGTTTGACTGTTCTGACGTGTAGAGTGGTTGTCAGTGGTTCAGACTGGTTTCAGCGCTCTATAGAATATACGTAGTATAGAGACAGTTGCCCTGAGCTTCATACATTTTAGTGATTTTTTTTTTATTTCCACACCTTACATTTTACTACCAGTTATGCACCTATGTAGGTACATACTCCTTTTGAATTAGTAGGACACTGGGTTAGGGCTTTTGTTCAAAAATTTTTGACATAGTTTTTCAAATTTCAACTACTTTACAATATATTGCTGGGATTAACAATATCCAATCAGCAAATCGTCTCCCTGTTTAAAAGTTTGAGTAACACAATCCTTTCTCAATCACAAAAGCACAAAATATAGTATGTAACCTATTAAGTGCTATATCTATACTGTGAGAAAAGCCTAATACATGTCACAATCTTTTAAAAAATACTCGTCAAAAATTGACACAACAACCGACTTCAAATTACCGAAATGGGACCAAATAATTGTCGGAATGGGACCAAATTGAAATGGAACCACTTGGGAAGCAACATAAAATAAAAAACAGTCGAATTGAGAACCTCCTCCTTTTTTGAAAGTCGGTTGAAAAGATAGCTGTCAAAACGAGTCAAAACAAATAAACCTATTATGTAACAGTAGTGATTTGGCCGTGTACATTTTTCTTTTTGGACATTATTCGTGCAAACCATTAATACATCTATGCTTAAAATAATAAGTTAAATCTGGTTCTAAAAAAGCTTAAAAATATTTTGGTTATTCAATTTTTCATTAGTTATAGCCGTAACTGATATATTATTATATTTATGTTAACATATTATTATCTATAAAACTAAAATATAAATACAAAATAAATTTGTAACTATCTACCTATTTACATAATCTTTGAGGTAACCATGTGGTGATGTGCCTCACGGCCATTCAAATTAATACCTATTACAATTATTATTTAATAAAGGTATTATTTACGCTTTAAAGTATTGGTACCGTTTATGTACCTAGTATTTAATAGATAAATTCCTAATTACACAATTCCCGACCTGCGAACATTTCAGTGGTATAATAACCGAATTGAACTAACAATAATTGATAACAAAATATAAATATTAAACAAAAAGCTTTCTACAAGTATTACTTAAGGAGTGTTTGTTGTTATTATTACGCCGGGCGCCACTGGAAATACCTTCTGGTGCATACCAGAGACAATGGACGTAAGAGCGGCCGCGCTTGAGCGGACTTTAAAAAAAAAGGTGTTTGTTGGTAGGCATTAGTTACGTCTTTGTAGAAGACAACTTTATCTACGTAGGTCACACTATAAGTTTTGCGTAACTTAAAAAAAACAACATGTTAAAACCAAAATATTATGTTTACTGCTTTTCAAAATACTCTCCTTTACATTTTAAAATTTTTTTCATGCGATCGAACCATTTTTTAAAACAGGAGGACCACAGATCTGAAGGCATGTTTTCTACGTGCTGATTGAACGCAATCACTGCCTCTTCGGAGTTGGTAAAAGTGAAACCTCTTCGAAACCGTTTTTCGGAAGCTAAAAATGACTTTGTTTTGTTGGCCGTGTGTGAAGAAGCGTTGTCATGATGTAGGAGATTGCGGCTTTTGGGTCGTCTTTCGCGAACTTTTTCTAACACCCTGGGTAAACAAATGGTAGAATACCACTCGGCATTAACACTCTTTTGATCTTCAAGTGGAATTGTACAGATGGGACCCGTAGCTGAGAAAAAAAAACGCGATCATTTTTTTACCAACGTTTCTCGCCTGCCTCACTTTTGTTGGCTTGTTCTCATTTTCAAACACCCCTTCACAAGATTGCTGTTTTTTTCGGGTTCAAAACAATAAATCAACGTTTCGTCTCCTGTGACAATGTCATAAACAGCATTAGAATGTCCGTGGTCATACTTCAGTAGCATCTGTGAGCACCATTCCACGCGAGCCCGCTTCTGCTCCGCTGTTAGTTCTTGAGGGATCCAACGACAACAAAGTTTCCGAACTTTCAATCTCATACCAATCCCCAATAGTCCCCGAATTGTCTCATAGGTAATCCGCGGGTTTCTTCTATTAATCGCTTAACAGTAGCCACATTATTTTCGTTGACGGCAGTTGAAGGCCGCCCTTGACGAAATTCGTCATGTACAGAAACTCGACCTCTCTCAAATTCAGCAAACTGTCGCCTCACGGTGCTAAAACAAGGTGCTTCTCTCCCAAAAGCATTTTGAAGACGAGTGGCACAGACTTGCGGAGAGAGCGAACTTTTAAAATCATAAAAAATCATCGCTCTAAAATCTTTTCGACTTCATTCCATTTTCGTTGCATACGTAGAACTTTGATGTGTGATAAAAAACAATTGACAAATGATTTCCCACCAATTGTTTTTTTTTATTACTAAGAAGGTTGCAACGTTTAAAAAAATATAACATTCGAAATTCAAATAGTTCCGATTAGCTAGAAGTGCAAAACTTTTAGTGTGCCCCATGTATAATTATGACGTATATTCTGAGTAGGTACAGGTATTATAATAAGACACAGATGATGTCTTATTACGTATAGCCAGAATACTACTATGACAATTGACTTTACTTAAATTGAAGATGGCGGAAAACGCAACCGACCAAATACCACGCAAAACTAAATTTAGTCTACTAGTGACCTGCTAATTAATTCCGAAAGAATATGGCTGTATTTAGATTTTTCTGGGTTTGATGGTTTTTTTCAGCTAAATTACTTCTAGTAAAGATCCAAAAATAGGTGTGCCTACCTTTGTGAATAATTTAGAGAATCATGTTCAAATATTATCGACAAGTATCACATAGGTAAGTCTTCTAAGTTTAAACACAAGCAATAAGTATCCTATTAAAAGCAAGCAATATACTACATAGGTGCTTACATAAAAATACCTTTTTTTTTTTTTTTTTTTTAATCCTCGGCCCGATGTCGCGGCCGCACCTACGTCCATTGCCGAGCGCCTCCGGTAGAGAATGAGAGAATTCCCGGTGGCGCCCGGCGGACCTTGGCCACCTGGGTGGCAACTGCGTGGTGGTCGGGTGTTACCCCGCATCTCTGGGGTCGGGTTTTATCCCGCGTCGGTGAGTGAAGGCGTGTATGGGGGGGTGCAGCCCCACATCACGCTGCCCTTCTAGCCTGCTTCTGTAAGGACGGTGGGTTGCTAATCCATCGTCCTCAGGCCCCGATCATGGAGGTCGATGGTCCTGGGCGTAGTCACGTCTGCGGCGTCCTCGCCGCACACTTCGGAACTCAGCGGGGAGGGTACGCTCCCTCACCCTACCGGCCGCCTCCTTCACGAGCATTACCTGCTCGCAGAAGGAAACGGCCGCGTTCCACTGACTCCCGCTAGAGACCATGGCTCTTAGCATGGTCTCCAGCGAGAGCGTATCTACGCCCAGGCCCACAACGAGGTCCCGGCGCTGACTCGTCCATGCTGAGCATTCCACCAACGTGTGGAATGCCGTGTCTACGCCGGAAGTCTCGCAGTGTGACCTCACGATGCATGTGAAACAGATACTCACCGAAGTTTCCGTGCCCGGTAATGATCTGTGTCGCACGATACGTGAGGCCACCGTGCTGCCTCTGCAGCCAGTCCTCCATGATCGGTCTCACCGCCGCGATGGTGGTGGTTCCCCACTTTGGTTGCTGAAGTCGCACCTTCCATGTCTCCATGAGATCCTGGCGGAGTTGGGACCGCTGGGCCTCGATTTCTCGAGAACATAAAAATACCTTGCAAATAAATTTCCAAAGTATTTTAAAAGCCTAGTACATACCTAGTATTTTGACTCAAGTAAATAATTAAGTACACGACTATCCCTAGAATTAATAATTAAGTAGGTAACGTCATTCGCGCGCTTCACTTAAGGTACCTTAGCCTATGAAAACCTACTTTTAAAATATTCACGAACGAATATTCGTGTTTGGTAACTTAATTATCATCACGATTATTGATGTGGTATAAAAAAACATTTATAATTACAATTTATTTAATAATCTAACCTAGGGGTCCGAGCGCTCGCGGACTTTTTAAAACCATCTCGAAACTCATGATCGACTCTTCGCAAGATCAGAAGGCTGGATACTTTTTAGCTCAACGAATAAACATTGCCATACAAAATGCCAATGCTGCCAGCCTTCTGGGAACATTGCCAGTCGGCGACGAGGCGGAGTTCTTTGACGCCTGTATATTTTAGTGTGTTTAGTTGTATTGTAGTTTATTTAGTTTAGTTATATTTAGTATACTGTTAAATGGTATTCTACAGTTAATTTTCTTTCTTGTGTCTATAATCTATTGTTTCATATTTATACAACACTAAAGGACACCCGCTCTTGGAACAGTTTTCTAGTTTCCAATTCCCCACGGGTACATATTTTTGATATAAAAAGCCTAAATTACTCCTAATAACATTAGTTTTCTTCCAGTGAAAGTACTGTTAAAATCGATCTAGCCATTCCAGAGATAGAATAGGTATAATCGACGTATGTACGTAAAAAGCGCGCTCCTTGAACATACCTAGGGTATGTTCGGGGAGCGCGCTTTTTAGGATAAACTGGAAGTATGACTTCTATATATATTATCTACTTACAAGCTGTTTTCTAATTAAATTAAGTACGAGTAATAATTTTAAAATTGGATAATTAGCTGATATTCATTTTACAAACTTAACCTAAAAACTAAAATAATTAACTCATAAACTAATATAATCATACAGTTCTTGTGTCGTTATACATAATTCATAATACATTACCTATTCATAATTAAATACATATTTCAATTACAACCATTATATAACATTTAACTTAATTGCAATGTCTGATTTGCTTAACGTTTCTTAACAAACTTTTTTTTAGACTACACGAAACGAAACAAGTATACAGGTCACCTATGGGTATTGGTTACCTTAGCCTATCGACACTTACGACGTCAGCAGCATGAACTTGGCACCAAAACAGTTTGTCGATAGCCAATGATATCGCAGACAATATCGATGACGAGACCTAATCTAGACATAAATTTCCTGCCATATAGGTTTTGGACAAACTCTTCCTACCGCCATGCTTGCGCTGCAGAAGAATGGTTGGAGATCATTGACTATGTTACCTTCTTAAACCGCAACAGGCTAAATACAACAACAAAATAAAATAATTCTTACATGATTAATAATGTGCTTCATTTTAATTTTGGTCTGATGATCTAAGCTTCTCAGAAAAGATGGTTGTCACAACTTCGACGTTTGCCGAGCTGTAGACATAGCTGCGGTGATCCTACAATGTCTCCGAGGAACACGCTTAGTAGGTAGAACTCCTTAGCTTGATCTGGTGACCTCTTGTATTGACTGGAACGAAACAAAATTTTAATATTTAAAAAAAGTAATAACAACTAAAAGTTTCTATGTAAACCTCTCAGGTAAAAGTGAAGTAGGCTCACAATTTACCAAGAGCCCACGACAGCCAGACCTGCATTATGTTAGAAAGGCTGAAAATGTACACCTACAAAGGTAAGAACGATCAGTGAGTATGAAATTGCCATTGTAAGGTCATAACGTAAGTTAGGCTCTTGAACTTTTACTCTAAAATAAATGCAACTCCAAGTACGTCTCGAATAAGTAGGCATAGGAAATGTACAGCCCCTATTCGACAGAAACTTTGGTACCTAGACCTACGTGATAGCGATTATATTGTGGCTAAAAAAGCCTCGTACGTTAATCGCCATGTGCTTCCATGTGAAGTTGGACATAAGGAAATTCCTTATCTATGAGAAATTGAACTATTTTGTTTTTAAAATAGGTTGTTTCACAAATAAAAACCTATACCCATGATAAAAAGAAAATAAATTAGAATTATAAATTAGTCCCAAATTATTAGGATCATTACATTACACGTTATTAGGATGTGACATTTATTTATTCATGTGTCTTCATAAAGGAACAAATAAGACTAATGACCGTCCCTTTGTTTGTTAAGGCGGTTGGTCATTAATAAATCTGACAATGTGACCCTTACATTATCAGAAATGGTTCTTTGCTATACTTTAGTTGGCTATATTGGATAGTAGGTGATTATTGGGTTATAAAAAGGTTCAAATACAATGGCCTATGTAACGTCGGTCCTGGTTGTTGGAACTTTGGTTTTGATTATAACATGGGTATTTGATTATTGGTCAGTATAAAAATTACATAATGGCAGGTAATTACAAATTTGAGCCGTTTAGGGTTAAGACACTGGGGTCATGGGGTCCGAGCGCTCGCCGCCTTTATAGAGACATCGCTCAACGTCTTACGTCTGATCGATGATTCTCAGGACCAAAAGGCTGATTATTATCTGGCCCAAAGAATAAGTATCGCCATCCAACGTGGTAACGCAGCCAGCTTTCTGGGAACCTTCCCAGTCGGTAATGACGCAGAAGATATTATTAACGATATTTTTTAGATTGTAAATATTTTTAGTATATAATTAAGTATATGTGTTTTTCGTTCGTTCTAACTTCTCTTAATGCATAAACTGTTAAAATGTGCTGTAGTAAATTCTAGAATTAAATCTAGGGAAATTTAAAAACACAAGTCTTTTAATATAATTACGGTTATTTATTGTAGATGAGTTTCAATAAATTACGATATACGGAACTTCATCTCAATAATATCTATACACCGCATTTTACCATTAAATTGTCATCGTAGCAAAATAAACTCACAATCATTTTGTGTGATTTATGTGCGTTGAGAATGCAAAATAAGTTTTAAACAGAATTATTAAGTCACACTTTGAATGGTAGACTACACTGAGTAGTGAAAGTGTTTTGCGGTTGCATAATACCGGTTCACCTCGGGCGTCAAACGTGAGTCGTGTAGAATATGGTCACCAACATACCATATTACGAGTATACTCGTCTTCTTGAAGTTGTTAGGTATAAAAGTAAACAACAACTCCTGAAATGTCTCAAGTAATGAAAGTTCAGAAATATGTACCTATTGTACTTTGATATCTTCACAATTATAATGTCAGTTAAGCAAACTCTTGGGCGTCAACGACAAGACAACATATCTTAATTATTACCTGTTTTCGATTAAGTATGTCTTTGGTGTACACATTAGATCGACGCCTGTATCGCAATAACAGCTATATACCTATATAAGCTTGCGTAATAAGACACATACATATAACACGCTTATATCCCCGAAGGGGTAGGCAGAGGTGCATTACACACCCACAATTTGCTAGTATTTTTAGTCAAGTCAAGTCAAAATGGCCGAATAAATTTAATAAAAAGTAGCAGCTATATTGTAACTATGGCGATATACATTTAAAAGACGTGTTATTTTTAATTGGACATTTCGTAATTACTTTGGTCAGTCAAAAATTAATTATTTTTTTTAATTGCATATAATGTGATTTTGACGTTTTATCTTTATCTTTTTATTGTTTTTATAATATTAATAACATAAGTACATAGAATAACGCCTCTTTCTCATTGAGGTAGGCAGACACTATGATATTACACTTTTTACCATCCTGGCATACTTCATTCGCTGCTTCCACTTTCACAACTATTTTCGGCTTTCACGCTCTCCGGTAACTCTTGACCTGGCCTAGTCAAAACATCGTCGGAGTATGTTCGCCTATAGGTTGACCCAGTGTATAATAAATAATGTAGGTAAGTATAAGACGTAATAAAAGGAGGTCTCATCATTACTAAGATACATTATTAAGTATAATTTAAAATCACTTTGTATGGTTTTCTCACAATCTTCAAATCAGAATCAATAATGGTAGGTAAGTTAAAGTTGTTACCACTTTATAAATTAATACGAAGGTCGCGTTGCACAATTTTTGTTTCATTAGCTATAATAAATGTGCGCGTGTATTGATATTTTATCATTATTTTTCCAAAGATTTTACCTTGTCTGATTAAAGTTATACCTATTTATAGAACTTAAAATTTATTTAGGGAAGAACCTGACGGTTCCCCCTGCAGGGAGCTTTCTCGCGCAAAGACTCTCATTGGCAATCCACCGCGGCACTCTGCCTTGGAGACCCGGTTTAAATATTTCTTTTAGTTTTAAGTTTTAGATAGTTTCGTTTGTAGTTTATGTTTATGCTTTTCGTTATTGCATTTTCCTCTTTTATCAAAATCTATTAGATATGTCCTTTTTATAGTACCTACAGTTATTTAAGCGGGTGGAGCCGGGTGCCGGGATCAATAGTTCTAAACGAACTATTTATTATAATAATATTATATATTTTTACATATAAACGAACATTATTATATATAAACGAATAAAAACTAATTATATATAAACCATAGCCATAGCGGCTGGCACGTAAGATTTTGTTGCCTTTTGTCAACATTTAATCGCAAGGCAACGGGTTTCAATTGTTGTTTTTTTTCAAAATTACAACATAGCTGCTACTTTTTATTAAATTCATTCGAGCATTTTAGACATAAGTAACCCATTATAAATGTGCCCGGTGACGGCAATAGGCTTGCCCCCTATTACGTGGGACTAAAAATACTGGCATATTGTGGGTGTGTAATGCACCTCGGGCGTGATATTTGTGTGTGTGTGTGTGTGTGTGTGTGTGTGTGTGTATAAACGAATATTATTATACTCGTATATAACTATTATAATAATTATATAAGACGAACAACTATCGGAAATACATCATGAAGGACGGTACTGTCGACATTTGTCGAGCATGCCACCGTCCTGGTGAATCACTTCGCCATATTATTTCCGGTTGTTCGTATCTTGCTAACAGCGAGCATAGGCACAATCAAGTAGCCAGGATCATCCATCAGCAACTTGCTCTTCAATACGGCCTTATTGAGTCCGAGGTAGGTACCATATTATAAGTACACACCAGTGCCAGTTCTCGAGAATGGTCGTGCGTTGCTCTACTGGGACCGATCAATCATCATGGACAGGACTATTGTTGCCAATAAGCCCGATATCGTGTTGGTTGATCGGACCCAGCGTCGGGCAGTGCTCGTCGATATCACCGTCCCGCATGACGAAAATCTCGTGAAGGCAGAGAAGGACAAACTTAGTAAGTACCTTGATCTGTCCTTCGAGATAACCGCCATGTGGGACGTAGACTCGACGATCATTGTCCCGGTGGTCTTTTCTGCAAACGGATTAATAGCGAAGAGTCTCGATCAACATCTCAAGAGACTCTCGTTAGATTGTTGGATCAGGAGTCAGATTCAGAAGGCTGTTATCCTTGACACGTGCCGTATTGTTAGGAGGTTTCTCAGTCTGTAGCCTCCACCGCCGGTAGTTTGGGTCTTACTCCGCTACTGGTGGGTCACTATTTTTTATATTTTTAAATAAATTTGTATTTTTATAGGTATATTTAAAAATGTTTAAAATAAGTATCTAATTGAAATAAACGACATAATAATTATAATTACCACACAATTTTCTTCATTATGTTTCGGTGACTATTTAGGACCCGCGGTTACGTAACACCGTATTATTACATCGATGTCCTACTTGGGTCGGTCACTTCGTGGCATTTGTATACTCGTGTTGTCATAGCAAACCACTGACCTGCTTCAGACTAGCCATTCGTGTGCAGTGCAGTGTGGCATTGAAAATATGTTGATAAGGTATTGTGAAACCGAAACAGTATAACGGATGACTCGGGTCAAGGTTGCGATTTTTAATAGGAACAGATGTAAGGATCGCGAAGAATAAATACCTATGTTCTTTGCGATAGAGTAGTAGACTTGTTGACTGTCAAGTAATGAAATGAAATTATTAAAAAAAGAAAACATTTCTGTCAAAACCACTCCGTTTTAGTGAATATCAGAACGACACGTAATGAAACCCAAGTTAGAAGATATCCTATCAGCAAACTTTCTCTATAGAGGTTATAAAGGCAATTGCAAAACTATCTTCGATCCCCAAGTTGCTTCAGAACTTAGATGTTTCAAGTATGTACGTGTATATCTATAGTATACGAAGTTAATTAATGTGGTCAGTCATTTTAAAATAAACCATTCCAAAAGACATATAACAAAATCTACATCGAAAGATGTATAGGGCAAGCTTCGCGGAAACTAGGAATACTGAATAAGGTAAAGAGACTCTTTACACCAGACCAGAGGTGTCTGCTGTACAAGACGCAGATTAGACCCTGCGTCGAATACTGCTCGCACCTCTGGGACTGCTCCGCGAAGTATCTGCTGGACGCTCTCGACGCTATGCAGCGACGGGCTAGCCGTATTAAAGAATGTCCGGAGGTAACGGGAAGCCTTGAGCCGCTAGCTCAGCGCCGAACAATAGCTTCCTTGGCCGCATTCTACCGTATTTACCACGGCGAGTGTTCTGAAGAGCTCTTCAATCTGATCCCACCTTCTTCCTTCCGATCCCGAACAACGCGTGCCGGGCAGAGATGCCACTCCCACACAGTGGATAGCATGTTCGCGAGAACCGAGCGTTTTAAACGTTCGTTTTTCTGCCGAACGATAGTGGCCTGGAACGCCCTGCCTGTGCACGTGTTTCCTCCCACATATAATCCTGGGTTCTTTAAGCGGAGCATGAAGAGGCACATTGAGGGCCACCCTCTATAGTATTGTGTGCTGTGAGAGTGGCCCACAATCGCTAGACGTCGTCACGACTTATCACCAGGCGGGCGGCGTCAATTTGGCGACCCAAAAATAAAAAAAAATAAACAAAAACATTTATTCGAATATTATAATTGTAAATTCCATCTTATTTAGTTTTAATACCAACATTACATCCTTACTAATTCCTAACATGTTATGCATAAAATTCTCGTGCCACAGTGTTAGGTTAATTACCATACTCCTCCGAAACGGGTCTGAGGTCTGAGAATAGAAATTTTTCATACCCCTAAGTGATAAGGGTTATCCATCCCTATCATATTTTTGTAATTTTTTTTTAATGTGGTATTAAAACTACATACAACCCTAAATTTTCACCCATTTATCACTAACTCCTATTTTTAATAGTCCCTATTTCCCTTGGCCACGACAGTTCTTATGGAAAAAAATGCGTTACGAAGTTTGCCGGGCAGCTAAGTGTTTATTTATATTTTTACAACTACACCTACACTTTCTAGTGTAGATACTTAGGATACTACACATAGTTTTGTTTTTTTTTAATTCCGTGGCCCAAGGCCGCATTCGCTCTCACGTCCGTTGCCGGGCGTCTCGGGTACGGTCGGATACGGTACTACTCATAGTAGAAATAGATTAAAAATTTCTACATAATTTTGATTTCAAAGTATATGCATGTATACTTCTTTAAACTTTCGCGTTTTGTACACATTATAGACTTAAGACTAACGGGTCTTTTACGCGATTATTGAGATATATACGTACCTCTTTATTACCCGACGTTTCGGCCCTGTTACAAGATGAGCTGAAGTCAGTCCACCCGTGACCACGGCTCTTGTAACGGTATGTATATATCTCAATAATCGCGTAAAAGACCCGTTAGTCTTAAGTTTATAATATACGCATGTAGGTTGGTACCTTATTTATCAAGCTGTAAGTAACGTGACACGTGGAAAGATGAATGGATTCTTCCCCATATAAAGTGGCAGACTGATAAAACAGGGGTAAAATACCGTTTACCAAGAATATCGTGACAGGCCATTCATTAAATTGTTGGAACAAATAATATATCTCAAGTTTGGAAAGTAACTTCGGAAAGACTGATGAGACTTTTTGACGAAAAGTTTAATATCTTTTGTATATTACTTTGTATATTATTCTTAAAAATAAAACTTAAGAGCATAATTACAAGTAAACTGGAGGTAGTTAACTGGAGTGGTAAGCTAAAAATGCTTGTGTCTATGACTGAGTTCACGTCTAAAGCGTGGTAGCCGATATTCGAAGTCTTGTCAGGTCGCAATTTTAGTGCCTTACTCTACCTTGGGTATCCTTGGTGCAGCGTTATGTTATTACAAATATTATGACTGCTATCCCAAAATATCATGATTCTAATAAACTAGCGGTATAGTAGACTTCGCAACAATTAGGATTCATGTTTGAGTTTTTAAATCAAAAAAAAAGCTCACGACGAAATAAATGTTTTAATTCAAGAATGTCAAATTTCGTGGATATCGGATTAAATATGTGGCCGTTATCCCGAAACACAGATACTGGACAGACGTAAGAAAGCAATATTGTCCAGTCTCTAAATGTAGACCCTTTGCTGGCTACGCTTGCTTGGTAAGTCAACGTAGAGTTCTGTAAACCATTCTATATACAAAGACTATGATCACTTGTCATTTCCTATGCATTACTATTCGTATAGTTGCGTTACCTGAATACGTCCGGCCAGTCCAACAGCTGCTTAGGATGTAAGCTTGCTTCTGTCGCATGATGAGCACACACGCGTTCGAATACACACGACTTGGCTCCAAATTCTCCAACGATGTACTTCTCCACTTCTGCTACGTCAAACGGCTCGGGCTCCGTAAGGGTCAGTTCTCGGCGGTTTCTTGACCGGTATGTTGCTGAAATTTTAACATATCAGGTTAGAATATGAAGTATGAAGATACGGTGATTTCTCGCCGAGAATGCCGGGAGCAGGCAAAACATTGTCGGTAGTACAGTTTAATCAGTTCAAGAAGGAATGTTTTGCTGGTGAGATGAAATTCCAGAGAAATTCCTCATGTAAAAAGGAGAACTTAGTAGGGAGGGAAGTAATGAGCGAAGAGATTAAGGGTCTGAATAGATTCATACTTCAAATTATGTTGTAAAGACGGTAACAAGAGATTCAACCTCAATGACATCATAGTGCATCAGAATCTAACCAACAGACTTGTTGCTCGGACTGCAGAAATTATATTTTGTGGTATGTAACATCCTGTTGGAATTTTGGTTTCAATTACAGAGTGGTTTTGAATATTCCATAGTGCTAAGTAAGGGCAATCCTCTGTTACGTGGGACTGACAAAATTACTGGCAAAGTGTGGGTGTGTAGAGGACCTCTGTCTTCTTTAAGGATATAGGCGCGATGTATGTATGTCTGTCTGTCTGGCTAACGGACAAAGCTCCAACTCAGACCATGCATAGTACAAAATCTGTATTACAATAAGAAGAATAAAAATTTATATATTCCCTAAAAAATCTAAAAAGAAAGTCCTTACGAGTAGAAGTTCTAACCCAGTAAGTTATGTGAACAATTTTTTTCATTTAACGACCATTACTGAACTAATTGCGACCACTTCGACCTAATTAGTGGAGCCCTTTATCTCTGCTGGGACCCATTTACTGGGTTTCAAGACAATTTACTTGGGAAGAATATCGTAATTATTCCTCATTAGTTTTCTACTATGGTTACAGATACACATTACTTTTACGTTTTGGATTATATTTATTAAAACAACTTAGTCAACAACTTCCTATAATTAAAAAAAAGAAAAAAAATCACGTTTATTGCATGCCCCCTTAAATATTTATTAAATTCTGTTTTTAGGGTTCCGTAGTTCAAGTTTCGAAAACCGTATAGTTTCGTCATGTCCGTCCATCCGTCTGTCTTCGGCTTTTCTCTTAATCGGTGAGTGCTAGAAACATGAAACTTTGCATGGATATGTGTATTTACTACGTTGACAAAGTGCTATAATAAAATTATTAAAAATATTGTTTTTTGGGATACCTCCCGTACACGTAACGAGAGTTTGTATGTTTTTTTCTTGCGTCTACCCCGTCTAAAAAATATACCTACATGAATATTAAAAAATATACATAATACTTACTCGATCTTCACATTGTTCTTTAACTAAACCTTGCTTATATTATTCTAGCATAAGTACTTGCCCAACTGGTTTATTGGCCAGATTACTTAACTTGCATAAATTATGGCACAATTACAACATGTTAATTACTAGTTAGGTTACTATTTCAATAATTGTTTACTTTCTTTATACATCACTGAAAATCGAAAAAAAATTACCCTGCGATTATCGGTAACCTAATTTATTAATTACGGTGGTAAAGTAGTCCTTTACAACATTTTCCATTTATACTCCGCGCCTATTGATTGTAGCGCTATGTTAAATAGCATATGTTACTTGCTAATAATGTAAGAAAGAAAGAAGAAAGAATATTTTTATTGTTGCATCACAACTTAACACTCAACGTTACACAAAGAAAAATATAACTTATCTTTTTTTTTTTTTTTTTTTTAATTCCGCGGCCCAAGGCCGCGGCCGCTCTAACGTCCGTTGCCGGGCGTCCCTGGTTACTAGCAGAGGGTATGTCCAGTGGCGCCCGGCGGACTTTGACCACCCCTGTGGAAATATAACTTATCTGTGCTTATGATGGCCACAGACGTAAAATTGACGTAAGTGACACAAACTGTCACAACACAAGAAGCTGTAGTTGTTTCGGAGTTTATTCAAAGCAAACTTATAATCAAATCTTTCCTCTATAAAATACCTATGAGTAAGTTTAGATAAGTATACCTACTAAACATACTATAGAAGAAGGTTATGCCAATTCTACGAGACACTTTAACTAAAACAGATTTCTTGGAAACTAACTTTGTCTAACTTGTCTTGGCAAATAAAACGAGAAAAATAAAAGTATCTAATAACATTGAATGGATTATCTGAGACTTCCAAAAGTATTGGCAAAACGCCGGAGTAAAACCGGACCAGAAACGTATCTAACTATCTCACAATGAACAAAAGCGAAAGAAAATCTTTTGACTCGCTCCACTTCAGTCCGAACTTTTATTTATTGGAATTCTTATATGAAGAAAAGTTTTCGAAGTGAGCGATAACGTGACGCTATTTGTTAAGAAGTGGTGAGCTTGAAAGGAATATGCCACGAACTTGAAGTCTATAAAATTAACTTAACTCTAAGATCATCAATCTAAATTAGCTAATCCGAGTCCAGAATTGACCGGATTTAGAATCGAAATCCAGAAGTGAAATCATTAATAACAATACTTACAAGCTTCACAGAAATATAAAACAATTTAATCTGAATTTCACCAGATCTAACTACGATGGAACCAATACATGAACAAAGTCAAGTTAAACAGCAATTAGGTAACACATAAGT
This sequence comes from Nudaria mundana, assembly GCA_963556515.1. Lineage (NCBI taxonomy): Eukaryota > Metazoa > Arthropoda > Insecta > Lepidoptera > Erebidae > Nudaria > Nudaria mundana. The sequence continues at coordinate 8,536,017 of OY748306.1, forward strand.
ACTTACAGATTTAAACACATAAACTCACACACTGATATAATAGATCTGGAAATCCACATGAAAATTAAGTAATTCTTCGCCTTAAGATACAACCTTTCTACTGCTAGCCTGACAGTTGAGAACAAAAAATAATAAGATAGATAAGAAGATTATTACAAGTCAGTATTCTCAGGTCGATAGTTCCCGCGAAATGTGGACGTCATAAAACTCCTAAATCTACAATTTCAGAGAAAAATTACCCAGTTTCTGCAAAATTGGTTTGCGATTACAGAATCAAAAGCATTTTTAGAGAATTCACCATTACGAGAATAAAGATTTATAACGGTATTCCAAAAGATTTGCATTTCTGAATTAATGTTTGACAAGTCTATTGGTACCATGTTTCTAAAGTTTCAGAAGTTTTCAAGAAGTTTTCAAAGCCTGAAATCAGTTATTTATCAAAACAAATACCCGTAGTTACATCTCAAACTGTTGAACTAAAATTTACAAATGACATTCATTGAACTATCAGTTCCAAGTTATTATGATGTATACCCATCACACTTCGGTAAAAACATATTGAAACTCACTCCATTTAACTGGTGTTGGAGTCTCAAGTGGTTGAACATTTATCATTGTGACTAACATAGTAATACCAAGTATTCTTATATCTGTGGTAATACATTATATCAGTCGATATTTTGACGTGAAAGTATGATGCTATGTTCAGTGTGATATGAATGACTTACACACACACACACACAGATAGAATCTTAAATTTCCCATATTTTCATTCGTTCGTAATTTTGTAGGTCCAATTTAATAGGCAACGCAATGCAGTTTTCGGGTACTTCGGATAATAGTGAACTTGCCAGAGCCCCATTCGTCTATCAACACGTGCATTGTGTATAGGTAAGGCAAACTTGGGTTGCGGGGACTACCATATTTACTTAAGTTAAACTGATATTAATTATCAGTTATGTCCAAAGACTCAATAGACAGACACGGCGAGTAGTACTACGATTATAAGAGGCAAAACGGTTACCACATATTACCTCTATATTCTGGTGTAGACCTCGGAAAATAAAAATAAAGAAGTGAAATTAATTTGAGTACTTCAATAAGAATCCAATCAAAAGTATCCGCTCTGTAGCAAATTGAGTTAACTCGGAATGAGTTTGGGTGTTTCAAGTAATATTAATAAATTGGGTCGAATGTGGCTTAGAGCTGTGGGTACTTCTGTAACTAATCATCCACATCATCATGTACGTGCCCGCCCTTATCCCAATTATTTGGGGTCTGTGCCACATGTCTTCCTCTTCCACACATCCCTGGCAAACGTTATCAGTCACAGGTACAAGTTTACTTCTGTAACTGTTGATAATGAATCTTATTTATTTCATTCATAGTAGGTACGTCAACACTAATGAAAAGTCAAGACGTTACTTTTTTTTATTTTTTTTTATTCCGCGGCTCAAGGCTGCCATTGCTCTTACGTCAGTGATTTGATTTGATTTTATTTATTTATTTGTATAGGTCACTAAATGGCTCTTACAAACGTCAGTAAGTACTTAAAATAAAAAATGTCATTGCTTCTATATTTACATGTACTCCCAGATTCGCAAAGCAATAAGTAGAACCGAGAGAAAGAACCTGGCCTAAAAACTCTCAGTCACTCGTTTTCAATATTTTCTTATTTACACATTTTCTTAAGACTAAATGTGGACGAATGTACATTGGTCAAAATTTTTTATAGTCACCTGATTACAAAATATGCTACAATTACGGCATTTTAGGAGGCGCGTGCACCATGCTCAAGCCAGACACTTTTATCATTAAGGTAATCAACTGTCTTATAATATGATTTTTGACATAAAGTGGTATTAACAAAGGTTTTAAATTTATTGTCGGGCATACAAAGGACCGATTCAGGCAATTTATTATAAAAGCGTATACCTTCCCCGAGGGAGTAGTTTATTTTTATTATGTAGATTTCTGTCTGTAACGTCACTTAACGTCACAGTTGCCGGGCGTCTCTATACGCACGTAGAAGGTATTTCCAGTGGCGCCCGGTCAAGACGTTACTTTAACTAATTGTGTTATTTTGTTTGTAATTAATTAATTTCATTGTTAATAGTTAACATTGTAAAATATTTTAAGAAATGTTATTAAGTTTCTTTGCTTAGAAAAATATGTATATTTAAGATTTTATTAAATTTATTTCATTGAAGGGGTAGCCTGAGGCATAGTATACTAACACCCACATTTACCCAGCGATAAGCTGGTGACCAATTAAAAACGATATTAAAGCCGAAAAGATCTTGATCTGGCATTGATTGATATAACTACAAGTAATTAATATTGATAGATTTTTCTTCAAATACCGGTAGAGAAAGTAAATCCAATTATTATTATCTAACATTCAAACATATTATAATATCAACAAATCTTTCATACTATCTACCAGTCACCTTTCAAATACTCGTACATTCATATGGCTGACGTAGCGGGCAGAATTGTCGTTCATCAGGCATGAATTAGGTAAGTAGAAGAAAGAAGACTAATAAAGACTAATCTAGGACTAAGATTCCTATGTCCTGGGTCGATAGCTTCTACTGTTTAGTCCAGCTATTTAAGCCAAAAAAGCAAAATTCCTTATCCAAAATACGTGATTATTTCACAGATATCACTATCACGACTGCTTCGGTGGTGTGGTCGGTAGTGCATCCGCTTTCGACGCCGGAGTCTCGGGTTCGATTCCCGGTTGGGACTAACTTTGTGTGATGGCACATACGATCGTGAAGGACCCTTGACATCACCGTCTTGCATCACTGGTGGTGTCAAGGGTATTTTTTAATACCCATTACACTACCAAAGAGATGCACCGAGCCTTTGATATTATATTGACGTTGGTAGGTATCTGTAATATTTATGAGTTATATTCTAGGAATAGTATGAATGTCTGGGTTATCAATTATGATAGCTTTCTTTGTTCAGTGATTGTGACATATTCCTTTGCTCTTTTGTAGCTCTGTACTCCTAGTACTTTTGTTGTTTTACACAAACATAAGATACACTCTTATAATAGAGAGTTAAGGGACCCAAGCGGCTCTGGTAAGATATATCCATGTATAATATGTATGTATTAACAAAAAAAAATAATGTATATAAGTATTTATATCAGTTTATCTAGTACTCATACCACAAGCTCTACTTAGTTTGAGGCTAGATAGCGTTGTGTGAATTGTCCTAACATATTTATTTATTTATTTAATGGTATGTCTTAATAACTTGTCTGAGACAGTAATAACTACTCAGTACATATTATAAAACAAAGCCTCTTCGGCCCGGTATGCTTAGTTCTTTAAAATTATGCAACGGATTTTAATGCAGTTTTCACCAACGAATAAAGTGGTTATCAAGGAAGGTTTCTACTACCTAATAATTTGTCAAGCGAGTGAAGCCTTAGCCTTGCTAGTAACTTATAAAACAACAACATAAAGTTCAACCTGTTAGCTTTCATTCGCAAACTTGACGCAGCGTAGCATTGTATAAGAGTAAAAGTGTTTTAGGTAGGTATAACTTCAGTGTAAATCTGTTTGTTTCGCTTCGCGTCTCTGGGAAAAAATAAAGCTTCTTGTTAAAAATATTTTTTCCTGACACTGTTAGAATTTTATCGATCGTATAACTATAACAGATATTTTAACATAGATTGGTACAGTTTGATTACATATCTAATAAATACATAGGTAATCTCACCTGGGCTTAATGAATACGAGAATTTCTTTAAGAAATTAGTTAATTTCACACTGCCTATAATAAAAGGAAAGCCTACTAGCTGTACTGGCAACTCGAACTCACCAGGGTCACTAAACACATTTGCGGGTGAATAAACTAAAATTACCACAATAACTAAAAAAATCACATTACTGCACTTCATTTTGGTTAAAAAAACAAAAGACATTAAATGTTTCTATTAAATTTTCCCGCCACAGAAAGATTTTTGAAAGCTTTCTTTTTTTAAATAAAAGGTCGAAATTTTAATTACGAATGCGAGTCCATTTCACTGCGCCTCACTAATTTTGGTCACTGGTGTTCAACTAGTCAGCAGAGAAGCCAAGTTTATACTGTTAAAGCTTTCTTACGTGAGAAGGAACGTAATGCCTTCACTTTTGAGTAAGTATTTTATGTAATGTTTATGTGGGTCAATCATTCTCAAGCCGCGTAGATAATGAAATGATATACTCTAGTGGTTTTGAAATCATTAATATAGGTATATATTATTTTGTGGTTATGTGCTGTGTAATATAAATACCTATTTATTTCCATTATGATCTTTGGTTTAGCGGCAATACCCTATTAGTATCCCCAGGGCTCCCCAAGTCATCTTTACCTGCTTAGGTACAGGCGGACGAGGCACTCGCAAGAATACTTCAAGTAGTCGGAAAGAACCCGTACTTAACCTATATTTACCTACGTTCTACCTAAATGCATTTAGAGCGCTTTTCCTGTCACCCGCAATGCTTGTCAATGTCAACGTCGACAGTGCCTAAATAATAGTATAAAACAGTAGAGTTTTTGGCTCTTACATGGCGTGATTATATCCGACAACGCAAGAGCCAAGCCACCTCAGTGATGCCATATTTGGTGGTCAAACCCCTATGGGTATGTATGGTGTATGTACATTATTATATTATAGGTCATTATTATCCTATGATAATAATGACCTATAATATAATAATGTACATACATTGCGATTTGTTCCTCTTACTTTTTTAAATGAGTGTCTCGCCTTCGCAACGGAGTTGTGTGGATATTATGTAGACCTATACCTGAACCTATTTTCAATCTAGGAGATCTATGGAGAGAATCCTATGAAGTAGGACGTTAGCTTTGCATTATAAATGTATGTGTACGATGTGAAAAATGTATATTTTCTCATTTTGGAAAATAGTCAGTTGAAGCTTAAGATCTGACAAGTATTCTGCCGCAGGATTTTTTTGAATTCGATCAAAACTCGGCAAGATAAAAAATGTTGAATGTGACCTTTTATGCGCTTTAAAATGGTTGTAACTTCTTTAAAACGCATTTTTTTCGAAAAAATCACAATTTGTTCATTCATCAAAGTGTTCTATTTTGCCCGTTTTACCCTTAGAAATAATTTTCCAATATAAAAACCAACTTTTTATCAGTTAACAAATTAATTTGCTTATAACAATTAATAGCCCAAACGCACAAATTTTGTTTTCTTACCAATCGACGCCTTTTGGTCCAAGGTTTACAAAAAGTACAAATTTGTATTGGGGAAATCACATTTTCACTGATTGGGGTCAGTCAATTTAGCTTTTCAGGGGGTTCGCCGCTTGCCTAATAGTAACTTTTATTCCGCCAAAAAATACCTATCACAAAAACGTATGACACATTGCTATTGTAGGGACCAAAAATTGCATTGTCCTTTGTAAGAACACTTGAAGCGATAAAATTACTCATCCCGTACGAATAAATTGAATTGACGGTTTTGCAAGCATTGCATTTTTAAAGGCATCGAAATCAATTAGTAAACGAACAGGCATTCGTCACGCGCCGTTACGTCAACTATCATAATGAGGCAATGAGGTGTCACATGGTCAAGGTTGGTTACATAACTTCGTATAATTACCTATTTTTTTTGAGATTTTAGGGCTCAAGACCTTTTTGCCTCTTCGTGAACTGAAATCTTCTACAGTCAGTTCAGTGGTTACGAAGCCTATTTCATTCAAACAAACTACATAATCAAATCTTTCCTGTTTATAAATCCCATACCTAATTCGACAGTATTTTTGTGACGTAACCGGGACATCTATCAGGCACGGGCAAACTCGTCCTTCACATACAACGTACACCACGCATTATGACATCTGAACAGGATCTGGCCCATACAAGTTGTATGATTACAAACACACTAGTCATTCACCACGCTGTTTTACGCGTCACCGCGCCTGATTCGCGTGTTCCCATGCTATCCCACGCGTACGACGCTGTCACACACGTTTAAAGTGTCATAGCGAATAAGATAATGTTTACGTCAGACGTTGTAAGATCGCGGCGGTGAGACTTCGCGGCGGTGAGACCTCGCGGCGGTGAGACCGATCATGGACGATTGGCTGCAGAGGCAGCATGGTGACCTCACGTACCGTGCGACGCAGATGGTTGCCGGGCATGGATGCTTCGGTAGCTATCTGTTTCGCATGCATCGTGAGGTCACACCCCGGTGTCAACACTGCGAGGTTTCCGACGACGACACCGCACTCCACACGTTGGTGGAGTGCTCAGCGTGGGCGAGTCAGCGCCGGGACCTCGTAGTGGGTCTGGGCGTGGATACCCTCTCGCTGGGGACCATGCTTCAAGCCATGGTATCCAGCGGGAGTAGGTGGAACGCGGCCGTGTCCTTCTGCGAGCAGGTCATGCTCGCGAAGGAGGCGGCCGGGAGGGAGAGGGAGCGTACCCTCCCCGCCGAGTTCCGTAGTCGGCGGCCAGGCCGCCCCAGACTACGCGACTACGCCCAAGACTATCGTCCTCCATGATCGGGGCCTGAGGACGGCGGGATCGCCACCCACCGTCCTTACAGAAGCAGGCTAGAAGGGTTGCGTGCTGCGGGGCCTTTGCCCCATAGCACGCAACCAGATTCACTCACTGACGCGGGATACAACCCGACCCCAATGACGCGGGATTCTCGTCCCGACCAAACACCCGCAGAGACCACAGGGGTGGTCAAAGTCCGCCGGGCGCCACTGGACATACCCTCTGCTAGTAACCAGGGACGCCCGGCAACGGACGTTAGAGCGGCCGCGGCCTTGGGCCGCGGAATTAAAAAAAAAAAAAAAAAAAAAAAAAGACGTTGTAAGACGTCGTACCAGTGTGTCGCTGTTTGCCACGTCGCGTGAATTAAGTTAACGCCAACTAAGTTTTTAAATATACAGAGTTATTAGAAAGACATGTTAATAGATACAGTTTAAGTTAGGTACAAATTAATAATATAATAATTTATGTGAGAATGGTATGTCAATAGGCTCCATACATAACTCGTGCCATACGTCGGCTAACCTTCGATGTTCTCCGTGAGGCGACTGCCATCTGACCTCCAAAACCCATGGGCGATATCGAAGTTTTGATTTAGGGCTCCAACTACCCCTAACGACTGCCATAGATATTCGTATGACAACCGGGACCGACGTGCTCTCCGAGCCACGTCAATTTATAATTTTTCACAGTAATAGTGAATCAATTAAATTCATGAAAGAGCAACCACCCTAATTTCTAAACATAATTAAAAATATTAAAAAAATAAAGTAAGAAAAGGTACCTACCCAATAATTCTTCCTACCTAATTGTAATTTCCTTACAGTTCGCAATATCTTGGACCAAAAATTTACGACCAGACCCTTCTTAAAATACTTATAAAATATCTAGGAGATAATTTATATGAATTTGTATTTACCTGGATTTAAAGCGTAAGAGAGTTTCTTTGCGAAATTCGTGAGCCGAACCGCCATTATGATGAATGGGAATCCAACCAACTGCACAGGTAATTCAAACGAGGACTCAGCCGTTGATCCTTCCATGACGTATTCAAATAAAAGAAGAGACAAAAGAGTCCAGATGTAACACACTTTTTTCACATCCATATTATTTTTTATTTTTCGAATGTATTCCAAACCGCACTTCGTATTTCAAATTCTCAATAAAAACTCATTTGATACGGCCTAATAAAAAAAACTCACTAGTATCGATCGCAAAAATAAATAATTATTATTACGCTGTAACACTACGACCTTAATGGATTACCGTGTAAAACTGACCATGTCCAACTCAGACATCTAGTCGAGTTTACACATTACGACATAATTGTTGCAATTCCCTCGCCAGCTACTTAATGGATATCTAATGTCAGCTAGCCATAACTGGCTGTCGATAATTGGGCGACATTGCCAAATTTCCTAATAGATAGGTAAGGTAAATTATTTATCCCACCAAAAACATAAATGTAAAATGAGAGCCAAGTTCAATACTAAGAATATGGGTCGTTATACAGTATACGTTATATATAGATTTTAACAGACAAATATCTACAAAATTTAATTATTTTATTTGTGATAATTGAAGCTCAAATAGAATGGCTATTTCAGAAGAGATAGATGTCAACATTCCATGCATTAGTCACCGTCAAAATGTCTGGTAGTATAAAAGTTACGACAGAGTGCAATCGCGGAAGAATAACAGAATAAAGGATTGTGAAGTTGTGTTGTTGTATACCTAGTACATATTATTTTGTCATCAAATGTGGGTTCATTTACATAACATGGGGTCATCTGATTTGTCACCTTACTCGAGAAAAAAAAACAATATTTTAAGAATATTATTTTGCCTAATTTTTTGCAAGTCCCACGACAAGTCAAGTCAAGTTCAACGACAGTTAAACTAATTACGTATGCCCCAATTGAACAGCTAACTAATGTTTACGTTAGTTGTTTACCCATCCCGATTAATTGCATAGATTGGTTAAATAAAAAAATGCTATTTATGTATTGCATACTCTATTAATTTAAACAATTTGTTGTTTTTTTAAGTCTCTAAAATCTTCGACGGGTCTTGAGACGCCCATGACTTAAATTTTATTAACAATATAAGTCCAACGTAAGATTTAGTCGCCTTTTATCAAAATTTCAGCGCAAGCAAAAATCAGCAATCAATGTTTTAAAAAATAAAAATAAATTACCCTCAAACATCAATGCAAAAAATGATTTAACACCGTACCAACGCGAGTATTTGAAGAATTTGCGAGTGGAACTAAATCGTCGGACTGATGCTGGTGAGGCTGATCTCACCATTAAGTATGTAAGTGGCAGCCCTACAATTATCAGTACAAAAAACCAGTAGCATTCAACAATCCTATTGTTGAATTTACCTTTTTCTATACGAACCTGGCATCGTTAATGGCTAAACGAGACTTACTTATCGCTGAGGTCAACAAATTGAAACCAACGTGTATCATCATTGCAGAGACACATCTAAAACCAGCTATTCCCAACAGCTTAGTGGATTTCAGTGGCTATTCACTTTTTAGACATGACAGATTGAAGGGAACGGCATGGGGTGGAGTCGCTATTTATGTATCACATAACATCTGTGATTTACCTATACAAGCATGTATTCACCCTACCCTTAATAGATTTGCGGAGGTTGAAGCTCTCTGGTTGAAATTAAAGTGTGGTAATTTTGAAATAATTTTAGCTGGAGTGTATAGACCGACACACTACTCATTTGAGAACACTGACCAACTTCTGTTCAGAACTATCAGGGAAGCAACCGAGGGAACGACTCCCTTAATTATTATGGGGGATTTTAATCTTCCAGACCTCAAGTGGCCACTGAATGATGTGGATACCACTCACTACAACAGACTGCATGGTGAATTTGTGGATATGTATGTTAATAGTAATCTAACACAACTGGTTTCTAAAATAACAAGGAAACGAAATAATGAGGAATCATTATTAGATTTGATTCTTTGTAACGAGGATAATCTATGTACGAAAGTGGTGTACCACCCAAATATAGGGAAGAGTGATCATGTAGTACTTCTAGCTACAGTGCAAATACAAGTTCGACTGGCTGCCAGTCTGCGCAGAGGCTCACCGAGACGCAACTTTTTTAGAGCTAATACGAAGATATGACTGAGACACTTTTAACAAGTAACATCATGGGTGACTATACTGATGCTGATCAAGCCTGGAGGAGTTTTATGAAAACAATGGATACTGCTATTGATCTCCATGTACCACTCACTACAAGACGCTTCAATCGAAACATAAATAAACCATGGATTAATCAGCATATTTTAGACATGATAGATATCAAGAAGCGCTTGTGGAAAGTATTTGAAAGAAAGATCTGATGAGTCATACAAAGTTTATCGGAGACAAAATAATACTATTGTTACATTAGTTAAAAAGTTAAGAATGGAATTTGAAAGAGGAATTGTGTATAGTGGGCCAAAGTCATTTTATTCGTACATACGGCAACAACTCTCTTCAACGGTATCTATACCACCATCTCTCAAAGATGATGACATGAATATAACAAATGACCCCACCAAAGTAGCTAGTATATTCGCCTAACAGTTTGAGAAGTCATACACTGTGGAGCCGCCAAGTTTGCCAATTCCTCCTATTCAGATGCCGCGGATTGATAGAGCCTTTGAAACTTTTCTAATTTCACCAGATATGGTGTGTAAAACCCTGAAGACATTCCGTGACACAACATCAATGGGGCCGGACTCTCTGCCATGTATATTGCTGAAAAAATGCAGCTCCGTCATCAGTTAGCAGTTGGCAGGTACTCTGTCATCGGTTGGCGCACATAATGAACTTGTCTCTTGAAACAGGAAAACTGCCTCAGCAGTGGAAAGAGGCTCACGTGACACCTATATATAAAAAAGGTGATAAATGTCTCCCAGCTAACTATCGTCCTATTAGTCTCACAAGTATAGTCTGCAAGACTATGGAAAAAATGATTGCAATGGAACTAAGGCGATTTATTAATCCAGAGAATATCATTATAGAAGAACAACATAGATTTGTTCCTAAAAGATCCACTGTCACAAATCTACTCATGTGTCTTGACAAGTGGACATGCAACTGGAATAACCATCAACCTATGGATACTATATACCTAGATTATGAGAAGGCTTTTGATCGAGTCCCCATTAAAAGGCTAATAGCAAAACTTGAACACTATGGAATTCGTGGACAACTTCTCAAGTGGATTTCAGACTTCCTGTCAGATAGAAAGTTTAAAGTTAGGGTGGGAGATACATTATCGGATCGGTAATTGGACCTATATTGTTTGGGATATTTATTAGTGATCTAAAAAGTGCTATCACATCAAACTTATCAATATTCGCTGATGACACCAAAATTATGGGAAACCCTCTCATTAGTCACAATGTGATACAACATGATTTGGACCGTATTGTCCAATGGACACAAGACTGGCTCATCCCATTGAATGCAGCAAAGTGTACTGTCTTGCACATGGGCAATAACAATCCTAAGAAACAATATACGATTGGTTCAGCAGCAGTACAACCCGTGAGTACCCAAAAGGATTTAGGGGTGACTATCACTTGCAATCTTAAATGGGATGTACATATAACGAATATAGTGAAGAGGGCTAACTCCTTGTTGTATGTTATACGAAAAGCATTTAACACCCTCACTAAGGACTTGTTTCTGAAAATCTACAAGACATATATTCGCCCACTTTTGGAATATGCGTTTCAGATATGGAACCCTTATTTCAAGAAAGACATACTAATACTCGAAGGGGTACAACGTAGAGCTACAAAAATGGTCATTTCACTGAAGCACAAGACATATGAAAATCGTCTTACTGAACTCAACTTGACCACATTGGAACAACGAAGACAGAGGGGTGACCTGATAGAGACATACAAACTATTAACCGGGCACTATAATGTTAAGGATATTGGAAACCTCTACAGCTTAAATTCAAATACCCATTTGAGAGGCCACTCATTGAAGCTCAATAGGTCTTCTTCTGTTAGCAACCCTTGAAGACACTTTTTGCCAAATCGCGTAGTGACTATGTGGAACAGTTTACCTGAGACTGTAATTATTGCACAAACAGTGAACAGTTTCAAAAATAGACTTGATTTACACTTAAAACACACTTGACTTTGGTCCGTGTGCCTGTTTCCGTACCTCTATGTTGTCATAGGGAGTATTCTATAAGAAATACCAAAAATAATAATAATAAGGCAACGGGTTTCAAATATTTTTCAAATTTACATTATAGCTGCTACTTTTTGTTAAATTCATTTGGTCATTTTGGACATAACCCAGTACATGTGTGCCCGGTGACGGCAATAGGCTTACTCCCTATAACGTGTGACCAAAAATACTGTCAAATTTTGAGTGTGTCCCTCTGCCTACCCCTTCGGGATATACGCATGATGTGTCTGTCTAAAATCTTAATAAAAGGTGCAACTATATGCGACCTAAAAATAGAAAAGTAACACAATGAACATACAATACTTGACATACCTAAGTGATGTAATAGAAGGTAATAGACTTCGCAAACAAGAGACAGACAGAAAGAAGCGACTGTTTATTGTTTACAATATTAAATTGAAATTGTGTAACAAGTAAATACTTCCCATTATTATGAGTGTCCATTGTGTGTATTGAGGTCGGAATTAATTCACATAACGATCTCAAAACACATTATATACATTGGAATGGCTTTCTGAAACTTGGCATGCACACACCTAATTATTTGTTTGCAAAAAAATTATTACTGCTATTATTTTTTACGTAGCATTCCTGCATAAATTAGACTTGTTTTGTTTACTAACTTGACTTGTTTTGTTTGTAACTTTGAGTTGTTTTCCTAATTATGACTCAATGTTTAAGTTTATTATAATTTCAATAAACATTGATTAAAAATGCACACTGACTGAAGATTTTGCGTTGATTTCCTGGTATACCTAAGCCATTGATTTCAAAAAAGAGCATCATAGTTATTTCAATAAACATTGATTTAAAAATTAATGTGATTGACTGATATTATTTTTAACTCTGTTGCATGTAGTGTCTTGCACTAACAAAAACACAATATTCAACTTACAAAATTATCCCGAATAAAACCTATATTGAAATGATCTAATTTAAAAACTTGTATCATTTTTATTAAATTTCAATATTTTTATTCATAATTCAAGTATTAAATAACCTTACAACATTGTTTTACTGACACAGATTTGTACCGCAATTTGTTTACAAGGTAAAACATCGAAAGTGACCGGCGCACACGCAGCTATACTGAGCGTATGCGCAATAGGACGTACGACATAGACTACGCGCCGGCAACAGTGACAAACGTCACGATATTGCAATGTTCTATAAGCTATGCCCCTCCAGACTATTATCTGTAGTAATAGCTTTAAGCATTAAGTAAATGTTATAAAAACACTGTGATGACAAAAAGGGCTCATTATTATTTAAAATTCCACAAGGGTTTATTCATCACACTCTACGAAGTATGATGAATTAACGTGTTTTGTTATATTATCAGCGTGGTAATTTGGATTTTTTCCCGTTCCCGTCGGTTGTAATTATTGTTCCCGTCGCGTCCCCCGTAACAACATCGAATTTCATTTTCATAAAATATGTTATAGTGAGTTAACCTTAAAATATAGATATATGCTTTTTTTAGAACACGGACTATTTTTAGAATTTTTAGAGAGGAACAATTCTTTAGTACCTATATTATTTCAACATAACATTAACCGTTTGCGCACGCAACGGAAGTTATTAGAGTAAATAATTTTTCCCCGTTTTTTAAACATAACACACTGCGACTCCGCTCCTATTGATCTTAGTGTGATGTTATAGCCTATAGCGTTTCTCGATAAAAGTTACTAATAAAAAAAAATTTTTTTTTTCAAATCGAACTACTACTTCCTGATACTCGTTCAAACAAACAAACAAACCCTTCTGCTTTATAATATTAGCATACAAGTATACATATAAAAATGAAGGCGTAGACTACCTTAAAACATTAAATACTTATTGAGTAAAGTGCTATGGGGCACTACAAATAGGTTCAGATGCAAAGCCATACAATCCGAAATCTACACAATTTATCTCAGCGAGATGCTCGTATCCTACTACGTGGGACAAACAATTTTATAAAAAGAGCTTTTATAGATCCAAATACTAATATACAAAAACCGGCTAAGTGCGAGTCGGACTCGCGCACAAAGGGTTCCGTACCAAAACGGCAAAAAAAAATCACGGTTATTGCCCCCCAATTTTTTTTTTTACATATACAATTTTTTTGTATTTGTTTTTATATAGGCAACAGAAATACATCATCTGAGAAAATTGCAGCTTTCTAAATATCACGGTTCATGAGATACAGCCCACGACAGAGGACGGACGGACAGTGAAGTCTCCCACCCTAAAAAATATAGGTACCATCTTGAACTTCAGTAATACCTATTTGAAAACTTTTTTCCCAGATATTGTATATCCCAGAATGTCTAGTATTTAATAACTTAAGTAGAACGTACAACGTCTTCTCGGGATAAAAAAAAAACAAGGGAAAAAGCAATATTTTGTATAAGAAATCCAGTGGGACTGTAACGCAATTTATTGTTGCGGTTTTACTGCGACGTACAGTGCGCACAATATGTAAATATTGTAATAGCTTACGTAAGAGAAATTTTTATGTGCAAAACTTATTATCTTGGTTGTAACAACTGTTTATAAAACAGAATACCGGTGCATAGTAAGTTATACCGACAAACTTTGTATCGCCTCAAAAAAAAATTAAAATAAAATTTTTGTTTTTTATATATTTCATGCAAATTTATGTAAATTGAAAAACGCGACGGACGGACAGACAGACAGACAAATCTTCTACGTTGCCTGATCAACGTAGAAGGCTCTGGCAATAATAAAAGTTGCCAGTAAGCGTTATTAATAGACTCACCCCCTATTAAGTGAGACCAACCAAGTTACTAATGATAGGGTCTACGGTTTATAAAATTAACAAAAAAGAAGATTGGACTCTAAAGATTAAAAAAACACACAACAGTGATTTGATTCACTCTTGTGAAAACAAATTCAATTGAACGCTTACCTCCAAAAATTACTGAATGAATTTCCTGTCGGTTTTCACAGTTAACTTCTCAGCATTGGCTTTTATCATCACCCTAATCAGCCAATGGCATAATAAAAGACAATAAATATTAAGTAAGTAAGATTCTTATTATTTTTTGCAATTAAAGACATCCTTGGGACTTGGATTGTTGCGGAGCGCGTGGCTGGTTGCCTTTTAGGTTACCTCTGGCGCTGGGCAAAAATCCAGGCCCAAACGCTCAATTGCAATACCGAACAACGTTTCCTTGTTCCGCACCGCGAACAAGTTCAGAGTAACTAGTTCTGTGCGGGAAAATTCAATCATTACCTTGACAATGGCGGAGTCACGTTTTTTAAAAGAAGAAGATAGGCATCCTTGATGGATGGATGAAATAAGTATTGGATGCCCTTCATTTCAAAATAGATACGATTTAATCATACTTCTTCCATTAATGAAATAGTAAGTGAACCCGTGACTTGCAAATGTAGAGCTTCAAAAAAAATCTGCCGTATTGATATAATTATGCTATAGACCTTGAATACCTATTGAACACTAACATTATTTAGTATTGATTTAATTTTAATAATACAAAAAAATGTTTATACATATACACTCACGCCCGCTTCCTTTAAAGAGTAGGCAGAGGGTGAGATGCATTTTGTAACTTGTTGGTACGGTAACCGGGCACTTTATTGTTTGGCAGAGCCTCCTCCTTTGATCAGCATTTAAACGTTAGGTTCTCTTAGAATACCAACATTAAACATGATATTTAGTAAAAAATAATTATGAAAACGTAATCTTAAATCTGCTACAAAGGTACCCTAAGCATAATGTCCTACAAGCGTCGAACGTAAGCACTCAGAAGCGACTTTGATTTTTTTAAGAATTTTAGCAATCGTAAATGTGATCTACTAACATTCCCGCTAACCCCTCGAGCTAAGCTAAAAGTGCTTGTGCTAGTAGTAGGTTCACGTCAGTAGTGTGGTGAGCGGGGATTTAACCCACGTCGTTAAAACGCAACTCTTATCCCTTAGCCACCAGACTATGGACGCTTCCTTATAATATAAAAGGTTAGTCCCACAAGAAGTCTATCCTATTGTAATAGAAAATGTAACAACAACAACAATATTACTTACATTTTATATTATTTTTAATTCTTCAACAACAACTTTGATCCAAAGCTGAAAAGTAGGTGAAAATGCTCTTGTTTTTATTTTTTACCTTTAAAAAGTTTGTAATACTGCAATAACAAGGCTCTCGGTGGCGCAGCAACGCGTAATGGGGTGCTTACACGTACCCTTTTGTCACGCGAGAACTTACGGAAATTATTTTGAATACTTAAAACAGGCGAGATCTAAAGGATTTAACACTCCTTAGGAGTAATGTAATGGAAAACGGATGATTGATGTTCTTATCTTGTAATTTGAAATTTGAAAAACTATTCCGTTTCAGAATTAAGATTTTTTTTAATTTAAATCTTTTGTTGTGCACATAATAGTATGGACTAACAAATATGCTTGGTTTGCTTGCAAATAATGTGAAGATGAGAACACGTTTGATAAGGACTACAACTAACAAGAACTAGCCAGAGTTTTCAGAATAAATTAGTAGAATATATAGTGTACAAGTGTGTTTGTTTATCATGTAATTATGTCCTTTTACTGAATAAATATTATAAAAGTATAATGTAATTATACCACACAGGTGGAGCCTACAGGAAACTTTTTCATGTTTCATGTTTTTAGCACTAGCCATTTGGTAAGAAATCGGAGGCCGCAGGGACAGATGGACCGAACGGACGGATATGACGAAATTATAAGGGTTTCGAGACTTGAACTACGGAACCACACAAATTAACCGGTATCTCGGTACTTCCATAAAATACTACGTTAATTGGGTCGTCGTATTTCCTCATTCACCGAGCCTTTTCCCAAGTTAGTTGGGGTCAGCTTTCCAGTCTAACTGTGATTCGGCTGAACTTCGATATTTTCCGTGAAGCGACTGCCATCATCTTCACAACCCATGGGCGATATCGAGTTCTGCAGTTAGACCGGTCGGATTTTTAAGGGCTCCAACTACCCCTAACGACTGCCATAGATGTTCGTATGACAACTGGGACCGACGGCTTAAGGTGCTCTCCGAGGCACGGAGGGGTCTCATTGCCTTAATAAATGGTCACCCATCCTAAGACCGGCCTTACTAGATTTTGCTTAACCTTTTCAATGTATTAAAATTGTCGGTTACCACTAGACCACGAGCCCCTCCCCTTCCCGCAAACTTTTATAAAAATACATTTTACTAATTAAGTAACCGCATTATATAAGATCATTGCTGTGTACCGCGACCGCATAGTTTAAGGCGGTCAAGTCGTAACTTTTTATAAGTTGTACGTCTATTGTAAAAGAACATACACGTATAAAATCAATACATATAATAAAATTGTAAGTGGTCGATGTCTGTACATCGAAGATATAATAGAGAAACTGTTGTACTAGAACCCAGAACAATGGTTATTAGAATTTTTGTCTGTTTGTCTGAATGTTTGAACACGCTAATCTCATAAATGGCTTAACCGATTTGAATGCGGTTTTCAGTAATACGTTTTAGTTTATTCAACTTAACATTTAATGTTTGTTTTATTTCAATAGGTTCATAAATAAAAAAGTTCAAAAATAAAAAATCAGTAACTGGTGATCACGAAAACAACAACACGCAGGCGGAGCTGCAGACAACAGCTAGTAGTAAATATGCCTTGACTACATGAATAGTACAATGATCTCTATAGTCTCTTCATTACTTGGAATCAACATCATTGGCCTATCGCTGTCCACTGCTGAACAGTTTGTTTCCAGTGTGACCGGTCCATGCTACCTGAATTCAACGAGATCCACCGATTTTTACTAGGTCGTCGTCGGTCAATCTGGTAAGTGACCGTTTTACACTGCGCTTGCCAGTACGCAGTATTCACTCAAAAATCTTTTTGCCTCATTGACCGACCTATCTGCTTGCCATAAGGCCAACCCACTAACACTTCAGCTTGCTACTCCGTCGGGCTATGTCATTCACCTTGGTTTTTCTACGGATCTCCTCGTATCTGATCCGAATGCGCCTCCATAGCCTTAAAATAAATTTCGTGAAGCACCACGTCTGAGAGCCGTAAGGTTACCTAATGTTGTTGTTTATTCTAAAAACGAATCTACCGTCAACTAATAAATGCCTCTTTTCATAATTTACATGACGATGGGAATAGTATAAGTACATACAGAACTTGCACTCCGACGTTAATTAAATCACATTGTTTTGTTTACAGAGAACATCATTCGAAAGTTAGGGTTGTCCAGTAAAGTAAAATTTATACCAGTATAATTTGAACAATAATAATGACGTTAATACCTCAATATCAACTCTATGGTCAATGCCGTGTCACAAAAAAGAGACAACCCTTACTGACTTACAACTTCAAGTTGTAGCTGACGTCACGAATTTTTTGCGATTGTTAGGTGAGTGTCATAGCCCTGCCAAGGGGGTCTTTCATGTTCTATGGTAGGTTATATTATTATCTGTGTTCTGATGGCGCTACAAACAAATATTAAAAGTCTACGGATCTATTAACTTTCTTAATTAACAATCAAAGAGTTCGACTTACCCTTTCCTTCTAATAACTGAATCATTAACGTCATTGTTATAAGAAACAAACTTGTTAGAAATTTATAAAACATTCTAATTTTATTTTATTAAAAAAGAACAAAATAAAGTAAACACTACAGACACAAGCAAACTCTTTACAGTTTTCATACGAATGACAGTTTTTTTTTTCAACAGAACGATGTCAAGACTCGAAATTCAAAACCATAAAATCGTTATTGTGAAAACGCGGCCTTTGCGTACTCAGCGGAGCATTGAGTGTCTTCTAATGAATTTCTAATTGCCCATTCTTTTTTTAAGTGGGCTGCATGTGAAGGTCAGATGCTGAATTAACTACCTTGTGGCCTACGATTTAAAGCGTTAATTATGAATTTATGATAGTTATAAACAAAATTAAGACGCTATTCTACGTATAGGATCTCACAGCTATAGGAAGGTACCTACTGTTTTGCCTCTCTGTATAAATAGTTAAAAACGTATTTTTTTTAATTCTTAAACAGTCAAATAAATAACTCGTCGCGGACCGAACCTGGCGCAAAGGTACCCAGAACGCCAATCTCGAAAAATGTAGACGTAAAAATTGGCGACTTTATGTAAATTATATTTTATTTTTGCTGACTGCTGCCACGTTGGATGGTGATACTCATTCTTTGAGCCAGAAAATAACTAGTTCTTCTGAACTTCAGAAGCGTCGATAAGCCGTTTAGCATCTCTATTTTATAATTTTTCTATAGCCTATCCAATATAAACAAATTTATTAAATTACGGGACTTTACCAAGCCTTAGATGAACGGCGACAAAGTTTAACAAGTTAATTACACTGTGATGAATTAGATTTTTAGTAATCAATCACAAGCAACAAAGGAAACCCAGTGACAGTCTTTATAATGATGGCCAAGATCTCCGAACGCAACTATCTAATCATAACATAGTAAAACAAAGTGGCGCGTTCCCTATGTTTGCGGATTACAGATTTTTATGCGGTTTTCACTAATGGATAGAGTAGTTCTCGAGAAAGGTTTTTGTGCCTACACAAATCTGTAGTTATATAATTTGTCAAGCGGGCGGGTTTTTAGTGTTTGTTGTTATAGCGGTAACAGAAATTATCTGCAAAAATTTTAACCGTTAGGCAGACAGTGGAGTCTTTGTAAATGGGTTCTCTTGCGTGCGGACGCGCTTGAAAACGCACTTTACTTTGATAATATAAACATTGTATCCAGTCCAGCGAAATTTAAAAGAATAGACAAATAAGAGATAAGTACACTGAAGCTCTTGTTGGTTACAAATGTTTAAATTAAAAAGTTATGGAATTACAAGCCGACTGTTCATGAATAAAAGAAAGGATTCTTTTCTTTCAAAATATAATCAACTTTAGTAGTCCTGTTACTTTGCTCGCTTAGATAGCTCGCTAGTTTTCAGGTATCCAACAACAGACGTCATTATATCGATGGCTCCTATGTATAAGGGCAAAACCACTCGCCTAACAATCGCAAAAAATATGTGACGTCAGCTACAACTTGAAGTTGTAAGTCAGTAAGGGTTGTCTCTTGTTTGTGATACGGCATGGAGCATAGAGTTGATATTGAGGCATTAACGTCATAATTATTGCTCTAACTATGCTGGCACTTTGCTGACAACCCTAACGTTCGAATGATGTTCTCTGTAAATAAAAGAATTTAATTAACGTCGGAGTGTAAGTTCTGTATGTAAGTACTATTCCCTATTCGTGGCCAAACTAACAATTTGACCATTTTGAATTTTTATGGTAACCGCATTTATCGATGTAATGAATCATGTGAACTATTATTGAACAATTTTAACAAAACCTAACTTAAAAGGTACCAATGTACTTAAATAAAACCGGCAAAGTGCGAGTCGGACTCGCGCACAAAGGGTTCCGTTCCAAAAAGGCAAAAAAATCACGTTTGTTGTACATATGGGAGCCCCTAAATATTATTTGTATAGTACGAGTATGTAACAGAAATACATCATCTATCAAAATTTTAACTCTCTAGACGGACGGACGGACAGCGAAGTCTCAGTAATAGGTTTCCCGTTTTACCCTTTGGGTACGGAAACCTAAAAACGGATGAATAAAGTATAGTATTATAAATACGGAGGATAGTTGTCTGAACAAACAAGCAAAGTTTCGTAAACTTCGGTTTTATCATCAGAAATTACAGCAAATTAAAACTTTCGAAAGCTCTCCTGTAAAGTTGGCTTTTTGCACTTTGGCCCTTACACAGGAGCCATCGATATGTATGTATATGTGTCTCTAATCCCCTGACATACATGGTGATATTTCATAACATACAGATGTATGCGGTAGGCATTGCTGAATAATTAATGTCAAGCTGCGTCATTAGTAAAACATAATGGTACAGTTACACAGACTGGTACATCGTGCATTCTTAATCAAGTATGCAATACACCTAACTGACCTAACCACCATGATTAGGGGTGCGACTGTCGGTAGTGTGCCCCTTGACTTTGACGTTAGGCGAAAGGGGTCGGTACACCCTGGGAAACGAAGCAGTACATCTCCCATGATACCCAACCAAGGGAGATGTACTGTTACGGCCAATACCTAACACAACTGACCCCAAATTGCACGAGGTGGGTTTGCTCACTCGCTCTTGGAGTAAGTGAGCGAGTGGAGGTGATAGCGTCCCAACAGTTGCTGGGATGCGTCGCACTTGTCTCTCCCCGTGTCCTTCTGACTAGCAGAGGGCACAGTGGAGAGTGGAGGTGGGCCGCCGTCGCTTCGTCGGTGAAGACAAGTCGCTGGTGAGGTGATGGCGGTAGGGAGAGGTGCCATGGCGGGAGCGGGGACGTTAGCACTCGCGTGTTCCCACCTTGCCGGGGCCAGTCAGGTGGTGTTTGAGCACAGTGTATGCTCACCCCTGACGGAAAGTGGTTGTGGTAGGTCGGGGGAACCTGCCGCTCACTATAAGCCTTGTGTTTCGGGGTTTAGCAGTTTCTGCCTATCCGGGGGTCCGGCTAAGGCGAAAGAGAAACACCGTGGATAGGTTTTAGTGGGTAGTCTGGTCCATCCAAGGACCGGGAATCCCACACGATGCCTCCCCGTTGCCCCCGCAACGGGGAGGTGAAGTACGTAATCTTTTTTCTTTTTCTTAAGTCCGCGGCCGCCCTTGCGTCCTTTGCTGGCTCTGAAGTATTTCCAGTGGCGCTGGCTTCCTACAGACATGAAATACCTTCATCAAGCCTATATCTCCGAAAGGATAAGCAGAGGTGCATTAGACAAACCCAAACATTTATTTAGTACAAGTCAGGACCTTAGATCTGACAACATTTTACAGTACAATCAATACTTCCCTATTTAGACAATATAAGTATGTTTAGAAGAGAAGGAAAACTCGTCACAAAAGCCTATGAGTACTTAACAACCTGCCCCGCCAGCTTGGTATATAATCAAATGGGCTGAGATCAGACTCTAACAAGTAGTTTTAATGATACTATGTATATGATTATAATGTATGTGATTATAATTCAACTCAAAACTCAAACGCAACTCAAAAATATTTATTAATATAGGTTATAAAATAACACTTATTAACATCAGCACATAAGAATTTACATTTAAAGCCAGATTCGCAAAAGCAACGGGTGGAGGCAAGGAGAAAAGAACCTGGCAATAAAAACTCCAGGCCACTCTTTTTCAATCATACGTAACTACATTCATAGTTAATACACTCAATGTATCCAGTAAGATGCTGCAAGATGATGTATGTGATTATTAAATACTAATATTAAATAATATTATTTCTTCTTCCTTTCTAGGTATATGCTTTTGTCCACCACATCTTCTCTGATTATACTTTTATCCCCGTTATTTGTTCAATCCAATGCAAATTTTGTGTCAAATCTACATAAATACTTACTTCATTAGATTGGACACTTGTCACACCTATCAACTTGCCGTAAGACATCAATGACCCACCAGAATCACCAGGAGCGGCTCTTACTCTATCAGATGAACATAACTCTAGTGGAGATTTTGAAAAAACACCAGAATTTGAACACTTTGTTAATACAGTGAGGCCTTGATGAGGTTTTAAATTATTGGACTTATTTCTTCCGTAGCCAGCAATGACCACTTCATCTCCCAACTTAGGCCTGTTGTTAGACAACCTTATATAACATATCAAATAAAATATTTTGCTCTGTGTTCAATAATGCCAAATCAGGCATTATATCATATTTATTAGAAAAGACGTATTTTTTATGAATGTAAATTTTTGAACCATGGGCTATTATACTTAAACTTCCAGAATGGTTAATTTTATTTACGGTTACTGATTCTACAATTTCATCTGAGTCAAAACAGTGAGCAGCAGTTATAATCCATTTTTCGCTTAAAATTGATCCACTACAACCACTCAATGACAAATTTGTTTCTATTATTATTAACACTAAATGTTTATGACCATTTTGGGGTATTTCAGTACCACCGTATACTCGTGGAAGTAAATACCTTCCACAAGTCCAATGAACGTTAAATAAAAAGAAATAAATTAAGTAAGACATTCTTGACACTCTATTTAGTTTACATAGCGTCTTTTCCTTTTATAACTACAAGAACGACAAATTTAAACAATGTACCATTAATAACTTCAAACCTAATTATTTTTAAAGTATTTAACTAAATTACTAACATAAAACTACACATTCGAATGATGCTACTTATGTGTTTTGTAATCTTTCACGTCACTGCAAAAAATGTACTAAGTATTTGTATACCTTTGGCATACCTGAGCGAGTGCTAAAGGACGCCCACTTCATCCACATCGGCAGTGCAGACAGTATATGAGGCTCTGGTAAATACACCGTGAAAGTACCAACATTTACAAAAGAAATATTGGACTCAGTTCCGATAACAGAACCGACTGGAGTGTAGTCTCTAGCCATCAAATGAGTACTCGTGGTAGCTCACTGCCAGAATTTTATAAAAAAATGTACTTGTTTTTCAAAGCAACTGAGTCCAAATATATATTTTTTAATACGGTGGTACTTTCACGGTGTCTATTACGTAGTACCTAAAAGTGACTGGCGAAAACTGGGAAAAAGTAACGCCTCTGTCTAGTCCAATAGAAATTAGAATATGATTTTTTTGTGTCGTAGATCTCATCTTCAAAGTAAGTCAATTGACCAAAATCATCGCGCCATGTTGAAGCAAAAGGAAGTCAATCATGCTGCCGACCGGGTGCGGTGAAGAAGAGGGTCCCTAATCTTAACGCATACATACAGTTAACTTAACGTAAATTAATATTAACAACCGATACACGGAAGCAGAGGCCGCTCTACTGTTTGGAAATGACAATACAGCGAGGATTGAGTCCGGCCCCTCGCCACGGCCGGTCTTAAGCGACAGCATCGGACTCCCCGATTATTAAGCAGAATCATTCACTTATATGCTACTTTTGCGAAAACTTTCAATATCGTGATGCAGACCATGGTTTGTGATTGGTTAGAAAAGTAATTTTGTTTCGTGCGGTTCCAGTCAATGCGTTTGGTAAAAAACAGTCGAGGCCAATGCTCGGGAGTTACTGTAGCGGTACCGTCATTATCTTGGATACAAACGAAATTGTATTTTATATCTAATACACTTACTGAGAAGGCTTGAGTTGTATTGTAATTTAAGTTCTTCTTAAATTATCTAGACTTTGAACATATTTAATATGATAAATTTTGATTACGTAATGTATGTATCCCCAAGGGATTAATCATTAGTGAAGTAGATTTGAGCCTTCTCAACTGCTCTGAGGCGTTGGCAAATATTTTGATGGATGAATATGAAAGAGCGCAATCCCCTAATGTACTGACCATATCATCATGGATGGCTTTTGATGACAGCCCCTTCTTATGAAGGTACTTAATGACGGCACGCTGCTCGATTTGCTCCATTTGCGGAAATGATGTCAGATTGCTTTCTTAATAAATTTATAAATTAAAACTAATTATCGCACACGTTTCAAACTTCACACAATTAACAGGTCTGGACTGAACTAAATAAGGTAGATTGGATTTTTATAACTAAATGGATCAGTGTTAGGCCGACTACTTTTCAATCCGCCCTCGCAAGTGGCCCAAAACGCCATAGGCTCGCCCCCTATTGAGACCAACATATTTTGTTGGGCTAACTGTTGCAATGAAGGTATAATAAGCGCCTCTGTCTACTCCTTTGTACCTCTGATACATACACCATGGCTTTCATTTTCTAATGTTTATTTTACAAAAATATTTTGACTAAAAGATACGATGACACCCGATTTCACGATGACAACTACTTCGGTGGTGTGGTCCGTAGTGCTTCGGCTTTCGACTCCGGAGTCTCAGGTCGAATCAATTATTTGTGTGATTCACAAATGGTTGTTTCGGAGTTTGGCTATTTTCTATGTATATATTTAGAATGATATAAGTATGTTTATCAATTGTACAATCCTTATAGCTTATAGTTTTGTTTGGGCTAGATGATGTTGTGTGAGAATGTCCAAAAATATTTATATTTATTTATTTACAACTGCTAATGAAAAGAGTATTTAATAAAATATTTTGTAGAGTAAAGTTGGTAACTGATATGGTGACTCTTCACCGAATCCTTACAAAATGTAGGTGTGTAATTTACCTCTGCCTACTACCTCGGAGATATAGGCGTGACTGTTTGTTGTGCACATATGAACCATTTGTAACTGTCGGCTGGAGCAAGAACAATATACAATTGTTACCACAATGGTTAGAGCTAATGTGCCTCAAAAAATTGGACAAACGATAGAGATAATTAACTAAATACCTACCTGTCTGTCAGCTATATTGTGTTTTTGTGTTGAGTACCGAGAGAGGACAAGCCGGCAAACTGATGAACATCATCACTATCGTTATCACTACATATTATATAATATTGAATCCCCTTTACCTTTCATGCGGGCAGGCTGTGGAACTCTCTCCCTTCTGACGTACAAGGCTGTAAAACTCTTCCTCTCCTTTTTTTTTATGACTAAATTTGAGTGCGTTTGACCACAATCTTACCTGATGTTAAGTAACGATGCGGTCTAAAATGAAGCACGCAAACCCAAATAATGCCTACTTACTCTTGCCTTGAAAATCCCAAGATTATATGTATCGGGGAACAATGACGATGGAAGGGAATTCCATTCCTTAGCGGTTCGCATGATGAAAGAAGAAGCGAATCGAGAGGTACGAAGAGGTGGAATATCGACCACATACGGATGGAATCTCAGACCACGCCTTCATGTCCGATGATGGAATGGTGCTGGTGGAATTAATTCATGCAATTCCTGCGCACACTCCGAAATGTAACCTGTAGAAGACACACAGACTCGCAACCAGACGGCGATGGTTGAGGCTCTGAAGTCGGTTGCTTGTGAGCGCCTCATCGCTTATAAGTTTTCTGGCGCGTCTGTCAATAGCGTCCAGGGCCTCAAGCTGGTAGCGGGCGGATCCATCCCAAAGGTGCGAGCAGTACTCCATGCAGGAGCGTACCTGTGCTGAGTAAAGACTAAGTAGTTGACTCGAGGTAAAATATTTACGCACCTTAGAGAGGATGCCTAGTTTTTTCGAAGCTGTTTTAGCCCTGGATTCTATGTAGCTTCCAAAGTTCAGGTTGGATGATAAGTCCACACCAAGGAGCTGAAGATGCTGAGTCACAGGTACAGGGACATCCCAGAAAGTAGGAACCTTGGTGAACGGGCTCTTTTTAGCGGAGAAAAGACATGCCTGGGTTTTCGTAGTGTTGAATGTGACAAGGTTAGCATCGCCCCAGTCAGACACTGCCTGAAGGGTTAAGTTAGTGCGTTCAACCATTGCCACTCTACGATCGTCGATTTCCGGTTTTTTGGCCTTTGCGCTGGAGAAATATCTCTCTGTAACCGTGCTATCGTCCGCATACCCAAACATACCGGGTCTGAGCAGGTCGTTTATATGTAGCAGGAATAACGTTGCCGAGAGAACAGATCCCTGAGGTACCCCAGCGTTAATTGCTAATAGACCAGACGAGCAGCCGTCAACAAACTCTTTAAAAGAAAGTTAAAGCTCATGACCTCTCCTCTTCATCTTAGTTATATAATGCTATGTAGTTTATTTAACTGTAAATCATAGCATAATAATATATATTTATTCATGTATTTATTAATGTACCCATAGTTTACGTAAGTCTATTTACTTGCACTGCACACATGGTAGCCCTTTCACCCTTACATCTCCTCTCAGGCCTGCTGGAAGAGATTCCTTTAGGGATAAGTACCCCAAATACCCTTGTACAATGCTCACTGTACCTATTTTATGTATTTCTGTATTCTTAGTCGTCTGTTTGTGTGTATGTATAAAAATTATAAATTAATATATAATTTATAATTTTTAAATTAAAAATAATATAATTATGGTTATTGGCAGCCGACAGCTGTTGGCACGGCTGGATACGGATTCTCTTCCTACTATTTTGCTGGATGACATTCCGATCAAGTACTCTGATACCACTAAGAACTTGGGAGTTCTTTTTGACAACAACCTGTCCTGGGGGACTCATATTAACGAGGTCAGTAAAAAGGTTCACTTCACTTTTCACATATTGAAATGTCTCCAGAGTTTTCTGCTTCAGGAAACCAAAATTTCACTGGCCCAAACCCTGATTCTGCCCATCTTAGATGAATCGTGCCGGCCTCACCTCTCCTACCGCCTCAACTGTCCTTCCCATAAATCCAACTTTTTCTCCTACTCTTTTTCTGTACATGCTGTTAGGCTGTGGAACGATCTGCCGGTAGATATAAGAAACTGCAAAACTGTACGTGTTTTCAAGATGAGAGTGAAGGTACATTATCTCGCTTCGCTTCCTTAACAATCTGTATGTTTATGTATCTATATTTATGATAAGTTAATATGTATGTATTTGTGTATTTATGTAGTTAAAGTGTATGTAAGTTTATTAACCTAATTAACAGTATTAACCTGCACACACACCAGTGCCTGATTGAACTCACGTCTCCTCTATCAGGCTCATTGGAAGAGATCTCTTTAGAGATAAACTGTATACATGTATATAATGTTTCCATTCACAATAATGTATATAAATAAATAATAATAAAATAAATAAATTGAACAAAAAAAAACAACTTCAACCTTAAACTAAAAAGCAATTTGGGATATGTAAAATTCTCTCCGTCATACAAATTAATCCAATCCCAAACACAAAGTAACTGCTGTAAATTGTTAATGAGTTCCCTCGACTGAATTTCCTTAAATGGTAGTCCTAATGAAAAAAAATAACAAACGGACTAGTCGCCTTTGCAATTTTTTAAGGTCACCCTCGATTTCTCCGGGATCCGATCATCAGATCCTGGTTTCCTTATAATGGAACCACTTTGGAAATATCTCCTTTTCAAACAAAAAAAAGATTCATACGAACGAAGTTATCCGCGAACAAACATAAGAAAAATATACGGTTGAATTGAGAAACCTCTTTGTTATTTCAAGTCAGTTAAAAACAAAGTCGCCCGTTCTGTTTGTATACTTAGATGTATGATGGAAAACCTATTGCAACTAACTAGGAACTTTGTTGTTACATTATAAATTTAAATAACTCCACGGATTATACTGTGTAAGTAGTAATAATTATATATTATCTATGGAACTATGGTTTTAGTACTACCTTTGTAGGTAGGCTTTAGAACGCCTGATAAAACAAACTGCTTGCTGTTACTACAAACTCGAATAGGAACACTGCGGCGAGTAGTAGGAGCGAAGAAAATAGAGTAGAACTATTCCCTATTCTGTGGTCTAAGTACCTTTCCACTAATCACTCTTCAGGGAATTAAGTGTGAATACAAGTCAGGTCGTCGAGTTCGCGGGGCGCCACTGGAAATTGCTTGTGTGCTCACCAGAGGCGCTCGGCAATGGAGGTGGGACCGATCGCGGCTTTGGAGTGCGAAATTAAAAAATAAAATGTTTTGTTTGTTACGTCATACCTTTGATTTTTTTTATTGAATACAATACTTCCCAAGTAGTCCCATTTCAATTTGGTCCCATTTCGGTAATTTAAAGTCTGTTGTTGTGTAAATTTTGAACGTGTGTTTTTCGTTGTGTAAAATTAATTAACCGTGGAATGTATATCTTAGCACTGTAAATAGTCGCAATAATACTAGGTGCTGCTACGCTGGCGACACCCGGCGCTGCTGCATATTGAGCGGAGTGTTTTCGGTAACAGTACAAAAAGAGCGCGAAATTTCTCCCATAGGTTTAACATGTAAATTTTGGTTCCTCAAATAAATATTTTTGGCCCCCTTTTTAAATTTCTGACTGCGTCTCATTTTTTGCACTTAAATCTAGTTTAATTTACTTCAAAAATTTCTAGAATCCGCCAAGTAGTTACTGAGATACAGCGTTACATTTAATAGTATTGGAGTCGCTGTATGGGAGCTCCGTTCGCCTTCGGCTCACTCCGCTCAATAATGTAAAGTTGCTACCTACTGACGTGTTTCTCGACGTTGTTATGTAGGCGTTTTATCGAGTTAGGCCGATACCTCACCGAGACGCCATGGCGACGTCGCCAGTCGGTCGCCAACTAGTTCTCATTGAGATATATGACGGCTAACTCACTTGGCGACCGACTGGCAACGTCGCCAGTCGGTCGCCAAGTGTCATATATCTCAATGAGAACTAGTTGGCGACGTCGCTGGCCACGTCGCCATGGCGTCTCGGTGAGGTATCGGCCTAATGCACGGATATCAGCATTTTATACTAAACATTTACATTTTAAACTACCTAAGCTATTAATTTGTGTTAAGTACTTACGTAATTAACATTAATAATTCTTAGCCGTCATATATCTCAATGAGAACTAGTTGGCGACCGACTGGCGACGTCGCCATGGCGTCTCGGTGAGGTATCGGCCTTAGTAAACGAGCTTGAATAAATGACGGTTACGATACCATTTGCTTAAAGTGCCACCAGCTGAACCCGCAGCAGGCGCTTTAGACAAATGGCCGTTTTAAAAAACGTTTTGCGCAAAGATCATTCTGTCAACGACTTACGAAATTAAAGATTTTTTGTATAAGTTACCATAATTTATGAATCTTTTTTGTTGATATTTTTGTTTTATTATTTTACAACCTGGGATTTTACTTAACAATAATAGTTAGTCCATTGAGTAACTTGAGATTAGTCTATACATGTATATAATACAGATACTTAGTTAGATACGAGAAAATGTAGTTTTTGTGTTTTTATATTCATTTTATATCCTCTACGCAAATTTTTTGAGATACACTAAGTATTTCTACTGTATTTTATTACTAATAATACAATTATTACTTTCATGTATTAATGTTTTAGTTATTAAGGTAAAGTTCAGTAGATCCGTAAATCAGTTTGGTTATGGCCATTTTCCAAATTCGTTGACCACTACCAAAACAGCATGTCCACTCTCTTTGTAATGATATTATTTTATAATTACCTGTGCAGTAGTAATGATTCATACATCAATTGGTTACAAATTTAAACAGGAGTAAATTAAAACAGCATAAAAAAAAGGAAATAAATGTGTCGATATGTCCTCCTATTTCACGATGTCCCATGCATACCTCCTAACTTTGATATAGTCGTATCTCTAAATACCCACACCAAACTTACACTAATTCGCTTGGTTTTTGGGTAAAAATACATTATATTATGTTCCTGTTATGTATTTCCATCGGTTGTTGTAGTAAAAACAAATGAAATATCAAATTTTCTTTTGTCCCAGAATTTTAATCATACCGGAATTTCCAGTAAGTAACGACAGTTTTAAGTAACTTCCAATAAATAAACTACCAATATAGTTTCTTTTTTTTGTTGCGGTAACCCTTTTGTGACAGCTGACATCATTTCCTTTACCTTTTCGGGACTCTATGATTGGTCAAATCGTTACTTTTGTTTCATAGTATCGTTTCGAGTTTCAACGTGTTCCGATTAGTACGGTGAGTTTTGATAATTAGTTTAAAGTTGTGCACCAAATATCTGAGAATATCTGAAGTTTATAAAATTCAAAAGATTTAGTCTATTCTATTAAAATATTGTGATGTGAAATCATAGAACATACTTTCGTAACGTCAGATTAGTAACGTTACATATAGCCGGAATTGATTTTGTTACTAACTGGAATTATAAGGCCGAGTTTTCACTAAAAATGTGAAATTTGAATTACTATATTTTTTATGTAAAATCTAATTAAGGACAAACATTTGTGCAAAGCACGGTGCATTCGAAAATATAATTTGGATAGCATTACAGGTCTTCAACATTACATACGCCGATACCTATTTTTAATTACGTTGGAATATGGTAGTGGTTTTGGATGTTGACATTTTTTTTGTGAACTCAGCTTTATGTTCCTGTTAGTAACTAAGAATTCCAGTTAGTAATTTGTAATAGTGAGACTTAAGGTAGCATTCGGTTCCTAGAGACCGCGACAAGCGACCTCGACCGGCGACCGCGACCGAGTCGCGCGACCCACTGCTTTGTAATTTTGTATGAATTTATATGGAGCACTAAACAACTTATGCGACCACGGTCGGGCGACCGGTGGGCGTGGCCAGAGAGCAGCGTGTGAGCAACGCCACACGAGGATGATATTTTGATAGAATTTGTGCATGAAAACCCACCTTTATTTTTTTTATTTATTTCTTTATTTCAGGCAACAAATAGAAAAGTTACAGGTGGTATAAACTTATTCTACGGCCCATAGATTTACCTTAAAACTAAGAATAATAAATAATAATAAATTGTCCGACATATCGTACTAAAATGAACACAACCGTCACTCATGAAAACTGCAGGAAAGTGGCGATGTCGCGGTCGCGCGGTCGCGTAAGGAATGGAATTCCCTTCCAGCGTCATTGTTCCCCGATACATATAATTTTGGGATTTTCAAGGCAAGAGTAAATAGGCATTATTTGAGTTTGCGTGCTTCATCTTAGACCGCATCGTTACTTAACATTCAGGTAAGATTGTGGTCAAACGCACTCAAATTTAGTCATAAAAAAAAAAAAAAAAAAAATGGTCGCGGTAGCTCGTCGCGGTCTCTAGGAACCGAATGCTACCTTTAGTTTAGAAAATGTTATTTTTCTTTGATAATTATTAAGAAGATTATTAATATAAGAACATAATATTGTTTCTTTTCAAATATTTTACCAGAATTGCTAAGAAATTTACTTGTAGACCCTGCTGATTTTTCGTAACAAAGTATAATTCGAGCACATTACGCGACAAATGTTACTAATCAGAAGTAATTGTTATAATTATTTGTGAAAATATGCTTTAAATTGTTCTTGTTTGCTTTTATTATGAACGTTTCACATTTTTTTTATTAATAAACAAATACATAAAATACTTGGTTTTTATTTAACGAGACATTTAAAGTGTTGGATAGAAACAGGCGTTACTTGGCGAAAATCCATGACAAAACAATGGTAAGTAAAATGTTTAAAGAAAAAACTTTTTAAATTATATAATAGCATTAATTTTTCGCAGAATCAAAAAGACAACAAAACGTCGACAATTGTTTCGCCTCTAAACGAGGCATTATCAAGACTGTCTCAGAGAGAACAGCAAAATTCGTGGTTGGAACGTGTTTGCTTATAAGTAAACGCTGTCGCATTATTGCCGTGTAAAATGTTCAAGGAATGAACTTCTTGACACTGGTCATTCCTTGAACAATAGTAACACTTTTAAAGTTTTACGTTTATGTGAGAAAGGGTTCAAGTTAAGTGTTTGGGAAAGTCTAGAAATAGTTAGAAGAGATGCGGACACCTTACTCAACGAACAAATAGATTTTCACACATCTCCCTTACTTAATCTGTTTGCGAACAGACAGACACATTAATTGTTGTTGGTTTGTGTGTGTCATTTGGGTTTTCTATGCAACTTATCAAACAAAATCAAACAGATAGGGTCAAGTATTGGTGAATACCTATTTTTGGAACTTAGTTAGCATGATCTGAGGTTTCTACCCACATTAGTTATTGTAAAGAATCCTACATCGCGATAATGAAATTTGCACGCGTTTACTTATAAGCAAACACGTTCCAACCACGAATTTTGCTGTTCTCTCTGAGACAGTCTTGATAATGCCTCGTTTAGAGACGAAACAATTGTCGACGTTTTGTTGTCTTTTTGATTCTGCGAAAAATTAATGCTATTATATAATTTAAAAAGTTTTTTCTTAAAACATTTTACTTACCATTGTTTTATTTAAAGTGTTGCTAATTGGAACGAATTTTGACCTGAGTGGTTTTATAAACCCAATTTTTTGGCCTAATTGCTTGTTAAAGTATGAAACATTTAGTATTTCCTAAAAGCTCATTTAATAAGCTATCTATAGTTATTGAAAAACTTTAAAAAATAATTAATTCATTATATGGCGTTCCGGTTCCGTAACGGTCAAGTGTTTTGGAAAATGCCCTTATACGCCTAATGAAATATGTGCCGCTATTCCCGCACTGCCTTCCATTTTGTATAGGTTTAAAGAAATTAAAACACGTAGCGCAATGTTAAAAAATTATTGCCGTGCATTATTAGTCGAAGTTTACCTACGTCGAGATTATTGCTTCTTTATCTAATTTTACTGCCAGATTCACAAGGCAGTGAGAAATGAACATGGCAATAAAAACCAACGTCCCCTACAGACAACCCAAACTTAACCGAAATAGCAATCCAAGTGGAGCTAAGAAAAGAAAAACCTAAATGTACAAAGATTTTTCAGGAGTACTACCTACCTAATTCTTTACGATACGTTGGCGACGCGTTCTATTAAAACTTTTCCAATTTTATTAACATCTTGCCAATTTTTCATGCCTATACATACTTTGCAATCTTAAAAATAGAAGATCAGGTTGGAATCAAAGTTCTACAAGTTTAGGTACATTCAATGTCTCTGTGTAATAAAATCGCGTCATTGGCTGACTTGGTTGATTCCCAGAAAGCTGGCTGCGTTCTGGTCTTTAGAAGCTGGTCTTTTGTGCCTAAAGCTTACCTAAATTACTAAATTTTTGTGGTGTTATTGATTTAATTAAGTAAACACAATTTGTTTTAAAGCCGCTATTAAACTTGATTCAATTCAAGCAATGTAACCTTAACTTTTTTGAAGAAATAAGTATTGTAATAAAGAAATAACATTAATTATGTACGTGAACAAATTAGAGTTTTAAAGTACGCATGTACTTTTCCTATTTATTTAATAAAAGAAAAAGTGTAGTCTTTTAAAATGTTTGGTAAAAAGAAGTAAGTAAATTGAGCAGTAAAATATTATTACAGCACTAATCATATTTCTTTCGTAACAGGACAAGTAACGCTAAACTTCTATGTTTTTGTGTCAGCCTTTTATATAATTATCTGATGCGGTTTTACCCGCGTAAATATTGGTTCTCGTGATCAAAAGATAGGGCAAGACTTTCCCCACGATTTTATTAATTTTATATTTCATTTCTTTACGCGCCGTGGTCTAGGTACTAACTACCTAAGCTAAATTATTAATACAATAAATTCAGCTGAAAAACCAACTAAACCCGGTACAAAATAAATACAACAGTAGTCTAAATATAGTTTTGCGTGGTATTCTGTCCGTTGCGTTATCTGCCATCACGAATTTAAGAGTTTCTTAATAAGTAACTCGTTTACTCATGGGCGTAGCCAGATACAGCCTTCACCTAGCTGTCTCGAGCAAGCTCGGCAAGATGTGTAGTGCGTTGTGCACTCACCGATGCGGGATAAAACCTAACCACCACGCCTGCCCCGATTTATTTCCGGTCGTTATATTTAGGCCTGCCCCATTGATGGAATCCTGGCTACGCCCTTGCGTTTACTTATAAATAAATTATCAATTTTCTTTTAGAATACGCTACGCTACTGAAATGTAGACTGCCAGTGAGCTGGGGAGCTCACTGGCAGTCTACATTTCAATTTTCGTGGTACTCGGTTCATTGCGTTATCCACCATATAGGGTTAAGTGGCGAATTTCGTTTATTGAATAACTCGTTTGTTTTTACTTTTAAGAGCAATTTTCTTTCGGAGTTCTTTAAACAAAGTCACCGGTAGTTTACATTTAGTTTCGCGTGGTAATCGGTTGACTGCGTTAGCCACTATCTTAATTTAATGGTACATTTTTGTTCGTTGAATAACTCGTTATTTTTGTTTATGTAGCAAGGCTACCAGGGACATACACTAATGAATTCTGAAAGAAAATTACTGTATTTAATTTTTCCGGGGTTAAAACTTTAATCAGCCGTAAAGAAAGAAAGAAAGAAACATTTATTTTATACAAAGTGGCCACACAATACAACATAAATACACAATCCAACATAAGAAACAAATAATTGACATAAATTGATTTATTTATATTATTGGGATTGGAAGTTATATTATATACAATTTATTTATCTAATAATGCGATTCATTGATAAGTATACACGCCATAAAGTTTAAACACAGTGGGCTCGTAATCTAATCCGTGGGACCAACAAAGCTGACGAAATTTCTTGTTCTACATCTACAACTTTTAGGGGTAGCGGCCATAAAGGCTTGATTTTATCTTGTTGTAAACACTAAAGCATGTTCTATAACTAAGTATATTATATTCATTCCTTTTGGCAACTAAGGTTTAAACATTACAGTATAATTTACAAAGTTGAGCGACTTGTTTAAATTCAAATTTTGCTCTCACGATAAGAAACTTCTTGTACTTTCAACCGAAGTTTGAAGACCTACAGTATAACTTCATTCCAACGGATAATGCATGCAGATTGAAAGATCAAAACGCTCGTAGCGACAGAATTCAATTTCCACAAAATCCGAGATTCATTGCATTCTTATGTCCTCATTCAATGAATGCAAATCAAACGACAGGAACGAAGATTTACATAAATTGAGTTCAGACCTTAGAATTAACAAGACTGTGCGACTTTGTTGCAATGCCCTATTATTAGTTAAGTCAGATGTAGGTACGACTCGCGCCGGGCGCCACTGGAAATTATTTGTGTCCTAACCAGAAGCGCTCGGCAGTGGACTTTTTTTTTTTTTTTTTTTTTAATTCCGCGGCCCAAGGCCGCGGCCGCTCTAACGTCCGTTGCCGGGCGTCCCTGGTTACTAGCAGAGGGTATGTCCAGTGGCGCCCGGCGTGTCCAGTGGCGCCCGGCGACATCGGCAATGGACTTAGGATAGGCCACGGCCTAGGTGAAATTAAAAAAATAAGATGTACGACTAGCGATACATAAACCTAATAATAATTTTAAAAAATCCGTTTCATAAGCAAAAATACTGATTGCACAGCATATAATTAAGTAACTCAAAATATAAATTTCAGCAGCAATTTAAGTTCGTGGCGCATCCTCACCCAACTTCTCACGGGTCATGGCTGCTTTGCCAAATTCCTGTGGGAAGTGGTGAGGATCCTGTCGGAGCCCGATTGTCATCATTGCGCAATCGGCGCCGTGGACACGGCGGAGCATACACTCGTCGTGTGAGCCGCCTGGGACTCCCAAAGGTCGGCCCTCACGGGCGTTATCGGTAGTGTAGGTTCGCTGCCGGCCGTCATACTTTCCATGGCCGGCAGCGAAGAATGTTGGGCCGACGTCGCCTCCTTCTGGTTCAACTGCGACGACCGCAGTGCTGCCGTAGTATAACTAAAACGCCGTTAGCAGTAACATTTTGACGTAACATTTTGACACTAAACATTTTGACGATTTTTACTTTTTGATGCTATCTTAAGGGCCCAGACCGCGCACGGACGAAGTCGATTTTGTGCGACAGCAGCGCTATTGTTTCCCGAATCACCCGACGGGTGGGTGAATGACCCAGAGAGACCGCGATTTTGAAAATGTTTTGCGACAAACGTTCCACGTTGAGTTATTGTTATTGAAGTTGAATATTTACAGCATAACAAAAATGTTGAATTATTGGAAATAAACGACTGCCTATTTGTAAAATATTCTAAGAGTAGTTTTCGTTATAAAATGATCCTAATTACTAGATAAATAAATAAGAGTAGTTTGAGACACAATTTTATGATTTTCTATTTATAATAAACAATCAAGAGCAGGTCCAGAACTCCAGACTGACCTTTTTGTATTCTACTTACCTAAAATTCCAACTACGAGTATGTATTTATTTGTAATTTTACTACCAAAGTTTATTCTTATTTCGTAAAATTATCATTCAATAAAATAATTGCAAATTCAGTAGGAAGTACGGTCGAAATAACATCAAGCCTTTCCTCGCTAGTGTTTATATCTACGCAAGGAAATGTGCCTATTGCGTAAACTCAAATACTTTTTGTTTACGATCACCTCGCAATCTAAAAAATCTTCTAGGGTTGTACAAAAAATTGACAATAAATGAAACACAAGTATAAAAATGGTTCATGTAATTAAAAGTAAGTAAACAATAACAAAATATGAGTTGCCATCTAAAAAGCGTGCTAGGGTTGTGCAAAAATTAGTTATAAACAAACATGAAATTTATAAATTACTCATATACTTAATTAAACGAAAGTAAACAATAACAAAATATGAGTTCAAAATTCTAATGTTTTTTTCATTTTAATGATTACTGATCAAATTCTGATTTCTACTAATTTGATGATAAAATCAATTGCTATTGCAAAACCTATCAGAATGAAAATGTTACCAGCTGTCCGATTCACGTAATAAAAACCGTAGCGTAGTGACTTAAAAATGTCACTTCGCACACTTTTTAACCGACTTAAAAAAAGAAGAAGATTCTCAATTCGCTGTATTTTTTGAACCGATTTTGATGATTCTTTTTTTTATTTGAAAGCTGGTGCATCCCGTGTGGTCACATTTTAATTTCATTAGGATCGGACCTTGGTTTTACTCCAGGTAACTCTTCAAAATCGTATAGGAATTGTATAGAAATTGAGCTGTTGGAAGATTTATGACAATCCAAGACTAGATAAGTAAGTGCGTTAAAAACAGAAAGCCAAAAGGCGATTTCTAAGTTTATAAGTTAAAACGACTTTTGGACTGGCGTGTTTACGTGAATCGACCGGCTGGGTAGTTAATTTACCTCAGTCTCTTTCAAAATCATTATGCGTTCTTCTCTTTCAAAACACGTAAAGCTCTTTCTTTCCTCTCTTTCATAGCCTCTATGACATTGGGCGGGTCACGAATAGGCATGCTTCGTGACTGCCGAGGATCAACTAATTCTGGAAGGAGGCAATCGTAATAAAATCTAACTAATTTCATCTCCATTTTCTCCTTCCAAAATTTGTCGTCCTTTTCTATAATATTAACTTTCATAGGTACAGTAGCACCAAACCAGATGCCAAGCATGCAAACGTTTCTTTTAGTTATATGTAGCTGTCCCTGAATTTGGAAATACCAGTAATGATTTTTATTTATGACATAACCCTTGGAAGCCTTGTCCTTAACCCAAAAGGTATGTTTGGCCATTGCTTCATTAAGAGTCATGCCAGCTAAAGAATGTGGGCACTTAATTTCAATTAAACCGTTTGCATAAATGCCATCTGGTGTAGTACCAAGAAATTCATATTGATCGTCGACGAACAAACCGCAACCTTGTTTACTAATATTCTCTTGAATTTCTAACTGTCTAATTGCAGTTTCTTCGTTTTCGATACCGTACCGTACAGCAGGCAAACTGGAGATATTACTACCATAAACGATTTTACAAACAAGAGCAGCACAACTTGTGCTCTCTCGTTTTTTACAAACTTCCCCGAACGATGATGAGGTTAGTAATTTTCTCCTTGTACTCATCCACTCAGCACTACTTCTTTGCAAATGGGTCGACCTTTCAAGCTCCTCTCTTTCAGCACAAGACAACTTTAAATCAACTAAAAAAGATGACTTGGCTTTCTCATATAATTCTGGACTCAGATCAGGTATCTAATATTTTTTTATAAGTACTGGAATCGCCGTCTGCTACAAATTTATTATAAATTACACCGTGATCAACAAAGGAACGTTTAAACCCCTCAACTATTATGGTCGATTCCATCCCGGTAGATGATCCTGAATAATTCTTGAAACAATGGTGTTCCGGGGGCTGACTGTTGTTCTTTGCGGCTCGTGCACAGACTACGCAGTATTTATTTTTAACTCCAAAAAACAATACTTTATTAGTTTTAATGCCAATTATCGCACCTGCGCCGGATAAGGCGGAAAAATTCTTACCATAAGATCTCTTGCTCCAACAACCGTCAACAGCAACAGATATTAATGGTGTACCATTTTTATCAACACTACCTATAGACACTGCGCACTCCGCTTCTTCCTTGGCAGCTTCTGCCATGGAATGTGCTGCTGTCTTCTCCCACCAATCGCAAACCGTATTATTAATTTCATTGTATAATGAAGGTGACATGATTGGTAGGGCTACTGCGGCACTTAATGTTTTTAAATGAGAGTAGCTCCCACCAGATGATATGATACCAGACACAATTTGATGATTCACTTCCATGCTATCTTCTTTCTTTTCAACCAAACACACAGTAAATTTCATATTACACATACTACATTTTATGATGAGTTTTGAGTCCAGACCAACTTTTACTTCACCTATTATACTGAGGTAACTTAACTTACAATCCATTGGACCGTGGTCCCGTATGGCCTGAAGAGCTTTAAAAAAAAAAGAAATATCCACTACTCTACGCCCAACTTCCACTTCATCCACCTTTCCCTCTTGACGGTTGTCAATAACTAGTTCCTGTAAAGAAAGATAATGGCTTGATTTTTTTTATAAAAAATAATTCAAAAGGTATGGGCCAAATTTCTTCAAACATAGCTAAGAACTCCCTTAGAATACATCTTTGAAACACATAATACTAGATCAAAATCTTGAACGTTTTTATCAGTCTTCGTCAATTATGAAAATGAATAAATAAACATAATAAAAAACTGGTTGCTTGTAAAGTCGGTTTAGGACGATCATTTTACCGGATAACGTCATAATATTATTCTCAATCGCTTGTACTGCGCTCTCGCTTGACCCTAGCGTGACATAATGTGACACTTTTTTGTGCGTGTTGCCGGTGTTCATCGATTTATAAGAGGTTATCACGTCATAAATTTAATAAATCCGACTATATGCATAAAAACTCAAAAGGTAAAAAGAAAACAAGTCTACGGTCTTGAATTATGTTACATAAAAATAAATAAGAACACTATTGTAATAAATCGAATTCAACAATCGAGACCCATTGAAATCCTCACAGGCTCGAAGATATTCCTGACTAGCTAAATATTTCTTTAGAAATAGGCCCTGACTGCTAAATACGTTATATTACAATGGCGTTGTTATTTATTTTTATTAAATATTTTTATTACATGTTTTCATTTTTTAATCTGTCGGGTTTTAAATTTTTTATTGTTTATTTATTTATATTCATAACTGACGAAGACAAATTATAAAAGTGCAAAAGAATTCATACAATATTATGTTCGCCCATCACTAACTAGTTTGTTTATTTATGTAACAAGTCTACAAGAATTACGTATAACAACTTACCTCTATACAGCGCGTAGCAGTGTTGCTCGGAGTCTCGGCCTGAAGGTTTTCTTCATTTTCAGTACTGGAAATATTATTCATCAATATCCACTTTTTATTTATTTTGTAATTTTTGTACAACCCTACGCCAGGCGTTGGCGCGACTTACTTACCGCCGAAGTATGTCGTCAAAGCAGCGCGCGGCCGTGCAATTTCTGATTGTGTACCTATCTAATTACATGTCAAATCAATATTTACATGCTATTGTAGGTATATGTCTAAATCAGGCGATCTAAATCATTGTACCTATTAGCTTTGTAATGTACCTACCCTGTTCAAAATGCAAATAGATTATATTATTATTACTACTAAGACATGATAAGCATACACAAATAAAAGTAATAAAACTAGGATTTTTACTTGACACTAACACAAATCTCGTAAATTTTTTCTAGGTATTTACGACAAGACGTAGTCAAGTAGGCAGATAAATAAATAAGTAGGGAGGAACTTACATTTTATTCCGAGATCTTTTGGCTTTCACGTTTTTATAATGCGTACTAAATTTTCTTTTCGGTGGCATGGCACTCTGCAAATTATCCTGCGAAAAGAGACCCTCGATTACCAATACGTTTATGATACCTATTGCCTTTATCATGTTGAAAAATCTATGTATGTCGTGCAGAGAACTAGATGATTGAAAGTTATAGTAGTATAAAGTTATAGTATACCCTGTCATACCCCGCCAGTTCATATCTCGAGAAAATAAAGTGGGCAGGGCTTTGAATGTTTCAAGCCTGAGTTGATACCTACTTTACAAGGTTCATAAAATGACCTACTCAACAAAGTAAATAATTTTGTATTTCTTACGATTTATATCTAGTTCCATCATGGTTTTCTTTCAGACTTTCATTATATCGGTACTTTCTACTTACTGAAAGTAAATTAGTTATAATAATATTGTACTTACAGTTTTTCACAAAAAACACAAATTCACAACACGTAATTTTGCTGGAGCATCTGACACGCGTGGAGTCGCTTTGAAATTCTATGGTGCACTGGCGAGAATCGTACAATCGCCACGCGAATGATTTTTCATACATTTTTCTATGGAGAATTTACGTAAAACATATCTAGATTTTAGGGTTTTAAAAGGGGAAGTTTTTGTTTGTAAAGGTACAAAAAAAAGTACCACGTTATATTTATTGGTTTTTTCAGTGTTCAAAAAGTGTTTATTTTTATCAATTTGTGTTGATTTATTGGGTTAAATCTGAAAAATACGAA
Source organism: Nudaria mundana (assembly GCA_963556515.1). Classification (NCBI taxonomy): domain Eukaryota; kingdom Metazoa; phylum Arthropoda; class Insecta; order Lepidoptera; family Erebidae; genus Nudaria; species Nudaria mundana. Next base: position 8,577,162 of record OY748306.1, read on the forward strand.
GGCACGTTTTCGCATTTTTTCTCAATTTTGTGCGTTTGTTGACGTTTATTATATAACAACTACAGGGTTTTAAGAGTTAAAATTAGCATTTACATAATTTTTGGTCTTTCATTTTAATATGTACAAATTATCGTTGTTATTAATCATATGTAAATAGGTTAAATATGAAAAATCGTAACACTCTTTTCGGTGATTTTCACGATCTGGGCCCTTAATCAGAAAAAAAATCTCTATCGATCTGTATTTACAGTATTTTCCTAACTAGAAAAGCTACTGAAATAATAAACGTAAGAAAGCCGTTATATGATTTTATTTTACTTGTGTATTATTCAATAATGCCGTAAAGTGACTGTGTTAATCTATATAGCCGCTAAAGTTCAATAAAATCAAATATTAACAAAAAAAAAACCTAAGATTGTTTCGCTAGATTGCGGTTAACGGATTTTAATTCACTTTAATGTGATTAAAGTACTTTTACTGCTTTATAGTTACTCAAGTTTTTGAATAGAATTTTAAGCTATATTGAGCTATAATGCCGCTAATTGAAAAAGTTACACATAAATGTATTTAACGATACTTAACGGCTTTATAGTTTAACTTTATTGTAAAAACGTTTTGACTTAATTCATCGTTATGCGCCAGTTAGCGATGTTTCACATATTGAGTAAAATCAAAGTGGTAACAACAGTGAGACTATATTGCCGTTATCCGAAATTAATACGCTAAAAGGCCTCTATATGATCTCGCGAGGGGTGATGATCGGGGCGGTCGGGGATGATCCTGTGAGTTTTTGCAGTGCCGCACATACGCTGGTTCGCGAGGTTCCCGCCAATTTTGGAATTATGGCGAATCGTCAGTATAAGTAAGTTTTTTATTGTTTTAGTTTACCGTATTTTATGTATGATAATTATTTTGTACAATTTATAGTTATATTCACACGAGGTAATTTATATAGCACTACAGAGCAGCTATTTTCTTGTTACAGATCCCAAAGATCAAAAATCATTTTAATAATGGCTATAAACCCAGATATTGAGCCTGGAACAAATCTAATCTTGGAGACACCGATTGTAACCAACTGTTTAAACTATTTTGATAAAATATACACTAGACCTTACTCAATGACCAGCAGCGTCTTTGCAACATTTTGTGAAACTCAAACTACGAACAACTGTCATCATTTAAGTATAGATATAAATAATTTAAAACAGGCTTTGTCAACAGCATGTATTCAACCCAGTCCGACTTTACAGCTGTTTGAGTCAAAAACTCCTGCGGAAGCAAATTTGATGTGTGATGAATTAATGCCGCCAAGAACTCCATGCAGTTATAAGGTTTCCAATACAGTATGCCACGATTCGCCTGCTGCCGACCAACTTGATTTTGTTTCCGATGACTCCGTACGAGACAAAGATTACTGTCCATCTAATGATTCATTCGGTATTTCCTCAGAAGAAGAACGTCTGTACCGCCTGTCTTACTCCACAGGAATCGTGCCGGAGGTCTGGAAGGAGGCGAACGTACAACCGATCCCCAAGAAAGGGGATCGGTCTGATCCAGGCAACTATCGACCCATAGCTGTCACCTCAGTCATCTGCAAGGTGTTTGAGCTGATCATCAACAAGCAGGTCATGCGATACCTCGAAGATCTCTCGCTAATTAATGATCGGCAATACGGCTTCAGGCCAAAACGATCAACGGGTGATTTTCTGGCATTCGTAACGCATGTATGGGATGAGGCTATGGAAAGGCACGACGAGTCCTTGGCGATTAGCCTGGATATCACCAAAGCCTTCGATAGAGTCTGGCATGCTTCGCTCCTTTCCAAGCTTCCGGCATATGGTCTACCTCCTCAACTGTGCAGCTGGATGACCAGCTTTCTGAACGAACGCCGAATGTGGGTCCTCTGCGATGGCCAGGGTTCTCGCTTTTTGCAAGTATATGCCGGGGTGCCGCAGGGGTCCGTGCTGTCACCAACACTCTTCCTTCTGCATAT